>BRZY01000002.1:17889138-18489138 GCA_030159175.1 Glycyrrhiza uralensis
TCGTCTCGTTCGTCCATCTTCCTCCTCCTATTTGATCCGTAGGCCTTCTTTGGACCAAGTTCGTCTCGTTCGTCCATCTTCGTCCTCCCATTTGATCCCTAGGCCTTCTTTGGACCAAGTTCGTCTCGTTCGTCCATCTTCGTCCTCCCATTTGATCCGTTGGGCTTCTTTGGACCAAGTTCGTCTCGTTCGTCCATCTTCGTCCTCCCGTTTGATCCCTAGGCCTTCTTTGGACCAAGTTCGTCCCGTTCGTCCATCTTCGTCCTCCCATTTGCTCCGTAGGCCTTCTTTGGACCAAGTTCGCCTCGTTCGTCCATCTTCGTCCTCCCATTTGATCCCTAGGCCTTCTTTGGACCAAGTTCGTCTCGTTCGTCCATCTTCCTCCTCCGATTTGATCCGTAGGCCTTCTTTGGACCAAGTTCGTCTCGTTCGTCCATCTTCGTCCTCCCATTTGATCCCTAGGCCTTCTTTGGACCAAGTTCGTCTCGTTCGTCCATCTTCGTCCTCCCATTTGATCCGTTGGCCTTCTTTGGACCAAGTTCGTCTCGTTCGTCCATCTTCGTCCTCCCATTTGATCCGTAGGCCTTCTTTGGACCAAGTTCGTCTTGTTCTACCACCTTCGTCCTCCCATTTGATCCGTTGGAATTCTTTGGACCAAGTTTGTCTCGTTCGTCCATCTTCGTCCTCCCATTTGATCCGTAGGCCTTCTTTGGACCAAGTTCGCCTCGTTCCTCCATCTTCGTCCTCCCGTTTGATCCGTTGGCCTTCTTTGGACCAAGTTCGTCTTGTTCTACCACCTTCGCCCTCCCATTTGATCCGTTGGAATTCTTTGGACCAAGTTTGTCTCGTTCGTCCATCTTCCTCCTCCAATTTGATCCGTAGGCCTTCTTTGGACCAAGTTCGTCTCGTTCGTCCATCTTCGTCCTCCCATTTGATCCCTAGGCCTTCTTAGGACCAAGTTCGTCTCGTTCGTCCATCTTCTTCCTCCCATTTGATCCGTAGGCCTTCTTTGGACCAAGTTCGTCTATTTCTACCACCTTCGTCCTCCCATTTGATCCGTTGGAATTCTTTGGACCAAGTTTGTATTGTTCGTCCATCTTCGTCCTCCCATTTGATCCGTAGGCCTTCTTTGGACCAAGTTCGCCTCGTTCCTCCATCTTCGTCCTCCCATTTGATCCGTTGGCCTTCTTTGGACCAAGTTCGTCTCGTTCGTCCATCTTCGTCCTCCCATTTGATCCGTAGGCCTTCTTTGGACCAAGTTCGTCTCGTTCGTCCATCTTCGTCCTCCCATTTGATCCCTAGGCCATTTTTGGACCAAGCTCGTCTCGTTCGTCCATCTTCGTCCTCCCATTTGATCCGTTGGCCTTCTTTGGACCTTGTTCGTCTCGTTCGTCCATCTTCGTTCTCCCATTTGATCCGTAGGCCTTCTTTGGACCAAGTTCGTCTCGTTCGTCCATCTTCGTCCTCCCATTTGATCCCTAGGCCTTCTTTGGACCAAGTTCGTCTCGTTCGTCCATCTTCGTCCTCCCATTTGATCCGTAGGCCTTCTTTGGACCAAGTTCGCCTCGTTCCTCCATCTTCGTCCTCCCATTTGATCCCTAGGCCTTCTTTGGACCAAGTTCGTCTCGTTCGTGCATCTTCGTCCTCCCATTTGATCCGTTGGCCTTCTTTGGACCAAGTTCGTCTCGTTCGTCCATCTTCCTCCTCCTATTTGATCCGTAGGCCTTCTTTGGACCAAGTTCGTCTCGTTCGTCCATCTTCGTCCTCCCATTTGATCCCTAGGCCTTCTTTGGACCAGGTTCGTCTCGTTCGTCCATCTTCCTCCTCCTATTTGATCCGTAGGCCTTCTTTGGACCAAGTTCGTCTCGTTCGTCCATCTTCGTCCTCCCATTTGATCCCTAGGCCTTCTTTGGACCAAGTTCGTCTCGTTCGTCCATCTTCGTCCTCCCATTTGATCCGTTGGCCTTCTTTGGACCAAGTTCGTCTCGTTCGTCCATCTTCGTCCTCCCATTTGATCCGTAGGCCTTCTTTGGACCAAGTTCGTCTTGTTCTACCACCTTCGTCCTCCCATTTGATCCGTTGGAATTCTTTGGACCAAGTTTGTCTCGTTCGTCCATCTTCGTCCTCCCATTTGATCCGTAGGCCTTCTTTGGACCAAGTTCGCCTCGTTCCTCCATCTTCGTCCTCCCGTTTGATCCGTTGGCCTTCTTTGGACCAAGTTCGTCTTGTTCTACCACCTTCGCCCTCCCATTTGATCCGTTGGAATTCTTTGGACCAAGTTTGTCTCGTTCGTCCATCTTCCTCCTCCAATTTGATCCGTAGGCCTTCTTTGGACCAAGTTCGTCTCGTTCGTCCATCTTCGTCCTCCCATTTGATCCCTAGGCCTTCTTAGGACCAAGTTCGTCTCGTTCGTCCATCTTCTTCCTCCCATTTGATCCGTAGGCCTTCTTTGGACCAAGTTCGTCTATTTCTACCACCTTCGTCCTCCCATTTGATCCGTTGGAATTCTTTGGACCAAGTTTGTATTGTTCGTCCATCTTCGTCCTCCCATTTGATCCGTAGGCCTTCTTTGGACCAAGTTCGCCTCGTTCCTCCATCTTCGTCCTCCCATTTGATCCGTTGGCCTTCTTTGGACCAAGTTCGTCTCGTTCGTCCATCTTCGTCCTCCCATTTGATCCGTAGGCCTTCTTTGGACCAAGTTCGTCTCGTTCGTCCATCTTCGTCCTCCCATTTGATCCCTAGGCCATTTTTGGACCAAGCTCGTCTCGTTCGTCCATCTTCGTCCTCCCATTTGATCCGTTGGCCTTCTTTGGACCTTGTTCGTCTCGTTCGTCCATCTTCGTTCTCCCATTTGATCCGTAGGCCTTCTTTGGACCAAGTTCGTCTCGTTCGTCCATCTTCGTCCTCCCATTTGATCCCTAGGCCTTCTTTGGACCAAGTTCGTCTCGTTCGTCCATCTTCGTCCTCCCATTTGATCCGTAGGCCTTCTTTGGACCAAGTTCGCCTCGTTCCTCCATCTTCGTCCTCCCATTTGATCCCTAGGCCTTCTTTGGACCAAGTTCGTCTCGTTCGTGCATCTTCGTCCTCCCATTTGATCCGTTGGCCTTCTTTGGACCAAGTTCGTCTCGTTCGTCCATCTTCCTCCTCCTATTTGATCCGTAGGCCTTCTTTGGACCAAGTTCGTCTCGTTCGTCCATCTTCGTCCTCCCATTTGATCCCTAGGCCTTCTTTGGACCAGGTTCGTCTCGTTCGTCCATCTTCC
The DNA here is from genome assembly GCA_030159175.1 of Glycyrrhiza uralensis. Classification (NCBI taxonomy): domain Eukaryota; kingdom Viridiplantae; phylum Streptophyta; class Magnoliopsida; order Fabales; family Fabaceae; genus Glycyrrhiza; species Glycyrrhiza uralensis. The sequence goes on from BRZY01000002.1 coordinate 17,892,401, forward strand.
TCCTCCTATTTGATCCGTAGGCCTTCTTTGGACCAAGTTCGTCTCGTTCGTCCATCTTCGTCCTCCCATTTGATCCCTAGGCCTTCTTTGGACCAAGTTCGTCTCGTTCGTCCATCTTCGTCCTCCCATTTGATCCGTTGGGCTTCTTTGGACCAAGTTCGTCTCGTTCGTCCATCTTCGTCCTCCCATTTGATCCCTAGGCCTTCTTTGGACCAAGTTCGTGTCGTTCGTCCATCTTCGTCCTCCCATTTGCTCCGTAGTCCTTCTTTGGCCCATGTTTGTCTCGTTCGTCCATCTTCGTCCTCCCATTTGATCCGTAGGCCTTCTTTGGACCAAGTTCGCCTCGTTCGTCCATCTTCGTCCTCCCATTTGATCCCTAGGCCTTCTTTGGACCAAGTTCGTCTCGTTCGTCCATCTTCCTCCTCCGATTTAATCCGTAGGCCTTCTTTGGACCAAGTTCGTCTCGTTCGTCCATCTTCGTCCTCCCATTTGATCCCTAGGCCTTCTTTGGACCAAGTTCGTCTCGTTCGTCCATCTTCGTCCTCCCATTTGATCCGTTGGCCTTCTTTGGACCAAGTTCGTCTCGTTCGTCCATCTTCGTCCTCCCATTTGATCCGTAGGCCTTCTTTGGACAAAGTTCGTCTTGTTCTACCACCTTCGTCCTCCTATTTGATCCGTTGGAATTCTTTGGACCAAGTTTGTCTCGTTCGTCCATCTTCGTCCTCCCATTTGATACGTAGGCCTTCTTTGGACCAAGTTCGCCTCGTTCCTCCATCTTCGTCCTCCCATTTGATCCGTTGGCCTTCTTTGGACCAAGTTCGTCTTGTTCTACCACCTTCGTCCTCCCATTTGATCCGTGGGAATTCTTTGGACCAAGTTTGTCTCGTTCGTCCATCTTCCTCCTCCTATTTGATCCGTAGGCCTTCTTTGGACCAAGTTCGTCTCGTTCGTCCATCTTCGTCCTCCCATTTGATCCCTAGGCCTTCTTTGGACCAGGTTCGTCTCGTTCGTCCATCTTCCTCCTCCTATTTGATCCGTAGGCCTTCTTTGGACCAAGTTCGTCTCGTTCGTCCATCTTCGTCCTCCCATTTGATCCCTAGGCCTTCTTTGGACCAAGTTCGTCTCGTTCGTCCATCTTCGTCCTCCCATTTGATCCGTTGGGCTTCTTTGGACCAAGTTCGTCTCGTTCGTCCATCTTCGTCCTCCCATTTGATCCCTAGGCCTTCTTTGGACCAAGTTCGTTTCGTTCGTCCATCTTCGTCCTCCCATTTGCTCCGTAGTCCTTCTTTGGACCATGTTTGTCTCGTTCGTCCATCTTCGTCCTCCCATTTGATCCGTAGGCCTTCTTTGGACCAAGTTCGCCTCGTTCGTCCATCTTCGTCCTCCCATTTGATCCCTAGGCCTTCTTTGGACCAAGTTCGTCTCGTTCGTCCATCTTCCTCCTCCGATTTGATCCGTAGGCCTTCTTTGGACCAAGTTCGTCTCGTTCGTCCATCTTCGTCCTCCCATTTGATCCCTAGGCCTTCTTTGGACCAAGTTCGTCTCGTTCGTCCATCTTCGTCCTCCCATTTGATCCGTTGGCCTTCTTTGGACCAAGTTCGTCTCGTTCGTCCATCTTCGTCCTCCCATTTGATCCGTAGGCCTTCTTTGGACCAAGTTCGTCTTGTTCTACCACCTTCGTCCTCCCATTTGATCCGTTGGAATTCTTTGGACCAAGTTTGTCTCGTTCGTCCATCTTCGTCCTCCCATTTGATACGTAGGCCTTCTTTGGACCAAGTTCGCCTCGTTCCTCCATCTTCGTCCTCCCATTTGATCCGTTGGCCTTCTTTGGACCAAGTTCGTCTTGTTCTACCACCTTCGTCCTCCCATTTGATCCGTTGGAATTCTTTGGACCAAGTTTGTCTCGTTCGTCCATCTTCCTCCTCCTATTTGATCCGTAGGCCTTCTTTGGACCAAGTTCGTCTCGTTCGTCCATCTTCGTCCTCCCATTTGATCCCTAGGCCTTCTTAGGACCAAGTTCGTCTCGTTCGTCCATCTTCGTCCTCCCATTTGATCCGTAGGCCTTCTTTGGACCAAGTTCGTCTATTTCTACCACCTTCGTCCTCCCATTTGATCCGTTGGAATTCTTTGGACCAAGTTTGTCTTGTTCGTCCATCTTCGTCCTCCCATTTGATCCGTAGGCCTTCTTTGGACCAAGTTCGCCTCGTTCCTCCATCTTCGTCCTCCCATTTGATCCGTTGGCCTTCTTTGGACCAAGTTCGTCTCGTTCGTCCATCTTCGTCCTCCCATTTGATCCGTAGGCCTTCTTTGGACCAAGTTCGTCTCGTTCGTCCATCTTCGTCCTCCCATTTGATCCCTAGGCCATCTTTGGACCAAGCTCGTCTCGTTCGTCCATCTTCGTCCTCCCATTTGATCCGTTGGCCTTCTTTGGACCTTGTTCGTCTCGTTCGTCCATCTTCGTGCTCCCATTTGATCCGTAGGCCTTCTTTGGACCAAGTTCGTCTCGTTCGTCCATCTTCGTCCTCCCATTTGATCCCTAGGCCTTCTTTGGACCAAGTTCGTCTCGTTCGTCCATCTTCGTCCTCCCATTTGATCCGTAGGCCTTCTTTGGACCAAGTTCGCCTCGTTCCTCCATCTTCGTCCTCCCATTTGATCCCTAGGCCTTCTTTGGACCATGTTTGTCTCGTTCGTGCATCTTCGTCCTCCCATTTGATCCGTTGGCCTTCTTTGGACCAAGTTCGTCTCGTTCGTCCATCTTCCTCCTCCTATTTGATCCGTAGGCCTTCTTTGGACCAAGTTCGTCTCGTTCGTCCATCTTCGTCCTCCCATTTGATCCCTAGGCCTTCTTTGGACCAAGTTCGTCTCGTTCGTCCATCTTCGTCCTCCCATTTGATCCGTTGGGCTTCTTTGGACCAAGTTCGTCTCGTTCGTCCATCTTCGTCCTCCCATTTGATCCCTAGGCCTTCTTTGGACCAAGTTCGTCCCGTTCGTCCATCTTCGTCCTCCCATTTGCTCCGTAGGCCTTCTTTGGACCAAGTTCGCCTCGTTCGTCCATCTTCGTCCTCCCATTTGATCCCTAGGCCTTCTTTGGACCAAGTTCGTCTCGTTCGTCCATCTTCCTCCTCCGATTTGATCCGTAGGCCTTCTTTGGACCAAGTTCGTCTCGTTCGTCCATCTTCGTCCTCCCATTTGATCCCTAGGCCTTCTTTGGACCAAGTTCGTCTCGTTCGTCCATCTTCGTCCTCCCATTTGATCCGTTGGCCTTCTTTGGACCAAGTTCGTCTCGTTCGTCCATCTTCGTCCTCCCATTTGATCCGTAGGCCTTCTTTGGACCAAGTTCGTCTTGTTCTACCACCTTCGTCCTCCCATTTGATCCGTTGGAATTCTTTGGACCAAGTTTGTCTCGTTCGTCCATCTTCGTCCTCCCATTTGATCCGTAGGCCTTCTTTGGACCAAGTTCGCCTCGTTCCTCCATCTTCGTCCTCCCATTTGATCCGTTGGCCTTCTTTGGACCAAGTTCGTCTTGTTCTACCACCTTCGTCCTCCCATTTGATCCGTTGGAATTCTTTGGACCAAGTTTGTCTCGTTCGTCCATCTTCCTCCTCCTATTTGATCCGTAGGCCTTCTTTGGACCAAGTTCGTCTCGTTCGTCCATCTTCGTCCTCCCATTTGATCCCTAGGCCTTCTTAGGACCAAGTTCGTCTCGTTCGTCCATCTTCGTCCTCCCATTTGATCCGTAGGCCTTCTTTGAACCAAGTTCGTCTATTTCTACCACCTTCGTCCTCCCATTTGATCCGTTGGAATTCTTTGGACCAAGTTTGTCTTGTTCGTCCATCTTCGTCCTCCCATTTGATCCGTAGGCCTTCTTTGGACCAAGTTCGCCTCGTTCCTCCATCTTCGTCCTCCCATTTGATCCGTTGGCCTTCTTTGGACCAAGTTCGTCTCGTTCGTCCATCTTCGTCCTCCCATTTGATCCGTAGGCCTTCTTTGGACCAAGTTCGTCTCGTTCGTCCATCTTCGTCCTCCCATTTGATCCCTAGGCCATCTTTGGACCAAGCTCGTCTCGTTCGTCCATCTTCGTCCTCCCATTTGATCCGTTGGCCTTCTTTGGACCTTGTTCGTCTCGTTCGTCCATCTTCGTTCTCCCATTTGATCCGTAGGCCTTCTTTGGACCAAGTTCGTCTCGTTCGTCCATCTTCGTCCTCCCATTTGATCCCTAGGCCTTCTTTGGACCAAGTTCGTTTCGTTCGTCCATCTTCGTCCTCCCATTTGCTCCGTAGTCCTTCTTTGGACCATGTTTGTCTCGTTCGTCCATCTTCGTCCTCCCATTTGATCCGTAGGCCTTCTTTGGACCAAGTTCGCCTCGTTCCTCCATCTTCGTCCTCCCATTTGATCCCTAGGCCTTCTTTGGACCAAGTTCGTCTCGTTCGTGCATCTTCGTCCTCCCATTTGATCCGTTGGCCTTCTTTGGACCAAGTTCGTCTCGTTCGTCCATCTTCCTCCACCTATTTGATCCGTAGGCCTTCTTTGGACCAAGTTCGTCTCGTTCGTCCATCTTCGTCCTCCCATTTGATCCCTAGGCCTTCTTTGGACCAAGTTCGTCTCGTTCGTCCATCTTCGTCCTCCCATTTGATCCGTTGGGCTTCTTTGGACCAAGTTCGTCTCGTTCGTCCATCTTCGTCCTCCCATTTGATCCCTAGGCCTTCTTTGGACCAAGTTCGTCCCGTTCGTCCATCTTCGTCCTCCCATTTGCTCCGTAGGCCTTCTTTGGACCAAGTTCGCCTCGTTCGTCCATCTTCGTCCTCCCATTTGATCCCTAGGCCTTCTTTGGACCAAGTTCGTCTCGTTCGTCCATCTTCCTCCTCCGATTTGATCCGTAGGCCTTCTTTGGACCAAGTTCGTCTCGTTCGTCCATCTTCGTCCTCCCATTTGATCCCTAGGCCTTCTTTGGACCAAGTTCGTCTCGTTCGTCCATCTTCGTCCTCCCATTTGATCCGTTGGCCTTCTTTGGACCAAGTTCGTCTCGTTCGTCCATCTTCGTCCTCCCATTTGATCCGTAGGCCTTCTTTGGACCAAGTTCGTCTTGTTCTACCACCTTCGTCCTCCCATTTGATCCGTTGGAATTCTTTGGACCAAGTTTGTCTCGTTCGTCCATCTTCGTCCTCCCATTTAATCCGTAGGCCTTCTTTGGACCAAGTTCGCCTCGTTCCTCCATCTTCGTCCTCCCATTTGATCCGTTGGCCTTCTTTGGACCAAGTTCGTCTTGTTCTACCACCTTCGTCCTTTCATTTGATCCGTTGGAATTCTTTGGACCAAGTTTGTCTCGTTCGTCTATCTTCGTCCTCCCATTTCATCCGTAGGCCTTCTTTGGACCAAGTTCGCCTCGTTCCTCCATCTTCGTCCTCCCATTTGATCCGTTGGCCTTCTTTGGACCATGTTCGGCTCGTTCATCCATCTTCGTCCCCCCATTTGATCCGTAGGCCTTCTTTGGACCAAGTTCGTCTCGTTCGTCCATCTTCGTCCTCCCATTTGATCCCTAGGCCATCTTTGGACCAAGCTCGTCTCGTTCGTCCATCTTCGTCCTCCCATTTGATCCGTTGGCGTTCTTTGGACCTTGTTCGTCTCGTTCGTCCATCTTCGTTCTCCCATTTGATCCGTAGGCCTTCTTTGGACCAAGTTCGTCTCCTTCGTCCATCTTCGTCCTCCCATTTGATCCCTAGGCCTTCTTTGGACCAAGTTCGTCTCGTTCGTCCATCTTCGTCATCTTCGTCCTCCCATTCGATCCCTAGGCATTCTTTGGACCAAGTTCGTTTCGTTCGTCCTTCTTCGTCCTCCCATTTGCTCCGTAGTCCTTCTTTGGACCATGTTTGTCTCGTTCGTCCATCTTCGTCCTCCCATTTGATCCGTAGGCCTTCTTTGGACCAAGTTCGCCTCGTTCCTCCATCTTCGTCCTCCCATTTGATCCGTTGGCCTTCTTTGGACCAAGTTCGTCTTGTTCTACCACCTTCGTCCTCCCATTTGATCCGTTGGAATTCTTTGGACCAAGTTTGTCTCGTTCGTCTATCTTCGTCCTCCCATTTCATCCGTAGGCCTTCTTTGGACCAAGTTCGCCTCGTTCCTCCATCTTCGTCCTCCCATTTGATCCGTTGGCCTTCTTTGGACCAAGTTCGGCTCGTTCATCCATCTTCGTCCCCCCATTTGATCCGTAGGCCTTCTTTGGACCAAGTTCGTCTCGTTCGTCCATCTTCGTCCTCCCATTTGATCCCTAGGCCATCTTTGGACCAAGCTCGTCTCGTTCGTCCATCTTCGTCCTCCCATTTGATCCGTTGGCCTTCTTTGGACCTTGTTCGTCTCGTTCGTCCATCTTCGTTCTCCCATTTGATCCGTAGGCCTTCTTTGGACCAAGTTCGTCTCGTTCGTCCATCTTCGTCCTCCCATTTGATCCCTAGGCCTTCTTTGGACCAAGTTCGTCTCGTTCGTCCATCTTCGTCCTCCCATTTGATCCCTAGGCATTCTTTGGACCAAGTTCGTTTCGTTCGTCCATCTTCGTCCTCCCATTTGCTCCGTAGTCCTTCTTTGGACCATGTTTGTCTCGTTCGTCCATCTTCGTCCTCCCATTTGATCCGTAGGCCTTCTTTGGACCAAGTTCGCCTCGTTCCTCCATCTTCGTCCTCCCATTTGATCCCTAGGCCTTCTTTGGACCAAGTTCGTCTCGTTCGTCCATCTTCGTCCTCCCATTTGATCCGTTGGCCTTCTTTGGACCAAGTTCGTCTCGTTCGTCCATCTTCCTCCTCCTATTTGATCCGTAGGCCTTCTTTGGACCAAGTTCGTCTCGATCGTCCATCTTCGTCCTCCCATTTGATCCCTAGGCCTTCTTTGGACCAAGTTCGTCTCGTTCGTCCATCTTCATCCTCCCATTTGCTCCGTAGGCCTTCTTTGGACCAAGTTCGCCTCGTTCGTCCATCTTCGTCCTCCCATTTGATCCCTAGGCCTTCTTTGGACCAAGTTCGTCTCGTTCGTCCATCTTCCTCCTCCGATTTGATCCGTAGGCCTTCTTTGGACCAAGTTCGTCTCGTTCGTCCATCTTCGTCCTCCCATTTGATCCCTAGGCCTTCTTTGGACCAAGTTCGTCTCGTTCGTCCATCTTCGTCCTCCCATTTGATCCGTTGGCCTTCTTTGGACCAAGTTCGTCTCGTTCGTCCATCTTCGTCCTCCCATTTGATCCGTAGGCCTTCTTTGGACCAAGTTCGTCTTGTTCTACCACCTTCGTCCTCCCATTTGATCCGTTGGAATTCTTTGGACCAAGTTTGTCTCGTTCGTCCATCTTCGTCCTCCCATTTGATCCGTAGGCCTTCTTTGGACCAAGTTCGCCTCGTTCCTCCATCTTCGTCCTCCCATTTGATCCCTAGGCCTTCTTTGGACCAAGTTCGTCTCGTTCGTGCATCTTCGTCCTCCCATTTGATCCGTTGGCCTTCTTTGGACCAAGTTCGTCTCGTTCGTCCATCTTCCTCCACCTATTTGATCCGTAGGCCTTCTTTGGACCAAGTTCGTCTCGTTCGTCCATCTTCGTCCTCCCATTTGATCCCTAGGCCTTCTTTGGACCAAGTTCGTCTCGTTCGTCCATCTTCGTCCTCCCATTTGATCCGTTGGGCTTCTTTGGACCAAGTTCGTCTCGTTCGTCCATCTTCGTCCTCCCATTTGATCCCTAGGCCTTCTTTGGACCAAGTTCGTCCCGTTCGTCCATCTTCGTCCTCCCATTTGCTCCGTAGGCCTTCTTTGGACCAAGTTCGCCTCGTTCGTCCATCTTCGTCCTCCCATTTGATCCCTAGGCCTTCTTTGGACCAAGTTCGTCTCGTTCGTCCATCTTCCTCCTCCGATTTGATCCGTAGGCCTTCTTTGGACCAAGTTCGTCTCGTTCGTCCATCTTCGTCCTCCCATTTGATCCCTAGGCCTTCTTTGGACCAAGTTCGTCTCGTTCGTCCATCTTCGTCCTCCCATTTGATCCGTAGGCCTTCTTTGGACCAAGTTCGTCTTGTTCTACCACCTTCGTCCTCCCATTTGATCCGTTGGAATTCTTTGGACCAAGTTTGTCTCGTTCGTCCATCTTCGTCCTCCCATTTAATCCGTAGGCCTTCTTTGGACCAAGTTCGCCTCGTTCCTCCATCTTCGTCCTCCCATTTGATCCGTTGGCCTTCTTTGGACCAAGTTCGTCTTGTTCTACCACCTTCGTCCTTTCATTTGATCCGTTGGAATTCTTTGGACCAAGTTTGTCTCGTTCGTCTATCTTCGTCCTCCCATTTCATCCGTAGGCCTTCTTTGGACCAAGTTCGCCTCGTTCCTCCATCTTCGTCCTCCCATTTGATCCGTTGGCCTTCTTTGGACCAAGTTCGGCTCGTTCATCCATCTTCGTCCCCCCATTTGATCCGTAGGCCTTCTTTGGACCAAGTTCGTCTCGTTCGTCCATCTTCGTCCTCCCATTTGATCCCTAGGCCATCTTTGGACCAAGCTCGTCTCGTTCGTCCATCTTCGTCCTCCCATTTGATCCGTTGGCGTTCTTTGGACCTTGTTCGTCTCGTTCGTCCATCTTCGTTCTCCCATTTGATCCGTAGGCCTTCTTTGGACCAAGTTCGTCTCGTTCGTCCATCTTCGTCCTCCCATTTGATCCCTAGGCCTTCTTTGGACCAAGTTCGTCTCGTTCGTCCATCTTCGTCATCTTCGTCCTCCCATTCGATCCCTAGGCATTCTTTGGACCAAGTTCGTTTCGTTCGTCCTTCTTCGTCCTCCCATTTGCTCCGTAGTCCTTCTTTGGACCATGTTTGTCTCGTTCGTCCATCTTCGTCCTCCCATTTGATCCGTAGGCCTTCTTTGGACCAAGTTCGCCTCGTTCCTCCATCTTCGTCCTCCCATTTGATCCGTTGGCCTTCTTTGGACCAAGTTCGTCTTGTTCTACCACCTTCGTCCTCCCATTTGATCCGTTGGAATTCTTTGGACCAAGTTTGTCTCGTTCGTCTATCTTCGTCCTCCCATTTCATCCGTAGGCCTTCTTTGGACCAAGTTCGCCTCGTTCCTCCATCTTCGTCCTCCCATTTGATCCGTTGGCCTTCTTTGGACCAAGTTCGGCTCGTTCATCCATCTTCGTCCCCCCATTTGATCTGTAGGCCTTCTTTGGACCAAGTTCGTCTCGTTCGTCCATCTTCGTCCTCCCATTTGATCCCTAGGCCATCTTTGGACCAAGCTCGTCTCGTTCGTCCATCTTCGTCCTCCCATTTGATCCGTTGGCCTTCTTTGGACCTTGTTCGTCTCGTTCGTCCATCTTCGTTCTCCCATTTTATCCGTAGGCCTTCTTTGGACCAAGTTCGTCTCGTTCGTCCATCTTCGTCCTCCCATTTGATCCCTAGGCCTTCTTTGGACCAAGTTCGTCCCGTTCGTCCATCTTCGTCCTCCCATTTGATCCCTAGGCATTCTTTGGACCAAGTTCGTTTCGTTCGTCCATCTTCGTCCTCCCATTTGCTCCGTAGTCCTTCTTTGGACCATGTTTGTCTCGTTCGTCCATCTTCGTCCTCCCATTTGATCCGTAGGCCTTCTTTGGACCAAGTTCGCCTCGTTCCTCCATCTTCGTCCTCCCATTTGATCCCTAGGCCTTCTTTGGACCAAGTTCGTCTCGTTCGTCCATCTTCGTCCTCCCATTTGATCCGTTGGCCTTCTTTGGACCAAGTTCGTCTCGTTCGTCCATCTTCCTCCTCCTATTTGATCCGTAGGCCTTCTTTGGACCAAGTTCGTCTCGATCGTCCATCTTCGTCCTCCCATTTGATCCCTAGGCCTTCTTTGGACCAAGTTCGTCTCGTTCGTCCATCTTCCTCCTCCCATTTGCTCCGTAGGCCTTCTTTGGACCAAGTTCGCCTCGTTCGTCCATCTTCGTCCTCCCATTTGATCCCTAGGCCTTCTTTGGACCAAGTTCGTCTCGTTCGTCCATCTTCCTCCTCCGATTTGATCCGTAGGCCTTCTTTGGACCAAGTTCGTCTCGTTCGTCCATCTTCGTCCTCCCATTTGATCCCTAGGCCTTCTTTGGACCAAGTTCGTCTCGTTCGTCCATCTTCGTCCTCCCATTTGATCCGTTGGCCTTCTTTGGACCAGGCCTTCTTTGGACCAAGTTCGTCTCGTTCGTCCATCTTCGTCCTCCCATTTGATCCGTAGGCCTTCTTTGGACCAAGTTCGTCTTGTTCTACCACCTTCGTCCTCCCATTTGATCCGTTGGAATTCTTTGGACCAAGTTTGTCTCGTTCGTCCATCTTCGTCCTCCCATTTGATCCGTAGGCCTTCTTTGGACCAAGTTCGCCTCGTTCCTCCATCTTCGTCCTCCCATTTGATCCGTTGGCCTTCTTTGGACCAAGTTCGTCTTGTTCTACCACCTTCGTCCTCCCATTTGATCCGTTGGAATTCTTTGGACCAAGTTTGTCTCGTTCGTCCATCTTCCTCCTCCTATTTGATCCGTAGGCCTTCTTTGGACCAAGTTCGTCTCGTTCGTCCATCTTCGTCCTCCCATTTGATCCCTAGGCCTTCTTAGGACCAAGTTCGTCTCGTTCCTCCATCTTCGTCCTCCCATTTGATCCGTAGGCCTTCTTTGAACCAAGTTCGTCTATTTCTACCACCTTCGTCCTCCCATTTGATCCGTTGGAATTCTTTGGACCAAGTTTGTCTTGTTCGTCCATCTTCGTCCTCCCATTTGATCCGTAGGCCTTCTTTGGACCAAGTTCGCCTCGTTCCTCCATCTTCGTCCTCCCATTTGATCCGTTGGCCTTCTTTGGACCAAGTTCGTCTCGTTCGTCCATCTTCGTCCTCCCATTTGATCCGTAGGCCTTCTTTGGACCAAGTTCGTCTCGTTCGTCCATCTTCGTCCTCCCATTTGATCCCTAGGCCATCTTTGGACCAAGCTCGTCTCGTTCGTCCATCTTCCTCCTCCCATTTGATCCGTTGGCCTTCTTTGGACCTTGTTCGTCTCGTTCGTCCATCTTCGTTCTCCCATTTGATCCGTAGGCCTTCTTTGGACCAAGTTCGTCTCGTTCGTCCATCTTCGTCCTCCCATTTGATCCCTAGGCCTTCTTTGGACCAAGTTCGTTTCGTTCGTCCATCTTCGTCCTCCCATTTGCTCCGTAGTCCTTCTTTGGACCATGTTTGTCTCGTTCGTCCATCTTCGTCCTCCCATTTGATCCGTAGGCCTTCTTTGGACCAAGTTCGCCTCGTTCCTCCATCTTCGTCCTCCCATTTGATCCCTAGGCCTTCTTTGGACCAAGTTCGTCTCGTTCGTGCATCTTCGTCCTCCCATTTGATCCGTTGGCCTTCTTTGGACCAAGTTCGTCTCGTTCGTCCATCTTCCTCCACCTATTTGATCCGTAGGCCTTCTTTGGACCAAGTTCGTCTCGTTCGTCCATCTTCGTCCTCCCATTTGATCCGTTGGGCTTCTTTGGACCAAGTTCGTCTCGTTCGTCCATCTTCGTCCTCCCATTTGATCCCTAGGCCTTCTTTGGACCAAGTTCGTCCCGTTCGTCCATCTTCGTCCTCCCATTTGCTCCGTAGGCCTTCTTTGGACCAAGTTCGCCTCGTTCGTCCATCTTCGTCCTCCCATTTGATCCCTAGGCCTTCTTTGGACCAAGTTCGTCTCGTTCGTCCATCTTCCTCCTCCGATTTGATCCGTAGGCCTTCTTTGGACCAAGTTCGTCTCGTTCGTCCATCTTCGTCCTCCCATTTGATCCCTAGGCCTTCTTTGGACCAAGTTCGTCTCGTTCGTCCATCTTCGTCCTCCCATTTGATCCGTTGGCCTTCTTTGGACCAAGTTCGTCTCGTTCGTCCATCTTCGTCCTCCCATTTGATCCGTAGGCCTTCTTTGGACCAAGTTCGTCTTGTTCTACCACCTTCGTCCTCCCATTTGATCCGTTGGAATTCTTTGGACCAAGTTTGTCTCGTTCGTCCATCTTCGTCCTCCCATTTAATCCGTAGGCCTTCTTTGGACCAAGTTCGCCTCGTTCCTCCATCTTCGTCCTCCCATTTGATCCGTTGGCCTTCTTTGGACCAAGTTCGTCTTGTTCTACCACCTTCGTCCTCCCATTTGATCCGTTGGAATTCTTTGGACCAAGTTTGTCTCGTTCGTCTATCTTCGTCCTCCCATTTCATCCGTAGGCCTTCTTTGGACCAAGTTCGCCTCGTTCCTCCATCTTCGTCCTCCCATTTGATCCGTTGGCCTTCTTTGGACCAAGTTCGGCTCGTTCATCCATCTTCGTCCCCCCATTTGATCCGTAGGCCTTCTTTGGACCAAGTTCGTCTCGTTCGTCCATCTTCGTCCTCCCATTTGATCCCTAGGCCATCTTTGGACCAAGCTCGTCTCGTTCGTCCATCTTCGTCCTCCCATTTGATCCGTTGGCGTTCTTTGGACCTTGTTCGTCTCGTTCGTCCATCTTCGTTCTCCCATTTGATCCGTAGGCCTTCTTTGGACCAAGTTCGTCTCCTTCGTCCATCTTCGTCCTCCCATTTGATCCCTAGGCCTTCTTTGGACCAAGTTCGTCTCGTTCGTCCATCTTCGTCATCTTCGTCCTCCCATTCGATCCCTAGGCATTCTTTGGACCAAGTTCGTTTCGTTCGTCCTTCTTCGTCCTCCCATTTGCTCCGTAGTCCTTCTTTGGACCATGTTTGTCTCGTTCGTCCATCTTCGTCCTCCCATTTGATCCGTAGGCCTTCTTTGGACCAAGTTCGCCTCGTTCCTCCATCTTCGTCCTCCCATTTGATCCGTTGGCCTTCTTTGGACCAAGTTCGTCTTGTTCTACCACCTTCGTCCTCCCATTTGATCCGTTGGAATTCTTTGGACCAAGTTTGTCTCGTTCGTCTATCTTCGTCCTCCCATTTCATCCGTAGGCCTTCTTTGGACCAAGTTCGCCTCGTTCCTCCATCTTCGTCCTCCCATTTGATCCGTTGGCCTTCTTTGGACCAAGTTCGGCTCGTTCATCCATCTTCGTCCCCCCATTTGATCCGTAGGCCTTCTTTGGACCAAGTTCGTCTCGTTCGTCCATCTTCGTCCTCCCATTTGATCCCTAGGCCATCTTTGGACCAAGCTCGTCTCGTTCGTCCATCTTCGTCCTCCCATTTGATCCGTTGGCCTTCTTTGGACCTTGTTCGTCTCGTTCGTCCATCTTCGTTCTCCCATTTGATCCGTAGGCCTTCTTTGGACCAAGTTCGTCTCGTTCGTCCATCTTCGTCCTCCCATTTGATCCCTAGGCCTTCTTTGGACCAAGTTCGTCTCGTTCGTCCATCTTCGTCCTCCCATTTGATCCCTAGGCATTCTTTGGACCAAGTTCGTTTCGTTCGTCCATCTTCGTCCTCCCATTTGCTCCGTAGTCCTTCTTTGGACCATGTTTGTCTCGTTCGTCCATCTTCGTCCTCCCATTTGATCCGTAGGCCTTCTTTGGACCAAGTTCGCCTCGTTCCTCCATCTTCGTCCTCCCATTTGATCCCTAGGCCTTCTTTGGACCAAGTTCGTCTCGTTCGTCCATCTTCGTCCTCCCATTTGATCCGTTGGCCTTCTTTGGACCAAGTTCGTCTCGTTCGTCCATCTTCCTCCTCCTATTTGATCCGTATGCCTTCTTTGGACCAAGTTCGCCTCGTTCCTCCATCTTCGTCCTCCCATTTGATCCGTTGGCCTTCTTTGGACCAAGTTCGGCTCGTTCATCCATCTTCGTCCCCCCATTTGATCCGTAGGCCTTCTTTGGACCAAGTTCGTCTCGTTCGTCCATCTTCGTCCTCCCATTTGATCCCTAGGCCATCTTTGGACCAAGCTCGTCTCGTTCGTCCATCTTCGTCCTCCCATTTGATCCGTTGGCGTTCTTTGGACCTTGTTCGTCTCGTTCGTCCATCTTCGTTCTCCCATTTGATCCGTAGGCCTTCTTTGGACCAAGTTCGTCTCCTTCGTCCATCTTCGTCCTCCCATTTGATCCGTAGGCCTTCTTTGGACCAAGTTCGTCTCGTTCGTCCATCTTCGTCCTCCCATTTGATCCCTAGGCCATCTTTGGACCAAGCTCGTCTCGTTCGTCCATCTTCGTCCTCCCATTTGATCCGTTGGCCTTCTTTGGACCTTGTTCGTCTCGTTCGTCCATCTTCGTTCTCCCATTTGATCCGTAGGCCTTCTTTGGACCAAGTTCGTCTCGTTCGTCCATCTTCGTCCTCCCATTTGATCCCTAGGCCTTCTTTGGACCAAGTTCGTCTCGTTCGTCCATCTTCGTCCTCCCATTTGATCCCTAGGCATTCTTTGGACCAAGTTCGTTTCGTTCGTCCATCTTCGTCCTCCCATTTGCTCCGTAGTCCTTCTTTGGACCATGTTTGTCTCGTTCGTCCATCTTCGTCCTCCCATTTGATCCGTAGGCCTTCTTTGGACCAAGTTCGCCTCGTTCCTCCATCTTCGTCCTCCCATTTGATCCCTAGGCCTTCTTTGGACCAAGTTCGTCTCGTTCGTCCATCTTCGTCCTCCCATTTGATCCGTTGGCCTTCTTTGGACCAAGTTCGTCTCGTTCGTCCATCTTCCTCCTCCTATTTGATCCGTAGGCCTTCTTTGGACCAAGTTCGCCTCGTTCCTCCATCTTCGTCCTCCCATTTGATCCGTTGGCCTTCTTTGGACCAAGTTCGGCTCGTTCATCCATCTTCGTCCCCCCATTTGATCCGTAGGCCTTCTTTGGACCAAGTTCGTCTCGTTCGTCCATCTTCGTCCTCCCATTTGATCCCTAGGCCATCTTTGGACCAAGCTCGTCTCGTTTGTCCATCTTCGTCCTCCCATTTGATCCGTTGGCGTTCTTTGGACCTTGTTCGTCTCGTTCGTCCATCTTCGTTCTCCCATTTGATCCGTAGGCCTTCTTTGGACCAAGTTCGTCTCCTTCGTCCATCTTCGTCCTCCCATTTGATCCCTAGGCCTTCTTTGGACCAAGTTCGTCTCGTTCGTCCATCTTCGTCATCTTCGTCCTCCCATTCGATCCCTAGGCATTCTTTGGACCAAGTTCGTTTCGTTCGTCCTTCTTCGTCCTCCCATTTGCTCCGTAGTCCTTCTTTGGACCATGTTTGTCTCGTTCGTCCATCTTCGTCCTCCCATTTGATCCGTAGGCCTTCTTTGGACCAAGTTCGCCTCGTTCCTCCATCTTCGTCCTCCCATTTGATCCGTTGGCCTTCTTTGGACCAAGTTCGTCTTGTTCTACCACCTTCGTCCTCCCATTTGATCCGTTGGAATTCTTTGGACCAAGTTTGTCTCGTTCGTCTATCTTCGTCCTCCCATTTCATCCGTAGGCCTTCTTTGGACCAAGTTCGCCTCGTTCCTCCATCTTCGTCCTCCCATTTGATCCGTTGGCCTTCTTTGGACCAAGTTCGGCTCGTTCATCCATCTTCGTCCCCCCATTTGATCCGTAGGCCTTCTTTGGACCAAGTTCGTCTCGTTCGTCCATCTTCGTCCTCCCATTTGATCCCTAGGCCATCTTTGGACCAAGCTCGTCTCGTTCGTCCATCTTCGTCCTCCCATTTGATCCGTTGGCCTTCTTTGGACCTTGTTCGTCTCGTTCGTCCATCTTCGTTCTCCCATTTGATCCGTAGGCCTTCTTTGGACCAAGTTCGTCTCGTTCGTCCATCTTCGTCCTCCCATTTGATCCCTAGGCCTTCTTTGGACCAAGTTCGTCTCGTTCGTCCATCTTCGTCCTCCCATTTGATCCCTAGGCATTCTTTGGACCAAGTTCGTTTCGTTCGTCCATCTTCGTCCTCCCATTTGCTCCGTAGTCCTTCTTTGGACCATGTTTGTCTCGTTCGTCCATCTTCGTCCTCCCATTTGATCCGTAGGCCTTCTTTGGACCAAGTTCGCCTCGTTCCTCCATCTTCGTCCTCCCATTTGATCCCTAGGCCTTCTTTGGACCAAGTTCGTCTCGTTCGTCCATCTTCGTCCTCCCATTTGATCCGTTGGCCTTCTTTGGACCAAGTTCGTCTCGTTCGTCCATCTTCCTCCTCCTATTTGATCCGTAGGCCTTCTTTGGACCAAGTTCGTCTCGATCGTCCATCTTCGTCCTCCCATTTGATCCCTAGGCCTTCTTTGGACCAAGTTCGTCTCGTTCGTCCATCTTCATCCTCCCATTTGATCCGTTGGGCTTCTTTGGACCAAGTTCGTCGCGTTCGTCCATCTTCGTCCTCCCATTTGATCCCTAGGCCTTCTTTGGACCAAGTTCGTCCCGTTCGTCCATCTTCGTCCTCCCATTTGCTCCGTAGGCCTTCTTTGGACCAAGTTCGCCTCGTTCGTCCATATTCCTCCTCCCATTTGATCCGTAGGCCTTCTTTGGACCAAGTTCGTCTCGTTCGTCCATCTTCGTCCTCCCATTTGATCCCTAGGCCTTCTTTGGACCAAGTTCGTCTCGTTCGTCCATCTTCGTCCTCCCATTTGATCCGTTGGCCTTCTTTGGACCAAGTTCGTCTTGTTCTACCACCTTCGTCCTCCCATTTGATCCGTTGGAATTCTTTGGACCAAGTTTGTCTCGTTCGTCCATCTTCGTCCTCCCATTTGATCCGTAGGCCTTCTTTGGACCAAGTTCGCCTCGTTCCTCCATCTTCGTCCTCCCATTTGATCCGTTGGCCTTCTTTGGACCAAGTTCGTCTCGTTCGTCCATCTTCGTCCTCCCATTTGATCCCTAGGCCATCTTTGGACCAAGCTCGTCTCGTTCGTCCATCTTCGTCCTCCCATTTGATCCGTTGGCCTTCTTTGGACCTTGTTCGTCTCGTTCGTCCATCTTCGTCCTCCCATTTGATCCCTAGGCATTCTTAGGACCAAGTTCGTCTCGTTCGTCCATCTTCGTCCTCCCATTTGATCCGTTGGCCTTCTTTGGACCAAGTTCGTCTCGTTCGTCCATCTTCGTCCTCCCATTTGATCCGTAGGCCTTCTTTGGACCAAGTTCGTCTTGTTCTACCACCTTCGTCCTCCCATTTGATCCGTTGGAATTCTTTGGACCAAGTTTGTCTCGTTCGTCCATCTTCGTCCTCCCATTTGATCCGTAGGCCTTCTTTGGACCAAGTTCGCCTCGTTCCTCCATCTTCGTCCTCCCATTTGATCCGTAGGCCTTCTTTGGACCAAGTTCACCTCGTTCCTCCATCTTCGTCCTCCCATTTGATCCGTTGGCCTTCTTTGGACCAAGTTCGTCTCGTTCGTCCATCTTCGTCCTCCCATTTGATCCGTAGGCCTTCTTTGGACCAAGTTCGTCTTGTTCTACCACCTTCGTCCTCCCATTTGATCCGTTGGAATTCTTTGGACCAAGTTTGTCTCGTTCGTCCATCTTCGTCCTCCCATTTGATCCGTAGGCCTTCTTTGGACCAAGTTCGCATCGTTCCTCCATCTTCGTCCTCCCATTTGATCCGTTGGCCTTCTTTGGACCAAGTTCGTCTCGTTCGTCCATCTTCGTTCTCCCATTTGATCCGTAGGCCTTCTTTGGACCAAGTTCGTCTCGTTCGTCCATCTTCGTCCTCCCATTTGATCCCTAGGCCTTCTTTGGACCAAGTTCGTCCCGTTCGTCCATCTTCGTCCTCCCATTTGCTCCGTAGGCCTTCTTTGGACCAAGTTCGCCTCGTTCGTCCATATTCCTCCTCCCATTTGATCCGTAGGCCTTCTTTGGACCAAGTTCGTCTCGTTCGTCCATCTTCGTCCTCCCATTTGATCCCTAGGCCTTCTTTGGACCAAGTTCGTCTCGTTCGTCCATCTTCGTCCTCCCATTTGATCCGTTGGCCTTCTTTGGACCAAGTTCGTCTTGTTCTACCACCTTCGTCCTCCCATTTGATCCGTTGGAATTCTTTGGACCAAGTTTGTCTCGTTCGTCCATCTTCGTCCTCCCATTTGATCCGTAGGCCTTCTTTGGACCAAGTTCGCCTCGTTCCTCCATCTTCGTCCTCCCATTTGATCCGTTGGCCTTCTTTGGACCAAGTTCGTCTCGTTCGTCCATCTTCGTCCTCCCATTTGATCCCTAGGCCATTTTTGGACCAAGCTCGTCTCGTTCGTCCATCTTCGTCCTCCCATTTGATCCGTTGGCCTTCTTTGGACCTTGTTCATCTCGTTCGTCCATCTTCGTCCTCCCATTTGATCCCTAGGCATTCTTAGGACCAAGTTCGTCTCGTTCGTCCATCTTCGTCCTCCCATTTGATCCGTTGGCCTTCTTTGGACCAAGTTCGTCTCGTTCGTCCATCTTCGTCCTCCCATTTGATCCGTAGGCCTTCTTTGGACCAAGTTCGTCTTGTTCTACCACCTTCGTCCTCCCATTTGATCCGTTGGAATTCTTTGGACCAAGTTTGTCTCGTTCGTCCATCTTCGTCCTCCCATTTGATCCGTAGGCCTTCTTTGGACCAAGTTCGCCTCGTTCCTCCATCTTCGTCCTCCCATTTGATCCGTAGGCCTTCTTTGGACCAAGTTCGCCTCGTTCCTCCATCTTCGTCCTCCCATTTGATCCGTTGGCCTTCTTTGGACCAAGTTCGTCTCGTTCGTCCATCTTCGTCCTCCCATTTGATCCGTAGGCCTTCTTTGGACCAAGTTCGTCTTGTTCTACCACCTTCGTCCTCCCATTTGATCCGTTGGAATTCTTTGGACCAAGTTTGTCTCGTTCGTCCATCTTCGTCCTCCCATTTGATCCGTAGGCCTTCTTTGGACCAAGTTCGCCTCGTTCCTCCATCTTCGTCCTCCCATTTGATCCGTTGGCCTTCTTTGGACCAAGTTCGTCTCGTTCGTCCATCTTCGTTCTCCCATTTGATCTGTAGGCCTTCTTTGGACCAAGTTCGTCTCGTTCGTCCATCTTCGTCCTCCCATTTGATCCCTAGGCCTTCTTTGGACCAAGTTCGTCTCGTTCGTCCATCTTCGTCCTCCCATTTGCTCCGTAGGCCTTCTTTGGACCATGTTTGTCTCGTTCGTCCATCTTCGTCCTCCCATTTGATCCGTAGGCCTTCATTGGACCAAGTTCGCCTCGTTCCTCCATCTTCGTCCTCCCATTTGATCCCTAGGCCTTCTTTGGACCAAGTTCGTCTCGTTCGTCCATCTTCGTCCTCCCATTTGATCCGTTGGCCTTCTTTGGACCAAGCTCGTCTCGTTCGTCCATCTTCCTCCTCCTATTTGATCTGTAGGCCTTCTTTTGACCAAGTTCGTCTCGTTCGTCCATCTTCGTCCTCCCATTTGATCCCTAGGCCTTCTTTGGACCAAGTTCGTCTCGTTCGTCCATCTTCGTCCTCCCATTTGATCCGTTGGGCTTCTTTAGACCAAGTTCGCCTCGTTCGTCCATCTTCGTCCTCCCATTTGATCCCTAGGCCTTCTTTGGACCAAGTTCGTCTCGTTCGTCCATCTTCCTCCTCCTATTTGATCCGTAGGCCTTCTTTGGACCAAGTTCGTCTCGTTCGTCCATCTTCGTCCTCCCATTTGATCCGTTGGCCTTCTTAGGACCAAGTTCGTCTCGTTCGTCCATCTTCGTCCTCCCATTTGATCCGTAGGCCTTCTTTGGACCAAGTTCATCTATTTCTACCACCTTCGTCCTCCAATTTGATCCGTTGGAATTCTCTGGACCATGTTTGTCTCGTTCGTCCATCTTCGTTCTCCCATTTGATCCGTAGGCCTTCTTTGGACCAAGTTCGCCTCGTTCCTCCATCTTCGTCCTCCCATTTGATCCGTTGGCCTTCTTTGGACCAAGTTCGTCTCGTTCGTCCATCTTCGTCCTCCCATTTCATCCGTAGGCCTTCTTTGGACCAAGTTCGTCTCGTTCGTCCATCTTCGTCCTCCCATTTGATCCCTAGGCCATCTTTGGACCAAGCTCGTCTCGTTCGTCCATCTTCGTCCTCCCATTTGATCCGTTGGCCTTCTTTGGACCTTGTTCGTCTCGTTCGTCCATCTTCGTTCTCCCATTTGATCCGTAGGCCTTCTTTGGACCAAGTTCGTCTCGTTCGTCCATCTTCGTCCTCCCATTTGATCCCTAGGCCTTCTTTGGACCAAGTTCGTCTCGTTCGTCCATCTTTGTCCTCCCATTTGATCCCTAGGCCTTCTTTGGACCAAGTTAGTTTCGTTCGTCCATGTTCGTCCTCCCATTTGCTCCGTAGTCCTTCTTTGGACCATGTTTGTCTCGTTCGTCCATCTTCGTCCTCCCATTTGATCCGTAGGCCTTCTTTGGACCAAGTTCGCCTCGTTCCTCCATCTTCGTCCTCCCATTTGATCCCTAGGCCTTCTTTGGACCAACTTCGTCTCGTTCGTGCATCTTCGTCCTCCCATTTGATCCGTTGGCCTTCTTTGGACCAAGTTCGTCTCGTTCGTCCATCTTCCTCCTCCTATTTGATCCGTAGGCATTCTTTGGACCAAGTTCGTCTCGTTCGTCCATCTTCGTCCTCCCATTTGATCCCTAGGCCTTCTTTGGACCAAGTTCGTCTCGTTCGTCCATCTTCGTCCTCCCATTTGATCCGTTGGGCTTCTTTGGACCAAGTTCGTCTCGTTCGTCCATCTTCGTCCTCCCATTTGATCCCTAGGCCTTCTTTGGACCAAGTTCGTCCCGTTCGTCCATCTTCGTCCTCCCATTTGCTCCGTAGGCCTTCTTTGGACCAAGTTCGCCTCGTTCGTCCATCTTCGTCCTCCCATTTCATCCCTAGGCCTTCTTTGGACCAAGTTCGTCTCGTTCGTCCATCTTCCTCCTCCGATTTGATCCGTAGGCTTTCTTTGGACCAAGTTCGTCTCGTTCGTCCATCTTCGTCCTCCCATTTGATCCCTAGGCCTTCTTTGCACCAAGTTCGTCTCGTTCGTCCATCTTCGTCCTCCCATTTGATCCGTTGGTATTCTTTGGACCAAGTTTGTCTCGTTCGTCCATCTTCGTCCTCCCATTTGATCCGTAGGCCTTCTTTGGACCAAGTTCGCCTCATTCCTCCATCTTCGTCCTCCCATTTGATCCCTAGGCCTTCTTTGGACCAAGTTCGTCTCGTTTGTCCATCTTCGTCCTCCCATTTGATCCGTAGGCCTTCTTTGGACCAAGTTCGCCTCGTTCCTCCATCTTCGTCCTCCCATTTGATCCGTTGGCCTTCTTTGGACCAAGTTCGTCTCGTTCGTCCATCTTCGTCCTCCCATTTGATCCGTAGGCCTTCTTTGGACCAAGTTCGTCTCGTTCGTCCATCTTCGTCCTCCCATTTGATCCGTTGGGCTTCTTTGGACCAAGTTCGTCTCGTTCGTCCATCTTCGTCCTCCCATTTGATCCCTAGGCCATCTTTGGACCAAGCTCGTCTCGTTCGTCCATCTTCGTCCTCCCATTTGATCCGTTGGCCTTCTTTGGACCTTGTTCGTCTCGTTCGTCCATCTTCGTTCTCCCATTTGATCCGTAGGCCTTCTTTGGACCAAGTTCGTCTCGTTCGTCCATCTTCGTCCTCCCATTTGATCCCTAGGCCTTCTTTGGACCAAGTTCGTCTCGTTCGTCCATCTTCGTCCTCCCATTTGCTCCGTAGGCCTTCTTTGGACCATGTTTGTCTCGTTCGTCCATCTTCGTCCTCCCATTTGATCCGTAGGCCTTCATTGGACCAAGTTCGCCTCGTTCCTCCATCTTCGTCCTCCCATTTGATCCCTAGGCCTTCTTTGGACCAAGTTCGTCTCGTTCGTCCATCTTCGTCCTCCCATTTGATCCGTTGGCCTTCTTTGGACCAAGTTCGTCTCGTTCGTCCATCTTCCTCCTCCTATTTGATCTGTAGGCCTTCTTTGGACCAAGTTCGTCTCGTTCGTCCATCTTCGTCCTCCCATTTGATCCTTAGGCCTTCTTTGGACCAAGTTCGTCTCGTTCGTCCATCTTCGTCCTCCCATTTGATCCGTTGGGCTTCTTTGGACCAAGTTCGTCTCGTTCGTCCATCTTCGTCCTCCCATTTGATCCCTAGGCCTTTTTTGGACCAAGTTCGTCCCGTTCGTCCATTGTCGTCCTCCCATTTGCTCCGTAGGCCTTCTTTGGACCAAGTTCGCCTCGTTCGTCCATCTTCGTCCTCCCATTTGATCCCTAGGCCTTCTTTGGACCAAGTTCGTCTCGTTCGTCCATCTTCGTCCTCCCATTTGATCCGTTGGCCTTCTTTGGACCAAGTTCGTCTCGTTCGTCCATCTTCGTCCTCCCATTTGATCCGTAGGCCTTCTTTGGACCAAGTTCGTCTATTTCTACCACCTTCGTCCTCCCATTTGATCCGTTGGTATTCTTTGGACCAAGTTTGTCTCGTTCGTCCATCTTCGTCCTCCCATTTGATCCGTAGGCCTTCTTTGGACCAAGTTCGCCTCGTTCCTCCATCTTCGTCCTCCCATTTGATCCGTTGGCCTTCTTTGGACGAAGTTCGTCTCGTTCGTCCATCTTCGTCCTCCCATTTGATCCGTAGGCCTTCTTTGGACCAAGTTCGTCTCGTTCGTCCATCTTCGTCCTCCCAATTGATCCCTAGGCCATCTTTGGACCAAGCTCATCTCGTTCGTCCATCTTCGTCCTCCCATTTGATCCGTTGGCCTTCTTTGGACCAAGTTCGTCTCGTTCGTCCATCTTCGTCCTCCCATTTGATCCCTAGGCCTTCTTTGGACCAAGTTCGTCTCGTTCGTCCATCTTCGTCCTCCCATTTGCTCCGTAGGCCTTCTTTGGACCATGTTTGTCTCGTTCGTCCATCTTCGTCCTCCCATTTGATCCGTAGGCCTTCATTGGACCAAGTTCGCCTCGTTCCTCCATCTTCGTCCTCCCTTTTGATCCCTAGGCCTTCTTTGGACCAAGTTCGTCTCGTTCGTCCATCTTCGTCCTCCCATTTGATCCGTTGGCCTTCTTTGGACCAAGTTCGTCTCGTTCGTCCATCTTCCTCCTCCTATTTGATCTGTAGGCCTTCTTTGGACCAAGTTCGTCTCGTTCGTCCATCTTCGTCCTCCCATTTGATCCCTAGGCCTTCTTTGGACCAAGTTCGTCTCGTTCGTCCATCTTCGTCCTCCCATTTGATCCGTTGGGCTTCTTTGGACCAAGTTCGTCTCGTTCGTCCATCTTCGTCCTCCCATTTGATCCCTAGGCCTTTTTTGGACCAAGTTCGTCCCGTTCGTCCATTGTCGTCCTCCCATTTGCTCCGTAGGCCTTCTTTGGACCAAGTTCGCCTCGTTCGTCCATCTTCGTCCTCCCATTTGATCCCTAGGCCTTCTTTGGACCAAGTTCGTCTCGTTCGTCCATCTTCGTCCTCCCATTTGATCCGTTGGCCTTCTTTGGACCAAGTTCGTCTCGTTCGTCCATCTTCGTCCTCCCATTTGATCCGTAGGCCTTCTTTGGACCAAGTTCGTCTATTTCTACCACCTTCGTCCTCCCATTTGATCCGTTGGTATTCTTTGGACCAAGTTTGTCTCGTTCGTCCATCTTCGTCCTCCCATTTGATCCGTAGGCCTTCTTTGGACCAAGTTCGCCTCGTTCCTCCATCTTCGTCCTCCCATTTGATCCGTTGGCCTTCTTTGGACCAAGTTCGTCTCGTTCGTCCATCTTCGTCCTCCCATTTGATCCGTAGGCCTTCTTTGGACCAAGTTCGTCTCGTTCGTCCATCTTCGTCCTCCCATTTGATCCCTAGGCCATCTTTGGACCAAGCTCGTCTCGTTCGTCCATCTTCGTCCTCCCATTTGATCCGTTGGCCTTCTTTGGACCAAGTTCGTCTCGTTCGTCCATCTTCGTCCTCCCATTTGATCCCTAGGCCTTCTTTGGACCAAGTTCGTCTCGTTCGTCCATCTTCGTCCTCCCATTTGCTCCGTAGGCCTTCTTTGGACCATGTTTGTCTCGTTCGTCCATCTTCGTCCTCCCATTTGATCCGTAGGCCTTCATTGGACCAAGTTCTCCTCGTTCCTCCATCTTCGTCCTCCCATTTGATCCCTAGGCCTTCTTTGGACCAAGTTCGTCTCGTTTGTCCATCTTCCTCCTCCTATTTGATCCGTAGGCCTTCTTTGGACCAAGTTCGTCTCGTTCGTCCATCTTCGTCCTCCCATTTGATCCCTAGGCCTTCTTTGGACCAAGTTCTCCTCGTTCCTCCATCTTCGTCCTCCCATTTGATCCCTAGGCCTTCTTTGGACCAAGTTCGTCTCGTTCGTCCATCTTCGTCCTCCCATTTGATCCGTTGGCCTTCTTTGGACCAAGTTCGTCTCGTTCGTCCATCTTCGTCCTCCCATTTGATCCGTAGGCCTTCTTTGGACCAAGTTCGTCTATTTCTACCACCTTCGTCCTCCCATTTGATCCGTTGGTATTCTTTGGACCAAGTTTCTCTCGTTCGTCCATCTTCGTCCTCCCATTTGATCCGTAGGCCTTCTTTGGACCAAGTTCGTCTCGTTCGTCCATCTACGTCCTCCCATTTGATCCGTTGGCCTTCTTTGGACCAAGTTCGTCTCGTTCGTCCATCTTCCTCCTCCTATTTGATCTGTAGGCCTTCTTTGGACCAAGTTCGTCTCGTTCGTCCATCTTCGTCCTCCCATTTGATCCCTAGGCCTTCTTTGGACCAAGTTCGTCTCGTTCGTCCATCTTCGTCCTCCCATTTGATCCGTTGGGCTTCTTTGGACCAAGTTCGTCTCGTTCGTCCATCTTCGTCCTCCCATTTGATCCCTAGGCCTTTTTTGGACCAAGTTCGTCCCGTTCGTCCATCTTCATCCTCCCATTTGCTCCGTAGGCCTTCTTTGGACCAAGTTCGCCTCGTTCGTCCATCTTCGTCCTCCCATTTGATCCCTAGGCCTTCTTTGGACCAAGTTCGTCTCGTTTGTCCATCTTCCTCCTCCTATTTGATCCGTAGGCCTTCTTTGGACCAAGTTCGTCTCGTTCGTCCATCTTCGTCCTCCCATTTGATCCCTAGGCCTTCTTTGGACCAAGTTCGTCTCGTTCGTCCATCTTCGTCCTCCAATTTGATCCGTTGGCCTTCTTTGGACCAAGTTCGTCTCGTTCGTCCATCTTCGTCCTCCCATTTGCTCCGTAGGCCTTCTTTGGACCATGTTTGTCTCGTTCGTCCATCTTCGTCCTCCCATTTGATCCGTAGGCCTTCATTGGACCAAGTTCGCCTCGTTCCTCCATCTTCGTCCTCCCATTTGATCCCTAGGCCTTCTTTGGACCAAGTTCGTCTCGTTCGTCCATCTTCGTCCTCCCATTTGATCCGTTGGCCTTCTTTGGACCAAGTTCGTCTCGTTCGTCCATCTTCCTCCTCCTATTTGATCTGTAGGCCTTCTTTGGACCAAGTTCGTCTCGTTCGTCCATCTTCGTCCTCCCATTTGATCCCTAGGCCTTCTTTGGACCAAGTTCGTCTCGTTCGTCCATCTTCGTCCTCCCATTTGATCCGTTGGGCTTCTTTGGACCAAGTTCGTCTCGTTCGTCCATCTTCGTCCTCCCATTTGATCCCTAGGCCTTTTTTGGACCAAGTTCGTCCCGTTCGTCCATTGTCGTCCTCCCATTTGCTCCGTAGGCCTTCTTTGGACCAAGTTCGCCTCGTTCGTCCATCTTCGTCCTCCCATTTGATCCCTAGGCCTTCTTTGGACCAAGTTCGTCTCGTTCGTCCATCTTCGTCCTCCCATTTGATCCGTTGGCCTTCTTTGGACCAAGTTCGTCTCGTTCGTCCATCTTCGTCCTCCCATTTGATCCGTAGGCCTTCTTTGGACCAAGTTCGTCTATTTCTACCACCTTCGTCCTCCCATTTGATCCGTTGGTATTCTTTGGACCAAGTTTGTCTCGGTCGTCCATCTTCGTCCTCCCATTTGATCCGTAGGCCTTCTTTGGACCAAGTTCGCCTCGTTCCTCCATCTTCGTCCTCCCATTTGATCCGTTGGCCTTCTTTGGACCAAGTTCGTCTCGTTCGTCCATCTTCGTCCTCCCATTTGATCCGTAGGCCTTCTTTGGACCAAGTTCGTCTCGTTCGTCCATCTTCGTCCTCCCAATTGATCCCTAGGCCATCTTTGGACCAAGCTCATCTCGTTCGTCCATCTTCGTCCTCCCATTTGATCCGTTGGCCTTCTTTGGACCAAGTTCGTCTCGTTCGTCCATCTTCGTCCTCCCATTTGATCCCTAGGCCTTCTTTGGACCAAGTTCGTCTCGTTCGTCCATCTTCGTCCTCCCATTTGCTCCGTAGGCCTTCTTTGGACCATGTTTGTCTCGTTCGTCCATCTTCGTCCTCCCATTTGATCCGTTGGCCTTCTTTGGACCAAGTTCGTCTCGTTCGTCCATCTTCCTCCTCCTATTTGATCTGTAGGCCTTCTTTGGACCAAGTTCGTCTCGTTCGTCCATCTTCGTCCTCCCATTTGATCCCTAGGCCTTCTTTGGACCAAGTTCGTCTCGTTCGTCCATCTTCGTCCTCCCATTTGATCCGTTGGCCTTCTTTGGACCAAGTTCGTCTCGTTCGTCCATCTTCGTCCTCCCATTTGATCCCTAGGCCTTTTTTGGACCAAGTTCGTCCCGTTCGTCCATCTTCATCCTCCCATTTGCTCCGTAGGCCTTCTTTGGACCAAGTTCGCCTCGTTCGTCCATCTTCGTCCTCCCATTTGATCCCTAGGCCTTCTTTGGACCAAGTTCGTCTCGTTTGTCCATCTTCCTCCTCCTATTTGATCCGTAGGCCTTCTTTGGACCAAGTTCGTCTCGTTCGTCCATCTTCGTCCTCCCATTTGATCCCTAGGCCTTCTTTGGACCAAGTTCGTCTCGTTCGTCCATCTTCGTCCTCCAATTTGATCCGTTGGCCTTCTTTGGACCAAGTTCGTCTCGTTCGTCCATCTTCGTCCTCCCATTTGATCCCTAGGCCTTCTTTGGACCAAGTTCGTCTCGTTCGTCCATCTTCGTCCTCCCATTTGATCCGTTGGCCTTCTTTGGACCAAGTTCGTCTCGGTCGTCCATCTTCGTCCTCCCATTTGATCCGTAGGCCTTCTTTGGACCAAGTTCGTCTATTTCTACCACCTTCGTCCTCCCATTTGATCCGTTGGTATTCTTTGGACCAAGTTTGTCTCGTTCGTCCATCTTCGTCCTCCCATTTGATCCGTAGGCCTTCTTTGGACCAAGTTCGCCTCGTTCCTCCATCTTCGTCCTCCCATTTGATCCGTTGGCCTTCTTTGGACCAAGTTCGTCTCGTTCGTCCATCTTCGTCCTCCCATTTGATCCGTAGGCCTTCTTTGGACCAAGTTCGTCTCGTTCGTCCATCTTCGTCCTCCCATTTGATCCCTAGGCCATCTTTGGACCAAGCTCGTCTCGTTCGTCCATCTTCGTCCTCCCATTTGATCCGTTGGCCTTCTTTGGACCAAGTTCGTCTCGTTCGTCCATCTTCGTCCTCCCATTTGATCCCTAGGCCTTCTTTGGACCAAGTTCGTCTCGTTCGTCCATCTTCGTCCTCCCATTTGCTCCGTAGGCCTTCTTTGGACCATGTTTGTCTCGTTCGTCCATCTTCGTCCTCCCATTTGATCCGTAGGCCTTCATTGGACCAAGTTCTCCTCGTTCCTCCATCTTCGTCCTCCCATTTGATCCCTAGGCCTTCTTTGGACCAAGTTCGTCTCGTTTGTCCATCTTCCTCCTCCTATTTGATCCGTAGGCCTTCTTTGGACCAAGTTCGTCTCGTTCGTCCATCTTCGTCCTCCCATTTGATCCCTAGGCCTTCTTTGGACCAAGTTCTCCTCGTTCCTCCATCTTCGTCCTCCCATTTGATCCCTAGGCCTTCTTTGGACCAAGTTCGTCTCGTTCGTCCATCTTCGTCCTCCCATTTGATCCGTTGGCCTTCTTTGGACCAAGTTCGTCTCGTTCGTCCATCTTCGTCCTCCCATTTGATCCGTAGGCCTTCTTTGGACCAAGTTCGTCTATTTCTACCACCTTCGTCCTCCCATTTGATCCGTTGGTATTCTTTGGACCAAGTTTCTCTCGTTCGTCCATCTTCGTCCTCCCATTTGATCCGTAGGCCTTCTTTGGACCAAGTTCGTCTCGTTCGTCCATCTACGTCCTCCCATTTGATCCGTTGGCCTTCTTTGGACCAAGTTCGTCTCGTTCGTCCATCTTCCTCCTCCTATTTGATCTGTAGGCCTTCTTTGGACCAAGTTCGTCTCGTTCGTCCATCTTCGTCCTCCCATTTGATCCCTAGGCCTTCTTTGGACCAAGTTCGTCTCGTTCGTCCATCTTCGTCCTCCCATTTGATCCGTTGGGCTTCTTTGGACCAAGTTCGTCTCGTTCGTCCATCTTCGTCCTCCCATTTGATCCCTAGGCCTTTTTTGGACCAAGTTCGTCCCGTTCGTCCATCTTCATCCTCCCATTTGCTCCGTAGGCCTTCTTTGGACCAAGTTCGTCTCGTTTGTCCATCTTCCTCCTCCTATTTGATCCGTAGGCCTTCTTTGGACCAAGTTCGTCTCGTTCGTCCATCTTCGTCCTCCCATTTGATCCCTAGGCCTTCTTTGGACCAAGCTCGTCTCGTTCGTCCATCTTCGTCCTCCCATTTGATCCCTAGGCCTTCTTTGGACCAAGTTCGTCTCGTTCGTCCATCTTCGTCCTCCCATTTGATCCGTTGGGCTTCTTTGGACCAAGTTCGTCTCGTTCGTCCATCTTCGTCCTCCCATTTGATCCCTAGGCCTTTTTTGGACCAAGTTCGTCCCGTTCGTCCATTGTCGTCCTCCCATTTGCTCCGTAGGCCTTCTTTGGACCAAGTTCGCCTCGTTCGTCCATCTTCGTCCTCCCATTTGATCCCTAGGCCTTCTTTGGACCAAGTTCGTCTCGTTCGTCCATCTTCGTCCTCCCATTTGATCCGTTGGCCTTCTTTGGACCAAGTTCGTCTCGTTCGTCCATCTTCGTCCTCCCATTTGATCCGTAGGCCTTCTTTGGACCAAGTTCGTCTATTTCTACCACCTTCGTCCTCCCATTTGATCCGTTGGTATTCTTTGGACCAAGTTTGTCTCGTTCGTCCATCTTCGTCCTCCCATTTGATCCGTAGGCCTTCTTTGGACCAAGTTCGCCTCGTTCCTCCATCTTCGTCCTCCCATTTGATCCGTTGGCCTTCTTTGGACCAAGTTCGTCTCGTTCGTCCATCTTCGTCCTCCCATTTGATCCGTAGGCCTTCTTTGGACCAAGTTCGTCTCGTTCGTCCATCTTCGTCCTCCCATTTGATCCCTAGGCCATCTTTGGACCAAGCTCGTCTCGTTCGTCCATCTTCGTCCTCCCATTTGATCCGTTGGCCTTCTTTGGACCAAGTTCGTCTCGTTCGTCCATCTTCGTCCTCCCATTTGATCCCTAGGCCTTCTTTGGACCAAGTTCGTCTCGTTCGTCCATCTTCGTCCTCCCATTTGCTCCGTAGGCCTTCTTTGGACCATGTTTGTCTCGTTCGTCCATCTTCGTCCTCCCATTTGATCCGTAGGCCTTCATTGGACCAAGTTCTCCTCGTTCCTCCATCTTCGTCCTCCCATTTGATCCCTAGGCCTTCTTTGGACCAAGTTCGTCTCGTTTGTCCATCTTCCTCCTCCTATTTGATCCGTAGGCCTTCTTTGGACCAAGTTCGTCTCGTTCGTCCATCTTCGTCCTCCCATTTGATCCCTAGGCCTTCTTTGGACCAAGTTCTCCTCGTTCCTCCATCTTCGTCCTCCCATTTGATCCCTAGGCCTTCTTTGGACCAAGTTCGTCTCGTTCGTCCATCTTCGTCCTCCCATTTGATCCGTTGGCCTTCTTTGGACCAAGTTCGTCTCGTTCGTCCATCTTCGTCCTCCCATTTGATCCGTAGGCCTTCTTTGGACCAAGTTCGTCTATTTCTACCACCTTCGTCCTCCCATTTGATCCGTTGGTATTCTTTGGACCAAGTTTCTCTCGTTCGTCCATCTTCGTCCTCCCATTTGATCCGTAGGCCTTCTTTGGACCAAGTTCGTCTCGTTCGTCCATCTACGTCCTCCCATTTGATCCGTTGGCCTTCTTTGGACCAAGTTCGTCTCGTTCGTCCATCTTCCTCCTCCTATTTGATCTGTAGGCCTTCTTTGGACCAAGTTCGTCTCGTTCGTCCATCTTCGTCCTCCCATTTGATCCCTAGGCCTTCTTTGGACCAAGTTCGTCTCGTTCGTCCATCTTCGTCCTCCCATTTGATCCGTTGGGCTTCTTTGGACCAAGTTCGTCTCGTTCGTCCATCTTCGTCCTCCCATTTGATCCCTAGGCCTTTTTTGGACCAAGTTCGTCCCGTTCGTCCATCTTCATCCTCCCATTTGCTCCGTAGGCCTTCTTTGGACCAAGTTCGCCTCGTTCGTCCATCTTCGTCCTCCCATTTGATCCCTAGGCCTTCTTTGGACCAAGTTCGTCTCGTTTGTCCATCTTCCTCCTCCTATTTGATCCGTAGGCCTTCTTTGGACCAAGTTCGTCTCGTTCGTCCATCTTCGTCCTCCCATTTGATCCCTAGGCCTTCTTTGGACCAAGTTCGTCTCGTTCGTCCATCTTCGTCCTCCAATTTGATCCGTTGGCCTTCTTTGGACCAAGTTCGTCTCGTTCGTCCATCTTCGTCCTCCCATTTGCTCCGTAGGCCTTCTTTGGACCATGTTTGTCTCGTTCGTCCATCTTCGTCCTCCCATTTGATCCGTAGGCCTTCATTGGACCAAGTTCGCCTCGTTCCTCCATCTTCGTCCTCCCATTTGATCCCTAGGCCTTCTTTGGACCAAGTTCGTCTCGTTCGTCCATCTTCGTCCTCCCATTTGATCCGTTGGCCTTCTTTGGACCAAGTTCGTCTCGTTCGTCCATCTTCCTCCTCCTATTTGATCTGTAGGCCTTCTTTGGACCAAGTTCGTCTCGTTCGTCCATCTTCGTCCTCCCATTTGATCCCTAGGCCTTCTTTGGACCAAGTTCGTCTCGTTCGTCCATCTTCGTCCTCCCATTTGATCCGTTGGGCTTCTTTGGACCAAGTTCGTCTCGTTCGTCCATCTTCGTCCTCCCATTTGATCCCTAGGCCTTTTTTGGACCAAGTTCGTCCCGTTCGTCCATTGTCGTCCTCCCATTTGCTCCGTAGGCCTTCTTTGGACCAAGTTCGCCTCGTTCGTCCATCTTCGTCCTCCCATTTGATCCCTAGGCCTTCTTTGGACCAAGTTCGTCTCGTTCGTCCATCTTCGTCCTCCCATTTGATCCGTTGGCCTTCTTTGGACCAAGTTCGTCTCGTTCGTCCATCTTCGTCCTCCCATTTGATCCGTAGGCCTTCTTTGGACCAAGTTCGTCTATTTCTACCACCTTCGTCCTCCCATTTGATCCGTTGGTATTCTTTGGACCAAGTTTGTCTCGTTCGTCCATCTTCGTCCTCCCATTTGATCCGTAGGCCTTCTTTGGACCAAGTTCGCCTCGTTCCTCCATCTTCGTCCTCCCATTTGATCCGTTGGCCTTCTTTGGACCAAGTTCGTCTCGTTCGTCCATCTTCGTCCTCCCATTTGATCCGTAGGCCTTCTTTGGACCAAGTTCGTCTCGTTCGTCCATCTTCGTCCTCTCAATTGATCCCTAGGCCATCTTTGGACCAAGCTCATCTCGTTCGTCCATCTTCGTCCTCCCATTTGATCCGTTGGCCTTCTTTGGACCAAGTTCGTCTCGTTCGTCCATCTTCGTCCTCCCATTTGATCCCTAGGCCTTCTTTGGACCAAGTTCGTCTCGTTCGTCCATCTTCGTCCTCCCATTTGCTCCGTAGGCCTTCTTTGGACCATGTTTGTCTCGTTCGTCCATCTTCGTCCTCCCATTTGATCCGTAGGCCTTCATTGGACCAAGTTCGCCTCGTTCCTCCATCTTCGTCCTCCCTTTTGATCCCTAGGCCTTCTTTGGACCAAGTTCGTCTCGTTCGTCCATCTTCGTCCTCCCATTTGATCCGTTGGCCTTCTTTGGACCAAGTTCGTCTCGTTCGTCCATCTTCCTCCTCCTATTTGATCTGTAGGCCTTCTTTGGACCAAGTTCGTCTCGTTCGTCCATCTTCGTCCTCCCATTTGATCCCTAGGCCTTCTTTGGACCAAGTTCGTCTCGTTCGTCCATCTTCGTCCTCCCATTTGATCCGTTGGGCTTCTTTGGACCAAGTTCGTCTCGTTCGTCCATCTTCGTCCTCCCATTTGATCCCTAGGCCTTTTTTGGACCAAGTTCGTCCCGTTCGTCCATTGTCGTCCTCCCATTTGCTCCGTAGGCCTTCTTTGGACCAAGTTCGCCTCGTTCGTCCATCTTCGTCCTCCCATTTGATCCCTAGGCCTTCTTTGGACCAAGTTCGTCTCGTTCGTCCATCTTCGTCCTCCCATTTGATCCGTTGGCCTTCTTTGGACCAAGTTCGTCTCGGTCGTCCATCTTCGTCCTCCCATTTGATCCGTAGGCCTTCTTTGGACCAAGTTCGTCTATTTCTACCACCTTCGTCCTCCCATTTGATCCGTTGGTATTCTTTGGACCAAGTTTGTCTCGTTCGTCCATCTTCGTCCTCCCATTTGATCCGTAGGCCTTCTTTGGACCAAGTTCGCCTCGTTCCTCCATCTTCGTCCTCCCATTTGATCCGTTGGCCTTCTTTGGACCAAGTTCGTCTCGTTCGTCCATCTTCGTCCTCCCATTTGATCCGTAGGCCTTCTTTGGACCAAGTTCGTCTCGTTCGTCCATCTTCGTCCTCCCATTTGATCCCTAGGCCATCTTTGGACCAAGCTCGTCTCGTTCGTCCATCTTCGTCCTCCCATTTGATCCGTTGGCCTTCTTTGGACCAAGTTCGTCTCGTTCGTCCATCTTCGTCCTCCCATTTGATCCCTAGGCCTTCTTTGGACCAAGTTCGTCTCGTTCGTCCATCTTCCTCCTCCTATTTGATCTGTAGGCCTTCTTTGGACCAAGTTCGTCTCGTTCGTCCATCTTCGTCCTCCCATTTGATCCCTAGGCCTTCTTTGGACCAAGTTCGTCTCGTTCGTCCATCTTCGTCCTCCCATTTGATCCGTTGGGCTTCTTTGGACCAAGTTCGTCTCGTTCGTCCATCTTCGTCCTCCCATTTGATCCCTAGGCCTTTTTTGGACCAAGTTCGTCCCGTTCGTCCATTGTCGTCCTCCCATTTGCTCCGTAGGCCTTCTTTGGACCAAGTTCGCCTCGTTCGTCCATCTTCGTCCTCCCATTTGATCCCTAGGCCTTCTTTGGACCAAGTTCGTCTCGTTCGTCCATCTTCGTCCTCCCATTTGATCCGTTGGCCTTCTTTGGACCAAGTTCGTCTCGTTCGTCCATCTTCGTCCTCCCATTTGATCCGTAGGCCTTCTTTGGACCAAGTTCGTCTATTTCTACCACCTTCGTCCTCCCATTTGATCCGTTGGTATTCTTTGGACCAAGTTTGTCTCGTTCGTCCATCTTCGTCCTCCCATTTGATCCGTAGGCCTTCTTTGGACCAAGTTCGCCTCGTTCCTCCATCTTCGTCCTCCCATTTGATCCGTTGGCCTTCTTTGGACCAAGTTCGTCTCGTTCGTCCATCTTCGTCCTCCCATTTGATCCGTAGGCCTTCTTTGGACCAAGTTCGTCTCGTTCGTCCATCTTCGTCCTCTCAATTGATCCCTAGGCCATCTTTGGACCAAGCTCATCTCGTTCGTCCATCTTCGTCCTCCCATTTGATCCGTTGGCCTTCTTTGGACCAAGTTCGTCTCGTTCGTCCATCTTCGTCCTCCCATTTGATCCCTAGGCCTTCTTTGGACCAAGTTCGTCTCGTTCGTCCATCTTCGTCCTCCCATTTGCTCCGTAGGCCTTCTTTGGACCATGTTTGTCTCGTTCGTCCATCTTCGTCCTCCCATTTGATCCGTAGGCCTTCATTGGACCAAGTTCGCCTCGTTCCTCCATCTTCGTCCTCCCTTTTGATCCCTAGGCCTTCTTTGGACCAAGTTCGTCTCGTTCGTCCATCTTCGTCCTCCCATTTGATCCGTTGGCCTTCTTTGGACCAAGTTCGTCTCGTTCGTCCATCTTCCTCCTCCTATTTGATCTGTAGGCCTTCTTTGGACCAAGTTCGTCTCGTTCGTCCATCTTCGTCCTCCCATTTGATCCCTAGGCCTTCTTTGGACCAAGTTCGTCTCGTTCGTCCATCTTCGTCCTCCCATTTGATCCGTTGGGCTTCTTTGGACCAAGTTCGTCTCGTTCGTCCATCTTCGTCCTCCCATTTGATCCCTAGGCCTTTTTTGGACCAAGTTCGTCCCGTTCGTCCATTGTCGTCCTCCCATTTGCTCCGTAGGCCTTCTTTGGACCAAGTTCGCCTCGTTCGTCCATCTTCGTCCTCCCATTTGATCCCTAGGCCTTCTTTGGACCAAGTTCGTCTCGTTCGTCCATCTTCGTCCTCCCATTTGATCCGTTGGCCTTCTTTGGACCAAGTTCATCTCGGTCGTCCATCTTCGTCCTCCCATTTGATCCGTAGGCCTTCTTTGGACCAAGTTCGTCTATTTCTACCACCTTCGTCCTCCCATTTGATCCGTTGGTATTCTTTGGACCAAGTTTGTCTCGTTCGTCCATCTTCGTCCTCCCATTTGATCCGTAGGCCTTCTTTGGACCAAGTTCGCCTCGTTCCTCCATCTTCGTCCTCCCATTTGATCCGTTGGCCTTCTTTGGACCAAGTTCGTCTCGTTCGTCCATCTTCGTCCTCCCATTTGATCCGTAGGCCTTCTTTGGACCAAGTTCGTCTCGTTCGTCCATCTTCGTCCTCCCATTTGATCCCTAGGCCATCTTTGGACCAAGCTCGTCTCGTTCGTCCATCTTCGTCCTCCCATTTGATCCGTTGGCCTTCTTTGGACCAAGTTCGTCTCGTTCGTCCATCTTCGTCCTCCCATTTGATCCCTAGGCCTTCTTTGGACCAAGTTCGTCTCGTTCGTCCATCTTCGTCCTCCCATTTGCTCCGTAGGCCTTCTTTGGACCATGTTTGTCTCGTTCGTCCATCTTCGTCCTCCCATTTGATCCGTAGGCCTTCATTGGACCAAGTTCTCCTCGTTCCTCCATCTTCGTCCTCCCATTTGATCCCTAGGCCTTCTTTGGACCAAGTTCGTCTCGTTTGTCCATCTTCCTCCTCCTATTTGATCCGTAGGCCTTCTTTGGACCAAGTTCGTCTCGTTCGTCCATCTTCGTCCTCCCATTTGATCCCTAGGCCTTCTTTGGACCAAGTTCTCCTCGTTCCTCCATCTTCGTCCTCCCATTTGATCCCTAGGCCTTCTTTGGACCAAGTTCGTCTCGTTCGTCCATCTTCGTCCTCCCATTTGATCCGTTGGCCTTCTTTGGACCAAGTTCGTCTCGTTCGTCCATCTTCGTCCTCCCATTTGATCCGTAGGCCTTCTTTGGACCAAGTTCGTCTATTTCTACCACCTTCGTCCTCCCATTTGATCCGTTGGTATTCTTTGGACCAAGTTTCTCTCGTTCGTCCATCTTCGTCCTCCCATTTGATCCGTAGGCCTTCTTTGGACCAAGTTCGTCTCGTTCGTCCATCTACGTCCTCCCATTTGATCCGTTGGCCTTCTTTGGACCAAGTTCGTCTCGTTCGTCCATCTTCCTCCTCCTATTTGATCTGTAGGCCTTCTTTGGACCAAGTTCGTCTCGTTCGTCCATCTTCGTCCTCCCATTTGATCCCTAGGCCTTCTTTGGACCAAGTTCGTCTCGTTCGTCCATCTTCGTCCTCCCATTTGATCCGTTGGGCTTCTTTGGACCAAGTTCGTCTCGTTCGTCCATCTTCGTCCTCCCATTTGATCCCTAGGCCTTTTTTGGACCAAGTTCGTCCCGTTCGTCCATCTTCATCCTCCCATTTGCTCCGTAGGCCTTCTTTGGACCAAGTTCGTCTCGTTTGTCCATCTTCCTCCTCCTATTTGATCCGTAGGCCTTCTTTGGACCAAGTTCGTCTCGTTCGTCCATCTTCGTCCTCCCATTTGATCCCTAGGCCTTCTTTGGACCAAGTTCGTCTCGTTCGTCCATCTTCGTCCTCCAATTTGATCCGTTGGCCTTCTTTGGACCAAGTTCGTCTCGTTCGTCCATCTTCGTCCTCCCATTTGATCCGTAGGCCTTCTTTGGACCAAGTTCGTCTATTTCTACCACCTTCGTCTTCCCATTTGATCCGTTGGAATTCTTTGGACCAAGTTTGTCTCGTTCGTCCATCTTCGTCCTCCCATTTGATCCGTAGGCCTTCTTTGGACCAAGTTCGTCTCGTTCGTACATCTTCGTCCTCCCATTTGATCCCTAGGCCTTCTATGGACCAAGCTCGTCTTGTTCGTCCATCTTCGTCCTCCCATTTGATCCCACTACTAGAATGTGCTGTTGTAGCGTCAGAAGTTAGCGTCGGCCACGACACCGACGCTAATTGCGTCGGATTAGCGTCGGCCAAGCCGACGCTATAGTTACTGTTAAGCTCTTTATTTATTTTTTTATTTTATTAATAATTAGCGTCGGCTAAGCCGACGCTAAGTGATGGACGCAAAGTTTAATGAAAAATTAGCGTCGGTCTGACCCACGCTAACTCGCAGAAGCCCTTGTCTGCAATTATCTTTCAGAACAACAGATTACCCAGAACTATTTAAAATTATGAAACTGACCCCATGTAAATCCCAATCCTATGGTTCAGAATCCTACTTATTCTCTGGAGCTTTGTGAGCCCTTGGATCAGTCCTCAAACCTCCCAAAACCAGCGACCCTTCCCTTCTCCTCTTTCATTTTTTCGAATTTTCTCTCTCTCTCTCTCCTCCATCTTCATCTTTCTTCCCAACTCTCCTCTCACCCCAAAACCACCACCCTCAGACACCATTTTCAGTCACCATGGCAACCCAAACCAAAATATAAACCGATTAAAATCTTTCTTTTTCCTTACTCTTCAAAAGCCCTCTATCAATTTTGAAAAAAGAAGCAACTTCGAAAAAACCTAACTTCTTCTCCGGCGAGATTCCGGCCAAGGCACGCCTTCTTTCGCAAATCCACTCCAATTAAAGGCTTC
Source organism: Glycyrrhiza uralensis (assembly GCA_030159175.1). NCBI lineage: Eukaryota > Viridiplantae > Streptophyta > Magnoliopsida > Fabales > Fabaceae > Glycyrrhiza > Glycyrrhiza uralensis. Next base: position 17,929,277 of record BRZY01000002.1, read on the forward strand.
TACATGATCGTGCGACCAAAACCCATCCAGTGGGTTCCCGTTTTACCTCCGCTGTCACTACTGGAGCACCACCATCATTAAATGGGTGCAGCTTTGCATAATGAATATGGTGTCTTTTCTATTCTCTGATGTGGCTTGGTTTCTCAGTTTGTAATTTTTTAGCATTTAGCGTTTTTGGGTATAAAAGATTGTGTCGTAGTTTGTTTTCTTCTTTGAGTGATGAATTGTGGTGCAGTAATTTTCAAAGTTGATGCTCCCTAAAACGTTCAGTGCTGTTGTTCACCTTTGTTGATATGCAATTTCTATTGTTTTATTCTTTATTCTTTATCTCTTTGGCTCTATCTGTTGTTGATCATTTTGCAATGTTGTTTTAATGTTTTATGGCCAAATAGTTACGTATAAGGTTTTTGTGAACTTCAGAGGCTTTCTGGAAATTGTTGGGTACTACTATGGGTTTGAATTTATTTCCAGATTTTTTTCCTAATCTTCTATTGTTCATCTCTTTTGACCTGTTGATTATGTAATGTTATTTTTAAGGTTTTCATTCCTTTGACATTTACTTGACTCTTCAGTTGGACCATTTTTAGAATAAAATAGCAAAATAGTCTAATAGTTGTGTCTCCTTTTGCATATAGATATATTGTATTAGCATTTAATTGATTAAGTGTAGAATAGAAATGGAATAGTCTAATAGTTGTGTCTCCTTTTGCATATAGATATATTGTATTAGCATTTAATTGATTAAGTGTAGAATAGAAATGGGTTCTTATGAACTCGTGTGTTATGTTTTGGCAGGAAATTTTGATTGTTAGGCGCTGATAGTTTAATGGTTTTGCTATATCAATTGTTGCACTTGGTGATGTTTGATCTGTAATTTGGTAGAGAAGGAATAATATGATATCATGTATAATTATAGGAAATTTGACATTTGCCAACGAATATTTGACATCTAGTGACAGAACTTGCCTGTCACTAAAAGCATTAGCGTAGGCCAAGCCGACGCTAACTCCAAGCAGCATATTTTGCTTCCATTTAGCGTAGGCCTAGCCGACGCTATTTAGCGTCGGCTGAGGCCGACGCAAAGTTAGCGTAGGCCCAACCGACGCTATTTAGCGTCGGCCGAAGCCGACGCAAAGTTAGCGTAGGCCATTTGACATTGACTTCGTGTGTCGGGTTAGCGTCGGCTTTTATGACGCAACTAGCGTCGGCCACACAACGGCCGACGCTAATGCTTTGCGACGAGTGTTTTAGCGTCCGCCCCCGTGACCGACTCAAGGCCGACGCTAAAGTGATCATTAGCGTCGGCTTTTTGCCTTTAGCGTCGGCTTTTGGCCGACGCTACAGGCCGGAATTCTAGTAGTGTCCGTTGGCCTTCTTTGGACCAAGTTCGTCCCGTTCGTCCATCGTCGTCTTCCCATTTGTTCCGTAGGCCTTCTTTGGACCAAGTACGCCTCGTTCGTCCATCTTCGTCCTCCCATTTGATCCCTTGGCCTTCTTTGGACCAAGTTCGTCTCGTTTGTCCATCTTCGTCCTCCCATTTGATCCGTTGGCCTTCTTTGGACCAAGTTCGTCTCGTTCGTCCATCTTCGTCCTCCCATTTGATCCGTAGGCCTTCTTTGGACCAAGTTCGTCTTGTTCTACCACCTTCGTCCTCCCATTTGATCCGTTGGAATTCTTTGGACCAAGTTTGTCTCGTTCGTCTATCTTCGTCCTCCCATTTGATCCGTAGGCCTTCTTTGGACCAAGTTCGCCTCGTTCCTCCATCTTCCTCCTCCCATTTGATCCGTTGGCGTTCTTTGGACCAAGTTCGGCTCGTTCGTCCATCTTCGTCCCCCCATTTGATCCGTAGGCCTTCTTTGGACCAAGTTCGTCCCGTTCGTCCATCTTCGTCCTCCCATTTGCTCCGTAGGCCTTCTTTGGACCAAGTTCGCCTCGTTCGTCCATCTTCGTCCTCCCATTTGATCCCTAGGCCTTCTTTGGACCAAGTTCGTCTCGTTTGTCCATCTTCCTCCTCCTATTTGATCCGTAGGCCTTCTTTGGACCAAGTTCGTCTCGTTCGTCCATCTTCGTCCTCCCATTTGATCCCTAGGCCTTCTTTGGACCAAGTTCATCTCGTTCGTCCATCTTCGTACTCCCATTTGATCCGTTGGCCTTCTTTGGACCAAGTTCGTCTCGTTCGTCCATCTTCGTCCTCCCATTTGATCCGTAGGCCTTCTTTGGACCAAGTTCGTCTATTTCTGCCACCTTCGTCCTCCCATTTGATCCGTTGGAATTCTTTGGACCAAGTTTGTCTCGTTCGTCCATCTTCGTCCTCCCATTTGATCCGTAGGCCTTCTTTGGACCAAGGTCGTCTCGTTCGTCCATCTTCGTCCTCCCATTTGATCCCTAGGCCATCTTTGGACCAAGCTCGTCTCGTTCGTCCATCTTCGTCCTCCCATTTGATCCGTTGGCCTTCTTTGGACCAAGTTCGTCCCGTTCGTCCATCGTCGTCTTCCCATTTGTTCCGTAGGCCTTCTTTGGACCAAGTACGCCTCGTTCGTCCATCTTCGTCCTCCCATTTGAACCCTAGGCCTTCTTTGGACCAAGTTCGTCTCGTTTGTCCATCTTCGTCCTCCCATTTGATCCGTTGGCCTTCTTTGGACCAAGTTCGTCTCGTTCGTCCATCGTCGTCTTCCCATTTGTTCCGTAGGCCTTCTTTGGACCAAGTTCGTCTATTTCTACCACCTTCGTCCTCCCATTTGATCCGTTGGAATTCTTTGGACCAAGTTTGTCACGTTCGTCCATCTTCGTCCTCCCATTTGATCCGTAGGCCTTCTTTGGACCAAGTTCGTCTCGTTCGTCCATCTTCGTCCTCCCATTTGATCCCTAGGCCATCTTTGGACCAAGCTCGTCTCGTTCGTCCATCTTCGTCCTCCCATTTGATCCGTTGGCCTTCTTTGGACCAAGTTCGTCCCGTTCGTCCATCGTCGTCTTCCCATTTGTTCCGTAGGCCTTCTTTGGACCAAGTACGCCTCGTTCGTCCATCTTCGTCCTCCCATTTGATCCCTAGGCCTTCTTTGGACCAAGTTCGTCTCGTTTGTCCATCTTCGTCCTCCCATTTGATCCGTTGGCCTTCTTTGGACCAAGTTCGTCTCGTTCGTCCATCTTCCTCCTCCCATTTGATTGTAGGCCTTCTTTGGACCAAGTTCGTCTTGTTCTACCACCTTCGTCCTCCCATTTGATCCGTTGGAATTGTTTGGACCAAGTTTGTCTCGTTCGTCTATCTTCGTCCTCCCATTTGATCCGTAGGCCTTCTTTGGACCAAGTTCGCCTCGTTCCTCCATCTTCGTCCTCCCATTTGATCCGTTGGCCTTCTTTGGACCAAGTTCGGCTCGTTCGTCCAACTTCGTCCCCCCATTTGATCCGTAGGCCTTCTTTGGACCAAGTTCGTCTCGTTCGTCCATCTTCGTCCTCCCATTTGATCCCTAGGCCATCTTTGGACCAAGCACGTCTCGTTCGTCCATCTTCGTCTTCCCATTTGATCCGTTGGCCTTCTTTGGACCAAGTTCGGCTCGTTCGTCCATCTTCGTCCCCCCATTTGATCCGTAGGCCTTCTTTGGACCAAGTTCGTCTCGTTCGTCCATCTTCGTCCTCCCATTTGATCCCTAGGCCATCTTTGGACCAAGCTCGTCTCGTTCGTCCATCTTCGTCTTCCCATTTGATCCGTTGGCCTTCTTTGGACCAAGTTCGTCTCGTTCGTCCATCTTCGTCCTCCCATTTGATCCCTAGGCCTTTTTTGGACCAAGTTCGTCCCGTTCGTCCATCTTCGTCCTCCCATTTGCTCCGTAGGCCTTCTTTGGACCAAGTTCGCCTCGTTCGTCCATCTTCGTCCTCCCATTTGATCCCTAGGCCTTCTTTGGACCAAGTTCGTCTCGTTTGTCCATCTTCCTCCTCCTATTTGATCCGTAGGCCTTCTTTGGACTAAGTTCGTCTCGTTCGTCCATCTTCGTCCTCCCATTTGATCCCTAGGCCTTCTTTGGACCAAGTTCGTCTCGTTCGTCCATCTTCGTCCTCCCATTTGATCCGTTGGCCTTCTTTGGACCAAGTTCGTCTCGTTCGTCCATCTTCGTCCTCCCATTTGATCCGTAGGCCTTCTTTGGACCAAGTTCGTCTATTTCTACCACCTTCGTCCTCCCATTTGATCCGTTGGAATTCTTTGGACCAAGTTTGTCTCGTTCGTCCATCTTCGTCCTCCCATTTGATCCGTAGGCCTTCTTTGGACCAAGTTCGTCTCGTTCGTCCATCTTCGTCCTCCCATTTGATCCCTAGGCCATCTTTGGACCAAGCTCGTCTCGTTCGTCCATCTTCGTCCTCCCATTTGATCCGTTGGCCTTCTTTGGACCAAGTTCGTCCCGTTCGTCCATCGTCGTCTTCCCATTTGTTCCGTAGGCCTTCTTTAGACCAAGTACGCCTCGTTCGTCAATCTTCGTCCTCCCATTTGATCCCTAGGCCTTCTTTGGACCAAGTTCGTCTCGTTTGTCCATCTTCGTCCTCCCATTTGATCCGTTGGCCTTCTTTGGACCAAGTTCGTCTCGTTCGTCCATCTTCGTCCTCCCATTTGATCCGTAGGCCTTCTTTGGACCATGTTCGTCTTGTTCTACCACCTTCGTCCTCCCATTTGATCCGTTGGAATTCTTTGGACCAAGTTTGTCTCGTTCGTCTATCTTCGTCCTCCCATTTGATCCGTAGGCCTTCTTTGGACCAAGTTCGCCTCGTTCCTCCATCTTCGTCCTCCCATTTGATCCGTTGGCCTTCTTTGGACCATGTTCGGCTCGTTCGTCCATCTTCGTCCCCCCATTTGATCCGTAGGCCTTCTTTGGACCAAGTTCGTCTCGTTCGTCTATCTTCGTCCTCCCATTTGATCCCTAGGCCATCTTTGGACAAAGCTCGTCTCGTTCGTCCATCTTCGTCTTCCCATTTGATCTGTTGGCCTTCTTTGGACCATGTTCGTCTCGTTCGTCCATCTTCGTTCTCCCATTTGATCCGTAGGCCTTCTTTGGACCAAGTTCGTCTCGTTCGTCCATCTTCGTCCTCCCATTTGATCCCTAGGCCTTCTTTGGACCATGTTCGTCTCGTTCGTCCATCTTCGTCCTCCCATTTGCTCCGTAGGCCTTCTTTGGACCATGTTTGTCTCGTTCGTCCATCTTCGTCCTCCCATTTGATCCGTAGGCCTTCTTTGGACCAAGTTCGCCTCGTTCCTCCATCTTCGTCCTCCCATTTGATCCCTAGGCCTTCTTTGGACCAAGTTCGTCTCGTTCGTCCATCTTCGTTCTCCCATTTGATCCGTTGGCCTTCTTTGGACCAAGTTCGTCTCGTTCGTCCATCTTCCTCCTCCTATTTGATCTGTAGGCCTTCTTTGGACCATGTTCGTCTCGTTCGTCCATCTTCGTCCTCCCATTTGATCCCTAGGCCTTCTTTGGACCAAGTTCGTCTCGTTCGTCCATCTTCGCCCTCCCATTTGATCCGTTGGGCTTCTTTGGACCAAGTTCGTCGCGTTCGTCCATCTTCGTCCTCCCATTTGATCCCTAGGCCTTCTTTGGACCAAGTTCGTCCCGTTCGTCCATCTTCGTCCTCCCATTTGTTCCGTAGGCCTTCTTTGGACCAAGTTCGCCTTGTTCGTCCATCTTCGTCCTCCCATTTGATCCCTAGGCCTTCTTTGGACCAAGTTCGTCTCGTTCGTCCATCTTCCTCCTCCTATTTGATCCGTAGGCCTTCTTTGGACCAAGTTCGTCTCGTTCGTCCATCTTCGTCCTCCCATTTGATTCCTAGGCCTTCTTTGGACCAAGTTCGTCTCGTTCGTCCATCTTCGTCCTCCCATTTGATCCGTTGGCCTTCTTTGGACCTTGTTCGTCTCGTTCGTCCATCTTCGTTCTCCCATTTGTTCCCTAGGCCTTCTTTGGACCAAGTTCGTCCCGTTCGTCCAACTTCGTCCTCCCATTTGCTCCGTAGGCCTTCTTTGGACCAAGTTTGTGTCGTTCGTCCATCTTCGTCCTCCCATTTGATCCGTAGGCCTTCTTTGGACCAAGTTCGTCTTGTTCTACCACCTTCGTCCTCCCATTTGATCCGTTGGAATTCTTTGGAGCAAGTTTGTCTCGTTCGTCCATCTTCGTCCTCCCATTTGATCCGTTGGCCTTCTTTGGACCAAGTTCGTCTCGTTCGTCCATCTTCGTCCTCCCATTTGATCCGTTGGCCTTCTTTGGACCAAGTTCGTCTCGTTCGTCCATCTTCCTCCTCCTATTTGATCCGTAGGCCTTCTTTGGACCATGTTCGTCTTGTTCTACCACCTTCGTCCTCCCATTTGATCCGTTGGAATTCTTTGGACCAAGTTTGTCTCGTTCGTCTATCTTCGTCCTCCCATTTGATCCGTAGGCCTTCTTTGGACCAAGTTCGCCTCGTTCCTCCATCTTCGTCCTCCCATTTGATCCGTTGGCCTTCTTTGGACCATGTTCGGCTCGTTCGTCCATCTTCGTCCCCCCATTTGATCCGTAGGCCTTCTTTGGACCAAGTTTGTGTCGTTCGTCCATCTTCGTCCTCCCATTTGATCCGTAGGCCTTCTTTGGACCAAGTTCGTCTTGTTCTACCACCTTCGTCCTCCCATTTGATCCGTTGGAATTCTTTGGAGCAAGTTTGTCTCGTTCGTCCATCTTCGTCCTCCCATTTGATCCGTTGGCCTTCTTTGGACCAAGTTCGTCTCGTTCGTCCATCTTCGTCCTCCCATTTGATCCGTTGGCCTTCTTTGGACCAAGTTCGTCTCGTTCGTCCATCTTCCTCCTCCTATTTGATCTGTAGGCCTTCTTTGGACCAAGTTCGTCTCGTTCGTCCATCTTCGTCCTCCCATTTGATCCCTAGGCCTTCTTTGGACCAAGTTCGTCTCGTTCGTCCATCTTCGTCCTCCCATTTGATCCGTTGGGCTTCTTTGGACCAAGTTCGTCTCGTTCGTCCATCTTCGTCCTCCCATTTGATCCCTAGGCCTTCTTTGGACCAAGTTCGTCCCGTTCGTCCATCTTCGTCCTCCCATTTGCTCCGTAGGCCTTCTTTGGACCAAGTTCGTCTCGTTCGTCCATCTTCCTCCTCCTATTTGATCCGTAGGCCTTCTCTTATACCAAGTTCGTCTCGTTCGTCCATCTTCGTCCTCCCATTTGATCCGTTGGCCTTCTTTGGACCAAGTTCGTCTCGTTCGTCCATCTTCGTCCTCCCATTTGATCCCTAGGCCTTCTTTGGACCAAGTTCGTCTCGTTCGTCCATCTTCGCCCTCCCATTTGATCCGTTGGGCTTCTTTGGACCAAGTTCGTCGCGTTCGTACATCTTCGTCCTCCCATTTGATCCCTAGGCCTTCTTTGGACCAAGTTCGTCCCGTTCGTCCATCTTCGTCCTCCCATTTGTTCCGTAGGCCTTCTTTGGACCAAGTTCGCCTTGTTCGTCCATCTTCGTCCTCCCATTTGATCCCTAGGCCTTCTTTGGACCAAGTTCGTCTCGTTCGTCCATCTTCCTCCTCCTATTTGATCCGTAGGCCTTCTTTGGACCGAGTTCGTCTCGTTCGTCCATCTTCGTCCTCCCATTTGATTCCTAGGCCTTCTTTGGACCAAGTTCGTCTCGTTCGTCCATCTTCGTCCTCCCATTTGATCCGTTGGCCTTCTTTGGACCTTGTTCGTCTCGTTCGTCCATCTTCGTTCTCCCATTTGTTCCCTAGGCCTTCTTTGGACCAAGTTCGTCCCGTTCGTCCATCTTCGTCCTCCCATTTGCTCCGTAGGCCTTCTTTGGACCAAGTTTGTGTCGTTCGTCCATCTTCGTCCTCCCATTTGATCCGTAGGCCTTCTTTGGACCAAGTTCGTCTTGTTCTACCACCTTCGTCCTCCCATTTGATCCGTTGGAATTCTTTGGAGCAAGTTTGTCTCGTTCGTCCATCTTCGTCCTCCCATTTGATCCGTTGGCCTTCTTTGGACCAAGTTCGTCTCGTTCGTCCATCTTCGTCCTCCCATTTGATCTGTTGGCCTTCTTTGGACCAAGTTCGTCTCGTTCGTCCATCTTCGTCCTCCCATTTGATCCTTTGGCCTTCTTTGGACCAAGTTCGTCTATTTCTACCACCTTCGTCCTCCCATTTGATCCGTTGGAATTCTTTGGACCAAGTTTGTCTCGTTCGTCCTCCCATTTGATCCCTAGGCCTTCTTTGGACCAAGTTCGTCTCGTTCGTCCATCTTCCTCCTCCTATTTGATCCGTAGGCCTTCTTTGGACCAAGTTCATCTCGTTCGTCCATCTTCGTCCTCCCATTTGATCCCTAGGCCTTCTTTGGACCAAGTTCGTCTCGTTCGTCCATCTTCGTCCTCCCATTTGATCCGTTGGCCTTCTTTGGACCAAGTTCGTCTCGTTCGTCCATCTTCGTCCTCCCATTTGATCCGTAGGCCTTCTTTGGACCAAGTTCGTCTTGTTCTACCACCTTCGTCCTCCCATTTGATCCGTTGGAATTCTTTGGACCAAGTTTGTCTCGTTCGTCCATCTTCGTCCTCCCATTTGATCCGTAGGCCTTCTATAGACCAAGTTCGCCTCGTTCCTCCATCTTCGTCCTCCCATTTGATCCGTTGGCCTTCTTTGGACCAAGTTCGTCTCGTTCGTCTATCTTCGTCCTCCCATTTGATCCGTAGGCCTTCTTTGGACCAAGTTCGTCTCGTTCGTCCATCTTCGTCCTCCCATTTGATCCCTAGGCCATCTTTGGACCAAGCTCGTCTCGTTCGTCCATCTTCGTCCTCCCATTTGATCTGTTGGCCTTCTTTGGACCTCGTTCGTCTCGTTCGTCCATCTTCGTTCTCCCATTTGATCCGTAGGCCTTCTTTGGACCAAGTTCGTCTCGTTCGTCCATCTTCGTCCTCCCATTTGATCCCTAGGCCTTCTTTGGACCAAGTTCGTCTCGTTCGTCCATCTTCGTCCTCCCATTTGCTCCGTAGGCCTTCTTTGGACCATGTTTGTCTCGTTCGTCCATCTTCGTCCTCCCATTTGATCCGTTGGGCTTCTTTGGACCAAGTTCGTCTCGTTCGTCCATCTTCGTCCTCCCATTTGATCCCTAGGCCTTCTTTGGACCAAGTTCGTCCCGTTCGTCCATCTTCGTCCTCCCATTTGCTCCGTAGGCCTTCTTTGGACCAAGTTCGTCTCGTTCGTCCATCTTCCTCCTCCTATTTGATCCGTAGGCCTTCTCTTATACCAAGTTCGTCTCGTTCGTCCATCTTCGTCCTCCCATTTGATCCCTAGGCCTTCTTTGGACCAAGTTCGTCTCGTTCGTCCATCTTCGTCCTCCCATTTGATCCCTAGGCCTTCTTTGGACCAAGTTCGTCTCGTTCGTCCATCTTCGTCCTCCCATTTGATCCGTTGGCCTTCTTCGGACCAAGTTCGTCTCGTTCGTCCATCTTCGTCCTCCCATTTGATCCGTTGGCCTTCTTTGGACCAAGTTCGTCTCGTTCGTCCATCTTCGTCCTCCCATTTGATCCCTAGGCCTTCTTTGGACCAAGTTCGTCTCGTTCGTCCATCTTCGTCCTCCCATTTGATCCGTTGGCCTTCTTCGGACCAAGTTCGTCTCGTTCGTCCATCTTCGTCCTCCCATTTGATCCGTTGGCCTTCTTTGGACCAAGTTCGTCTCGTTCGTCCATCTTCGTCCTTCCATTTGATCCGTTGGCCTTCTTTGGACCAAGTTCGTCTATTTCTACCACCTTCGTCCTCCCATTTGATCCGTTGGAATTCTTTGGACCAAGTTTGTCTCGTTCGTCCTCCCATTTGATCCCTAGGCCTTCTTTGGACCAAGTTCGTCTCGTTCGTCCATCTTCCTCCTCCTATTTGATCCGTAGGCCTTCTTTGGACCAAGTTCATCTCGTTCGTCCATCTTCGTCCTCCCATTTGATCCCTAGGCCTTCTTTGGACCAAGTTCGTCTCGTTCGTCCATCTTCGTCCTCCCATTTGATCCGTTGGCCTTCTTTGGACCAAGTTCGTCTCGTTCGTCCATCTTCGTCCTCCCATTTGATCCGTAGGCCTTCTTTCGACCAAGTTCGTCTTGTTCTACCACCTTCGTCCTCCCATTTGATCCGTTGGAATTCTTTGGACCAAGTTTGTCTCGTTCGTCCATCTTCATCCTCCCATTTGATCCGTAGACCTTCTATGGACCAATTTCGCCTCGTTCCTCCATCTTCGTCCTCCCATTTGATCCGTTGGCCTTCTTTGGACCAAGTTCGTGTCGTTCGTCCATCTTCGTCCTCCCATTTGATCCCTAGGACATCTTTGGACCAAGCTCGTGTCGTTCGTCCATCTTCGTTCTCCCATTTGATCCATAGGCCTTCTTTGGACCAAGTTCGTCTCGTTCGTCCATCTTCGTCCTCCCATTTGATCCCTAGGCCTTCTTTGGACCAAGTTCGTCTCGTTCGTCCATCTTCGTCCTCCCATTTGCTCCGTAGGCCTTTTTTGGACCATGTTTGTCTCGTTCGTCCATCTTCGTCCTCCCATTTGATCCGTAGGCCTTCTTTGGACCAAGTTCGCCTCGTTCCTCCATCTTCGTCCTCCCATTTGATCCCTAGGCCTTCTTTGGACCAAGTTCATCTCGTTCGTCCATCTTCGTCCTCCCATTTGATCCGTTGGCCTTCTTTGGACCAAGTTCGTCTCGTTCGTCCATCTTCCTCCTCCTATTTGATCCCTAGGCCTTCTTTGGACCAAGTTCGTCTCGTTCGTCCATCTTCCTCCTCCTATTTGATCGGTAGGCCTTCTTTGGACCAAGTTCATCTCGTTCGTCCATCTTCGTCCTCCCATTTGATCCCTAGGCCTTCTTTGGACCAAGTTCGTCTCGTTCGTCCATCTTCGTCCTCCCATTTGATCCGTTGGCCTTCTTTGGACCAAGTTCGTCTATTTCTACCACCTTCGTCCTCCCATTTGATCCGTTGGAATTCTTTGGACCAAGTTTGTCTCGTTCGTCCTCCCATTTGATCCCTAGGCCTTCTTTCGACCAAGTTCGTCTCGTTCGTCCATCTTCCTCCTCCTATTTGATCCGTAGGCCTTCTTTGGACCAAGTTCATCTCGTTCGTCCATCTTCGTCCTCCCATTTGATCCCTAGGCCTTCTTTGGACCAAGTTCGTCTCGTTCGTCCATCTTCGTCCTCCCATTTGATCCGTTGGCCTTCTTTGGACCAAGTTCGTCTCGTTCGTCCATCTTCGTCCTCCCATTTGATCCGTAGGCCTTCTTTCGACCAAGTTCGTCTTGTTCTACCACCTTCGTCCTCCCATTTGATCCGTTGGAATTCTTTGGACCAAGTTTGTCTCGTTCGTCCACCTTCGTCCTCCCATTTGATCCGTAGACCTTCTATGGACCAAGTTCGCCTCGTTCCTCCATCTTCGTCCTCCCATTTGATCCGTTGGCCTTCTTTGGACCAAGTTCGTCTCGTTCGTCCATCTTCGTCCTCCCATTTGATCCCTAGGCCATCTTTGGACCAAGCTCATCTCGTTCGTCCATCTTCGTTCTCCCATTTGATCCGTAGGCCTTCTTTGGACCAAGTTCGTCTCGTTCGTCCATCTTCGTCCTCCCATTTGATCCCTAGGCCTTCTTTGGACCAAGTTCGTCTCGTTCGTCCATCTTCATCCTCCCATTTGCTCCGTAGGCCTTCTTTGGACCATGTTTGTCTCATTCGTCCATCTTCGTCCTCCCATTTGATCCGTAGGCCTTCTTTGGACCAAGTTCGCCTCGTTCCTCCATCTTCGTCCTCCCATTTGATCCCTAGGCCTTCTTTGGACCAAGTTCGTCTCGTTCGTCCATCTTCGTCCTCCCATTTGATCCGTTGGCCTTCTTTGGACCAAGTTCGTCTCGTTCGTCCATCTTCCTCCTCCTATTTGATCCCTAGGCCTTCTTTGGACCAAGTTCGTCTCGTTCGTCCATCTTCCTCCTCCTATTTGATCGGTAGGCCTTCTTTGGACCAAGTTCGTCTCGTTCATCCATCTTCGTCCTCCCATTTGATCCCTAGGCCTTCTTTGGACCAAGTTCGTCTCGTTCGTCCATCTTCGTCCTCCCATTTGATCCGTTGGCCTTCTTTGGACCAAGTTCATCTCGTTCGTCCATCTTCGTCTTCCCATTTGATCCCTAGGCCTTCTTTGGACCAAGTTCGTCCCGTTCGTCCATCTTCGTCCTCCCATTTGCTCCGTAGGCCTTCTTTGGACCAAGTTCGCCTCGTTCGTCCATCTTCGTCCTCCCATTTGATCCCTAGGCCTTCTTTGCACCAAGTTCGTCTCGTTCGTCCATCTTCGTCCTCCCATTGATCCGTAGGCCTTCTTTGGACCAAGTTCGTCTCGTTCGTCCATCTTCGTCCTCCCATTTGATCCCTAGGCCATCTTTGGACCAAACTCGTCTCGTTCGTCCATCTTCGTCCTCCCATTTGATCCGTTGGCCTTCTTTGGACCATGTTCGTCTCGTTCGTCCATCTTCGTCCTCCCATTTGATCCGTAGGCCTTCTTTGGACCAAGTTCGTCCCGTTCGTCCATCTTCGTCCTCCCATTTGCTCCGTAGGCCTTCTTTGGACCAAGTTCGTCTCGTTCGTCCATCTTCGTCCTCCCATTTGATCCGTTGGCCTTCTTTGGACCAAGTTCGTCTCGTTCGTCCATCTTCGTGCTCCCATTTGATCCGTAGGCCTTCTTTGGACCAAGTTCGTCTTGTTCTACCACCTTCGTCCTCCCATTTGATCTGTTGGAATTCTTTGGACCAAGTTTGTCTCGTTCGTCCATCTTCGTCCTCCCATTTGATCCGTAGGCCTTCTTTGGACCATGTTCGTCTCGTTCGTCCATCTTCGTTCTCCCATTTGATCCGTAGGCCTTCTTTAGTCCAAGTTCGTCTCGTTCGTCCATCTTCGTCCTCCAATTTGATCCCTAGGCCTTCTTTGGACCAAGTTCGTCTCGTTCGTCCATCTTCGTCCTCCCATTTGTTCCGTAGGCCTTCTTTGGACCATGTTTGTCTCGTTCGTCCATCTTCGTCCTTCCATTTGATCCGTAGGCCTTCTTTGGACCAAGTTCGTCTCGTTCGTCCATCTTCCTCCTCCTATTTGATCCGTAGGCCTTCTTTGGACCAAGTTCGTCTCGTTCGTCCATCTTCGTCCTCCCATTTGATCCCTAGGCCTTCTTTGGGCCAAGTTCGTCTCGTTCGTCCATCTTCGTCCTCCCATTTGATCCGTTGGGCTTCTTTGGACCAAGTTCGTCTCGTTCGTCCATCTTCGTCCTCCCATTTGATCCCTAGGCCTTCTTTTGACCAAGTTCGTCCCGTTCGTCCATCTTCGTCCTCCCATTTGCTCCGTAGGCCTTCTTTGGACCAAGTTCGCCTCGTTCGTCCATCTTCGTCTTCCCATTTGATCCCTAGGCCTTCTTTGGACCAAGTTCGTCTCGTTCGTCCATCTTCGTCCTCCCATTTGATCCCTAGGCCTTCTTTGGACCAAGTTCGTCCCGTTCGTCCATCTTCGTCCTCCCATTTGCTCCGTAGGCCTTCTTTGGACCAAGTTCGCCTCGTTCGTCCATCTTCGTCCTCCCATTTGATCCCTAGGCCTTCTTTGGACCAAGTTCGTCTCGTTCGTCCATCTTCGTCCTCCCATTTGATCCGTAGGCCTTCTTTGGACCAAGTTCGTCTCGTTCGTCCATCTTCGTCCTCCCATTTGATCCCTAGGCCATCTTTGGACCAAACTCGTCTCGTTCGTCCATCTTCGTCCTCCCATTTGGTCCGTTGGCCTTCTTTGGACCATGTTCGTCTCGTTCGTCCATCTTCGTTCTCCCATTTGATCCGTAGGCCTTCTTTGGACCAAGTTCGTCCCGTTCGTCCATCTTCGTCCTCCCATTTGATCCGTAGGCCTTCTTTGGACCAAGTTCGTCCCGTTCGTCCATCTTCGTCCTCCCATTTGCTCCGTAGGCCTTCTTTGGACCAAGTTCATCTCGTTCGTCCATCTTCGTCCTCTAATTTGATCCGTAGGCCTTCTTTGGACCAAGTTCGTCTTGTTCTACCACCTTCGTCCTCCCATTTGATCCGTTGGAATTCTTTGGACCAAGTTTGTCTCGTTTGTCCATCTTCGTCCTCCCATTTGATCCGTTGGCCTTCTTTGGACCAAGTTCGTCTCGTTCGTCCATCTTCGTCCTCCCATTTGATCCCTAGGCCTTCTTTTGACCAAGTTCGTCCCGTTCGTCCATCTTCGTCCTCCCATTTGCTCCGTAGGCCTTCTTTGGACCAAGTTCGCCTCGTTCGTCCATCTTCGTCTTCCCATTTGATCCCTAGGCCTTCTTTGGACCAAGTTCGTCTCGTTCGTCCATCTTCGTCCTCCCATTTGATCCCTAGGCCTTCTTTGGACCAAGTTCGTCCCGTTCGTCCATCTTCGTCCTCCCATTTGCTCCGTAGGCCTTCTTTGGACCAAGTTCGCCTCGTTCGTCCATCTTCGTCCTCCCATTTGATCCCTAGGCCTTCTTTGGACCAAGTTCGTCTCGTTCGTCCATCTTCGTCCTCCCATTTGATCCGTAGGCCTTCTTTGGACCAAGTTCGTCTCGTTCGTCCATCTTCGTCCTCCCATTTGATCCCTAGGCCATCTTTGGACCAAACTCGTCTCGTTCGTCCATCTTCGTCCTCCCATTTGGTCCGTTGGCCTTCTTTGGACCATGTTCGTCTCGTTCGTCCATCTTCGTTCTCCCATTTGATCCGTAGGCCTTCTTTGGACCAAGTTCGTCCCGTTCGTCCATCTTCGTCCTCCCATTTGATCCGTAGGCCTTCTTTGGACCAAGTTCGTCCCGTTCGTCCATCTTCGTCCTCCCATTTGCTCCGTAGGCCTTCTTTGGACCAAGTTCATCTCGTTCGTCCATCTTCGTCCTCTAATTTGATCCGTAGGCCTTCTTTGGACCAAGTTCGTCTTGTTCTACCACCTTCGTCCTCCCATTTGATCCGTTGGAATTCTTTGGACCAAGTTTGTCTCGTTTGTCCATCTTCGTCCTCCCATTTGATCCGTTGGCCTTCTTTGGACCAAGTTCGTCTCGTTCGTCCATCTTCGTCCTCCCATTTGATCCGTAGGCCTTCTTTGGACCAAGTTCGTCTCGTTCGTCCATCTTCCTCCTCCTATTTGATCCGTAGGCCTTCTTTGGACCAAGTTCGTCTCGTTCGTCCATCTTCGTCCTCCCATTTGATCCCTAGGCCTTCTTTGGGCCAAGTTCGTCTCGTTCGTCCATCTTCGTCCTCCCATTTGATCCGTTGGGTTTCTTTGGACCAAGTTCGTCTCGTTCGTCCATCTTCGTCCTCCCATTTGATCCCTAGGCCTTCTTTTGACCAAGTTCGTCCCGTTCGTCCATCTTCGTCCTCCCATTTGCTCCGTAGGCCTTCTTTGGACCAAGTTCGCCTCGTTCGTCCATCTTCGTCTTCCCATTTGATCCCTAGGCCTTCTTTGGACCAAGTTCGTCTCGTTCGTCCATCTTCGTCCTCCCATTTGATCCCTAGGCCTTCTTTGGACCAAGTTCGTCCCGTTCGTCCATCTTCGTCCTCCCATTTGCTCCGTAGGCCTTCTTTGGACCAAGTTCGCCTCGTTCGTCCATCTTCGTCCTCCCATTTGATCCCTAGGCCTTCTTTGGACCAAGTTCGTCTCGTTCGTCCATCTTCGTCCTCCCATTTGATCCCTAGGCCTTCTTTGGACCAAGTTCGTCTCGTTCGTCCATCTTCGTCCTCCCATTTGATCCGTAGGCCTTCTTTGGACCAAGTTCGTCTCGTTCGTCCATCTTCGTCCTCCCATTTGATCCCTAGGCCATCTTTGGACCAAACTCGTCTCGTTCGTCCATCTTCGTCCTCCCATTTGGTCCGTTGGCCTTCTTTGGACCATGTTCGTCTCGTTCGTCCATCTTCGTTCTCCCATTTGATCCGTAGGCCTTCTTTGGACCAAGTTCGTCCCGTTCGTCCATCTTCGTCCTCCCAATTGCTCCGTAGGCCTTCTTTGGACCAAGTTCGTCTCGTTCGTCCATCTTCGTCCTCTAATTTGATCCGTAGGCCTTCTTTGGACCATGTTCGTCTTGTTCTACCACCTTCGTCCTCCCATTTGATCCGTTGGAATTCTTTGGACCAAGTTTGTCTCGTTTGTCCATCTTCGTCCTCCCATTTGATCCGTTGGCCTTCTTTGGACCAAGTTCGTCTCGTTCGTCCATCTTCGTCCTCCCATTTGATCCGTTGGCCTTCTTTGGACCAAGTTAGTCTCGTTCGTCCATCTTCCTCCTCCGATTTGATCCGTAGTCCTTCTTTGGACCAAGTTCGTCTCGTTCGTCCATCTTCGTCCTCCCATTTGATCCCTAGGCCTTCTTTGGACCAAGTTCATCCCGTTCGTCCATCTTCGTCCTCCCATTTGATCCCTAGGCCTTCTTTGGACCAAGTTCGTCCCGTTTGTCCATCTTCGTCCTCCCATTTGCTCCGTAGGCCTTCTTTGGACCAAGTTCGCGTCGTTCGTCCATCTTCGTCCTCCCATTTGATCCCTAGGCCTTCTTTGGACCAATTTCGTCTCGTTCGTCCATCTTCGTCCTCCCATTTGATCCCTAGGCCTTCTTTGGACCAAGTTCGTCTCGTTCGTCCTCCCATTTGATCCGTTGGCTTTCTTTGGACCATGTTCGTCTAGTTCGTCCATCTTCGTCCGCGCATTTGATCCGTAGGCCTTCTTTGGACCATTTTCGAGTCGTTCGTCCATCTTCGTCCTCCCATTTGATCCCTAGGCCTTCTTTGGACCAAGTTCGTCTCGTTCGTCCATCTTCGTCCTCCCATTTGCTCCGTAGGCCTTCTTTTTACCATGTTTGTCTCGTTCTTCCATCTTCGTCCTCCCATTTGATCCGTAGGCCTTCTTTGGACCAAGTTCGCCTCGTTCCTCCATCTTCGTCCTCCCATTTGATCCGTTGGCCTTCTTTGGACCAAGTTCGTCTCGTTCTTCGTCCTCCCATTTGATCCGTAGGCCTTCTTTGGACCAATTTTGTCTCGTTCGTCCATCTTCGTCCTCCCATTTGATCCCTGGGCCTTCTTTGGACCAAGTTCATCTCGTTCGTCCATCTTCCTCCTCCTATTTGATCTATAGGCCTTCTTTGGACCAAGTTCGTCTCGTTCGTCCATCTTCGTCCTCCCATTTGATCCGTAGGCCTTCTTTGGACCAAGTTCGTCTCGTTCGTCCATCTTCGTCCTCCCATTTGATCGCTAGGCCATCTTTGGACCAAGCTCGTCTCGTTCGTCCATCTTCGTTCTCCCATTTGATCCGTAGGCCTTCTTTGGACCAAGTTCGTCTCGTTCGTCCATCTTCGTCCTCCCATTTGATCCCTAGGCCTTCTTTGGACCAAGTTCGTTTCGTTCGTCCATCTTCGTCCTCCCATTTGCTCCGTAGGACTTCTTTGGACCATGTTTGTCTCGTTCGTCCATCTTCGTCCTCCCATTTGATCCGTAGGCCTTCTTTGGACCAAGTTCGCCTCGTTCCTCCATCTTCGTCCTCCCATTTGATCCCTAGGCCTTCTTTGGGCCAAGTTCGTCTCGTTCGTCCATCTTCGTCCTCCCATTTGATCCGTTGGCCTTCTTTGGACCAAGTTCGTCTCGTTCGTCCATCTTCCTCCTCCTATTTGATCCGTAGGCCTTCTTTGGACCAAGTTCGTCTCGTTCGTCCATCTTCGTCCTCCCATTTGATCCCTAGGCCTTCTTTGGGCCAAGTTCGTCTCGTTTGTCCATCTTCGTCCTCCCATTTGATCCGTTGGGCTTCTTTGGACCAAGTTCGTCTCGTTCGTCCATCTTCGTCCTCCCATTTGATCCCTAGGCCTTCTTTGGACCAAGTTCATCCCGTTCGTCCATCTTCGTCCTCCCATTTGCTCCGTAGGCCTTCTTTGGACCAAGTTCGCCTCGTTCGTCCATCTTCGTCCTCCCATTTGATTCCTAGGCCTTCTTTGGACCAAGTTCGTCTCGTTCGTCCATCTTCCTCCTCCTATTTGATCCGTAGGCCTTCTTTGGACCAAGTTCGTCTCGTTCGTCCATCTTCGTCCTCCCATTTGATCCGTAGGCCTTCTTTGGACCAAGTTCGTCTCGTTCGTCCATCTTCGTCCTCCCATTTGATCGCTAGGCCATCTTTGGACCAAGCTCGTCTCGTTCGTCCATCTTCGTCCTCCCATTTGATCCGTTGGCCTTCTTTGGACCATGTTCGTCTCGTTCGTCCATCTTCCTCCTCCTATTTGATCTGTAGGCCTTCTTTGGACCAAGTTCGTCTCTTTCGTCCATCTTCGTCCTCCCATTTGATCCGTAGGCCTTCTTTGGACCAAGTTCGTCTCGTTCGTCCATCTTCGTCCTCCCATTTGATCGCTAGGCCATCTTTGGACCAAGCTCGTCTCGTTCGTCCATCTTCGTCCTCCCATTTGATCCATTGGCCTTCTTTGGACCATGTTCGTCTCGTTCGTCCATCTTCGTACTCCCATTTGATCCGTAGGCCTTCTTTGGACCAAGTTCGTCTCGTTCGTCCATCTTCGTCCTCCCATTTGATCCCTAGGCCTTCTTTGGACCAAGTTCGTTTCGTTCGTCCATCTTCGTCCTCCCATTTGCTCCGTAGGCCTTCTTTGGACCATGTTTGTCTCGTTCGTCCATCTTCGTCCTCCCATTTGATCCGTAGGCCTTCTTTGGACCAAGTTCGCCTCGTTCCTCCATCTTCGTCCTCCCATTTGATCCCTAGGCCTTCTTTGGACCAAGTTCGTCTCGTTCGTCCATCTTCGTCCTCCCATTTGATCCGTTAGCCTTCTTTGGACCAAGTTCGTCTCGTTCGTCCATCTTCCTCCTCCTATTTGATCCGTAGGCCTTCTTTGGACCAGGTTCGTCTCGTTCGTCCATCTTCGTCCTCCCATTTGATCCCTAGGCCTTCTTTGGGCCAAGTTCGTCTCGTTCGTCCATCTTCGTCCTCCCATTTGATCCGTTGGGCTTCTTTGGACCAAGTTCGTCTCGTTCGTCCATCTTCGTCCTCCCATTTGATCCCTAGGCCTTCTTTGGACCAAGTTCATCCCGTTCGTCCATCTTCGTCCTCCCATTTGCTCCGTAGGCCTTCTTTGGACCAAGTTCGCCTCGTTCGTCCATCTTCGTCCTCCCATTTGATCGCTAGGCCTTCTTTGGACCAAGTTCGTCTCGTTCGTCCATCTTCCTCCTCCTATTTGATCCGTAGGCCTTCTTTGGACCAAGTTCGTCTCGTTCGTCCATCTTCGTCCACCCATTTGATCCCTAGGCCTTCTTTGGACCAAGTTCGTCTCGTTCGTCCATCTTCGTCCTCCCATTTGATCCGTTGGCCTTCTTTGGACCAAGTTCGTCTCGTTCGTCCATCTTCGTGCTCCCATTTGATCCGTAGGCCTTCTTTGGACCAAGTTCGTCTTGTTCTACCACCTTCGTCCTCCCATTTGATCCGTTGGAATTCTTTGGACCAAGTTTGTCTCGTTCGTCCATCTTCGTCCTCCCATTTGATCCGTAGGCCTTCTTTGGACCATGTTCGTCTCGTTCGTCCATCTTCGTTCTCCCATTTGATCCGTAGGCCTTCTTTGGACCAAGTTCGTCTCGTTCGTCCATCTTCGTCCTCCAATTTGATCCCTAGGCCTTCTTTGGACCAAGTTCGTCTCGTTCGTCCATCTTCGTACTCCCATTTGCTCCGTAGGCCTTCTTTGGACCATGTTTGTCTCGTTCGTCCATCTTCGTCCTCCCATTTGATCCGTAGGCCTTCTTTGGACCAAGTTCGCCTCGTTCCTCCATCTTCGTCCTCCCATTTGATCCCTAGGCCTTCTTTGGACCAAGTTCGTCTCGTTCGTCCATCTTCCTCCTCCTATTTGATCCGTAGGCCTTCTTTGGACCAAGTTCGTCTCGTTCGTCCATCTTCGTCCTCCCATTTGATCCCTAGGCCTTCTTTGGACCAAGTTCGTTTCGTTCGTCCATCTTCGTCCTCCCATTTGCTCCATAGGCCTTCTTTGGACCATGTTTGTCTCGTTCGTCCATCTTCGTCCTCCCATTTGATCCGTAGGCCTTCTTTGGACCAAGTTCGTCTCGTTCGTCCATCCTCGTCCTCCCATTTGATCCCTAGGCCTTCTTTGGACCAAGTTCGCCTCGTTCGTCCATCTTCGTCCTCCCATTTGATCCCTAGGCCTTCTTTGGACCAAGTTCGTCTCGTTCGTCCATCTTCGTCCTCCCATTTGATCCGTTGGCCTTCTTTGGACCAAGTTCGTCTCGTTCGTCCATCTTCCTCCTCCTATTTGATCCGTAGGCCTTCTTTGGACCAAGTTCGTCTCGTTCGTCCATCCTCGTCCTCCCATTTGATCCCTAGGCCTTCTTTGGACCAAGTTCGCCTCGTTCCTCCATCTTCGTCCTCCCATTTGATCCCTAGGCCTTCTTTGGACCAAGTTCGTCTCGTTCGTCCATCTTCGTCCTCCCATTTGATCCGTAGGCCTTCTTTGGACCAAGTTCGTCTCGTTCGTCCATCCTCGTCCTCCCATTTGATCCCTAGGCCTTCTTTGGACCAAGTTCGCCTCGTTCCTCCATCTTCGTCCTCCCATTTGATCCCTAGGCCTTCTTTGGACCAAGTTCGTCTCATTCGTCCATCTTCGTCCTCCCATTTGATCCGTTGGCCTTCTTTGGACCAAGTTCGTCTCGTTCGTCCATCTTCCTCCTCCTATTTGATCCGTAGGCCTTCTTTGGACCAAGTTCGTCTCGTTCGTCCATCCTCGTCCTCCCATTTGATCCCTAGGCCTTCTTTGGACCAAGTTTGTCTCGTTCGTCCATCTTCGTCCTCCCATTTGATCCGTAGGCCTTCTTTGGGCCAAGTTCGTCTCGTTCGTCCATCTTCGTCCTCCCATTTGATCCGTTGGGCTTCTTTGGACCAAGTTCGTCTCGTTCGTCCATCTTCGTCCTCCCATTTGATCCCTAGGCCTTCTTTGGACCAAGTTCATCCCGTTCGTCCATCTTCGTCCTCCCATTTGCTCCGTAGGCCTTCTTTGGACCAAGTTCGCCTCGTTCGTCCATCTTCGTCCTCCCATTTGATCCCTAGGCCTTCTTTGGACCAAGTTCGTCTCGTTCGTCCATCTTCCTCCTCCTATTTGATCCGTAGGCCTTCTTTGGACCAAGTTCGGCTCGTTCGTCCATCGTCGTCCTCCCATTTGATCCCTAGGCCTTCTTTGGACCAAGTTTGTCTCGTTCGTCCATCTTCGTCCTCCCATTTGATCCGTAGGCCTTCTTTGGACCATGTTCGTCTCGTTCGTCCATCTTCGTTCTCCCATTTGATCCGTAGGCCTTCTTTGGACCAAGTTCGTCTCGTTCGTCCATCTTCGTCCTCCAATTTGATCCCTAGGCCTTCTTTGGACCAAGTTCGTCTCGTTCGTCCATCTTCTACTCCCATTTGCTCCGTAGGCCTTCTTTGGACCATGTTTGTCTCGTTCGTCCATCTTCGTCCTCCCATTGATCCGTAGGCCTTCTTTGGACCAAGTTCGCCTCGTTCCTCCATCTTCGTCCTCCCATTTGATCCCTAGGCCTTCTTTGGACCAAGTTCGTCTCGTTCGTCCATCTTCCTCCTCCTATTTGATCCGTAGGCCTTCTTTGGACCAAGTTCGTCTCGTTCGTCCATCTTCGTCCTCCCATTTGATCCCTAGGCCTTCTTTGGGCCAAGTTCGTCTCGTTCGTCCATCTTCGTCCTCCCATTTGATCCGTTGGGCTTCTTTGGACCAAGTTCGTCTCGTTCGTCCATCTTCGTCCTCCCATTTGATCCCTAGGCCTTCTTTGGACCAAGTTCATCCCGTTCGTCCATCTTCGTCCTCCCATTTGCTCCGTAGGCCTTCTTTGGACCAAGTTCGCCTCGTTCGTCCATCTTCGTCCTCCCATTTGATCCCTAGGCCTTCTTTGGACCAAGTTCGTCTCGTTCGTCCATCTTCCTCCTCCTATTTGATCTGTAGGCCTTCTTTGGACCAAGTTCGTCTCGTTCGTCCATCTTCGTCCTCCCATTTGATCCGTAAGCCTTCTTTGGACCAAGTTCGTCTCGTTCGTCCATCTTCGTCCTCCCATTTGATCGCAAGGCCATCTTTGGACCAAGCTCGTCTCGTTCGTCCATCTTCGTCCTCCCATTTGATCCGTTGGCCTTCTTTGGACCATGTTCGTCTCGTTCGTCCATCTTCCTCCTCCTATTTGATCTGTAGGCCTTCTTTGGACCAAGTTCGTCTCTTTCGTCCATCTTCGTCCTCCCATTTGATCCGTAGGCCTTCTTTGGACCAAGTTCGTCTCGTTCGTACATCTTCGTCCTCCCATTTGATCGCTAGGCCATCTTTGGACCAAGCTCGTCTCGTTCGTCCATCTTCGTCCTCCCATTTGATCCGTTGGCCTTCTTTGGACCATGTTCGTCTCGTTCGTCCATCTTCGTTCTCCCATTTGATCCGTAGGCCTTCTTTGGACCAAGTTCGTCTCGTTCGTCCATCTTCGTCCTCCCATTTGATCCCTAGGCCTTCTTTGGACCAAGTTCGTTTCGTTCGTCCATCTTCGTCCTCCCATTTGCTCCGTAGGCCTTCTTTGGACCATGTTTGTCTCGTTCGTCCATCTTCGTCCTCCCATTTGATCCGTAGGCCTTCTTTGGACCAAGTTCGCCTCGTTCCTCCATCTTCGTCCTCCCATTTGATCCCTAGGCCTTCTTTGGACCAAGTTCGTCTCGTTCGTCCATCTTCGTCCTCCCATTTGATCCGTTGGCCTTCTTTGGACCAAGTTCGTCTCGTTCGTCCATCTTCCTCCTCCTATTTGATCCGTAGGCCTTCTTTGGACCAAGTTCGTCTCGTTCGTCCATCTTCGTCCTCCCATTTGATCCCTAGGCCTTCTTTGGGCCAAGTTCGTCTCGTTCGTCCATCTTCGTCCTCCCATTTGATCCGTTGGGCTTCTTTGGACCAAGTTCGTCTCGTTCGTCCATCTTCGTCCTCCCATTTGATCCCTAGGCCTTCTTTGGACCAAGTTCATCCCGTTCGTCCATCTTCGTCCTCCCATTTGCTCCGTAGGCCTTCTTTGGACCAAGTTCGCCTCGTTCGTCCATCTTCGTCCTCCCATTTGATCCCTAGGCCTTCTTTGGACCAAGTTCGTCTCGTTCGTCCATCTTCCTCCTCCTATTTGATCCGTAGGCCTTCTTTGGACCAAGTTCGTCTCGTTCGTCCATCTTCGTCCTCCCATTTGATCCCTAGGCCTTCTTTGGACCAAGTTCGTCTCGTTCGTCCATCTTCGTCCTCCCATTTGATCCGTTGGCCTTCTTTGGACCAAGTTCGTCTCGTTCGTCCATCTTCGTGCTCCCATTTGATCCGTAGGCCTTCTTTGGACCAAGTTCGTCTTGTTCTACCACCTTCGTCCTCCCATTTGATCCGTTGGAATTCTTTGGACCAAGTTTGTCTCGTTCGTCCATCTTCGTCCTCCCATTTGATCCGTAGGCCTTCTTTGGACCATGTTCGTCTCGTTCGTCCATCTTCGTTCTCCCATTTGAACCGTAGGCCTTCTTTGGACCAAGTTCGTCTCGTTCGTCCATCTTCGTCCTCCAATTTGATCCCTAGGCCTTCTTTGGACCAAGTTCGTCTCGTTCGTCCATCTTCGTACTCCCATTTGCTCCGTAGGCCTTCTTTGGACCATGTTTGTCTCGTTCGTCCATCTTCGTCCTCCCATTTGATCCGTAGGCCTTCTTTGGACCAAGTTCGCCTCGTTCCTCCATCTTCGTCCTCCCATTTGATCCCTAGGCCTTCTTTGGACCAAGTTCGTCTCGTTCGTCCATCTTCGTCCTCCCATTTGATCCGTTGGCCTTCTTTGGACCAAGTTCGTCTCGTTCGTCCATCTTCGTCCTCCCATTTGATCCCTAGGCCTTCTTTGGACCAATTTCGTCTCGTTCGTCCATCTTCGTCCTCCCATTTGATCCGTTGGCCTTCTTTGGACCAAGTTCGTCGCGTTCGTCCATCTTCGTCCTCCCATTTGATCCGTTGGCCTTCTTTGGACCAAGTTCGTCTCGTTCGTCCATCGTCCTCCTCCTATTTGATCCGTAGGCCTTCTTTGGACCAAGTTCGTCTCGTTCGTCCATCTTCGTCCTCCCATTTGATCCCTAGGCCTTCTTTGGGCCAAGTTCGTCTCGTTCGTCCATCTTCGTCCTCCCATTTGATCCGTTGGGCTTCTTTGGACCAAGTTCGTCTCGTTCGTCCATCTTCGTCCTCCCATTTGATCCCTAGGCCTTCTTTGGACCAAGTTCATCCCGTTCGTCCATCTTCGTCCTCCCATTTGCTCCGTAGGCCTTCTTTGGACCAAGTTCGCCTCGTTCGTCCATCTTCGTCCTCCCATTTGATCCCTAGGCCTTCTTTGGACCAAGTTCGTCTCGTTCGTCCATCTTCCTCCTCCTATTTGATCCGTAGGCCTTCTTTGGACCAAGTTCGGCTCGTTCGTCCATCTTCGTCCTCCCATTTGATCCCTAGGCCTTCTTTGGACCAAGTTCGTCTCGTTCGTCCATCTTCGTCCTCCCATTTGATCCGTTGGCCTTCTTTGGACCAAGTTCGTCTCGTCATCCGTTGGCCTTCTTTGGACCAAGTTCGTCTCGTTCGTCCATCTTCGTCCTCCCATTTGATCCCTAGGCCTTCTTTGGACCAAGCTCGTCTCGTTCGTCGATCTTCGTCCTCCCATTTGATCAGTTGGCCTTCTTTGGACCAAGTTCGTCTCGTTCGTCCATCTTCGTCCTCCCATTTGATCCCTAGGCCTTCTTTGGACCAAGTTCGTTTCGTTCGTCCATCTTCGTCCTCCCATTTGCTCCGTAGGCCTTCTTTGGACCATGTTTGTCTCGTTCGTCCATCTTCGTCCTCCCATTTGATCCGTAGGCCTTCTTTGGACCAAGTTCGCCTCGTTCCTCCATCTTCGTCCTCCCATTTGATCCCTAGGCCTTCTTTGGACCAAGTTCGTCTCGTTCGTCCATCTTCGTCCTCCCATTTGATCCGTTGGCCTTCTTTGGACCAAGTTCGTCTCGTTCGTCCATCGTCCTCCTCCTATTTGATCCGTAGGCCTTCTTTGGACCAAGTTCGTCTCGTTCGTCCATCTTCGTCCTCCCATTTGATCCCTAGGCCTTCTTTGGGCCAAGTTCGTCTCGTTCGTCCATCTTCGTCCTCCCATTTGATCCGTTGGGCTTCTTTGGACCAAGTTCGTCTCGTTCGTCCATCTTCGTCCTCCCATTTGATCCCTAGGCCTTCTTTGGACCAAGTTCATCCCGTTCGTCCATCTTCGTCCTCCCATTTGCTCCGTAGGCCTTCTTTGGACCAAGTTCGCCTCGTTCGTCCATCTTCGTCCTCCCATTTGATCCCTAGGCCTTCTTTGTACCAAGTTCGTCTCGTTCGTCCATCTTCCTCCTCCTATTTGATCCGTAGGCCTTCTTTGGACCAAGTTCGGCTCGTTCGTCCATCTTCGTCCTCCCATTTGATCCCTAGGCCTTCTTTGGACCAAGTTCGTCTCGTTCGTCCATCTTCGTCCTCCCATTTGATCCGTTGGCCTTCTTTGGACCAAGTTCGTCTCGTCATCCGTTGGCCTTCTTTGGACCAAGTTCGTCTCGTTCGTCCATCTTCGTCCTCCCATTTGATCCCTAGGCCTTCTTTGGACCAAGCTCGTCTCGTTCGTCGATCTTCGTCCTCCCATTTGATCAGTTGGCCTTCTTTGGACCAAGTTCGTCTCGTTCGTCCATCTTCGTCCTCCCATTTGATCCCTAGGCCTTCTTTGGACCAAGTTCGTTTCGTTCGTCCATCTTCGTCCTCCCATTTGCTCCGTAGGCCTTCTTTGGACCATGTTTGTCTCGTTCGTCCATCTTCGTCCTCCCATTTGATCCGTAGGCCTTCTTTGGACCAAGTTCGCCTCGTTCCTCCATCTTCGTCCTCCCATTTGATCCCTAGGCCTTCTTTGGACCAAGTTCGTCTCGTTCGTCCATCTTCGTCCTCCCATTTGATCCGTTGGCCTTCTTTGGACCAAGTTCGTCTCGTTCGTCCATCGTCCTCCTCCTATTTGATCCGTAGGCCTTCTTTGGACCAAGTTCGTCTCGTTCGTCCATCTTCGTCCTCCCATTTGATCCGTAGGCCTTCTTTGGACCAATTTCGCCTTGTTCGTCCATCTTCGTCCTCCCATTTGATCCCTAGGCCTTCTTAGGACCAAGCTCGTCTCGTTCGTCGATCTTCGTCCTCCCATTTGATCAGTTGGCCTTCTTTGGACCAAGTTCGTCTCGTTCGTCCATCTTCGTCCTCCCATTTGATCCCTAGGCCTTCTTTGAACCAAGTTCGTCCCGTTCGTCCATCTTCGTCCTCCCATTTGCTCCGTAGGCCTTCTTTGGACCATGTTCGCCTCGTTCGTCCATCTTCGTCCTCCCATTTGATCCCTAGGCCTTCTTTGGACCAATTTCGTCTCGTTCGTCCATCTTCGTCCTCCCATTTGATCCCTAGGCCTTCTTTGGACCAAGTTCGTCTCGTTCGTCCTCCCATTTGATCCCTAGGCCTTCTTTGGACCAATTTCGTCTCGTTCGTCCATCTTCGTCCTCCCATTTGATCCGTAGGCCTTCTTTGGACCATGTTCGTCTCGTTCGTCCATCTTCGTCCTCCCATTTGATCCCTAGGCCTTCTTTGGACCAAGTTCGTCTCGTTCGTCCATCTTCGTCCTCCCATTTGATCCCTAGGCCTTCTTTGGACCAAGTTCGTCTCGTTCGTCCATCTTCGTCCTCCCATTTGCTCCGTAGGCCTTCTTTTTTCCATGTTTGTCTCGTTCGTCCATCTTCGTCCTCCCATTTGATCAGTTGGCCTTCTTTGGACCAAGTTCGTCTCGTTCGTCCATCTTCGTCCTCCCATTTGATCCGTTGGCCTTCTTTGGACCAAGTTCGTCGCGTTCGTCCATCTTCGTCCTCCCATTTGATCCGTTGGGCTTCTTTGGACCAAGTTAGTCCCGTTCGTCCATCTTCGTCCTCCCATTTGCTCCGTAGGCCTTCTTTGGACCAAGTTCGCCTCGTTCGTCCATCTTCGTCCTCCCATTTGATCCCTAGGCCTTCTTTGGACCAAGTTCGTCTCGTTCGTCCATCTTCGTCCTCCCATTTGATCCCTAGGCCTTCTTTGGACCAAGTTCGTCTTGTTCTACCACCTTCGTCCTCCCATTTGATCCGTTGGAATTCTTTGGACCAAGTTTGTCTCGTTCGTCCATCTTCGTCCTCCCATTTGATCCGTAGGCCTTCTTTGGACCAAGTTCGCCTCGTTCCACCATCTTCGTCCTCCTATTTGATCAGTTGGCCTTCTTTGGACCAAGTTCGTCCCGTTCGTCCATCTTCGTCCTCCCATTTGCTCGGTAGGCCTTCTTTGGACCAAGTTCGCCTCGTTCGTCCATCTTCGTCCTCCCATTTGATCCCTAGGCCTTCTTTGGACCAAGTTCGTCTCGTTCGTCCTCCCATTTGATCCCTAGGCCTTCTTTGGACCAATTTCGTCTCGTTCGTCCATCTTCGTCCTCCCATTTGATCCGTAGGCCTTCTTTGGACCATGTTCGTCTCGTTCGTCCATCTTCGTCCTCCCATTTGATCCGTAGGCCTTCTTTGGACCAATTTCGTCTCGTTCGTCCATCTTCGTCCTCCCATTTGATCCCAAGGCCTTCCTTGGACCAAGTTCGTCTCGTTCGTCCATCTTCGTCCTCCCATTTGATCCCTAGGCCTTCTTTGGACCAAGTTCGTCTCGTTCGTCCATCTTCGTCCTCCCATTTGCTCCGTAAGCCTTCTTTGGACCAAGTTCGCCTCGTTCGTCCATCTTCGTCCTCCCATTTGATCCCTAGGCCTTCTTTGGACCAAGCTCATCTCGTTCGTCCATCTTCGTCCTCCCATTTGATCAGTTGGCCTTCTTTGGACCAAGTTCGTCTCGTTCGTCCATCTTCGTCCTCCCATTTGATCCGTTGGCCTTCTTTGGACCAAGTTCGTCGCGTTCGTCCATCTTCGTCCTCCCATTTGATCCGTTGGGCTTCTTTGGACCAAGTTAGTCCCGTTCGTCCATCTTCGTCCTCCCATTTGCTCCGTAGGCCTTCTTTGGACCAAGTTCGCCTCGTTCGTCCATCTTCGTCCTCCCATTTGATCCCTAGGCCTTCTTTGGACCAAGTTCGTCTCGTTCGTCCATCTTCGTCCTCCCATTTGATCCCTAGGCCTTCTTTGGACCAAGTTCGTCTTGTTCTACCACCTTCGTCCTCCCATTTGATCCGTTGGAATTCTTTGGACCAAGTTTGTCTCGTTCGTCCATCTTCGTCCTCCCATTTGATCCGTAGGCCTTCTTTGGACCAAGTTCGCCTCGTTCCTCCATCTTCGTCCTCCTATTTGATCAGTTGGCCTTCTTTGGACCAAGTTCGTCTCGTTCGTCCATATTCGTCCTCCCATTTGCTCGGTAGGCCTTCTTTGGACCAAGTTCGCCTCGTTCGTCCATCTTCGTCCTCCCATTTGATCCCTAGGCCTTCTTTGGACCAAGTTCGTCTCATTCGTCCTCCCATTTGATCCCTAGGCCTTCTTTGGACCAATTTCGTCTCGTTCGTCCATCTTCGTCCTCCCATTTGATCCGTAGGCCTTCTTTGGACCATGTTCGTCTCGTTCGTCCATCTTCGTCCTCCCATTTGATCCCTAGGTCTTCTTTGGACCAAGTTCGTCTCGTTCGTCCATCTTCGTCCTCCCATTTGCTCCGTAGGCCTTGTTTTTACCATGTTTGTCTCGTTCGTCCATCTTCGTCCACCCATTTGATCCGTAGGCCTTCTTTGGACCAAGTTCGCCTGTTCCTCCATCTTCGTCCTCCCATTTGATCCGTTGGCCTTCTTTGGACCAAGTTCGTCTCGTTCGTCCATCTTCGTCCTCCCATTTGATCCGTAGGCCTTCTTTGGACCAATTTCGTCTCGTTCGTCCATCTTCGTCCTCCCATTTGATCCCAAGGCCTTCCTTGGACCAAGTTCGTCTCGTTCGTCCATCTTCGTCCTCCCATTTGATCCCTAGGCCTTCTTTGGACCAAGTTCGTCTCGTTCGTCCATCTTCGTCCTCCCATTTGCTCCGTAGGCCTTCTTTGGACCAAGTTCGCCTCGTTCGTCCATCTTCGTCCTCCCATTTGATCCCTAGGCCTTCTTTGGACCAAACTCGTCTCGTTCGTCCATCTTCATCCTCCCATTTGATCAGCTGGCCTTCTTTGGACCAAGTTCGTCTCGTTCGTCCATCTTCGTCCTCCCATTTGATCCGTTGGCCTTCTTTGGACCAAGTTCGTCGCGTTCGTCCATCTTCGTCCTCCCATTTGATCCGTTGGGCTTCTTTGGACCAAGTTAGTCCCGTTCGTCCATCTTCGTCCACCCATTTGATCCGTAGGCCTTCTTTGGACCAAGTTCGCCTGTTCCTCCATCTTCGTCCTCCCATTTGATCCGTTGGCCTTCTTTGGACCAAGTTCGTCTCGTTCGTCCATCTTCGTCCTCCCATTTGATCCGTAGGCCTTCTTTGGACCAATTTCGTCTCGTTCGTCCATCTTCGTCCTCCCATTTGATCCCAAGGCCTTCCTTGGACCAAGTTCGTCTCGTTCGTCCATCTTCGTCCTCCCATTTGATCCCTAGGCCTTCTTTGGACCAAGTTCGTCTCGTTCGTCCATCTTCGTCCTCCCATTTGCTCCGTAGGCCTTCTTTGGACCAAGTTCGCCTCGTTCGTCCATCTTCGTCCTCCCATTTGATCCCTAGGCCTTCTTTGGACCAAACTCGTCTCGTTCGTCCATCTTCATCCTCCCATTTGATCAGCTGGCCTTCTTTGGACCAAGTTCGTCTCGTTCGTCCATCTTCGTCCTCCCATTTGATCCGTTGGCCTTCTTTGGACCAAGTTCGTCGCGTTCGTCCATCTTCGTCCTCCCATTTGATCCGTTGGGCTTCTTTGGACCAAGTTAGTCCCGTTCGTCCATCTTCGTCCTCCCATTTGCTCCGTAGGCCTTCTTTGGACCAAGTTCGCCTCGTTCGTCCATCTTCGTCCTCCCATTTGATCCGTAGGCCTTCTTTGGACCAAGTTCATCTCGTTCGTCCATCTTCGTCCTCCCATTTGATCCCTAGGCCTTCTTTGGACCAAGTTCGTCTCGTTCGTCCATCTTCGTCCTCCCATTTGCTCCGTAGGCCTTCTTTGGACCAAGCTCGTCTCGTTCGTCCATCTTCGTCCTCCCATTTGATCAGTTGGCCTTCTTTGGACCAAGTTCGTCTCGTTCGTCCATCTTCGTCCTCCCATTTGATCCGTTGGCCTTCTTTGGACCAAGTTCGTCGCGGTAGTCCATCTTCGTCCTCCCATTTGATCCGTTGGGCTTCTTTGGACCAAGTTAGTCCCGTTCGTCCATCTTCGTCCTCCCATTTGCTCCGTAGGCCTTCTTTGGACCAAGTTCGCCTCGTTCGTCCATCTTCGTCCTCCCATTTGATCCGTAGGCCTTCTTTGGACCAAGTTCGCCTCGTTCGTCCATCTTCGTCCTCCCATTTGATCCCTAGGCCTTCTTTGGACCAAGTTCGTCTCGTTCGTCCATCTTCGTCCTCCCATTTGATCCCTAGGCCTTCTTTGGACCAATTTCGTCTCGTTCGTCCATCTTCGTCCTCCCATTTGATCCGTTGGCCTTCTTTGGACCAAGTTCGTCGCGTTCGTCCATCTTCGTCCTCCCATTTGATCCGTTGGGCTTCTTTGGACCAAGTTAGTCCCGTTCGTCCATCTTCGTCCTCCCATTTGCTCCGTAGGCCTTCTTTGGACCAAGTTCACCTCGTTCGTCCATCTTCGTCCTCCCATTTGATCCCTAGGCCTTCTTTGGACCAAGTTCGTCTCGTTCGTCCATCTTCGTCCTCCCATTTGATCCCTAGGCCTTCTTTGGACCAAGTTCGTCTTGTTCTACCACCTTCGTCCTCCCATTTGATCCGTTGGAATTCTTTGGACCAAGTTTGTCTCGTTCGTCCATCTTCGTCCTCCCATTTGATCCGTAGGCCTTCTTTGGACCAAGTTCGCCTCGTTCCTCCATCTTCGTCCTCCTATTTGATCAGTTGGCCTTCTTTGGACCAAGTTCGTCCCGTTCGTCCATCTTCGTCCTCCCATTTGCTCGGTAGGCCTTCTTTGGACCAAGTTCGCCTCGTTCGTCCATCTTCGTCCTCCCATTTGATCCCTAGGCCTTCTTTGGACCAAGTTCGTCTCGTTCGTCCTCCCATTTGATCCCTAGGCCTTCTTTGGACCAATTTCGTCTCGTTCGTCCATCTTCGTCCTCCCATTTGATCCGTAGGCATTCTTTGGACCATGTTCGTCTCGTTCGTCCATCTTCGTCCTCCCATTTGATCCCTAGGTCTTCTTTGGACCAAGTTCGTCTCGTTCGTCCATCTTCGTCCTCCCATTTGCTCCGTAGGCCTTCTTTTTACCATGTTTGTCTCGTTCGTCCATCTTCGTCCACCCATTTGATCCGTAGGCCTTCTTTGGACCAAGTTCGCCTGTTCCTCCATCTTCGTCCTCCCATTTGATCCGTTGGCCTTCTTTGGACCAAGTTCGTCTCGTTCGTCCATCTTCGTCCTCCCATTTGATCCGTAGGCCTTCTTTGGACCAATTTCGTCTCGTTCGTCCATCTTCGTCCTCCCATTTGATCCCAAGGCCTTCCTTGGACCAAGTTCGTCTCGTTCGTCCATCTTCGTCCTCCCATTTGATCCCTAGGCCTTCTTTGGACCAAGTTCGTCTCGTTCGTCCATCTTCGTCCTCCCATTTGCTCCGTAGGCCTTCTTTGGACCAAGTTCGCCTCGTTCGTCCATCTTCGTCCTCCCATTTGATCCGTAGGCCTTCTTTGGACCAAGTTCGTCTCGTTCGTCCATCTTCGTCCTCCCATTTGATCCGTAGGCCTTCTTTGGACCAAGTTCGCCTGTTCCTCCATCTTCGTCCTCCCATTTGATCCGTTGGCCTTCTTTGGACCAAGTTCGTCTCGTTCGTCCATCTTCGTCCTCCCATTTGATCCGTAGGCCTTCTTTGGACCAATTTCGTCTCGTTCGTCCATCTTCGTCCTCCCATTTGATCCCAAGGCCTTCCTTGGACCAAGTTAGTCCCGTTCGTCCATCTTCGTCCTCCCATTTGCTCCGTAGGCCTTCTTTGGACCAATTTCGTCTCGTTCGTCCATCTTCGTCCTCCCATTTGATCCCTAGGTCTTCTTTGGACCAAGTTCGTCTCGTTCGTCCATCTTCGTCCTCCCATTTGATCCGTTGGCCTTCTTTGGACCAAGTTCGTCTCGTTCGTCCATCTTCGTCCTCCCATTTGATCCGTAGGCCTTCTTTGGACCAATTTCGCCTCGTTCGTCCATCTTCGTCCTCCCATTTGATCCCTAGGCCTTCTTAGGCCCAAGTTCGCCTCGTTCCTCCATCTTCGTCCTCCTATTTGATCAGTTGGCCTTCTTTGGACCAAGTTCGTCCCGTTCGTCCATCTTCGTCCTCCCATTTGCTCGGTAGGCCTTCTTTGGACCAAGTTCGCCTCGTTCGTCCATCTTCGTCCTCCCATTTGATCCCTAGGCCTTCTTTGGACCAAGTTCGTCTCGTTCGTCCTCCCATTTGATCCCTAGGCCTTCTTTGGACCAATTTCGTCTCGTTCGTCCATCTTCGTCCTCCCATTTGATCCGTAGGCATTCTTTGGACCATGTTCGTCTCGTTCGTCCATCTTCGTCCTCCCATTTGATCCCTAGGTCTTCTTTGGACCAAGTTCGTCTCGTTCGTCCATCTTCGTCCTCCCATTTGCTCCGTAGGCCTTCTTTTTACCATGTTTGTCTCGTTCGTCCATCTTCGTCCACCCATTTGATCCGTAGGCCTTCTTTGGACCAAGTTCGCCTGTTCCTCCATCTTCGTCCTCCCATTTGATCCGTTGGCCTTCTTTGGACCAAGTTCGTCTCGTTCGTCCATCTTCGTCCTCCCATTTGATCCGTAGGCCTTCTTTGGACCAATTTCGTCTCGTTCGTCCATCTTCGTCCTCCCATTTGATCCCAAGGCCTTCCTTGGACCAAGTTAGTCCCGTTCGTCCATCTTCGTCCTCCCATTTGCTCCGTAGGCCTTCTTTGGACCAATTTCGTCTCGTTCGTCCATCTTCGTCCTCCCATTTGATCCCTAGGTCTTCTTTGGACCAAGTTCGTCTCGTTCGTCCATCTTCGTCCTCCCATTTGCTCCGTAGGCCTTCTTTTTACCATGTTTGTCTCGTTCGTCCATCTTCGTCCACCCATTTGATCCGTAGGCCTTCTTTGGACCAAGTTCGCCTGTTCCTCCATCTTCGTCCTCCCATTTGATCCGTTGGCCTTCTTTGGACCAAGTTCGTCTCGTTCGTCCATCTTCGTCCTCCCATTTGATCCGTAGGCCTTCTTTGGACCAATTTCGTCTCGTTCGTCCATCTTCGTCCTCCCATTTGATCCCAAGGCCTTCCTTGGACCAAGTTCGTCTCGTTCGTCCATCTTCGTCCTCCCATTTGATCCCTAGGCCTTCTTTGGACCAAGTTCGTCTCGTTCGTCCATCTTCGTCCTCCCATTTGCTCCGTAGGCCTTCTTTGGACCAAGTTCGCCTCGTTCGTCCATCTTCGTCCTCCCATTTGATCCCTAGGCCTTCTTTGGACCAAGCTCATCTCGTTCGTCCATCTTCGTCCTCCCATTTGATCAGTTGGCCTTCTTTGGACCAAGTTCGTCTCGTTCGTCCATCTTCGTCCTCCCATTTGATCCGTTGGCCTTCTTTGGACCAAGTTCGTCGCGTTCGTCCATCTTCGTCCTCCCATTTGATCCGTTGGGCTTCTTTGGACCAAGTTAGTCCCGTTCGTCCATCTTCGTCCTCCCATTTGCTCCGTAGGCCTTCTTTGGACCAAGTTCGCCTCGTTCGTCCATCTTCGTCCTCCCATTTGATCCCTAGGCCTTCTTTGGACCAAGTTCGTCTCGTTCGTCCATCTTCGTCCTCCCATTTGATCCCTAGGCCTTCTTTGGACCAAGTTCGTCTTGTTCTACCACCTTCGTCCTCCCATTTGATCCGTTGGAATTCTTTGGACCAAGTTTGTCTCGTTCGTCCATCTTCGTCCTCCCATTTGATCCGTAGGCCTTCTTTGGACCAAGTTCGCCTCGTTCCTCCATCTTCGTCCTCCTATTTGATCAGTTGGCCTTCTTTGGACCAAGTTCGTCTCGTTCGTCCATCTTCGTCCTCCCATTTGCTCGGTAGGCCTTCTTTGGACCAAGTTCGCCTCGTTCGTCCATCTTCGTCCTCCCATTTGATCCCTAGGCCTTCTTTGGACCAAGTTCGTCTCATTCGTCCTCCCATTTGATCCCTAGGCCTTCTTTGGACCAATTTCGTCTCGTTCGTCCATCTTCGTCCTCCTATTTGATCCGTAGGCCTTCTTTGGACCATGTTCGTCTCGTTCGTCCATCTTCGTCCTCCCATTTGATCCCAAGGTCTTCTTTGGACCAAGTTCGTCTCGTTCGTCCATCTTCGTCCTCCCATTTGCTCCGTAGGCCTTCTTTTTACCATGTTTGTCTCGTTCGTCCATCTTCGTCCACCCATTTGATCCGTAGGCCTTCTTTGGACCAAGTTCGCCTGTTCCTCCATCTTCGTCCTCCCATTTGATCCGTTGGCCTTCTTTGGACCAAGTTCGTCTCGTTCGTCCATCTTCGTCCTCCCATTTGATCCGTAGGCCTTCTTTGGACCAATTTCGTCTCGTTCGTCCATCTTCGTCCTCCCATTTGATCCCAAGGCCTTCCTTGGACCAAGTTCGTCTCGTTCGTCCATCTTCGTCCTCCCATTTGATCCCTAGGCCTTCTTTGGACCAAGTTCGTCTCGTTCGTCCATCTTCGTCCTCCCATTTGATCCGTTGGGCTTCTTTGGACCAAGTTAGTCCCGTTCGTCCATCTTCGTCCACCCATTTGATCCGTAGGCCTTCTTTGGACCAAGTTCGCCTGTTCCTCCATCTTCGTCCTCCCATTTGATCCGTTGGCCTTCTTTGGACCAAGTTTGTCTCGTTCGTCCATCTTCGTCCTCCCATTTGATCCGTAGGCCTTCTTTGGACCAATTTCGTCTCGTTCGTTCATCTTCGTCCTCCCATTTGATCCCAAGGCCTTCCTTGGACCAAGTTCGTCTCGTTCGTCCATCTTCGTCCTCCCATTTGATCCCTAGGCCTTCTTTGGACCAAGTTCGTCTCGTTCGTCCATCTTCGTCCTCCCATTTGCTCCGTAGGCCTTCTTTGGACCAAGTTCGCCTCGTTCGTCCATCTTCGTCCTCCCATTTGATCCCTAGGCCTTCTTTGGACCAAACTCGTCTCGTTCGTCCATCTTCATCCTCCCATTTGATCAGCTGGCCTTCTTTGGACCAAGTTCGTCTCGTTCGTCCATCTTCGTCCTCCCATTTATTCCGTTGGCCTTCTTTGGACCAAGTTCGTCGCGTTCGTCCATCCTCGTCCTCCCATTTGATCCGTTGGGCTTCTTTGGACCAAGTTAGTCCCGTTCGTCCATCTTCGTCCTCCCATTTGCTCCGTAGGCCTTCTTTGGACCAAGTTCGCCTCGTTCGTCCATCTTCGTCCTCCCATTTGATCCGTAGGCCTTCTTTGGACCAAGTTCGTCTCGTTCGTCCATCTTCGTCCTCCCATTTGATCCGTAGGCCTTCTTTGGACCAATTTCGTCTCGTTCGTCCATCTTCGTCCTCCCATTTGATCCCAAGGCCTTCCTTGGACCAAGTTCGTCTCGTTCGTCCATCTTCGTCCTCCCATTTGATCCCTAGGCCTTCTTTGGACCAAGTTCGTCTCGTTCGTCCATCTTCGTCCTCCCATTTGATCCGTTGGGCTTCTTTGGACCAAGTTAGTCCCGTTCGTCCATCTTCGTCCACCCATTTGATCCGTAGGCCTTCTTTGGACCAAGTTCGCCTGTTCCTCCATCTTCGTCCTCCCATTTGATCCGTTGGCCTTCTTTGGACCAAGTTCGTCTCGTTCGTCCATCTTCGTCCTCCCATTTGATCCCTAGGCCTTCTTTGGACCAAGTTCGTCTTGTTCTACCACCTTCGTCCTCCCATTTGATCCGTTGGAATTCTTTGGACCAAGTTTGTCTCGTTCGTCCATCTTCGTCCTCCCATTTGATCCGTAGGCCTTCTTTGGACCAAGTTCGCCTCGTTCCTCCATCTTCGTCCTCCTATTTGATCAGTTGGCCTTCTTTGGACCAAGTTCGTCTCGTTCGTCCATCTTCGTCCTCCCATTTGCTCGGTAGGCCTTCTTTGGACCAAGTTCGCCTCGTTCGTCCATCTTCGTCCTACCATTTGATCCCTAGGCCTTCTTTGGACCAAGTTCGTCTCATTCGTCCTCCCATTTGATCCCTAGGCCTTCTTTGGACCAATTTCGTCTCGTTCGTCCATCTTCGTCCTCCTATTTGATCCGTAGGCCTTCTTTGGACCATGTTCGTCTCGTTCGTCCATCTTCGTCCTCCCATTTGATCCCAAGGTCTTCTTTGGACCAAGTTCGTCTCGTTCGTCCATCTTCGTCCTCCCATTTGCTCCGTAGGCCTTCTTTTTACCATGTTTGTCTCGTTCGTCCATCTTCGTCCACCCATTTGATCCGTAGGCCTTCTTTGGACCAAGTTCGCCTGTTCCTCCATCTTCGTCCTCCCATTTGATCCGTTGGCCTTCTTTGGACCAAGTTCGTCTCGTTCGTCCATCTTCGT
This sequence comes from Glycyrrhiza uralensis, assembly GCA_030159175.1. Classification (NCBI taxonomy): domain Eukaryota; kingdom Viridiplantae; phylum Streptophyta; class Magnoliopsida; order Fabales; family Fabaceae; genus Glycyrrhiza; species Glycyrrhiza uralensis. The sequence goes on from BRZY01000002.1 coordinate 17,965,970, forward strand.
CCTCCCATTTGATCCGTAGGCCTTCTTTGGACCAATTTCGTCTCGTTCGTCCATCTTCGTCCTCCCATTTGATCCCAAGGCCTTCCTTGGACCAAGTTCGTCTCGTTCGTCCATCTTCGTCCTCCCATTTGATCCCTAGGCCTTCTTTGGACCAAGTTCGTCTCGTTCGTCCATCTTCGTCCTCCCATTTGATCCGTTGGGCTTCTCTGGACCAAGTTAGTCCCGTTCGTCCATCTTCGTCCACCCATTTGATCCGTAGGCCTTCTTTGGACCAAGTTCGCCTGTTCCTCCATCTTCGTCCTCCCATTTGATCCGTTGGCCTTCTTTGGACCAAGTTCGTCTCGTTCGTCCATCTTCGTCCTCCCATTTGATCCGTAGGCCTTCTTTGGACCAATTTCGTCTCGTTCGTTCATCTTCGTCCTCCCATTTGATCCCAAGGCCTTCCTTGGACCAAGTTCGTCTCGTTCGTCCATCTTCGTCCTCCCATTTGATCCCTAGGCCTTCTTTGGACCAAGTTCGTCTCGTTCGTCCATCTTCGTCCTCCCATTTGCTCCGTAGGCCTTCTTTGGACCAAGTTCGCCTCGTTCGTCCATCTTCGTCCTCCCATTTGATCCCTAGGCCTTCTTTGGACCAAACTCGTCTCGTTCGTCCATCTTCATCCTCCCATTTGATCAGCTGGCCTTCTTTGGACCAAGTTCGTCTCGTTCGTCCATCTTCGTCCTCCCATTTATTCCGTTGGCCTTCTTTGGACCAAGTTCGTCGCGTTCGTCCATCCTCGTCCTCCCATTTGATCCGTTGGGCTTCTTTGGACCAAGTTAGTCCCGTTCGTCCATCTTCGTCCTCCCATTTGCTCCGTAGGCCTTCTTTGGACCAAGTTCGCCTCGTTCGTCCATCTTCGTCCTCCCATTTGATCCGTAGGCCTTCTTTGGACCAAGTTCGTCTCGTTCGTCCATCTTCGTCCTCCCATTTGATCCGTAGGCCTTCTTTGGACCAATTTCGTCTCGTTCGTCCATCTTCGTCCTCCCATTTGATCCCAAGGCCTTCCTTGGACCAAGTTCGTCTCGTTCGTCCATCTTCGTCCTCCCATTTGATCCCTAGGCCTTCTTTGGACCAAGTTCGTCTCGTTCGTCCATCTTCGTCCTCCCATTTGATCCGTTGGGCTTCTTTGGACCAAGTTAGTCCCGTTCGTCCATCTTCGTCCACCCATTTGATCCGTAGGCCTTCTTTGGACCAAGTTCGCCTGTTCCTCCATCTTCGTCCTCCCATTTGATCCGTTGGCCTTCTTTGGACCAAGTTCGTCTCGTTCGTCCATCTTCGTCCTCCCATTTGATCCGTAGGCCTTCTTTGGACCAATTTCGTCTCGTTCGTCCATCTTCGTCCTCCCATTTGATCCCAAGGCCTTCCTTGGACCAAGTTCGTCTCGTTCGTCCATCTTCGTCCTCCCATTTGATCCCTAGGCCTTCTTTGGACCAAGTTCGTCTCGTTCGTCCATCTTCGTCCTCCCATTTGCTCCGTAGGCCTTCTTTGGACCAAGTTCGCCTCGTTCGTCCATCTTCGTCCTCCCATTTGATCCCTAGGCCTTCTTTGGACCAAACTCGTCTCGTTCGTCCATCTTCATCCTCCCATTTGATCAGCTGGCCTTCTTTGGACCAAGTTCGTCTCGTTCGTCCATCTTCGTCCTCCCATTTGATCCGTTGGCCTTCTTTGGACCAAGTTCGTCGCGTTCGTCCATCTTCGTCCTCCCATTTGCTCCGTAGGCCTTCTTTGGACCAAGTTCGCCTCGTTCGTCCATCTTCGTCCTCCCATTTGATCCGTAGGCCTTCTTTGGACCAAGTTCGTCTCGTTCGTCCATCTTCGTCCTCCCATTTGATCCCTAGGCCTTCTTTGGACCAAGTTCGTCTCGTTCGTCCATCTTCGTCCTCCCATTTGCTCCGTAGGCCTTCTTTGGACCAAGCTCGTCTCGTTCGTCCATCTTCGTCATCCCATTTGATCAGTTGGCCTTCTTTGGACCAAGTTCGTCTCGTTCGTCCATCTTCGTCCTCCCATTTGATCCGTTGGCCTTCTTTGGACCAAGTTCGTCGCGTTCGTCCATCTTCGTCCTCCCATTTGATCCGTTGGGCTTCTTTGGACCAAGTTAGTCCCGTTCGTCCATCTTCGTCCTCCCATTTGATCCCTAGGCCTTCTTTGGACCAAGTTCGTCTCGTTCGTCCATCTTCGTCCTCCCATTTGATCCCTAGGCCTTCTTTGGACCAAGTTCCTCTCGTTCGTCCATCTTCGTCCTCCCATTTGATCCGTAGGCCTTCTTTGGACCAAGTTCGCCTGTTCCTCCATCTTCGTCCTCCCATTTGATCCGTTGGCCTTCTTTGGACCAAGTTCGTCTCGTTCGTCCATCTTCGTCCTCCCATTTGATCCGTAGGCCTTCTTTGGACCAATTTCGTCTCGTTCGTCCATCTTCGTCCTCCCATTTGATCCCAAGGCCTTCCTTGGACCAAGTTCGTCTCGTTCGTCCATCTTCGTCCTCCCATTTGATCCCTAGGCCTTCTTTGGACCAAGTTCGTCTCGTTCGTCCATCTTCGTCCTCCCATTTGCTCCGTAGGCCTTCTTTGGACCAACTTCGCCTCGTTCGTCCATCTTCGTCCTCCCATTTGATCCCTAGGCCTTCTTTGGACCAAACTCGTCTCGTTCGTCCATCTTCATCCTCCCATTTGATCAGCTGGCCTTCTTTGGACCAAGTTCGTCTCGTTCGTCCATCTTTGTCCTCCCATTTGATCCGTTGGCCTTCTTTGGACCAAGTTCGTCGCGTTCGTCCATCTTCTTCCTCCCATTTGATCCGTTGGGCTTCTTTGGACCAAGTTAGTCCCGTTCGTCCATCTTCGTCCTCCCATTTGCTCCGTAGGCCTTCTTTGGACCAAGTTCGCCTCGTTCGTCCATCTTCGTCCTCCCATTTGATCCGTAGGCCTTCTTTGGACCAAGTTCGTCTCGTTCGTCCATCTTCGTCCTCCCATTTGATCCGTAGGCCTTCTTTGGACGAAGTTCGTCTCGTTCGTCCATCTTCGTCCTCCCATTTGATCCCTAGGCCTTCTTTGGACCAAGCTCGTCTCGTTCGTCCATCTTCGTCCTCCCATTTGATCAGTTGGCCTTCTTTGGACCAAGTTCGTCTGGTTCGTCCATCTTCGTCCTCCCATTTGATCCGTTGGCCTTCTTTGGACCAAGTTCGTCGCGTTCGTCCATCTTCGTCCTCCCATTTGATCCGTTGGGCTTCTTTGGACCAAGTTAGTCCCGTTCGTCCATCTTCGTCCTCCCATTTGCTCCGTAGGCCTTCTTTGGACCAAGTTCGCCTCGTTCGTCCATATTCGTCCTCCCATTTGATGCGTAGGCCTTCTTTGGACCAAGTTCGCCTCGTTCGTCCATCTTCGTCCTCCCATTTGATCCCTAGGCCTTCTTGGGACCAAGTTCGTCTCGTTCGTCCATATTCGTCCTCCCATTTGATCCGTTGGCTTTCTTTGGACCATGTTCGTCTCGTTCGTCCATCTTCGTCCTCCCATTTGATCTGTAGGCCTTCTTTGGACCATGTTCGTCTCGTTCGTCCATCTTCGTCCTCCCATTTGATCTGTAGGCCTTCTTTGGACCATGTTCGTCTCGTTCGTCCATCTTCGTCCTCCCATTTGATCCCTAGGCCTTCTTTGGACCAAGTTCGTCTCGTTCGTCCATCTTCGTCCTCCCGTTTGCTCCGTAGGCCTTCTTTTTACCATGTTTGTCTCGTTCGTCCATCTTCGTCCTCCCATTTGATCCGTTGGCCTTCTTTGGACCAAGTTCGTCTCGTTCGTCCATCTTCGTCCTCCCATTTGATCCTTACGCCTTCTTTGGACCAAGTTCGTCTCGTTCGTCCATCTTCGTCCTCCCATTTGATCCGTTGGGCTTCTTTGGACCAAGTTCGTCTCGTTCGTCCATCTTCGTCCTCCCATTTGATCCGTTGGCCTTCTTTGGACCAAGTTCGTCGCGTTCGTCCATCTTCGTCCTCCCATTTGATCCGTTGGGCTTCTTTGGACCAAGTTAGTCCCGTTCGTCCATCTTCGTCCTCCCATTTGCTCCGTAGGCCTTCTTTGGACCAAGTTCGCCTCGTTCGTCCATCTTCGTCCTCCCATTTGATCCGTAGGCCTTCTTTGGACCAAGTTCGCCTCGTTCGTCCATCTTCGTCCTCCCATTTGATCCCTAGGCCTTCTTTGGACCAAGTTCGTCTCGTTCGTCCATCTTCGTCCTCCCATTTGATCCCTAGGCCTTCTTTGGACCAAGTTCCTCTCGTTCGTCCATCTTCGTCCTCCCATTTGATCCGTTGGCCTTCTTTGGACCAAGTTCCTCTCGTTCGTCCATCTTCGTCCTCCCATTTGATCCGTAGGCTTTCTTTGGACCAAGTTCGTCTTGTTCTACCACCTTCGTCCTCCCATTTGATCCGTTGGAATTCTTTGGACCAAGTTTGTCTCGTTCGTCCATCTTCGTCCTCCCATTTGCTCCGTAGGCCTTCTTTGGACCAAGTTCGCCTCGTTCGTCCATATTCGTCCTCCCATTTGATGCGTAGGCCTTCTTTGGACCAAGTTCGCCTCGTTCGTCCATCTTCGTCCTCCCATTTGATCCCTAGGCCTTCTTGGGACCAAGTTCGTCTCGTTCGTCCATATTCGTCCTCCCATTTGATCCGTTGGCTTTCTTTGGACCATGTTCGTCTCGTTCGTCCATCTTCGTCCTCCCGTTTGATCTGTAGGCCTTCTTTGGACCATGTTCGTCTCGTTCGTCCATCTTCGTCCTCCGATTTGATCTGTAGGCCTTCTTTGGACCATGTTCGTCTCGTTCGTCCATCTTCGTCCTCCCATTTGATCCCTAGGCCTTCTTTGGACCAAGTTCGTCTCGTTCGTCCATCTTCGTCCTCCCGTTTGCTCCGTAGGCCTTCTTTTTACCATGTTTGTCTCGTTCGTCCATCTTCGTCCTCCCATTTGATCCGTTGGCCTTCTTTGGACCAAGTTCGTCTCGTTCGTCCATCTTCGTCCTCCCATTTGATCCTTACGCCTTCTTTGGACCAAGTTCGTCTCGTTCGTCCATCTTCGTCCTCCCATTTGATCCGTTGGGCTTCTTTGGACCAAGTTCGTCTCGTTCGTCCATCTTCGTCCTCCCATTTGATCCTTAGGCCTTCTTTGGACCAAGTTCGCCTCGTTCGTCCATCTTCGTCCTCCCATTTGATCCCTAGGCCTTCTTTGGACCAATTTCGTCTCGTTCGTCCATCTTCGTCCTCCCATTTGATCCCTAGGCCTTCTTTGGACCAAGTTCGTCTCGTTCGTCCTCCCATTTGATCCCTAGGCCTTCTTTGGACCAATTTCGTCTCGTTCGTCCATCTTCGTCCTCCCATTTGATCCGTAGGCCTTCTTTGGACCATGTTCGTCTCGTTCGTCCATCTTCGTCCTCCCATTTGATCCCTAGGCCTTCTTTGGACCAAGTTCGTCTCGTTCGTCCATCTTCGTCCTCCCATTAGCTCCGTAGGCCTTCTTTTTACCATCTTTGTCTCGTTCGTCCATCTTCGTCCTCCCATTTGATCCGTAGGCCTTCTTTGGACCAAGTTCGCCTGTTCCTCCATCTTCGTCCTCCCATTTGATCCGTTGGCCTTCTTTGGACCAAGTTCGTCTCGTTCGTCCATCTTCGTCCCCCCATTTGATCCGTAGGCCTTCTTTGGACCAATTTCGTCTCGTTCGTCCATCTTCGTCCTCCCATTTGATCCCTAGGCCTTCTTTGGACCAAGTTCGTCTCGTTCGTCCATCTTCGTCCTCCCATTTGATGCGTTGGCCTTCTTTGGACCAAGTTCGTCTCGTTCGTCCATCTTCGTCCTCCTATTTGATCCGTAGGCCTTCTTTGGACCAAGTTCGTCTCGTTCGTCCATCTTCGTCCTCCCATTTGATCCCTAGGTCTTCTTTGGACCAAGTTCGTCTCGTTCGTCCATCTTCGTCCTCCCATTTGATCCGTTGGCCTTCTTTGGACCAAGTTCGTCTCGTTCGTCCATCTTCGTCCTCCCATTTGATCCGTAGGCCTTCTTTGGACCAATTTCGCCTCGTTCGTCCATCTTCGTCCTCCCATTTGATCCCTAGGCCTTCTTAGGACCAAGTTCGTCTCGTTCGTCGATCTTCGTCCTCCCATTTGATCAGTTGGCCTTCTTTGGACCAAGTTCGTCTCGTTCGTCCATCTTCGTCCTCCCATTTGATCCCTAGGCCTTCTTTGAACCAAGTTCGTCCCGTTCGTCCATCTTCGTCCTCCCATTTGCTCCGTAGGCCTTCTTTGGACCAAGTTCGCCTCGTTCGTCCATCTTCGTCCTCCCATTTGATCCCTAGGCCTTCTTTGGACCAATTTCGTCTCGTTCGTCCATCTTCGTCCTCCCATTTGATCCCTAGGCCTTCTTTGGACCAAGTTCGTCTCGTTCGTCCTCCCATTTGATCCCTAGGCCTTCTTTGGACCAATTTCGTCTCGTTCGTCCATCTTCGTCCTCCCATTTGATCCGTAGGCTTTCTTTGGACCATGTTCGTCTCGTTCGTCCATCTTCTTCCTCCCATTTGATCCCTAGGCCTTCTTTGGACCAAGTTCGTCTCGTTCGTCCATCTTCGTCCTCCCATTTGATCAGTTGGCCTTCTTTGGACCAAGTTCGTCTCGTTCGTCCATCTTCGTCCTCCCATTTGATCCGTTGGCCTTCTTTGGACCAAGTTCGTCGCGTTCGTCCATCTTCGTCCTCCCATTTGATCCGTTGGGCTTCTTTGGACCAAGTTAGTCCCGTTCGTCCATCTTCGTCCTCCCATTTGCTCCGTAGGCCTTCTTTGGACCAAGTTCGCCTCGTTCGTCCATCTTCGTCCTCCCATTTGATCCCTAGGCCTTCTTTGGACCAAGTTCGTCTCGTTCGTCCATCTTCGTCCTCCCATTTGATCCGTTGGCCTTCTTTGGACCAAGTTCGTCTCGTTCGTCCATCTTCGTCCTCCCATTTGATCCGTAGGCCTTCTTTGGACCAATTTCGCCTCGTTCGTCCATCTTCGTCCTCCCATTTGATCCCTAGGCCTTCTTAGGACCAAGTTCGTCTCGTTCGTCGATCTTCGTCCTCCCATTTGATCAGTTGGCCTTCTTTGGACCAAGTTCGTCTCGTTCGTCCATCTTCGTCCTCCCATTTGATCCCTAGGCCTTCTTTGAACCAAGTTCGTCCCGTTCGTCCATCTTCGTCCTCCCATTTGCTCCGTAGGCCTTCTTTGGACCAAGTTCGCCTCGTTCGTCCATCTTCGTCCTCCCATTTGATCCCTAGGCCTTCTTTGGACCAATTTCGTCTCGTTCGTCCATCTTCGTCCTCCCATTTGATCCCTAGGCCTTCTTTGGACCAAGTTCGTCTCGTTCGTCCTCCCATTTGATCCCTAGGCCTTCTTTGGACCAATTTCGTCTCGTTCGTCCATCTTCGTCCTCCCATTTGATCCGTAGGCCTTCTTTGGACCATGTTCGTCTCGTTCGTCCATCTTCTTCCTCCCATTTGATCCCTAGGCCTTCTTTGGACCAAGTTCGTCTCGTTCGTCCATCTTCGTCCTCCCATTTGATCCCTAGGCCTTCTTTGGACCAAGTTCGTCTCGTTCGTCCATCTTCGTCCTCCCATTTGCTCCGTAGGCCTTCTTTTTTCCATGTTTGTCTCGTTCGTCCATCTTCGTCCTCCCATTTGATCCGTAGGCCTTCTTTGGACCAAGTTCGCCTGTTCCTCCATCTTCGTCATCCCATTTGATCCGTTGGCCTTCTTTGGACCAAGTTCGTCTCGTTCGTCCATCTTCGTCCTCCCATTTGATCCGTAGGCCTTCTTTGGACCAATTTCGTCTCGTTCGTCCATCTTCGTCCTCCCATTTGATCCCTAGGCCTTCCTTGGACCAAGTTCGTCTCGTTCGTCCATCTTCGTCCTCCCATTTGATCCCTAGGCCTTCTTTGGACGAAGTTCGTCTCGTTCGTCCATCTTCGTCCTCCCATTTGCTCCGTAGGCCTTCTTTGGACCAAGTTCGCCTCGTTCGTCCATCTTCGTCCTCCCATTTGCTCCGTAGGCCTTCTTTGGACCAAGTTCGCCTCGTTCGTCCATCTTCGTCCTCCCATTTGATCCCTAGGCTTTCTTTGGACCAAGCTCATCTCGTTCGTCCATCTTCGTCCTCCCATTTGATCAGTTGGCCTTCTTTGGACCAAGTTCGTCTCGTTCGTCCATCTTCGTCCTCCCATTTGATCCGTTGGCCTTCTTTGGACCAAGTTCGTCGCGTTCGTCCATCTTCGTCCTCCCATTTGATCCGTTGGGCTTCTTTGGACCAAGTTAGTCCCGTTCGTCCATCTTCGTCCTCCCATTTGCTCCGTAGGCCTTCTTTGGACCAAGTTCGCCTCGTTCGTCCATCTTCGTCCTCCCATTTGATCCCTAGGCCTTCTTTGGACCAAGTTCGTCTCGTTCGTCCATCTTCGTCCTCCCATTTGATCCCTAGGCCTTCTTTGGACCAAGTTCGTCTCGTTCGTCCTCCCATTTGATCCCTAGGCCTTCTTTGGACCAAGTTCGTCTCGTTCGTCCATCTTCGTCCCCCCATTTGATCCGTAGGCCTTCTTTGGACCAATTTCGTCTCGTTCGTCCATCTTCGTTCTCCCATTTGATCCCTAGGCCTTCTTTGGACCAAGTTCGTCTCGTTCGTCCATCTTCGTCCTCCCATTTGATGCGTTGGCCTTCTTTGGACCAAGTTCGTCTCGTTCGTCCATCTTCGTCCTCCTATTTGATCCGTAGGCCTTCTTTGGACCAAGTTCGTCTCGTTCGTCCATCTTCGTCCTCCCATTTGATCCCTAGGTCTTCTTTGGACCAAGTTCGTCTCGTTCGTCCATCTTCGTCCTCCCATTTGATCCGTTGGCCTTCTTTGGACCAAGTTCGTCTCGTTCGTCCATCTTCGTCCTCCCATTTGATCCGTAGGCCTTCTTTGGACCAATTTCGCCTCGTTCGTCCATCTTCGTCCTCCCATTTGATCCCTAGGCCTTCTTAGGACCAAGTTCGTCTCGTTCGTCGATCTTCGTCCTCCCATTTGATCAGTTGGCCTTCTTTGGACCAAGTTCGTCTCGTTCGTCCATCTTCGTCCTCCCATTTGATCCCTAGGCCTTCTTTGAACCAAGTTCGTCCCGTTCGTCCATCTTCGTCCTCCCATTTGCTCCGTAGGCCTTCTTTGGACTAAGTTCGCCTCGTTCGTCCATCTTCGTCCTCCCATTTGATCCCTAGGCCTTCTTTGGACCAATTTCGTCTCGTTCGTCCATCTTCGTCCTCCCATTTGATCCCTAGGCCTTCTTTGGACCAAGTTCGTCTCGTTCGTCCTCCCATTTGATCCCTAGGCCTTCTTTGGACCAATTTCGTCTCGTTCGTCCATCTTCGTCCTCCCATTTGATCCGTAGGCCTTCTTTGGACCATGTTCGTCTCGTTCGTCCATCTTCGTCCTCCCATTTGATCCCTAGGCCTTCTTTGGACCAAGTTCGTCTCGTTCGTCCATCTTCGTCCTCCCATTTGCTCCGTAGGCCTTCTTTGGACCAAGTTCGCCTCGTTCGTCCATCTTCGTCCTCCCATTTGATCCGTAGGCCTTCTTTGGACCAAGTTCGTCTCGTTCGTCCATCTTCGTCCTCCCATTTGATCCGTAGGCCTTCTTTGGACGAAGTTCGTCTCGTTCGTCCATCTTCGTCCTCCCATTTGATCCCTAGGCCTTCTTTGGACCAAGCTCGTCTCGTTCGTCCATCTTCGTCCTCCCATTTGATCAGTTGGCCTTCTTTGGACCAAGTTCGTCTGGTTCGTCCATCTTCGTCCTCCCATTTGATCCGTTGGCCTTCTTTGGACCAAGTTCGTCGCGTTCGTCCATCTTCGTCCTCCCATTTGATCCGTTGGGCTTCTTTGGACCAAGTTAGTCCCGTTCGTCCATCTTCGTCCTCCCATTTGCTCCGTAGGCCTTCTTTGGACCAAGTTCGCCTCGTTCGTCCATATTCGTCCTCCCATTTGATGCGTAGGCCTTCTTTGGACCAAGTTCGCCTCGTTCGTCCATCTTCGTCCTCCCATTTGATCCCTAGGCCTTCTTGGGACCAAGTTCGTCTCGTTCGTCCATATTCGTCCTCCCATTTGATCTGTAGGCCTTCTTTGGACCATGTTCGTCTCGTTCGTCCATCTTCGTCCTCCCATTTGATCTGTAGGCCTTCTTTGGACCATGTTCGTCTCGTTCGTCCATCTTCGTCCTCCCATTTGATCCCTAGGCCTTCTTTGGACCAAGTTCGTCTCGTTCGTCCATCTTCGTCCTCCCGTTTGCTCCGTAGGCCTTCTTTTTACCATGTTTGTCTCGTTCGTCCATCTTCGTCCTCCCATTTGATCCGTTGGCCTTCTTTGGACCAAGTTCGTCTCGTTCGTCCATCTTCGTCCTCCCATTTGATCCTTACGCCTTCTTTGGACCAAGTTCGTCTCGTTCGTCCATCTTCGTCCTCCCATTTGATCCGTTGGGCTTCTTTGGACCAAGTTCGTCTCGTTCGTCCATCTTCGTCCTCCCATTTGATCCGTTGGCCTTCTTTGGACCAAGTTCGTCGCGTTCGTCCATCTTCGTCCTCCCATTTGATCCGTTGGGCTTCTTTGGACCAAGTTAGTCCCGTTCGTCCATCTTCGTCCTCCCATTTGCTCCGTAGGCCTTCTTTGGACCAAGTTCGCCTCGTTCGTCCATCTTCGTCCTCCCATTTGATCCGTAGGCCTTCTTTGGACCAAGTTCGCCTCGTTCGTCCATCTTCGTCCTCCCATTTGATCCCTAGGCCTTCTTTGGACCAAGTTCGTCTCGTTCGTCCATCTTCGTCCTCCCATTTGATCCCTAGGCCTTCTTTGGACCAAGTTCCTCTCGTTCGTCCATCTTCGTCCTCCCATTTGATCCGTTGGCCTTCTTTGGACCAAGTTCCTCTCGTTCGTCCATCTTCGTCCTCCCATTTGATCCGTAGGCTTTCTTTGGACCAAGTTCGTCTTGTTCTACCACCTTCGTCCTCCCATTTGATCCGTTGGAATTCTTTGGACCAAGTTTGTCTCGTTCGTCCATCTTCGTCCTCCCATTTGCTCCGTAGGCCTTCTTTGGACCAAGTTCGCCTCGTTCGTCCATATTCGTCCTCCCATTTGATGCGTAGGCCTTCTTTGGACCAAGTTCGCCTCGTTCGTCCATCTTCGTCCTCCCATTTGATCCCTAGGCCTTCTTGGGACCAAGTTCGTCTCGTTCGTCCATATTCGTCCTCCCATTTGATCCGTTGGCTTTCTTTGGACCATGTTCGTCTCGTTCGTCCATCTTCGTCCTCCCGTTTGATCTGTAGGCCTTCTTTGGACCATGTTCGTCTCGTTCGTCCATCTTCGTCCTCCGATTTGATCTGTAGGCCTTCTTTGGACCATGTTCGTCTCGTTCGTCCATCTTCGTCCTCCCATTTGATCCCTAGGCCTTCTTTGGACCAAGTTCGTCTCGTTCGTCCATCTTCGTCCTCCCGTTTGCTCCGTAGGCCTTCTTTTTACCATGTTTGTCTCGTTCGTCCATCTTCGTCCTCCCATTTGATCCGTTGGCCTTCTTTGGACCAAGTTCGTCTCGTTCGTCCATCTTCGTCCTCCCATTTGATCCTTACGCCTTCTTTGGACCAAGTTCGTCTCGTTCGTCCATCTTCGTCCTCCCATTTGATCCGTTGGGCTTCTTTGGACCAAGTTCGTCTCGTTCGTCCATCTTCGTCCTCCCATTTGATCCTTAGGCCTTCTTTGGACCAAGTTCGTCCCGTTCGTCCATCTTCGTCCTCCCGTTTGCTCCGTAGGTCTTCTTTGGACCAAGTTCGCCTCGTTCGTCCATCTTCGTCCTCCCATTTGATCCCTAGGCCTTCTTTGGACCAATTTCGTCTCGTTCGTCCATCTTCGTCCTCCCATTTGATCCCTAGGCCTTCTTTGGACCAAGTTCGTCTCGTTCGTCCTCCCATTTGATCCCTAGGCCTTCTTTGGACCAATTTCGTCTCGTTCGTCCATCTTCGTCCTCCCATTAGCTCCGTAGGCCTTCTTTTTACCATCTTTGTCTCGTTCGTCCATCTTCGTCCTCCCATTTGATCCGTAGGCCTTCTTTGGACCAAGTTCGCCTGTTCCTCCATCTTCGTCCTCCCATTTGATCCGTTGGCCTTCTTTGGACCAAGTTCGTCTCGTTCGTCCATCTTCGTCCCCCCATTTGATCCGTAGGCCTTCTTTGGACCAATTTCGTCTCGTTCGTCCATCTTCGTCCTCCCATTTGATCCCTAGGCCTTCTTTGGACCAAGTTCGTCTCGTTCGTCCATCTTCGTCCTCCCATTTGATGCGTTGGCCTTCTTTGGACCAAGTTCGTCTCGTTCGTCCATCTTCGTCCTCCTATTTGATCCGTAGGCCTTCTTTGGACCAAGTTCGTCTCGTTCGTCCATCTTCGTCCTCCCATTTGATCCCTAGGTCTTCTTTGGACCAAGTTCGTCTCGTTCGTCCATCTTCGTCCTCCCATTTGATCCGTTGGCCTTCTTTGGACCAAGTTCGTCTCGTTCGTCCATCTTCTTCCTCCCATTTGATCCGTAGGCCTTCTTTGGACCAATTTCGCCTCGTTCGTCCATCTTCGTCCTCCCATTTGATCCCTAGGCCTTCTTAGGACCAAGTTCGTCTCGTTCGTCGATCTTCGTCCTCCCATTTGATCAGTTGGCCTTCTTTGGACCAAGTTCGTCTCGTTCGTCCATCTTCGTCCTCCCATTTGATCCCTAGGCCTTCTTTGAACCAAGTTCGTCCCGTTCGTCCATCTTCGTCCTCCCATTTGCTCCGTAGGCCTTCTTTGGACCAAGTTCGCCTCGTTCGTCCATCTTCGTCCTCCCATTTGATCCCTAGGCCTTCTTTGGACCAATTTCGTCTCGTTCATCCATCTTCGTCCTCCCATTTGATCCCTAGGCCTTCTTTGGACCAAGTTCGTCTCGTTCGTCCTCCCATTTGATCCCTAGGCCTTCTTTGGACCAATTTCGTCTCGTTCGTCCATCTTCGTCCTCCCATTTGATCCGTAGGCTTTCGTTGGACCATGTTCGTCTCGTTCGTCCATCTTCTTCCTCCCATTTGATCCCTAGGCCTTCTTTGGACCAAGTTCGTCTCGTTCGTCCATCTTCGTCCTCCCATTTGATCAGTTGGCCTTCTTTGGACCAAGTTCGTCTCGTTCGTCCATCTTCGTCCTCCCATTTGATCCGTTGGCCTTCTTTGGACCAAGTTCGTCGCGTTCGTCCATCTTCGTCCTCCCATTTGATCCGTTGGGCTTCTTTGGACCAAGTTAGTCCCGTTCGTCCATCTTCGTCCTCCCATTTGCTCCGTAGGCCTTCTTTGACCAAGTTCGCCTCGTTCGTCCATCTTCGTCCTCCCATTTGATCCCTAGGCCTTCTTTGGACCAAGTTCGTCTCGTTCGTCCATCTTCGTCCTCCCATTTGATCCGTTGGCCTTCTTTGGACCAAGTTCGTCTCGTTCGTCCATCTTCGTCCTCCCATTTGATCCGTAGGCCTTCTTTGGACCAATTTCGCCTCGTTCGTCCATCTTCGTCCTCCCATTTGATCCCTAGGCCTTCTTAGGACCAAGTTCGTCTCGTTCGTCGATCTTCGTCCTCCCATTTGATCAGTTGGCCTTCTTTGGACCAAGTTCGTCTCGTTCGTCCATCTTCGTCCTCCCATTTGATCCCTAGGCCTTCTTTGAACCAAGTTCGTCCCGTTCGTCCATCTTCGTCCTCCCATTTGCTCCGTAGGCCTTCTTTGGACCAAGTTCGCCTCGTTCGTCCATCTTCGTCCTCCCATTTGATCCCTAGGCCTTCTTTGGACCAATTTCGTCTCGTTCGTCCATCTTCGTCCTCCCATTTGATCCCTAGGCCTTCTTTGGACCAAGTTCGTCTCGTTCGTCCTCCCATTTGATCCCTAGGCCTTCTTTGGACCAATTTCGTCTCGTTCGTCCATCTTCGTCCTCCCATTTGATCCGTAGGCCTTCTTTGGACCATGTTCGTCTCGTTCGTCCATCTTCTTCCTCCCATTTGATCCCTAGGCCTTCTTTGGACCAAGTTCGTCTCGTTCGTCCATCTTCGTCCTCCCATTTGATCCCTAGGCCTTCTTTGGACCAAGTTCGTCTCGTTCGTCCATCTTCGTCCTCCCATTTGCTCCGTAGGCCTTCTTTTTTCCATGTTTGTCTCGTTCGTCCATCTTCGTCCTCCCATTTGATCCGTAGGCCTTCTTTGGACCAAGTTCGCCTGTTCCTCCATCTTCGTCATCCCATTTGATCCGTTGGCCTTCTTTGGACCAAGTTCGTCTCGTTCGTCCATCTTCGTCCTCCCATTTGATCCGTAGGCCTTCTTTGGACCAATTTCGTCTCGTTCGTCCATCTTCGTCCTCCCATTTGATCCCTAGGCCTTCCTTGGACCAAGTTCGTCTCGTTCGTCCATCTTCGTCCTCCCATTTGATCCCTAGGCCTTCTTTGGACGAAGTTCGTCTCGTTCGTCCATCTTCGTCCTCCCATTTGCTCCGTAGGCCTTCTTTGGACCAAGTTCGCCTCGTTCGTCCATCTTCGTCCTCCCATTTGCTCCGTAGGCCTTCTTTGGACCAAGTTCGCCTCGTTCGTCCATCTTCGTCCTCCCATTTGATCCCTAGGCCTTCTTTGGACCAAGCTCATCTCGTTCGTCCATCTTCGTCCTCCCATTTGATCAGTTGGCCTTCTTTGGACCAAGTTCGTCTCGTTCGTCCATCTTCGTCCTCCCATTTGATCCGTTGGCCTTCTTTGGACCAAGTTCGTCGCGTTCGTCCATCTTCGTCCTCCCATTTGATCCGTTGGGCTTCTTTGGACCAAGTTAGTCCCGTTCGTCCATCTTCGTCCTCCCATTTGCTCCGTAGGCCTTCTTTGGACCAAGTTCGCCTCGTTCGTCCATCTTCGTCCTCCCATTTGATCCCTAGGCCTTCTTTGGACCAAGTTCGTCTCGTTCGTCCATCTTCGTCCTCCCATTTGATCCCTAGGCCTTCTTTGGACCAAGTTCCTCTCGTTCGTCCATCTTCGTCCTCCCATTTGATCCCTAGGCCTTCTTTGGACCAAGTTCGTCTCGTTCGTCCATCTTCGTCCCCCCATTTGATCCGTAGGCCTTCTTTGGACCAATTTCGTCTCGTTCGTCCATCTTCGTCCTCCCATTTGATCCCTAGGCCTTCTTTGGACCAAGTTCGTCTCGTTCGTCCATCTTCGTCCTCCCATTTGATGCGTTGGCCTTCTTTGGACCAAGTTCGTCTCGTTCGTCCATCTTCGTCCTCCTATTTGATCCGTAGGCCTTCTTTGGACCAAGTTCGTCTCGTTCGTCCATCTTCGTCCTCCCATTTGATCCCTAGGTCTTCTTTGGACCAAGTTCGTCTCGTTCGTCCATCTTCGTCCTCCCATTTGATCCGTTGGCCTTCTTTGGACCAAGTTCGTCTCGTTCGTCCATCTTCGTCCTCCCATTTGATCCGTAGGCCTTCTTTGGACCAATTTCGCCTCGTTCGTCCATCTTCGTCCTCCCATTTGATCCCTAGGCCTTCTTAGGACCAAGTTCGTCTCGTTCGTCGATCTTCGTCCTCCCATTTGATCAGTTGGCCTTCTTTGGACCAAGTTCGTCTCGTTCGTCCATCTTCGTCCTCCCATTTGATCCCTAGGCCTTCTTTGAACCAAGTTCGTCCCGTTCGTCCATCTTCGTCCTCCCATTTGCTCCGTAGGCCTTCTTTGGACTAAGTTCGCCTCGTTCGTCCATCTTCGTCCTCCCATTTGATCCCTAGGCCTTCTTTGGACCAATTTCGTCTCGTTCGTCCATCTTCGTCCTCCCATTTGATCCCTAGGCCTTCTTTGGACCAAGTTCGTCTCGTTCGTCCTCCCATTTGATCCCTAGGCCTTCTTTGGACCAATTTCGTCTCGTTCGTCCATCTTCGTCCTCCCATTTGATCCGTAGGCCTTCTTTGGACCATGTTCGTCTCGTTCGTCCATCTTCGTCCTCCCATTTGATCCCTAGGCCTTCTTTGGACCAAGTTCGTCTCGTTCGTCCATCTTCGTCCTCCCATTTGATCCCTAGGCCTTCTTTGGACCAAGTTCGTCTCGTTCGTCCATCTTCGTCCTCCCATTTGCTCCGTAGGCCTTCTTTTTTCCATGTTTGTCTCGTTCGTCCATCTTCGTCCTCCCATTTGATCCGTAGGCCTTCTTTGGACCAAGTTCGCCTGTTCCTCCATCTTCGTCCTCCCATTTGATCCGTTGGCCTTCTTTGGACCAAGTTCGTCTCGTTCGTCCATCTTCGTCCTCCCATTTGATCCGTAGGCCTTCTTTGGACCAATTTCGTCTCGTTCGTCCATCTTCGTCCTCCCATTTGATCCCTAGGCCTTCCTTGGACCAAGTTCGTCTCGTTCGTCCATCTTCGTCCTCCCATTTGATCCCTAGGCCTTCTTTGGACGAAGTTCGTCTCGTTCGTCCATCTTCGTCCTCCCATTTGCTCCGTAGGCCTTCTTTGGACCAAGTTCGCCTCGTTCGTCCATCTTCGTCCTCCCATTTGATCCCTAGGCCTTCTTTGGACCAAGCTCATCTCGTTCGTCCATCTTCGTCCTCCCATTTGATCAGTTGGCCTTCTTTGGACCAAGTTCGTCTCGTTCGTCCATCTTCGTCCTCCCATTTGATCCGTTGGCCTTCTTTGGAACAAGTTCGTCGCGTTCGTCCATCTTCGTCCTCCCATTTGATCCGTTGGGCTTCTTTGGACCAAGTTAGTCCCGTTCGTCCATCTTCGTCCTCCCATTTGCTCCGTAGGCCTTCTTTGGACCAAGTTCGCCTCGTTCGTCCATCTTCGTCCTCCCATTTGATCCCTAGGCCTTCTTTGGACCAAGTTCGTCTCGTTCGTCCATCTTCGTCCTCCCATTTGATCCCTAGGCCTTCTTTGGACCAAGTTCCTCTCGTTCGTCCATCTTCGTCCTCCCATTTGATCCCTAGGCCTTCTTTGGACCAAGTTCGTCTTGTTCTACCACCTTCGTCCTCCCATTTCATCCGTTGGAATTCTTTGGACCAAGTTTGTCTCGTTCGTCCATCTTCGTCCTCCCATTTGATCCGTAGGCCTTCTTTGGACCAAGTTCGCCTCGTTCCTCCATCTTCGTCCTCCTATTTGATCAGTTGGCCTTCTTTGGACCAAGTTCGTCTCGTTCGTCCATCTTCGTCCTCCCATTTGCTCGGTAGGCCTTCTTTGGACCAAGTTCGCCTCGTTCGTCCATCTTCGTCCTCCCATTTGATCCCTAGGCCTTCTTTGGACCAAGTTCGTCTCGTTCGTCCATCTTCGTCCTCCCATTTTATCCCTAGGCCTTCTTTGGACCAAGTTCCTCTCGTTCGTCCATCTTCGTCCTCCCATTTGATCCGTTGGCCTTCTTTGGACCAAGTTCGTCTCGTTCGTCCATCTTCGTCCTCCCATTTGATCCCTAGGCCTTCTTTGGACCAAGTTCGCCTCGTTCGTCCATCTTCGTCCTCCCATTTGATCCCTAGGCCTTCTTTGGACCAAGTTCCTCTCGTTCGTCCATCTTCGTCCTCCCATTTGATCCCTAGGCCTTCTTTGGACCAAGTTCCTCTCGTTCGTCCATCTTCGTCCTCCCATTTGATCTGTTGCCCTTCTTTGGACCAAGTTCGTCTCGTTCGTCCATCTTCGTCCTCCCATTTGATCCCTAGGCCTTCTTTGGACCAAGTTCGTCTTGTTCTACCACCTTCGTCCTCCCATTTGATCCGTTGGAATTCTTTGGACCAAGTTTGTCTCGTTCGTCCATCTTCGTCCTCCCATTTGATCCGTAGGCCTTCTTTGGACCAAGTTCGCCTCGTTCCTCCATCTTCGTCCTCCTATTTGATCAGTTGGCCTTCTTTGGACCAAGTTCGTCTCGTTCGTCCATCTTCGTCCTCCCATTTGCTCCGTAGGCCTTCTTTGGACCAAGTTCGCCTCGTTCGTCCATCTTCGTCCTCCCATTTGATCCCTAGGCCTTCTTTGGACCAAGTTCCTCTCGTTCGTCCATCTTCGTCCTCCCATTTGATCCGTAGGCCTTCTTTGGTCCAAGTTCGCCTCGTTCCTCCATCTTCGTCCTCCCATTTGATCCCTAGGCCTTCTTTGGACCAAGTTCGTCTCGTTCGTCCATCTTCGTCCTCCCATTTGATCCGTTGGCCTTCTTTGGACCAAGTTCGTCTCGTTCGTCCATCTTCGTCCTCCCATTTGATCCGTTGGCCTTCTTTGGACCAAGTTCGTCGCGTTCGTCCATCTTCGTCCTCCCATTTGATCCGTTGGGCTTCTTTGGACCAAGTTAGTCCCGTTCGTCCATCTTCGTCCTCCCATTTGCTCCGTAGGCCTTCTTTGGACCAAGTTCGCCTCGTTCGTCCATCTTCGTCCTCCCATTTGATCCCTAGGCCTTCTTTGGACCAAGTTCGTCTCGTTCGTCCATCTTCGTCCTCCCATTTGATCCCTAGGCCTTCTTTGGACCAAGTTCCTCTCGTTCGTCCATCTTCGTCCTCCCATTTGATCCCTAGGCCTTCTTTGGACCAAGTTCGTCTTGTTCTACCACCTTCGTCCTCCCATTTCATCCGTTGGAATTCTTTGGACCAAGTTTGTCTCGTTCGTCCATCTTCGTCCTCCCATTTGATCCGTAGGCCTTCTTTGGACCAAGTTCGCCTCGTTCCTCCATCTTCGTCCTCCTATTTGATCAGTTGGCCTTCTTTGGACCAAGTTCGTCTCGTTCGTCCATCTTCGTCCTCCCATTTGCTCGGTAGGCCTTCTTTGGACCAAGTTCGCCTCGTTCGTCCATCTTCGTCCTCCCATTTGATCCCTAGGCCTTCTTTGGACCAAGTTCGTCTCGTTCGTCCATCTTCGTCCTCCCATTTTATCCCTAGGCCTTCTTTGGACCAAGTTCCTCTCGTTCGTCCATCTTCGTCCTCCCATTTGATCCGTTGGCCTTCTTTGGACCAAGTTCGTCTCGTTCGTCCATCTTCGTCCTCCCATTTGATCCCTAGGCCTTCTTTGGACCAAGTTCGCCTCGTTCGTCCATCTTCGTCCTCCCATTTGATCCCTAGGCCTTCTTTGGACCAAGTTCCTCTCGTTCGTCCATCTTCGTCCTCCCATTTGATCCCTAGGCCTTCTTTGGACCAAGTTCCTCTCGTTCGTCCATCTTCGTCCTCCCATTTGATCTGTTGCCCTTCTTTGGACCAAGTTCGTCTCGTTCGTCCATCTTCGTCCTCCCATTTGATCCCTAGGCCTTCTTTGGACCAAGTTCGTCTTGTTCTACCACCTTCGTCCTCCCATTTGATCCGTTGGAATTCTTTGGACCAAGTTTGTCTCGTTCGTCCATCTTCGTCCTCCCATTTGATCCGTAGGCCTTCTTTGGACCAAGTTCGCCTCGTTCCTCCATCTTCGTCCTCCTATTTGATCAGTTGGCCTTCTTTGGACCAAGTTCGTCTCGTTCGTCCATCTTCGTCCTCCCATTTGCTCCGTAGGCCTTCTTTGGACCAAGTTCGCCTCGTTCGTCCATCTTCGTCCTCCCATTTGATCCCTAGGCCTTCTTTGGACCAAGTTCCTCTCGTTCGTCCATCTTCGTCCTCCCATTTGATCCGTAGGCCTTCTTTGGTCCAAGTTCGCCTCGTTCCTCCATCTTCGTCCTCCCATTTGATCCCTAGGCCTTCTTTGGACCAAGTTCGTCTCGTTCGTCCATCTTCGTCCTCCCATTTGATCCGTTGGCCTTCTTTGGACCAAGTTCGTCTCGTTCGTCCATCTTCGTCCTCCTATTTGATCCGTAGGCCTTCTTTGGACCAAGTTCGTCTCGTTCGTCCATCTTCGTCCTCCCATTTGCTCCGTAGGCCTACATTTTACCATGTTTGTCTCGTTCGTCCATCTTCGTCCTCCCATTTGATCCGTAGGCCTTCTTTGGACCAAGTTCGCCTCGTTCCTCCATCTTCGTCCTCCCATTTGATCCGTTGGCCTTCTTTGGACCAAGTTCGTCTCGTTCGTCCTCCCATTTAATCCCTAGGCCTTCTTTGGACCAAGCTCGTCTCGTTCGTCCATCTTCGTCCTCCCATTTGATCCGTTGGCTTTCTCTGGACCATGTTCGTCTCGTTCGTCCATCTTCGTCCTCCCATTTGATCCGTAGGCCTTCTTTGGACCATGTTCGTCTCGTTCGTCCATCTTCGTCCTCCCATTTGATCCCTAGGCCTTCTTTGGACCAAGTTCGTCTCGTTCGTCCATCTTCGTCCTCCCATTTGCTCCGTAGGCCTACTTTTTACCATGTTTGTCTCGTTCGTCCATCTTCGTCCTCCCATTTGATCCGTAGGCCTTCTTTGGACCAAGTTCGCCTCGTTCCTCCATCTTCGTCCTCCCATTTGATCCGTTGGCCTTCTTTGGACCAAGTTCGTCTCGTTCGTCCATCTTCGTCCTCCCATTTGATCCGTTGGGCTTCTTTGGAACAAGTTCGTCTCGTTCGTCCATCTTCGTCCTCCCATTTGATCCCTAGGCCTTCTTTGGACCAAGTTCGTCCCGTTCGTCCATCTTCGTCCTCCCATTTGCTACGTAGGGCTTCTTTGGACCAAGTTCGCCTCGTTCGGCCATATTCGTCCTCCCATTTGATCCGTTGGCCTTCTTTGGACCAAGTTCGTCTCGTTCGTCCATCTTCGTCCCCCCATTTGATCCGTAGGCCTTCTTTGGACCAAGTTCGTCTCGTTCGTCCATCTTCGTCCTCCCATTTGATCCCTAGGCCATCTTTGGACCAAACTCGTCTCGTTCGTCCATCTTCGTCCTCCCATTTGGTCCGTTGGCCTTCTTTGGACCATGTTCGTCTCGTTCGTCCATCTTCGTCCTCCCATTTGATCCCTAGGCCATCTTTGGACCAAACTCGTCTCGTTCGTCCATCTTCGTCCTCCCATTTGGTCCGTTGCCCTTCTTTGGACCAAGTTCGTCTCGTTCGTCCATCTTCGTCCTCCCATTTGATCCCTAGGCCTTCTTTGGACCAAGTTCGTCTTGTTCTACCACCTTCGTCCTCCCATTTGATCCGTTGGAATTCTTTGGACCAAGTTTGTCTCGTTCGTCCATCTTCGTCCTCCCATTTGATCCGTAGGCCTTCTTTGGACCAAGTTCGCCTCGTTCCTCCATCTTCGTCCTCCTATTTGATCAGTTGGCCTTCTTTGGACCAAGTTCGTCTCGTTCGTCCATCTTCGTCCTCCCATTTGCTCCGTAGGCCTTCTTTGGACCAAGTTCGCCTCGTTCGTCCATCTTCGTCCTCCCATTTGATCCCTAGGCCTTCTTTGGACCAAGTTCCTCTCGTTCGTCCATCTTCGTCCTCCCATTTGATCCGTAGGCCTTCTTTGGTCCAAGTTCGCCTCGTTCCTCCATCTTCGTCCTCCCATTTGATCCCTAGGCCTTCTTTGGACCAAGTTCGTCTCGTTCGTCCATCTTCGTCCTCCCATTTGATCCGTTGGCCTTCTTTGGACCAAGTTCGTCTCGTTCGTCCATCTTCGTCCTCCTATTTGATCCGTAGGCCTTCTTTGGACCAAGTTCGTCTCGTTCGTCCATCTTCGTCCTCCCATTTGCTCCGTAGGCCTACTTTTTACCATGTTTGTCTCGTTCGTCCATCTTCGTCCTCCCATTTGATCCGTAGGCCTTCTTTGGACCAAGTTCGCCTCGTTCCTCCATCTTCGTCCTCCCATTTGATCCGTTGGCCTTCTTTGGACCAAGTTCGTCTCGTTCGTCCTCCCATTTAATCCCTAGGCCTTCTTTGGACCAAGCTCGTCTCGTTCGTCCATCTTCGTCCTCCCATTTGATCCGTTGGCTTTCTCTGGACCATGTTCGTCTCGTTCGTCCATCTTCGTCCTCCCATTTGATCCGTAGGCCTTCTTTGGACCATGTTCGTCTCGTTCGTCCATCTTCGTCCTCCCATTTGATCCCTAGGCCTTCTTTGGACCAAGTTCGTCTCGTTCGTCCATCTTCGTCCTCCCATTTGCTCCGTAGGCCTACTTTTTACCATGTTTGTCTCGTTCGTCCATCTTCGTCCTCCCATTTGATCCGTAGGCCTTCTTTGGACCAAGTTCGCCTCGTTCCTCCATCTTCGTCCTCCCATTTGATCCGTTGGCCTTCTTTGGACCAAGTTCGTCTCGTTCGTCCATCTTCGTCCTCCCATTTGATCCGTTGGGCTTCTTTGGACCAAGTTCGTCTCGTTCGTCCATCTTCGTCCTCCCATTTGCTACGTAGGGCTTCTTTGGACCAAGTTCGCCTCGTTCGGCCATATTCGTCCTCCCATTTGATCCGTAGGCCTTCTTTGGACCAAGTTCGCCTCGTTCGTCCATCTTCGTCCTCCCATTTGATCCCTAGGCCTTCTTTGGACCAAGTTCCTCTCGTTCGTCCATCTTCGTCCTCCCATTTGATCCGTAGGCCTTCTTTGGTCCAAGTTCGCCTCGTTCCTCCATCTTCGTCCTCCCATTTGATCCCTAGGCCTTCTTTGGACCAAGTTCGTCTCGTTCGTCCATCTTCGTCCTCCCATTTGATCCGTTGGCCTTCTTTGGACCAAGTTCGTCTCGTTCGTCCATCTTCGTCCTCCTATTTGATCCGTAGGCCTTCTTTGGACCAAGTTCGTCTCGTTCGTCCATCTTCGTCCTCCCATTTGATCCGTTGGCCTTCTTTGGACCAAGTTCGTCTCGTTCGTCCATCTTCGTCCTCCCATTTGATCCGTTGGCCTTCTTTGGACCAATTTCGTCTCGTTCGTCCATCTTCGTCCTCCCATTTGATCCCTAGGCCTTCCTTGGACCAAGTTCGTCTCGTTCGTCCATCTTCGTCCTCCCATTTGATCCCTAGGCCTTCTTTGGACCAAGTTCGTCTCGTTCGTCCATCTTCGTCCTCCCATTTGCTCCGTAGGCCTTCTTTGGACCAAGTTCGCCTCGTTCGTCCATCTTCGTCCTCCCATTTGATCCCTAGGCCTTCTTTGGACCAAGCTCGTCTCGTTCGTCCATCTTCGTCCTCCCATTTGCTCGGTAGGCCTTCTTTGGACCAAGTTCGCCTCGTTCGTCCATCTTCGTCCTCCCATTTGATCCCTAGGCCTTCTTTGGACCAAGTTCGTCTCGTTCGTCCTCCCATTTGATCCCTAGGCCTTCTTTGGACCAATTTCGTCTCGTTCGTCCATCTTCGTCTTCCCATTTGATCCGTAGGCCTTCTTTGGACCATGTTCGTCTCGTTCGTCCATCTTCGTCCTCCCATTTGATCCCTAGGCCTTCTTTGGACCAAGTTCGTCTCGTTCGTCCATCTTCGTCCTCCCATTTGATCCGTTGGCCTTCTTTGGACCAAGTTCGTCTCGTTCGTCCATCTTCGTCCTCCTATTTGATCCGTAGGCCTTCTTTGGACCAAGTTCGTCTCGTTCGTCCATCTTCGTCCTCCCATTTGATCCGTTGGCCTTCTTTGGACCAAGTTCGTCTCGTTCGTCCATCTTCGTCCTCCCATTTGATCCGTTGGCCTTCTTTGGACCAATTTCGTCTCGTTCGTCCATCTTCGTCCTCCCATTTGATCCCTAGGCCTTCCTTGGACCAAGTTCGTCTCGTTCGTCCATCTTCGTCCTCCCATTTGATCCCTAGGCCTTCTTTGGACCAAGTTCGTCTCGTTCGTCCATCTTCGTCCTCCCATTTGCTCCGTAGGCCTTCTTTGGACCAAGTTCGCCTCGTTCGTCCATCTTCGTCCTCCCATTTGATCCCTAGGCCTTCTTTGGACCAAGCTCGTCTCGTTCGTCCATCTTCGTCCTCCCATTTGCTCGGTAGGCCTTCTTTGGACCAAGTTCGCCTCGTTCGTCCATCTTCGTCCTCCCATTTGATCCCTAGGCCTTCTTTGGACCAAGTTCGTCTCGTTCGTCCTCCCATTTGATCCCTAGGCCTTCTTTGGACCAATTTCGTCTCGTTCGTCCATCTTCGTCTTCCCATTTGATCCGTAGGCCTTCTTTGGACCATGTTCGTCTCGTTCGTCCATCTTCGTCCTCCCATTTGATCCCTAGGCCTTCTTTGGACCAAGTTCGTCTCGTTCGTCCATCTTCGTCCTCCCATTTGCTCCGTAGGCCTTCTTTTTACCATGTTTGTCTCGTTCGTCCATCTTCGTCCACCCATTTGATCCGTAGGCCTTCTTTGGACCAAGTTCGCCTGTTCCTCCATCTTCGTCCTCCCATTTGATCCGTTGGCCTTCTTTGGACCAAGTTCGTCTCGTTCGTCCATCTTCGTCCTCCCATTTGATCCGTAGGCCTTCTTTGGACCAATTTCGTCTCGTTCGTCCATCTTCGTCCTCCCATTTGATCCCTAGGCCTTCCTTGGACCAAGTTCGTCTCGTTCGTCCATCTTCGTCCTCCCATTTGATCCCTAGGCCTTCTTTGGACCAAGTTCGTCTCGTTCGTCCATCTTCGTCCTCCCATTTGCTCCGTAGGCCTTCTTTGGACCAAGTTCGCCTCGTTCGTCCATCTTCGTCCTCCCATTTGATCCCTAGGCCTTCTTTGGACCAAGCTCGTCTCGTTCGTCCATCTTCATCCTCCCATTTGATCAGCTGGCCTTCTTTGGACCAAGTTCGTCTCGTTCGTCCATCTTCGTCCTCCCATTTGATCCGTTGGCCTTCTTTGGACCAAGTTCGTCGCGTTCGTCCATCTTCGTCCTCCCATTTGATCCGTTGGGCTTCTTTGGACCAAGTTAGTCCCGTTCGTCCATCTTCGTCCTCCCATTTGCTCCGTAGGCCTTCTTTGGACCAAGTTCACCTCGTTCGTCCATCTTCGTCCTCCCATTTGATCCGTAGGCCTTCTTTGGACCAAGTTCGCCTCGTTCGTCCATCTTCGTCCTCCCATTTGATCCCTAGGCCTTCTTTGGACCAAGTTCCTCTCGTTCGTCCATCTTCGTCCTCCCATTTGATCCGTTGGCCTTCTTTGGACCAAGTTCGTCTCGTTCGTCCATCTTCGTCCTCCCATTTGATCCCTAGGCCTTCTTTGGACCAAGTTCGTCTTGTTCTACCACCTTCGTCCTCCCATTTCATCCGTTGGAATTCTTTGGACCAAGTTTGTCTCGTTCGTCCATCTTCGTCCTCCCATTTGATCCGTAGGCCTTCTTTGGACCAAGTTCGCCTCGTTCCTCCATCTTCGTCCTCCTATTTGATCAGTTGGCCTTCTTTGGACCAAGTTCGTCTCGTTCGTCCATCTTCGTCCTCCCATTTGCTCCGTAGGCCTTCTTTGGACCAAGTTCGCCTCGTTCGTCCATCTTCGTCCTCCCATTTGATCCCTAGGCCTTCTTTGGACCAATTTCGTCTCGTTCGTCCATCTTCGTCCTCCCATTTGATCCCTAGGCCTTCTTTGGACCAAGTTCGTCTCGTTCGTCCTCCCATTTGATCCCTAGGCCTTCTTTGGACCAAGCTCGTCTCGTTCGTCCATCTTCGTCCTCCCATTTGATCCGTTGGCTTTCTCTGGACCATGTTCGTCTCGTTCGTCCATCTTCGTCCTCCCATTTGATCCGTAGGCCTTCTTTGGACCATGTTCGTCTCGTTCGTCCATCTTCGTCCTCCCATTTGATCCCTAGGCCATCTTTGGACCAAGTTCGTCTCGTTCGTCCATCTTCGTCCTCCCATTTGCTCCGTTGGCCTACTTTTTACCATGTTTGTCTCGTTCGTCCATCTTCGTCCTCCCATTTGATCCGTAGGCCTTCTTTGGACCAAGTTCGCCTCGTTCCTCCATCTTCGTCCTCCCATTTGATCCGTTGGCTTTCTTTGGACCAAGTTCGTCTCGTTCGTCCATCTTCGTCCTCCCATTTGATCCGTTGGGCTTCTTTGGACCAAGTTCGTCTCGTTCGTCCATCTTCGTCCTCCCATTTGATCCGTTGGGCTTCTTTGGACCAAGTTCGTCTCGTTCGTCCATCTTCGTCCTCCCATTTGATCCCTACGCCTTCTTTGGACCAAGTTCGTCCCGTTCGTCCATCTTCGTCCTCCCATTTGCTACGTAGGCCTTCTTTGGACCAAGTTCGCCTCGTTCGTCCATATTCGTCCTCCCATTTGATCCGTAGGCCTTCTTTGGACCAAGTTCGCCTCGTTCGTCCATCTTCGTCCTCCCATTTGATCCCTAGGCCTTCTTTGGACCAAGTTCCTCTCGTTCGTCCATCTTCGTCCTCCCATTTGATCCGTAGGCCTTCTTTGGACCAAGTTCGCCTCGTTCCTCCATCTTCGTCCTCCCATTTGATCCCTAGGCCTTCTTTGGACCAAGTTCGTCTCGTTCGTCCATCTTCGTCCTCCCATTTGATCCGTTGGCCTTCTTTGGACAAAGTTCGTCTCGTTCGTCCATCTTCGTCCTCCTATTTGATCCGTAGGCCTTCTTTGGACCAAGTTCGTCTCGTTCGTCCATCTTCGTCCTCCCATTTGATCCCTAGGCCTTCTTTGGACCAAGTTCGTCTCGTTCGTCCATCTTCGTCCTCCCATTTGATCCGTTGGCCTTCTTTGGACCAAGTTCGTCTCGTTCGTCCATCTTCGTCCTCCCATTTGATCCGTAGGCCTTCTTTGGACCAATTTCGTCTCGTTCGTCCATCTTCGTCCTCCCATTTGATCCCTAGGCCTTCCTTGGACCAAGTTCGTCTCGTTCGTCCATCTTCGTCCTCCCATTTGCTCCGTAGGCCTACTTTTTACCATGTTTGTCTCGTTCGTCCATCTTCGTCCTCCCATTTGATCCGTAGGCCTTCTTTGGACCAAGTTCGCCTCGTTCCTCCATCTTCGTCCTCCCATTTGATCCGTTGGCCTTCTTTGGACCAAGTTCGTCTCGTTCGTCCATCTTCGTCCTCCCATTTGATCCGTTGGGCTTCTTTGGACCAAGTTCGTCTCGTTCGTCCATCTTCGTCCTCCCATTTGATCCCTAGGCCTTCTTTGGACCAAGTTCGTCCCGTTCGTCCATCTTCGTCCTCCCATTTGCTACGTAGGGCTTCTTTGGACCAAGTTCGCCTCGTTCGGCCATATTCGTCCTCCCATTTGATCCGTAGGCCTTCTTTGGACCAAGTTCGCCTCGTTCGTCCATCTTCGTCCTCCCATTTGATCCCTAGGCCTTCTTTGGACCAAGTTCCTCTCGTTCGTCCATCTTCGTCCTCCCATTTGATCCGTAGGCCTTCTTTGGTCCAAGTTCGCCTCGTTCCTCCATCTTCGTCCTCCCATTTGATCCCTAGGCCTTCTTTGGACCAAGTTCGTCTCGTTCGTCCATCTTCGTCCTCCCATTTGATCCGTTGGCCTTCTTTGGACCAAGTTCGTCTCGTTCGTCCATCTTCGTCCTCCTATTTGATCCGTAGGCCTTCTTTGGACCAAGTTCATCTCGTTCGTCCATCTTCGTCCTCCCATTTGATCCGTTGGCCTTCTTTGGACCAAGTTCGTCTCGTTCGTCCATCTTCGTCCTCCCATTTGATCCGTTGGCCTTCTTTGGACCAATTTCGTCTCGTTCGTCCATCTTCGTCCTCCCATTTGATCCCTAGGCCTTCCTTGGACCAAGTTCGTCTCGTTCGTCCATCTTCGTCCTCCCATTTGATCCCTAGGCCTTCTTTGGACCAAGTTCGTCTCGTTCGTCCATCTTCGTCCTCCCATTTGCTCCGTAGGCCTTCTTTGGACCAAGTTCGCCTCGTTCGTCCATCTTCGTCCTCCCATTTGATCCCTAGGCCTTCTTTGGACCAAGCTCGTCTCGTTCGTCCATCTTCGTCCTCCCATTTGCTCGGTAGGCCTTCTTTGGACCAAGTTCGCCTCGTTCGTCCATCTTCGTCCTCCCATTTGATCCCTAGGCCTTCTTTGGACCAAGTTCGTCTCGTTCGTCCTCCCATTTGATCCCTAGGCCTTCTTTGGACCAATTTCGTCTCGTTCGTCCATCTTCGTCTTCCCATTTGATCCGTAGGCCTTCTTTGGACCATGTTCGTCTCGTTCGTCCATCTTCGTCCTCCCATTTGATCCCTAGGCCTTCTTTGGACCAAGTTCGTCTCGTTCGTCCATCTTCGTCCTCCCATTTGCTCCGTAGGCCTTCTTTTTACCATGTTTGTCTCGTTCGTCCATCTTCGTCCACCCATTTGATCCGTAGGCCTTCTTTGGACCAAGTTCGCCTGTTCCTCCATCTTCGTCCTCCCATTTGATCCGTTGGCCTTCTTTGGACCAAGTTCGTCTCGTTCGTCCATCTTCGTCCTCCCATTTGATCCGTAGGCCTTCTTTGGACCAATTTCGTCTCGTTCGTCCATCTTCGTCCTCCCATTTGATCCCTAGGCCTTCCTTGGACCAAGTTCGTCTCGTTCGTCCATCTTCGTCCTCCCATTTGATCCCTAGGCCTTCTTTGGACCAAGTTCGTCTCGTTCGTCCATCTTCGTCCTCCCATTTGCTCCGTAGGCCTTCTTTGGACCAAGTTCGCCTCGTTCGTCCATCTTCGTCCTCCCATTTGATCCCTAGGCCTTCTTTGGACCAAGCTCGTCTCGTTCGTCCATCTTCATCCTCCCATTTGATCAGCTGGCCTTCTTTGGACCAAGTTCGTCTCGTTCGTCCATCTTCGTCCTCCCATTTGATCCGTTGGCCTTCTTTGGACCAAGTTCGTCGCGTTCGTCCATCTTCGTCCTCCCATTTGATCCGTTGGGCTTCTTTGGACCAAGTTAGTCCCGTTCGTCCATCTTCGTCCTCCCATTTGCTCCGTAGGCCTTCTTTGGACCAAGTTCACCTCGTTCGTCCATCTTCGTCCTCCCATTTGATCCGTAGGCCTTCTTTGGACCAAGTTCGCCTCGTTCGTCCATCTTCGTCCTCCCATTTGATCCCTAGGCCTTCTTTGGACCAAGTTCCTCTCGTTCGTCCATCTTCGTCCTCCCATTTGATCCGTTGGCCTTCTTTGGACCAAGTTCGTCTCGTTCGTCCATCTTCGTCCTCCCATTTGATCCCTAGGCCTTCTTTGGACCAAGTTCGTCTTGTTCTACCACCTTCGTCCTCCCATTTCATCCGTTGGAATTCTTTGGACCAAGTTTGTCTCGTTCGTCCATCTTCGTCCTCCCATTTGATCCGTAGGCCTTCTTTGGACCAAGTTCGCCTCGTTCCTCCATCTTCGTCCTCCTATTTGATCAGTTGGCCTTCTTTGGACCAAGTTCGTCTCGTTCGTCCATCTTCGTCCTCCCATTTGCTCCGTAGGCCTTCTTTGGACCAAGTTCGCCTCGTTCGTCCATCTTCGTCCTCCCATTTGATCCCTAGGCCTTCTTTGGACCAATTTCGTCTCGTTCGTCCATCTTCGTCCTCCCATTTGATCCCTAGGCCTTCTTTGGACCAAGTTCGTCTCGTTCGTCCTCCCATTTGATCCCTAGGCCTTCTTTGGACCAAGCTCGTCTCGTTCGTCCATCTTCGTCCTCCCATTTGATCCGTTGGCTTTCTCTGGACCATGTTCGTCTCGTTCGTCCATCTTCGTCCTCCCATTTGATCCGTAGGCCTTCTTTGGACCATGTTCGTCTCGTTCGTCCATCTTCGTCCTCCCATTTGATCCCTAGGCCATCTTTGGACCAAGTTCGTCTCGTTCGTCCATCTTCGTCCTCCCATTTGCTCCGTTGGCCTACTTTTTACCATGTTTGTCTCGTTCGTCCATCTTCGTCCTCCCATTTGATCCGTAGGCCTTCTTTGGACCAAGTTCGCCTCGTTCCTCCATCTTCGTCCTCCCATTTGATCCGTTGGCCTTCTTTGGACCAAGTTCGTCTCGTTCGTCCATCTTCGTCCTCCCATTTGATCCGTTGGGCTTCTTTGGACCAAGTTCGTCTCGTTCGTCCATCTTCGTCCTCCCATTTGATCCGTTGGGCTTCTTTGGACCAAGTTCGTCTCGTTCGTCCATCTTCGTCCTCCCATTTGATCCCTACGCCTTCTTTGGACCAAGTTCGTCCCGTTCGTCCATCTTCGTCCTCCCATTTGCTACGTAGGCCTTCTTTGGACCAAGTTCGCCTCGTTCGTCCATATTCGTCCTCCCATTTGATCCGTAGGCCTTCTTTGGACCAAGTTCGCCTCGTTCGTCCATCTTCGTCCTCCCATTTGATCCCTAGGCCTTCTTTGGACCAAGTTCCTCTCGTTCGTCCATCTTCGTCCTCCCATTTGATCCGTAGGCCTTCTTTGGACCAAGTTCGCCTCGTTCCTCCATCTTCGTCCTCCCATTTGATCCCTAGGCCTTCTTTGGACCAAGTTCGTCTCGTTCGTCCATCTTCGTCCTCCCATTTGATCCGTTGGCCTTCTTTGGACAAAGTTCGTCTCGTTCGTCCATCTTCGTCCTCCTATTTGATCCGTAGGCCTTCTTTGGACCAAGTTCGTCTCGTTCGTCCATCTTCGTCCTCCCATTTGATCCCTAGGCCTTCTTTGGACCAAGTTCGTCTCGTTCGTCCATCTTCGTCCTCCCATTTGATCCGTTGGCCTTCTTTGGACCAAGTTCGTCTCGTTCGTCCATCTTCGTCCTCCCATTTGATCCGTAGGCCTTCTTTGGACCAATTTCGTCTCGTTCGTCCATCTTCGTCCTCCCATTTGATCCCTAGGCCTTCCTTGGACCAATTTCGTCTCGTTCGTCCATCTTCGTCCTCCCATTTGATCCCTAGGCCTTCTTTGGACCAAGTTCGCCTCATTCGTCCATCTTCGTCCTCCCATTTGATCCCTAGGCCTTCTTTGGACCAAGTTCGTCTCGTTCGTCCATCTTCGTCCTCCCATTTGATCCCTAGGCCTTCCTTGGACCAATTTCGTCTCGTTCGTCCATCTTCGTCCTCCCATTTGATCCGTAGGCCTTCTTTGGACCAATTTCGTCTCGTTCGTCCATCTTCGTCCTCCCATTTGATCCCTAGGCCTTCCTTGGACCAATTTCGTCTCGTTCGTCCATCTTCGTCCTCCCATTTGATCCATAGGCCTTCTTTGGACCAAGTTCACCTCGTTCGTCCATCTTCGTCCTCCCATTTGATCCGTAGGCCTTCTTTGGACCAAGTTCGCCTCGTTCGTCCATCTTCGTCCTCCCATTTGATCCCTAGGCCTTCTTTGGACCAAGTTCCTCTCGTTCGTCCATCTTCGTCCTCCCATTTGATCCGTTGGCCTTCTTTGGACCAAGTTCGTCTCGTTCGTCCATCTTCGTCCTCCCATTTGATCCCTAGGCCTTCTTTGGACCAAGTTCGTCTTGTTCTACCACCTTCGTCCTCCCATTTCATCCGTTGGAATTCTTTGGACCAAGTTTGTCTCGTTCGTCCATCTTCGTCCTCCCATTTGATCCGTAGGCCTTCTTTGGACCAAGTTCGCCTCGTTCCTCCATCTTCGTCCTCCTATTTGATCAGTTGGCCTTCTTTGGACCAAGTTCGTCTCGTTCGTCCATCTTCGTCCTCCCATTTGCTCCGTAGGCCTTCTTTGGACCAAGTTCGCCTCGTTCGTCCATCTTCGTCCTCCCATTTGATCCCTAGGCCTTCTTTGGACCAATTTCGTCTCGTTCGTCCATCTTCGTCCTCCCATTTGATCCCTAGGCCTTCTTTGGACCAAGTTCGTCTCGTTCGTCCTCCCATTTGATCCCTAGGCCTTCTTTGGACCAAGCTCGTCTCGTTCGTCCATCTTCGTCCTCCCATTTGATCCGTTGGCTTTCTCTGGACCATGTTCGTCTCGTTCGTCCATCTTCGTCCTCCCATTTGATCCGTAGGCCTTCTTTGGACCATGTTCGTCTCGTTCGTCCATCTTCGTCCTCCCATTTGATCCCTAGGCCTTCTTTGGACCAAGTTCGTCTCGTTCGTCCATCTTCGTCCTCCCATTTGCTCCGTAGGCCTACTTTTTACCATGTTTGTCTCGTTCGTCCATCTTCGTCCTCCCATTTGATCCGTAGGCCTTCTTTGGACCAAGTTCGCCTCGTTCCTCCATCTTCGTCCTCCCATTTGATCCGTTGGCCTTCTTTGGACCAAGTTCGTCTCGTTCGTCCATCTTCGTCCTCCCATTTGATCCCTACGCCTTCTTTGGACCAAGTTCGTCCCGTTCGTCCATCTTCGTCCTCCCATTTGCTACGTAGGCCTTCTTTGGACCAAGTTCGCCTCGTTCGTCCATATTCGTCCTCCCATTTGATCCGTAGGCCTTCTTTGGACCAAGTTCGCCTCGTTCGTCCATCTTCGTCCTCCCATTTGATCCCTACGCCTTCTTTGGACCAAGTTCGTCCCGTTCGTCCATCTTCGTCCTCCCATTTGCTACGTAGGCCTTCTTTGGACCAAGTTCGCCTCGTTCGTCCATATTCGTCCTCCCATTTGATCCGTAGGCCTTCTTTGGACCAAGTTCGTCTCGTTCGTCCATCTTCGTCCTCCCATTTGATCCCTACGCCTTCTTTGGACCAAGTTCGTCCCGTTCGTCCATCTTCGTCCTCCCATTTGCTACGTAGGCCTTCTTTGGACCAAGTTCGCCTCGTTCGTCCATATTCGTCCTCCCATTTGATCCGTAGGCCTTCTTTGGACCAAGTTCGCCTCGTTCGTCCATCTTCGTCCTCCCATTTGATCCCTAGGCCTTCTTTGGACCAAGTTCCTCTCGTTCGTCCATCTTCGTCCTCCCATTTGATCCGTAGGCCTTCTTTGGACCAAGTTCGCCTCGTTCCTCCATCTTCGTCCTCCCATTTGATCCCTAGGCCTTCTTTGGACCAAGTTCGTCTCGTTCGTCCATCTTCGTCCTCCCATTTGATCCGTTGGCCTTCTTTGGACAAAGTTCGTCTCGTTCGTCCATCTTCGTCCTCCTATTTGATCCGTAGGCCTTCTTTGGACCAAGTTCGTCTCGTTCGTCCATCTTCGTCCTCCCATTTGATCCCTAGGCCTTCTTTGGACCAAGTTCGTCTCGTTCGTCCATCTTCGTCCTCCCATTTGATCCGTTGGCCTTCTTTGGACCAAGTTCGTCTCGTTCGTCCATCTTCGTCCTCCCATTTGATCCGTAGGCCTTCTTTGGACCAATTTCGTCTCGTTCGTCCATCTTCGTCCTCCCATTTGATCCCTAGGCCTTCCTTGGACCAATTTCGTCTCGTTCGTCCATCTTCGTCCTCCCATTTGATCCCTAGGCCTTCTTTGGACCAAGTTCGCCTCGTTCGTCCATCTTCGTCCTCCCATTTGATCCCTAGGCCTTCTTTGGACCAAGTTCGTCTCGTTCGTCCATCTTCGTCCTCCCATTTGATCCCTAGGCCTTCCTTGGACCAATTTCGTCTCGTTCGTCCATCTTCGTCCTCCCATTTGATCCGTAGGCCTTCTTTGGACCAATTTCGTCTCGTTCGTCCATCTTCGTCCTCCCATTTGATCCCTAGGCCTTCCTTGGACCAATTTCGTCTCGTTCGTCCATCTTCGTCCTCCCATTTGATCCCTAGGCCTTCTTTGGACCAAGTTCACCTCGTTCGTCCATCTTCGTCCTCCCATTTGATCCGTAGGCCTTCTTTGGACCAAGTTCGCCTCGTTCGTCCATCTTCGTCCTCCCATTTGATCCCTAGGCCTTATTTGGACCAAGTTCCTCTCGTTCGTCCATCTTCGTCCTCCCCATTTGATCCGTTGGCCTTCTTGGGACCAAGTTCGTCTCGTTCGTCCATCTTCGTCCTCCCATTTGATCCCTAGGCCTTCTTTGGACCAAGTTCGTCTTGTTCTACCACCTTCGTCCTCCCATTTCATCCGTTGGAATTCTTTGGACCAAGTTTGTCTCGTTCGTCCATCTTCGTCCTCCCATTTGATCCGTAGGCCTTCTTTGGACCAAGTTCGCCTCGTTCCTCCATCTTCGTCCTCCTATTTGATCAGTTGGCCTTCTTTGGACCAAGTTCGTCTCGTTCGTCCATCTTCGTCCTCCCATTTGCTCCGTAGGCCTTCTTTGGACCAAGTTCGCCTCGTTCGTCCATCTTCGTCCTCCCATTTGATCCCTAGGCCTTCTTTGGACCAATTTCGTCTCGTTCGTCCATCTTCGTCCTCCCATTTGATCCCTAGGCCTTCTTTGGACCAAGTTCGTCTCGTTCGTCCTCCCATTTGATCCCTAGGCCTTCTTTGGACCAAGCTCGTCTCGTTCGTCCATCTTCGTCCTCCCATTTGATCCGTTGGCTTTCTCTGGACCATGTTCGTCTCGTTCGTCCATCTTCGTCCTCCCATTTGATCCGTAGGCCTTCTTTGGACCATGTTCGTCTCGTTCGTCCATCTTCGTCCTCCCATTTGATCCCTAGGCCTTCTTTGGACCAAGTTCGTCTCGTTCGTCCATCTTCGTCCTCCCATTTGCTCCGTAGGCCTACTTTTTACCATGTTTGTCTCGTTCGTCCATCTTCGTCCTCCCATTTGATCCGTAGGCCTTCTTTGGACCAAGTTCGCCTCGTTCCTCCATCTTCGTCCTCCCATTTGATCCGTTGGCCTTCTTTGGACCAAGTTCGTCTCGTTCGTCCATCTTCGTCCTCCCATTTGATCCGTTGGGCTTCTTTGGACCAAGTTCGTCTCGTTCGTCCATCTTCGTCCTCCCATTTGATCCGTTGGGCTTCTTTGGACCAAGTTCGTCTCGTTCGTCCATCTTCGTCCTCCCATTTGATCCCTACGCCTTCTTTGGACCAAGTTCGTCCCGTTCGTCCATCTTCGTCCTCCCATTTGCTACGTAGGCCTTCTTTGGACCAAGTTCGCCTCGTTCGTCCATATTCGTCCTCCCATTTGATCCGTAGGCCTTCTTTGGACCAAGTTCGCCTCGTTCGTCCATCTTCGTCCTCCCATTTGATCCCTAGGCCTTCTTTGGACCAAGTTCCTCTCGTTCGTCCATCTTCGTCCTCCCATTTGATCCGTAGGCCTTCTTTGGACCAAGTTCGCCTCGTTCCTCCATCTTCGTCCTCCCATTTGATCCCTAGGCCTTCTTTGGACCAAGTTCGTCTCGTTCGTCCATCTTCGTCCTCCCATTTGATCCGTTGGCCTTCTTTGGACCAAGTTCGTCTCGTTCGTCCATCTTCGTCCTCCTATTTGATCCGTAGGCCTTCTTTGGACCAAGTTCGTCTCGTTCGTCCATCTTCGTCCTCCCATTTGATCCCTAGGCCTTCTTTGGACCAAGTTCGCCTCGTTCGTCCATCTTCGTCCTCCCATTTGATCCCTAGGCCTTCTTTGGACCAAGTTCGTCTCGTTCGTCCATCTTCGTCCTCCCATTTGATCCCTAGGCCTTCCTTGGACCAATTTCGTCTCGTTCGTCCATCTTCGTCCTCCCATTTGATCCGTAGGCCTTCTTTGGACCAATTTCGTCTCGTTCGTCCATCTTCGTCCTCCCATTTGATCCCTAGGCCTTCCTTGGACCAATTTCGTCTCGTTCGTCCATCTTCGTCCTCCCATTTGATCCCTAGGCCTTCTTTGGACCAAGTTCACCTCGTTCGTCCATCTTCGTCCTCCCATTTGATCCGTAGGCCTTCTTTGGACCATGTTCGCCTCGTTCGTCCATCTTCGTCCTCCCATTTGATCCCTAGGCCTTCTTTGGACCAAGTTCCTCTCGTTCGTCCATCTTCGTCCTCCCATTTGATCCGTTGGCCTTCTTTGGACCAAGTTCGTCTCGTTCGTCCATCTTCGTCCTCCCATTTGATCCCTAGGCCTTCTTTGGACCAAGTTCGTCTTGTTCTACCACCTTCGTCCTCCCATTTCATCCGTTGGAATTCTTTGGACCAAGTTTGTCTCGTTCGTCCATCTTCGTCCTCCCATTTGATCCGTAGGCCTTCTTTGGACCAAGTTCGCCTCGTTCCTCCATCTTCGTCCTCCTATTTGATCAGTTGGCCTTCTTTGGACCAAGTTCGTCTCGTTCGTCCATCTTCGTCCTCCCATTTGCTCCGTAGGCCTTCTTTGGACCAAGTTCGCCTCGTTCGTCCATCTTCGTCCTCCCATTTGATCCCTAGGCCTTCTTTGGACCAATTTCGTCTCGTTCGTCCATCTTCGTCCTCCCATTTGATCCCTAGGCCTTCTTTGGACCAAGTTCGTCTCGTTCGTCCTCCCATTTGATCCCTAGGCCTTCTTTGGACCAAGCTCGTCTCGTTCGTCCATCTTCGTCCTCCCATTTGATCCGTTGGCTTTCTCTGGACCATGTTCGTCTCGTTCGTCCATCTTCGTCCTCCCATTTGATCCGTAGGCCTTCTTTGGACCATGTTCGTCTCGTTCGTCCATCTTCGTCCTCCCATTTGATCCCTAGGCCTTCTTTGGACCAAGTTCGTCTCGTTCGTCCATCTTCGTCCTCCCATTTGCTCCGTAGGCCTACTTTTTACCATGTTTGTCTCGTTCGTCCATCTTCGTCCTCCCATTTGATCCGTAGGCCTTCTTTGGACCAAGTTCGCCTCGTTCCTCCATCTTCGTCCTCCCATTTGATCCGTTGGCCTTCTTTGGACCAAGTTCGTCTCGTTCGTCCATCTTCGTCCTCCCATTTGATCCGTTGGGCTTCTTTGGACCAAGTTCGTCTCGTTCGTCCATCTTCGTCCTCCCATTTGATCCGTTGGGCTTCTTTGGACCAAGTTCGTCTCGTTCGTCCATCTTCGTCCTCCCATTTGATCCCTACGCCTTCTTTGGACCAAGTTCGTCCCGTTCGTCCATCTTCGTCCTCCCATTTGCTACGTAGGCCTTCTTTGGACCAAGTTCGCCTCGTTCGTCCATATTCGTCCTCCCATTTGATCCGTAGGCCTTCTTTGGACCAAGTTCGCCTCGTTCGTCCATCTTCGTCCTCCCATTTGATCCCTAGGCCTTCTTTGGACCAAGTTCCTCTCGTTCGTCCATCTTCGTCCTCCCATTTGATCCGTAGGCCTTCTTTGGACCAAGTTCGCCTCGTTCCTCCATCTTCGTCCTCCCATTTGATCCCTAGGCCTTCTTTGGACCAAGTTCGTCTCGTTCGTCCATCTTCGTCCTCCCATTTGATCCGTTGGCCTTCTTTGGACCAAGTTCGTCTCGTTCGTCCATCTTCGTCCTCCTATTTGATCCGTAGGCCTTCTTTGGACCAAGTTCGTCTCGTTCGTCCATCTTCGTCCTCCCATTTGATCCCTAGGCCTTCTTTGGACCAAGTTCGTCTCGTTCGTCCTCCCATTTGATCCCTAGGCCTTCTTTGGACCAATTTCGTCTCGTTCGTCCATCTTCGTCTTCCCATTTGATCCGTAGGCCTTCTTTGGACCATGTTCGTCTCGTTCGTCCATCTTCGTCCTCCCATTTGATCCCTAGGCCTTCTTTGGACCAAGTTCGTCTCGTTCGTCCATCTTCGTCCTCCCATTTGCTCCGTAGGCCTTCTTTTTACCATGTTTGTCTCGTTCGTCCATCTTCGTCCACCCATTTGATCCGTAGGCCTTCTTTGGACCAAGTTCGCCTGTTCCTCCATCTTCGTCCTCCCATTTGATCCGTTGGCCTTCTTTGGACCAAGTTCGTCTCGTTCGTCCATCTTCGTCCTCCCATTTGATCCGTAGGCCTTCTTTGGACCAATTTCGTCTCGTTCGTCCATCTTCGTCCTCCCATTTGATCCCTAGGCCTTCCTTGGACCAAGTTCGTCTCGTTCGTCCATCTTCGTCCTCCCATTTGATCACTAGGCCTTCTTTGGACCAAGTTCGTCTCGTTCGTCCATCTTCGTCCTCCCATTTGCTCCGTAGGCCTTCTTTGGACCAAGTTCGCCTCGTTCGTCCATCTTCGTCCTCCCATTTGATCCCTAGGCCTTCTTTGGACCAAGCTCGTCTCGTTCGTCCATCTTCATCCTCCCATTTGATCAGCTGGCCTTCTTTGGACCAAGTTCGTCTCGTTCGTCCATCTTCGTCCTCCCATTTGATCCGTTGGCCTTCTTTGGACCAAGTTCGTCGCGTTCGTCCATCTTCGTCCTCCCATTTGATCCGTTGGGCTTCTTTGGACCAAGTTAGTCCCGTTCGTCCATCTTCGTCCTCCCATTTGCTCCGTAGGCCTTCTTTGGACCAAGTTCACCTCGTTCGTCCATCTTCGTCCTCCCATTTGATCCGTAGGCCTTCTTTGGACCAAGTTCGCCTCGTTCGTCCATCTTCGTCCTCCCATTTGATCCCTAGGCCTTCTTTGGACCAAGTTCCTCTCGTTCGTCCATCTTCGTCCTCCCATTTGATCCGTTGGCCTTCTTTGGACCAAGTTCGTCTCGTTCGTCCATCTTCGTCCTCCCATTTGATCCCTAGGCCTTCTTTGGACCAAGTTCGTCTTGTTCTACCACCTTCGTCCTCCCATTTGATCCGTTGGAATTCTTTGGACCAAGTTTGTCTCGTTCGTCCATCTTCGTCCTCCTATTTGATCAGTTGGCCTTCTTTGGACCAAGTTCGTCTCGTTCGTCCATCTTCGTCCTCCCATTTGCTCCGTAGGCCTTCTTTGGACCAAGTTCGCCTCGTTCGTCCATCTTCGTCCTCCCATTTGATCCCTAGGCCTTCTTTGGACCAATTTCGTCTCGTTCGTCCATCTTCGTCCTCCCATTTGATCCCTAGGCCTTCTTTGGACCAAGTTCGTCTCGTTCGTCCTCCCATTTGATCCCTAGGCCTTCTTTGGACCAAGCTCGTCTCGTTCGTCCATCTTCGTCCTCCCATTTGATCCGTTGGCTTTCTCTGGACCATGTTCGTCTCGTTCGTCCATCTTCGTCCTCCCATTTGATCCGTAGGCCTTCTTTGGACCATGTTCGTCTCGTTCGTCCATCTTCGTCCTCCCATTTGATCCCTAGGCCTTCTTTGGACCAATTTCGTCTCGTTCGTCCATCTTCGTCTTCCCATTTGATCCGTAGGCCTTCTTTGGACCATGTTCGTCTCGTTCGTCCATCTTCGTCCTCCCATTTGATCCCTAGGCCTTCTTTGGACCAAGTTCGTCTCGTTCGTCCATCTTCGTCCTCCCATTTGCTCCGTAGGCCTTCTTTTTACCATGTTTGTCTCGTTCGTCCATCTTCGTCCACCCATTTGATCCGTAGGCCTTCTTTGGACCAAGTTCGCCTGTTCCTCCATCTTCGTCCTCCCATTTGATCCGTTGGCCTTCTTTGGACCAAGTTCGTCTCGTTCGTCCATCTTCGTCCTCCCATTTGATCCGTAGGCCTTCTTTGGACCAATTTCGTCTCGTTCGTCCATCTTCGTCCTCCCATTTGATCCCTAGGCCTTCCTTGGACCAAGTTCGTCTCGTTCGTCCATCTTCGTCCTCCCATTTGATCACTAGGCCTTCTTTGGACCAAGTTCGTCTCGTTCGTCCATCTTCGTCCTCCCATTTGCTCCGTAGGCCTTCTTTGGACCAAGTTCGCCTCGTTCGTCCATCTTCGTCCTCCCATTTGATCCCTAGGCCTTCTTTGGACCAAGCTCGTCTCGTTCGTCCATCTTCATCCTCCCATTTGATCAGCTGGCCTTCTTTGGACCAAGTTCGTCTCGTTCGTCCATCTTCGTCCTCCCATTTGATCCGTTGGCCTTCTTTGGACCAAGTTCGTCGCGTTCGTCCATCTTCGTCCTCCCATTTGATCCGTTGGGCTTCTTTGGACCAAGTTAGTCCCGTTCGTCCATCTTCGTCCTCCCATTTGCTCCGTAGGCCTTCTTTGGACCAAGTTCACCTCGTTCGTCCATCTTCGTCCTCCCATTTGATCCGTAGGCCTTCTTTGGACCAAGTTCGCCTCGTTCGTCCATCTTCGTCCTCCCATTTGATCCCTAGGCCTTCTTTGGACCAAGTTCCTCTCGTTCGTCCATCTTCGTCCTCCCATTTGATCCGTTGGCCTTCTTTGGACCAAGTTCGTCTCGTTCGTCCATCTTCGTCCTCCCATTTGATCCCTAGGCCTTCTTTGGACCAAGTTCGTCTTGTTCTACCACCTTCGTCCTCCCATTTGATCCGTTGGAATTCTTTGGACCAAGTTTGTCTCGTTCGTCCATCTTCGTCCTCCTATTTGATCAGTTGGCCTTCTTTGGACCAAGTTCGTCTCGTTCGTCCATCTTCGTCCTCCCATTTGCTCCGTAGGCCTTCTTTGGACCAAGTTCGCCTCGTTCGTCCATCTTCGTCCTCCCATTTGATCCCTAGGCCTTCTTTGGACCAATTTCGTCTCGTTCGTCCATCTTCGTCCTCCCATTTGATCCCTAGGCCTTCTTTGGACCAAGTTCGTCTCGTTCGTCCTCCCATTTGATCCCTAGGCCTTCTTTGGACCAAGCTCGTCTCGTTCGTCCATCTTCGTCCTCCCATTTGATCCGTTGGCTTTCTCTGGACCATGTTCGTCTCGTTCGTCCATCTTCGTCCTCCCATTTGATCCGTTGGCCTTCTTTGGACCAAGTTCGTCGCGTTCGTCCATCTTCGTCCTCCCATTTGATCCGTTGGGCTTCTTTGGACCAAGTTAGTCCCGTTCGTCCATCTTCGTCCTCCCATTTGCTCCGTAGGCCTTCTTTGGACCAAGTTCACCTCGTTCGTCCATCTTCGTCCTCCCATTTGATCCGTAGGCCTTCTTTGGACCAAGTTCGCCTCGTTCGTCCATCTTCGTCCTCCCATTTGATCCCTACGCCTTCTTTGGACCAAGTTCGTCCCGTTCGTCCATCTTCGTCCTCCCATTTGCTACGTAGGCCTTCTTTGGACCAAGTTCGCCTCGTTCGTCCATATTCGTCCTCCCATTTGATCCGTAGGCCTTCTTTGGACCAAGTTCGCCTCGTTCGTCCATCTTCGTCCTCCCATTTGATCCCTAGGCCTTCTTTGGACCAAGTTCCTCTCGTTCGTCCATCTTCGTCCTCCCATTTGATCCGTAGGCCTTCTTTGGACCAAGTTCGCCTCGTTCCTCCATCTTCGTCCTCCCATTTGATCCCTAGGCCTTCTTTGGACCAAGTTCGTCTCGTTCGTCCATCTTCGTCCTCCCATTTGATCCGTTGGCCTTCTTTGGACCAAGTTCGTCTCGTTCGTCCATCTTCGTCCTCCTATTTGATCCGTAGGCCTTCTTTGGACCAAGTTCGTCTCGTTCGTCCATCTTCGTCCTCCCATTTGATCCCTAGGCCTTCTTTGGACCAAGTTCGTCTCGTTCGTCCATCTTCGTCCTCCCATTTGATCCGTTGGCCTTCTTTGGACCAATTTCGTCTCGTTCGTCCATCTTCGTCCTCCCATTTGATCCGTAGGCCTTCTTTGGACCAATTTCGTCTCGTTCGTCCATCTTCGTCCTCCCATTTGATCCCTAGGCCTTCTTTGGACCAAGTTCGCCTCGTTCGTCCATCTTCGTCCTCCCATTTGATCCCTAGGCCTTCTTTGGACCAAGTTCGTCTCGTTCGTCCTCCCATTTGATCCCTAGGCCTTCTTTGGACCAATTTCGTCTCGTTCGTCCATCTTCGTCTTCCCATTTGATCCGTAGGCCTTCTTTGGACCATGTTCGTCTCGTTCGTCCATCTTCGTCCTCCCATTTGATCCCTAGGCCTTCTTTGGACCAAGTTCGTCTCGTTCGTCCATCTTCGTCCTCCCATTTGCTCCGTAGGCCTTCTTTTTACCATGTTTGTCTCGTTCGTCCATCTTCGTCCACCCATTTGATCCGTAGGCCTTCTTTGGACCAAGTTCGCCTGTTCCTCCATCTTCGTCCTCCCATTTGATCCGTTGGCCTTCTTTGGACCAAGTTCGTCTCGTTCGTCCATCTTCGTCCTCCCATTTGATCCGTAGGCCTTCTTTGGACCAATTTCGTCTCGTTCGTCCATCTTCGTCCTCCCATTTGATCCCTAGGCCTTCCTTGGACCAAGTCGTCTCGTTCGTCCATCTTCGTCCTCCCATTTGATCACTAGGCCTTCTTTGGACCAAGTTCGTCTCGTTCGTCCATCTTCGTCCTCCCATTTGCTCCGTAGGCCTTCTTTGGACCAAGTTCGCCTCGTTCGTCCATCTTCGTCCTCCCATTTGATCCCTAGGCCTTCTTTGGACCAAGCTCGTCTCGTTCGTCCATCTTCATCCTCCCATTTGATCAGCTGGCCTTCTTTGGACCAAGTTCGTCTCGTTCGTCCATCTTCGTCCTCCCATTTGATCCGTTGGCCTTCTTTGGACCAAGTTCGTCGCGTTCGTCCATCTTCGTCCTCCCATTTGATCCGTTGGGCTTCTTTGGACCAAGTTAGTCCCGTTCGTCCATCTTCGTCCTCCCATTTGCTCCGTAGGCCTTCTTTGGACCAAGTTCACCTCGTTCGTCCATCTTCGTCCTCCCATTTGATCCGTAGGCCTTCTTTGGACCAAGTTCGCCTCGTTCGTCCATCTTCGTCCTCCCATTTGATCCCTAGGCCTTCTTTGGACCAAGTTCCTCTCGTTCGTCCATCTTCGTCCTCCCATTTGATCCGTTGGCCTTCTTTGGACCAAGTTCGTCTCGTTCGTCCATCTTCGTCCTCCCATTTGATCCCTAGGCCTTCTTTGGACCAAGTTCGTCTTGTTCTACCACCTTCGTCCTCCCATTTGATCCGTTGGAATTCTTTGGACCAAGTTTGTCTCGTTCGTCCATCTTCGTCCTCCTATTTGATCAGTTGGCCTTCTTTGGACCAAGTTCGTCTCGTTCGTCCATCTTCGTCCTCCCATTTGCTCCGTAGGCCTTCTTTGGACCAAGTTCGCCTCGTTCGTCCATCTTCGTCCTCCCATTTGATCCCTAGGCCTTCTTTGGACCAATTTCGTCTCGTTCGTCCATCTTCGTCCTCCCATTTGATCCCTAGGCCTTCTTTGGACCAAGTTCGTCTCGTTCGTCCTCCCATTTGATCCCTAGGCCTTCTTTGGACCAAGCTCGTCTCGTTCGTCCATCTTCGTCCTCCCATTTGATCCGTTGGCTTTCTCTGGACCATGTTCGTCTCGTTCGTCCATCTTCGTCCTCCCATTTGATCCGTTGGCCTTCTTTGGACCAAGTTCGTCGCGTTCGTCCATCTTCGTCCTCCCATTTGATCCGTTGGGCTTCTTTGGACCAAGTTAGTCCCGTTCGTCCATCTTCGTCCTCCCATTTGCTCCGTAGGCCTTCTTTGGACCAAGTTCACCTCGTTCGTCCATCTTCGTCCTCCCATTTGATCCGTAGGCCTTCTTTGGACCAAGTTCGCCTCGTTCGTCCATCTTCGTCCTCCCATTTGATCCCTAGGCCTTCTTTGGACCAAGTTCCTCTCGTTCGTCCATCTTCGTCCTCCCATTTGATCCGTTGGCCTTCTTTGGACCAAGTTCGTCTCGTTCGTCCATCTTCGTCCTCCCATTTGATCCCTAGGCCTTCTTTGTACCAAGTTCGTCTTGTTCTACCACCTTCGTCCTCCCATTTGATCCGTTGGAATTCTTTGGACCAAGTTTGTCTCGTTCGTCCATCTTCGTCCTCCTATTTGATCAGTTGGCCTTCTTTGGACCAAGTTCGTCTCGTTCGTCCATCTTCGTCCTCCCATTTGCTCCGTAGGCCTTCTTTGGACCAAGTTCGCCTCGTTCGTCCATCTTCGTCCTCCCATTTGATCCCTAGGCCTTCTTTGGACCAATTTCATCTCGTTCGTCCATCTTCGTCCTCCCATTTGATCCCTAGGCCTTCTTTGGACCAAGTTCGTCTCGTTCGTCCTCCCATTTGATCCCTAGGCCTTCTTTGGACCAAGCTCGTCTCGTTCGTCCATCTTCGTCCTCCCATTCGATCCGTTGGCTTTCTCTGGACCATGTTCGTCTCGTTCGTCCATCTTCGTCCTCCCATTTGATCCGTAGGCCTTCTTTGGACCATGTTCGTCTCGTTCGTCCATCTTCGTCCTCCCATTTGATCCCTAGGCCTTCTTTGGACCAAGTTCGTCTCGTTCGTCCATCTTCGTCCTCCCATTTGCTCCGTAGGCCTACTTTTTACCATGTTTGTCTCGTTCGTCCATCTTCGTCCTCCCATTTGATCCGTAGCCTTCTTTGGACCAAGTTCGTCTCGTTCGTCCATCTTCGTCCTCCCATTTGATCCGTTGGGCTTCTTTGGACCAAGTTCGTCTCGTTCGTCCATCTTCGTCCTCCCATTTGATCCGTTGGGCTTCTTTGGACCAAGTTCCTCTCGTTCGTCCATCTTCGTCCTCCCATTTGATCCGTAGGCCTTCTTTGGACCAAGTTCGCCTCGTTCCTCCATCTTCGTCCTCCCATTTGATCCCTAGGCCTTCTTTGGACCAAGTTCGTCTCGTTCGTCCATCTTCGTCCTCCCATTTGATCCGTTGGCCTTCTTTGGACCAAGTTCGTCTCGTTCGTCCATCTTCGTCCTCCTATTTGATCCGTAGGCCTTCTTTGGACCAAGTTCGTCTCGTTCGTCCATCTTCGTCCTCCCATTTGATCCCTAGGCCTTCTTTGGACCAAGTTCGTCTCGTTCGTCCATCTTCGTCCTCCCATTTGATCCGTTGGCCTTCTTTGGACCAATTTCGTCTCGTTCGTCCATCTTCGTCCTCCCATTTGATCCGTAGGCCTTCTTTGGACCAATTTCGTCTCGTTCGTCCATCTTCGTCCTCCCATTTGATCCCTAGGCCTTCTTTGGACCAAGTTCGCCTCGTTCGTCCATCTTCGTCCTCCCATTTGATCCCTAGGCCTTCTTTGGACCAAGTTCGTCTCGT
This sequence comes from Glycyrrhiza uralensis, assembly GCA_030159175.1. NCBI lineage: Eukaryota > Viridiplantae > Streptophyta > Magnoliopsida > Fabales > Fabaceae > Glycyrrhiza > Glycyrrhiza uralensis. The sequence goes on from BRZY01000002.1 coordinate 18,010,451, forward strand.
TCGTCCTCCCATTTGATCCCTAGGCCTTCTTTGGACCAATTTCGTCTCGTTCGTCCATCTTCGTCTTCCCATTTGATCCGTAGGCCTTCTTTGGACCATGTTCGTCTCGTTCGTCAATCTTCGTCCTCCCATTTGATCCCTAGGCCTTCTTTGGACCAAGTTCGTCTCGTTCGTCCATCTTCGTCCTCCCATTTGCTCCGTAGGCCTTCTTTTTACCATGTTTGTCTCGTTCGTCCATCTTCGTCCACCCATTTGATCCGTAGGCCTTCTTTGGACCAAGTTCGCCTGTTCCTCCATCTTCGTCCTCCCATTTGATCCGTTGGCCTTCTTTGGACCAAGTTCGTCTCGTTCGTCCATCTTCGTCCTCCCATTTGATCCGTAGGCCTTCTTTGGACCAATTTCGTCTCGTTCGTCCATCTTCGTCCTCCCATTTGATCCCTAGGCCTTGCTTGGACCAAGTTCGTCTCGTTCGTCCATCTTCGTCCTCCCATTTGATCCCTAGGCCTTCTTTGGACCAAGTTCGGCTCGTTCGTCCATCTTCGTCCTCCCATTTGCTCCGTAGGCCTTCTTTGGACCAAGTTCACCTCGTTCGTCCATCTTCGTCCTCCCATTTGATCCCTAGGCCTTCTTTGGACCAAGCTCGTCTCGTTCGTCCATCTTCATCCTCCCATTTGATCAGCTGGCCTTCTTTGGACAAAGTTCGTCTCGTTCGTCCATCTTCGTCCTCCCATTTGATCCGTTGGCCTTCTTTGGACCAAGTTCGTCGCGTTCGTCCATCTTCGTCCTCCCATTTGATCCGTTGGGCTTCTTTGGACCAAGTTAGTCCCGTTCGTCCATCTTCGTCCTCCCATTTGCTCCGTAGGCCTTCTTTGGACCAAGTTCACCTCGTTCGTCCATCTTCGTCCTCCCATTTGATCCGTAGGCCTTCTTTGGACCAAGTTCGCCTCGTTCGTCCATCTTCGTCCTCCCATTTGATCCCTAGGCCTTCTTTGGACCAAGTTCCTCTCGTTCGTCCATCTTCGTCCTCCCATTTGATCCGTTGGCCTTCTTTGGACCAAGTTCGTCTCGTTCGTCCATCTTCGTCCTCCCATTTGATCCCTAGGCCTTCTTTGGACCAAGTTCGTCTTGTTCTACCACCTTCGTCCTCCCATTTGATCCGTTGGAATTCTTTGGACCAAGTTTGTCTCGTTCGTCCATCTTCGTCCTCCTATTTGATCAGTTGGCCTTCTTTGGACCAAGTTCGTCTCGTTCGTCCATCTTCGTCCTCCCATTTGCTCCGTAGGCCTTCTTTGGACCAGGTTCGCCTCGTTCGTCCATCTTCGTCCTCCCATTTGATCCCTAGGCCTTCTTTGGACCAATTTCGTCTCGTTCGTCCATCTTCGTCCTCCCATTTGATCCCTAGGCCTTCTTTGGACCAAGTTCGTCTCGTTCGTCCTCCCATTTGATCCCTAGGCCTTCTTTGGACCAAGCTCGTCTCGTTCGTCCATCTTCGTCCTCCCATTTGATCCGTTGGCTTTCTCTGGACCATGTTCGTCTCGTTCGTCCATCTTCGTCCTCCCATTTGATCCGTAGGCCTTCTTTGGACCATGTTCGTCTCGTTCGTCCATCTTCGTCCTCCCATTTGATCCCTAGGCCTTCTTTGGACCAAGTTCGTCTCGTTCGTCCATCTTCGTCCTCCCATTTGCTCCGTAGGCCTACTTTTTACCATGTTTGTCTCGTTCGTCCATCTTCGTCCTCCCATTTGATCCGTAGGCCTTCTTTGGACCAAGTTCGCCTCGTTCCTCCATCTTCGTCCTCCCATTTGATCCGTTGGCCTTCTTTGGACCAAGTTCGTCTCGTTCGTCCATCTTCGTCCTCCCATTTGATCCGTTGGGCTTCTTTGGACCAAGTTCGTCTCGTTCGTCCATCTTCGTCCTCCCATTTGATCCGTTGGGCTTCTTTGGACCAAGTTCGTCTCGTTCGTCCATCTTCGTCCTCCCATTTGATCCCTACGCCTTCTTTGGACCAAGTTCGTCCCGTTCGTCCATCTTCGTCCTCCCATTTGCTACGTAGGCCTTCTTTGGACCAAGTTCGCCTCGTTCGTCCATATTCGTCCTCCCATTTGATCCGTAGGCCTTCTTTGGACCAAGTTCGCCTCGTTCGTCCATCTTCGTCCTCCCATTTGATCCCTAGGCCTTCTTTGGACCAAGTTCCTCTCGTTCGTCCATCTTCGTCCTCCCATTTGATCCGTAGGCCTTCTTTGGACCAAGTTCGCCTCGTTCCTCCATCTTCGTCCTCCTATTTGATCCCTAGGCCTTCTTTGGACCAAGTTCGTCTCGTTCGTCCATCTTCGTCCTCCCATTTGATCCGTTGGCCTTCTTTGGACCAAGTTCGTCTCGTTCGTCCATCTTCGTCCTCCTATTTGATCCGTAGGCCTTCTTTGGACCAAGTTCGTCTCGTTCGTCCATCTTCGTCCTCCCATTTGATCCCTAGGCCTTCTTTGGACCAAGTTCGTCTCGTTCGTCCATCTTCGTCCTCCCATTTGATCCGTTGGCCTTCTTTGGACCAAGTTCGTCTCGTTCGTCCATCTTCGTCCTCCCATTTGATCCGTAGGCCTTCTTTGGACCAATTTCGTCTCGTTCGTCCATCTTCGTCCTCCCATTTGATCCCTAGGCCTTCCTTGGACCAAGTTCGTCTCGTTCGTCCATCTTCGTCCTCCCATTTGATCCCTAGGCCTTCTTTGGACCAAGTTCGTCTCGTTCGTCCATCTTCGTCCTCCCATTTGATCCGTAGGCCTTCTTTGGACCAATTTCGTCTCGTTCGTCCATCTTCGTCCTCCCATTTGATCCCTAGGCCTTCCTTGGACCAAGTTCGTCTCGTTCGTCCATCTTCGTCCTCCCATTTGATCCCTAGGCCTTCTTTGGACCAAGTTCGTCTCGTTCGTCCATCTTCGTCCTCCCATTTGCTCCGTAGGCCTTCTTTGGACCAAGTTCGCCTCGTTCGTCCATCTTCGTCCTCCCATTTGATCCCTAGGCCTTCTTTGGACCAAGCTCGTCTCGTTCGTCCATCTTCGTCCTCCCATTTGCTCGGTAGGCCTTCTTTGGACCAAGTTCGCCTCGTTCGTCCATCTTCGTCCTCCCATTTGATCCCTAGGCCTTCTTTGGACCAAGTTCGTCTCGTTCGTCCTCCCATTTAATCCCTAGGCCTTCTTTGGACCAATTTCGTCTCGTTCGTCCATCTTCGTCTTCCCATTTGATCCGTAGGCCTTCTTTGGACCATGTTCGTCTCGTTCGTCCATCATCGTCCTCCCATTTGATCCCTAGGCCTTCTTTGGACCAAGTTCGTCTCGTTCGTCCATCTTCGTCCTCCCATTTGCTCCGTAGGCCTTCTTTTTACCATGTTTGTCTCGTTCGTCCATCTTCGTCCTCCCATTTGCTCCGTAGGCCTTCTTTGGACCAAGTTCGCCTCGTTCGTCCATCTTCGTCCTCCCATTTGATCCCTAGGCCTTCTTTGGACCAAGCTCGTCTCGTTCGTCCATCTTCATCCTCCCATTTGATCAGCTGGCCTTCTTTGGACCAAGTTCGTCTCGTTCGTCCATCTTCGTTCTCCCATTTGATCCGTTGGTCTTCTTTGGACCAAGTTCGTCGCGTTCGTCCATCTTCGTCCCCCCATTTGATCCGTTGGGCTTCTTTGGACCAAGTTAGTCCCGTTCGTCCATCTTCGTCCTCCCATTTGCTCCGTAGGCCTTCTTTGGACCAAGTTCGCCTCGTTCGTCCATCTTCGTCCTCCCATTTGATCCGTAGGCCTTCTTTGGACCAAGTTCGCCTCGTTCGTCCATCTTCGTCCTCCCATTTGATCCCTAGGCCTTCTTTGGACCAAGCTCGTCTCGTTCGTCCATCTTCATCCTCCCATTTGATCAGCTGGCCTTCTTTGGACCAAGTTCGTCTCGTTCGTCCATCTTCGTCCTCCCATTTGATCCGTTGGCCTTCTTTGGACCATGTTCGTCTCGTTCGTCCATCTTCGTCCTCCCATTTGATCCCTAGGCCTTCCTTGGACCAAGTTCGTCTCGTTCGTCCATCTTCGTCCTCCCATTTGATCCCTAGGCCTTCTTTGGACCAAGTTCGTCTCGTTCGTCCATCTTCGTCCTCCCATTTGCTCCGTAGGCCTTCTTTGGACCAAGTTCGCCTCGTTCGTCCATCTTCGTCCTCCCATTTGATCCCTAGGCCTTCTTTGGACCAAGCTCGTCTCGTTCGTCCGTCTTCATCCTCCCATTTGATCAGCTGGCCTTCTTTGGACCAAGTTCGTCTTGTTCGTCCATCTTCGTCCTCCCATTTGATCCGTTGGCCTTCTTTGGACCAAGTTCGTCGCGTTCGTCCATCTTCGTCCTCCCATTTGATCCGTTGGGCTTCTTTGGACCAAGTTAGTCCCGTTCGTCCATCTTCGTCCTCCCATTTGCTCCGTAGGCCTTCTTTGGACCAAGTTCGCCTCGTTCGTCCATCTTCATCCTCCCATTTGATCCGTAGGCCTTCTTTGGACCAAGTTCGCCTCGTTCGTCCATCTTCGTCCTCCCATTTGATCCCTAGGCCTTCTTTGGACCAAGTTCCTCTCGTTCGTCCATCTTCGTCCTCCCATTTGATCCGTTGGCCTTCTTTGGACCAAGTTCGTCTCGTTCGTCCATCTTCGTCCTCCCATTTGATCCCTAGGCCTTCTTTGGACCAAGTTCGTCTTGTTCTACCACCTTCGTCCTCCCATTTGATCCGTTGGAATTCTTTGGACCAAGTTTGTCTCGTTCGTCCATCTTCGTCCTCCCATTTGATCCGTAGGCCTTCTTTGGACCAAGTTCGCCTCGTTCCTCCATCTTCGTCCTCCTATTTGATCAGTTGGCCTTCTTTGGACCAAGTTCGTCTCGTTCGTCCATCTTCGTCCTCCCATTTGCTCCGTAGGCCTTCTTTGGACCAAGTTCGCCTCGTTCGTCCATCTTCGTCCTCCCATTTGATCCCTAGGCCTTCTTTGGACCAAGTTCGTCTCGTTCGTCCATCTTCGTCCTCTCATTTGATCCCTAGGCCTTCTTTGGACCAAGTTCGTCTCGTTCGTCCTCCCATTTGATCCCTAGGCCTTCTTTGGACCAAGCTCGTCTCGTTCGTCCATCTTCGTCCTCCCATTTGATCCGTTGGCTTTCTCTGGACCATGTTCGTCTCGTTCGTCCATCTTCGTCCTCCCATTTGATCCGTAGGCCTTCTTTGGACCATGTTCGTCTCGTTCGTCCATCTTCGTCCTCCCATTTGATCCCTAGGCCTTCTTTGGACCAAGTTCGTCTCGTTCGTCCATCTTCGTCCTCCCATTTGCTCCGTAGGCCTACTTTTTACCATGTTTGTCTCGTTCGTCCATCTTCGTCCTCCCATTTGATCCGTAGGCCTTCTTTGGACCAAGTTCGCCTCGTTCCTCCATCTTCGTCCTCCCATTTGATCCGTTGGCCTTCTTTGGACCAAGTTCGTCTCGTTCGTCCATCTTCGTCCTGCCATTTGATCCGTTGGGCTTCTTTGGACCAAGTTCGTCTCGTTCGTCCATCTTCGTCCTCCCATTTGATCCGTTGGGCTTCTTTGGACCAAGTTCGTCTCGTTCGTCCATCTTCGTCCTCCCATTTGATCCCTACGCCTTCTTTGGACCAAGTTCGTCCCGTTCGTCCATCTTCGTCCTCCCATTTGCTACGTAGGCCTTCTTTGGACCAAGTTCGCCTCGTTCGTCCATATTCGTCCTCCCATTTGATCCGTAGGCCTTCTTTGGACCAAGTTCGCCTCGTTCGTCCATCTTCGTCCTCCCATTTGATCCCTAGGCCTTCTTTGGACCAAGTTCCTCTCGTTCGTCCATCTTCGTCCTCCCATTTGATCCGTAGGCCTTCTTTGGACCAAGTTCGCCTCGTTCCTCCATCTTCGTCCTCCCATTTGATCCCTAGGCCTTCTTTGGACCAAGTTCGTCTCGTTCGTCCATCTTCGTCCTCCCATTTGATCCGTTGGCCTTCTTTGGACCAAGTTCGTCTCGTTCGTCCATCTTCGTCCTCCTATTTGATCCGTAGGCCTTCTTTGGACCAAGTTCGTCTCGTTCGTCCATCTTCGTCCTCCCATTTGATCCCTAGGCCTTCTTTGGACCAAGTTCGTCTCGTTCGTCCATCTTCGTCCTCCCATTTGATCCGTTGGCCTTCTTTGGACCAAGTTCGTCTCGTTCGTCCATCTTCGTCCTCCCATTTGATCCGTAGGCCTTCTTTGGACCAATTTCGTCTCGTTCGTCCATCTTCGTCCTCCTATTTGATCCCTAGGCCTTCCTTGGACCAAGTTCGTCTCGTTCGTCCATCTTCGTCCTCCCATTTGATCCCTAGGCCTTCTTTGGACCAAGTTCGTCTCGTTCGTCCATCTTCGTCCTCCCATTTGCTCCGTAGGCCTTCTTTGGACCAAGTTCGCCTCGTTCATCCATCTTCGTCCTCCCATTTGATCCCTAGGCCTTCTTTGGACCAAGCTCGTCTCATTCGTCCATCTTCGTCCTCCCATTTGCTCGGTAGGCCTTCTTTGGACCAAGTTCGCCTCGTTCGTCCATCTTCGTCCTCCCATTTGATCCCTAGGCCTTCTTTGGACCAAGTTCGTCTCGTTCGTCCATCTTCGTCCTCCCATTTGCTCCGTAGGCCTTCTTTTTACCATGTTTGTCTCGTTCGTCCATCTTCGTCCACCCATTTGATCCGTAGGCCTTCTTTGGACCAAGTTCGCATGTTCCTCCATCTTCGTCCTCCCATTTGATCCGTTGGCTTTCTTTGGACCAAGTTCGTCTCGTTCGTCCATCTTCGTCCTCCCATTTGATCCGTAGGCCTTCTTTGGACCAATTTCGTCTCGTTCGTCCATCTTCGTCCTCCCATTTGATCCCTAGGCCTTCCTTGGACCAAGTTCGTCTCGTTCCTCCATCTTCGTCCTCCCATTTGATCCCTAGGCCTTCTTTGGACCAAGTTCGTCTCGTTCGTCCATCTTCGTCCTCCCATTTGCTCCGTAGGCCTACTTTTTACCATGTTTGTCTCGTTCGTCCATCTTCGTCCTCCCATTTGATCCGTAGGCCTTCTTTGGACCAAGTTCGCCTCGTTCCTCCATCTTCGTCCTCCCATTTGATCCGTTGGCCTTCTTTGGACCAAGTTCGTCTCGTTCGTCCATCTTCGTCCTCCAATTTGATCCGTTGGCCTTCTTTGGACCAAGTTCGTCGCGTTCGTCCATCTTCGTCCTCCCATTTGATCCGTTGGGCTTCTTTGGACCAAGTTAGTCCCGTTTGTCCATCTTCGTCCTCCCATTTGCTCCGTAGGCCTTCTTTGGACCAAGTTCGCCTCGTTCGTCCATCTTCGTCCTCCCATTTGATCCGTAGGCCTTCTTTGGACCAAGTTCGCCTCGTTCGTCCATCTTCGTCCTCCCATTTGATCCCTAGGCCTTCTTTGGACCAAGTTCCTCTCGTTCGTCCATCTTCGTCCTCCCATTTGATCCGTTGGCCTTCTTTGGACCAAGTTCGTCTCGTTCGTCCATCTTCGTCCTCCCATTTGATCCCTAGGCCTTCTTTGGACCAAGTTCGTCTTGTTCTACCACCTTCGTCCTCCCATTTGATCCGTTGGAATTCTTTGGACCAAGTTTGTCTCGTTCGTCCATCTTCGTCCTCCCATTTGATCCGTAGGCCTTCTTTGGACCAAGTTCGCCTCGTTCCTCCATCTTCGTCCTCCTATTTGATCAGTTGGCCTTCTTTGGACCAAGTTCGTCTCGTTCGTCCATCTTCGTCCTCCCATTTGCTCCGTAGGCCTTCTTTGGACCAAGTTCGCCTCGTTCGTCCATCTTCGTCCTCCCATTTGATCCCTAGGCCTTCTTTGGACCAATTTCGTCTCGTTCGTCCATCTTCGTCCTCCCATTTGATCCCTAGGCCTTCTTTGGACCAAGTTCGTCTCGTTCGTCCTCCCATTTGATCCCTAGGCCTTCTTTGGACCAAGCTCGTCTCGTTCGTCCATCTTCGTCCTCCCATTTGATCCGTTGGCTTTCTCTGGACCATGTTCGTCTCGTTCGTCCATCTTCGTCCTCCCATTTGATCCGTAGGCCTTCTTTGGACCATGTTCGTCTCGTTCGTCCATCTTCGTCCTCCCATTTGATCCCTAGGCCTTCTTTGGACCAAGTTCGTCTCGTTCGTCCATCTTCGTCCTCCCATTTGCTCCGTAGGCCTACTTTTTACCATGTTTGTCTCGTTTGTCCATCTTCGTCCTCCCATTTGATCCGTAGGCCTTCTTTGGACCAAGTTCGCCTCGTTCCTCCATCTTCGTCCTCCCATTTGATCCGTTGGCCTTCTTTGGACCAAGTTCGTCTCGTTCGTCCGTCTTCGTCCTCCCATTTGATCCGTTGGGCTTCTTTGGACCAAGTTCGTCTCGTTCGTCCATCTTCGTCCTCCCATTTGATCCCTACGCCTTCTTTGGACCAAGTTCGTCCCGTTCGTCCATCTTCGTCCTCCCATTTGCTACGTAGGCCTTCTTTGGACCAAGTTCGCCTCGTTCGTCCATATTCGTCCTCCCATTTGATCCGTAGGCCTTCTTTGGACCAAGTTCGCCTCGTTCGTCCATCTTCGTCCTCCCATTTGATCCCTAGGCCTTCTTTGGACCAAGTTCCTCTTGTTCGTCCATCTTCGTCCTCCCATTTGATCCGTAGGCCTTCTTTGGACCAAGTTCGCCACGTTCCTCCATCTTCGTCCTCCCATTTGATCCCTAGGCCTTCTTTGGACCAAGTTCGTCTCGTTCGTCCATCTTCGTCCTCCCATTTGATCCGTTGGCCTTCTTTGGACCAAGTTCGTCTCGTTCGTCCATCTTCGTCCTCCTATTTGATCCGTAGGCCTTCTTTGGACCAAGTTCGTCTCGTTCGTCCATCTTCGTCCTCCCATTTGATCCCTAGGCCTTCTTTGGACCAAGTTCGCCTCGTTCGTCCATCTTCGTCCTCCCATTTGATCCCTAGGCCTTCTTTGGACCAAGTTCGTCTCGTTCGTCCATCTTCGTCCTCCCATTTGATCCGTTGGCCTTCTTTGGACCAAGTTCGTCTCGTTCGTCCATCTTCGTCCTCCCATTTGATCCGTAGGCCTTCTTTGGACCAATTTCGTCTCGTTCGTCCATCTTCGTCCTCCCATTTGATCCGTTGGGCTTCTTTGGACCAAGTTCGTCTCGTTCGTCCATCTTCGTCCTCCCATTTGATCCCTACGCCTTCTTTGGACCAAGTTCGTCCCGTTCGTCCATCTTCGTCCTCCCATTTGCTACGTAGGCCTTCTTTGGACCAAGTTCGCCTCGTTCGTCCATATTCGTCCTCCCATTTGATCCGTAGGCCTTCTTTGGACCAAGTTCGCCTCGTTCGTCCATCTTCGTCCTCCCATTTGATCCCTAGGCCTTCTTTGGACCAAGTTCCTCTCGTTCGTCCATCTTCGTCCTCCCATTTGATCCGTAGGCCTTCTTTGGACCAAGTTCGTCTCGTTCGTCCATCTTCGTCCTCCTATTTGATCCGTAGGCCTTCTTTGGACCAAGTTCGTCTCGTTCGTCCATCTTCGTCCTCCCATTTGATCCCTAGGCCTTCTTTGGACCAAGTTCGCCTCGTTCGTCCATCTTCGTCCTCCCATTTGATCCCTAGGCCTTCTTTGGACCAAGTTCGCCTCGTTCGTCCATCTTCGTCCTCCCATTTGATCCGTTGGCCTTCTTTGGACCAAGTTCGTCTCGTTCGTCCATCTTCGTCCTCCCATTTGATCCGTAGGCCTTCTTTGGACCAATTTCGTCTCGTTCGTCCAAATTTCGTCTCGTTCGTCCATCTTCGTCCTCCCATTTGATCCGTTGGGCTTCTTTGGACCAAGTTCGTCTCGTTCGTCCATCTTCGTCCTCCCATTTGATCCGTAGGCCTTCTTTGGACCAAGTTCGCCTGTTCCTCCATCTTCGTCCTCCCATTTGATCCGTTGGCCTTCTTTGGACCAAGTTCGTCTCGTTCGTCCATCTTCGTCCTCCCATTTGATCCGTAGGCCTTCTTTGGACCAATTTCGTCTCGTTCGTCCATCTTCGTCCTCCCATTTGATCCCTAGGCCTTCCTTGGACCAAGTTCGTCTCGTTCGTCCATCTTCGTCCTCCCATTTGATCCCTAGGCCTTCTTTGGACCAAGTTCGTCTCGTTCGTCCATCTTCGTCCTCCCATTTGCTCCGTAGGCCGTCTTTGGACCAAGTTCGCCTCGTTCGTCCATCTTCGTCCTCCCATTTGATCCCTAGGCCTTCTTTGGACCAAGCTCGTCTCGTTCGTCCATCTTCATCCTCCCATTTGATCAGCTGGCCTTCTTTGGACCAAGTTCGTCTCGTTCGTCCATCTTCGTCCTCCCATTTGATCCGTTGGCCTTCTTTGGACCAAGTTCGTCGCGTTCGTCCATCTTCGTCCTCCCATTTGATCCGTTGGGCTTCTTTGGACCAAGTTAGTCCCGTTCGTCCATCTTCGTCCTCCCATTTGCTCCGTAGGCCTTCTTTGGACCAAGTTCGCCTCGTTCGTCCATCTTCGTCCTCCCATTTGATCCGTAGGCCTTCTTTGGACCAAGTTCTCCTCGTTCGTCCATCTTCGTCCTCCCATTTGATCCCTAGGCCTTCTTTGGACCAAGTTCCTCTCGTTCGTCCATCTTCGTCCTCCCATTTGATCCGTTGGCCTTCTTTGGACCAAGTTCGTCTCGTTCGTCCATCTTCGTCCTCCCATTTGATCCCTAGGCCTTCTTTGGACCAAGTTCGTCTTGTTCTACCACCTTCGTCCTCCCATTTGATCCGTTGGAATTCTTTGGACCAAGTTTGTCTCGTTCGTCCATCTTCGTCCTCCCATTTGATCCGTAGGCCTTCTTTGGACCAAGTTGGCCTCGTTCCTCCATCTTCGTCCTCCTATTTGATCAGTTGGCCTTCTTTGGGCCAAGTTCGTCTCGTTCGTCCATCTTCGTCCTCCCATTTGATCCCTAGGCCTTCTTTGGACCAAGTTCGTCTCGTTCGTCCTCCCATTTGATCCCTAGGCCTTCTTTGGACCAAGCTCGTCTCGTTCGTCCATCTTCGTCCTCCCATTTGATCCGTTGGCTTTCTCTGGACCATGTTCGTCTCGTTCGTCCATCTTCGTCCTCCCATTTGATCCGTAGGCCTTCTTTGGACCAAGTTCGTCTCGTTCCTCCATCTTCGTCCTCCCATTTGCTCCGTAGGCCTACTTTTTACCATGTTTGTCTCGTTCGTGCATCTTCGTCCTCCCATTTGCTCCGTAGGCCTACTTTTTACCAAGTTCGCCTCGTTCCTCCATCTTCGTCCTCCCATTTGATCCGTTGGCCTTCTTTGGACCAAGTTCGTCTCGTTCGTCCATCTTCGTCCTCCCATTTGATCCGTTGGGCTTCTTTGGACCAAGTTCGTCTCGTTCGTCCATCTTCGTCCTCCCATTTGATCCCTACGCCTTCTTTGGACCAAGTTCGTCCCGTTCGTCCATCTTCGTCCTCCCATTTGCTACGTAGGCCTTCTTTGGACCAAGTTCGCCTCGTTCGTCCATATTCGTCCTCCCATTTGATCCGTAGGCCTCGTTCGTCCATCTTCGTGCTCCCATTTGATCCGTAGGCCTTCTTTGGACCAAGTTCGCCTCGTTCCTCCATCTTCGTCCTCCCATTTGATCCCTAGGCCTTCCTTGGACCAAGTTCGTCTCGTTCGTCCATCTTCGTCCTCCCATTTGATCCCTAGGCATTCTTTGGACCAAGTTCGTCTCGTTCGTCCATCTTCGTCCTCCCATTTGATCCGTTGGCCTTCTTTGGACCAAGTTCGTCTCGTTCGTCCATCTTCGTCCTCCCATTTGATCCCTAGGCGTTCTTTGGACCAAGTTCGCCTCGTTCGTCCATCTTCGTCCTCCCATTTGATCCCTAGGCCTTCTTTGGACCAAGTTCGTCTCGTTCGTCCATCTTCGTCCTCCCATTTGATCCGTTGGCCTTCTTTGGACCAAGTTCGTCTCGTTCGTCCATCTTCGTCCTCCCATTTGATCCCTAGGCATTCTTTGGACCAAGTTCGCCTCGTTCGTCCATCTTCGTCCTCCCATTTGATCCGTAGGCCTTCTTTGGACCAATTTCGTCTCGTTCGTCCATCTTCGTCCTCCCATTTGATCCCTAGGCCTTCCTTGGACCAAGTTCGTCTCGTTCGTCCATCTTCGTCCTCCCATTTGCTCCGTAGGCCTTCTTTGGACCAAGTTCGCCTCGTTCGTCCATCTTCGTCCTCCCATTTGATCCCTAGGCCTTCTTTGGACCAAGCTCGTCTCGTTCGTCCATCTTCATCCTCCCATTTGATCAGTTGGCCTTCTTTGGACCAAGTTCGTCTCGTTCGTCCATCTTCGTCCTCCCATTTGATCCGTTGGCCTTCTTTGGACCAAGTTCGTCGCGTTCGTCCATCTTCGTCCTCCCATTTGATCCGTTGGGCTTCTTTGGACCAAGTTAGTCCCGTTCGTCCATCTTCGTCCTCCCATTTGATCCGTAGGCCTTCTTTGGACCAAGTTCGCCTCGTTCGTCCATCTTCGTCCTCCCATTTGATCCCTAGGCCTTCTTTGGACCAAGTTCGTCTCGTTCGTCCATCTTCGTCCTCCCATCTTTGGACCAAGTTCGTCTCGTTCGTCCATCTTCGTCCTCCCATTTGATCCCTAGGCCTTCTTTGGACCAAGTTCCTCTCGTTCGTCCATCTTCGTCCTCCCATTTGATCCGTTGGCCTTCTTTGGACCAAGTTCGTCTCGTTCGTCCATCTTCGTCCTCCCATTTGATCCGTTGGCCTTCTTTGGACCAAGTTCGTCCCGTTCGTCCATCTTCGTCCTCCCATTTGCTCCGTAGGCCTTCTTTGGACCAAGTTCGCCTCGTTCGTCCATCTTCGTCCTCCCATTTGATCCGTTGGCCTTCTTTGGACCAAGTTCGTCTCGTTCGTCCATCTTCGTCCTCCCATTTGATCCCTAGGCCTTCTTTGGACCAAGTTCGTCTTGTTCTACCACCTTCGTCCTCCCATTTGATCCGTTGGAATTCTTTGGACCAAGTTTGTCTCGTTCGTCCATCTTCGTCCTCCCATTTGATCCGTAGGCTTTCTTTGGACTAAGTTCGCCTCGTTCCTCCATCTTCGTCCTCCTATTTGATCAGTTGGCCTTATTTGGACCAAGTTCGTCTCGTTCGTCCATCTTCGTCCTCCCATTTGCTCCGTAGGCCTTCTTTGGACCAAGTTCGCCTCGTTCGTCCATCTTCGTCCTCCCATTTGATCCCTAGGCCTTCTTTGGACCAATTTCGTCTCGTTCGTCCATCTTCGTCCTCCCATTTGATCCCTAGGCCTTCTTTGGACCAAGTTCGTCTCGTTCGTCCTCCCATTTGATCCCTAGGCCTTCTTTGGACCAAGCTCGTCTCGTTCGTCCATCTTCGTCCTCCCATTTGATCCGTTGGCTTTCTCTGGACCATGTTCGTCTCGTTCGTCCATCTTCGTCCTCCCATTTGATCCGTAGGCCTTCTTTGGACCATGTTCGTCTCGTTCGTCCATCTTCGTCCTCCCATTTGATCCCTAGGCCTTCTTTGGACCAAGTTCGTCTCGTTCGTCCATCTTCGTCCTCCCATTTGCTCCGTAGGCCTACTTTTTACCATGTTTGTCTCGTTCGTCCATCTTCGTCCTCCCATTTGATCCGTAGGCCTTCTTTGGACCAAGTTCGCCTCGTTCCTCCATCTTCGTCCTCCCATTTGATCCGTTGGCCTTCTTTGGACCAAGTTCGTCTCGTTCGTCCATCTTCGTCCTCCCATTTGATCCGTTGGGCTTCTTTGGACCAAGTTCGTCTCGTTCGTCCATCTTCGTCCTCCCATTTGATCCCTAGGCCTTCTTTGGACCAAGTTCGTCCCGTTCGTCCATCTTCGTCCTCCCATTTGATCCGTTGGCCTTCTTTGGACCAAGTTCGTCTCGTTCGTCCATCTTCGTCTCCCATTTGATCCCTAGGCCTTTTTTGGACCAAGTTCGTCTCGTTCGTCCATCTTCGTCCTCCCATTTGCTCCGTAGGCCTTCTTTGGACCAAGTTCGCCTCGTTCGTCCATCTTCGTCCTCCCATTTGATCCGTTGGCCTTCTTTGGACCAAGCTCGTCTCGTTCGTCCATCTTCGTCCTCCCATTTGATCCGTTGGCCTTCTTTGGACCAAGTTCGTCTCGTTCGTCCATCTTCGTTCTCCCATTTGATCCGTTGGGCTTCTTTGGACCATGTTCGTCTCGTTCGTCCATCTTCGTCCTCCCATTTGATCCCTAGGCCTTCTTTGGACCAAGTTCGTCTCGTTCGTCCATCTTCGTCCTCCCATTTGCTCCATAGGCCTTCTTTTTACCATGTTTGTCTCGTTCGTCCATCTTCGTCCTCCCATTTGATCCCTAGGCCTTCTTTGGACCAAGTTCGTCTTGTTCTACCACCTTCGTCCTCCCATTTGATCCGTTGGAATTCTTTGGACCAAGTTTGTCTCGTTCGTCCATCTTCGTCCTCCCATTTGATCCGTTGGCCTTCTTTGGACCAAGTTCGTCTCGTTCGTCCATCTTCGTCCTCCCATTTGCTCCGTAGGCCTTCTTTGGACCAAGTTCGTCTCGTTCGTTCATCTTCGTCCTCCCATTTGCTCCGTAGGCCTTCTTTTTACCATGATTGTCTCGTTCGTCCATCTTCGTCCTCCCATTTGCTCCGCAGGCCTTCTTTTTAACATGATTGTCTCGTTCCTCCATCTTCGTCCTCCCATTTGATCCGTTGGCCTTCTTTGGACCAAGTTCGTCTCGTTCGTCCATCTTCGTCCTCCCATTTGATCCGTAGGCCTTCTTTGGACCAAGTTCGTCTTGTTCTACCACCTTCGTCCTCCCATTTGATCCGTTGGAATTCTTTGGACCAAGTTTGTCTCGTTCGTCCATCTTCGTCCTCCCATTTGATCCGTAGGCCTTCTTTGGACCAAGTTCGCCTCGTTCCTCCATCTTCGTCCTCCTATTTGATCAGTTGGCCTTCTTTGGACCAAGTTCGTCTCGTTCGTCCATCTTCGTCCTCCCATTTGCTCCGTAGGCCTTCTTTGGACCAAGTTCGCCTCGTTCGTCCATCTTCGTCCTCCCATTTGATCCCAAGGCCTTCTTTGGACCAATTTCGTCTCGTTCGTCCATCTTCGTCCTCCCATTTGATCCCTAGGCCTTCTTTGGACCAAGTTCGTCTCGTTCGTCCTCCCATTTGATCCCTAGGCCTTCTTTGGACCAAGCTCGTCTCGTTCGTCCATCTTCGTCCTCCCATTTGATCCGTTGGCTTTCTTTGGACCATGTTCGTCTCGTTCGTCCATCTTCGTCCTCCCATTTGATCCGTAGGCCTTCTTTGGACCATGTTCGTCTCGTTCGTCCATCTTCGTCCTCCCATTTGCTCCGTAGGCCTACTTTTTACCATGTTTGTCTCGTTCGTGCATCTTCGTCCTCCCATTTGCTCCGTAGGCCTACTTTTTACCAAGTTCGCCTCGTTCCTCCATCTTCGTCCTCCCATTTGATCCGTTGGCCTTCTTTGGACCAAGTTCGTCTCGTTCGTCCATCTTCGTCCTCCCATTTGATCCGTTGGGCTTCTTTGGACCAAGTTCGTCTCGTTCGTCCATCTTCGTCCTCCCATTTGATCCCTACGCCTTCTTTGGACCAAGTTCGTCCCGTTCGTCCATCTTCGTCCTCCCATTTGCTACGTAGGCCTTCTTTGGACCAAGTTCGCCTCGTTCGTCCATATTCGTCCTCCCATTTGATCCGTTGGGCTTCTTTGGACCAAGTTCGTCTCGTTCGTCCATCTTCGTCCTCCCATTTGATCCCTAGGCCTTCTTTGGACCAAGTTCGTCCCGTTCGTCCATCTTCGTCCTCCCATTTGCTCCATAGGCCGTCTTTGGACCAAGTTCGCCTCGTTCGTCCATATTCGTCCTCCCATTTGATTCGTAGGCCTTCTTTGGACCAAGTTCGTCTCGTTCGTCCATCTTCGTCCTCCCATTTGATCCGTAGGCCTTCTTTAGACCAAGTTCGTCTTGTTCTACCACCTTCATCCTCCCATTTGATCCGTTGGAATTCTTTGGACCAAGTTTGTCTCGTTCGTCCATCTTCGTCCTCCCCATTTGATCCGTTGGCCTTCTTTGGACCAAGTTCGTCTCGTTCGTCATCTTCGTCCTCCCATTTGCTCCGTAGGCCTTCTTTTTACCATGTTTGTCTCGTTCGTCCATCTTCGTCCTCCAATTTGATCCCTAGGCCTTCTTTGGACCAAGTTCGTCTTGTTCTACCACCTTCATCCTCCCATTTGATCCGTTGGAATTCTTTGGACCAAGTTTGTCTCGTTCGTCCATCTTCGTCCTCCCATTTGATCCGTTGGCCTTCTTTGGACCAAGTTCGTCTCGTTCGTCCATCTTCGTCCTCCCCTTTGATCCGTAGGCCTTCTTTGGACCAAGTTCGCCTCGTTCCTCCATCTTCGTCCTCCCATTTGATCCGTTGGCCTACTTTGGACCAAGTTCGTCTCGTTCGTCCATCTTCGTCCTCCCATTTGATCCGTTGGGCTTCTTTGGACCAAGTTCGTCTCGTTCGTCCATCTTCGTCCTCCCATTTGATCCCTAGGCCTTCTTTGGACCAAGTTCGTCCCGTTCGTCCATCTTCGTCCTCCCATTTGCTCCATAGGGCTTCTTTGGACCAAGTTCGCCTCGTTCGTCCATATTCGTCCTCCCATTTGATTCGTAGGCCTTCTTTGGACCAAGTTCGCCTCGTTCGTCCAACTTCGTCCTCCCATTTGATCCCTAGGCCTTCTTTGGACCAAGTTCGTCTCGTTCGTCCATCTTCGTCCTCCCATTTGATCCCTAGGCCTTCTTTGGACCATGTTCCTCTCGTTCGTCCATCTTCGTCCTCCCATTTGATCCGTTGGCCTTCTTTGGACCAAGTTCGTCTCGTTCGTCCATCTTCGTCCTCCCATTTGATCCGTAGGCCTTCTTTGGACCAAGTTCGTCTTGTTCTACCACCTTCGTCCTCCCATTTGATCCGTTGGAATTCTTTGGACCAAGTTTGTCTCGTTCGTCCATCTTCGTCCTCCCATTTGATCCGTAGGCCTTCTTTGGACCATGTTCCTCTCGTTCGTCCATCTTCGTCCTCCCATTTGATCCGTTGGCCTACTTTGGACCAAGTTCGTCTCGTTCGTCCATCTTCGTCCTCCCATTTGATCCGTTGGGCTTTTTTGGACCAAGTTCGTCTCGTTCGTCCATCTTCGTCCTCCCATTTGATCCGTAGGCCTTCTTTGGACCAAGTTCGTCCCGTTCGTCCATCTTCGTCCTCCCATTTGCTCCATAGGGCTTCTTTGGACCAAGTTCGCCTCGTTCGTCCATATTCGTCCTCCCATTTGATTCGTAGGCCTTCTTTGGACCAAGTTCGCCTCGTTCGTCCATCTTCGTCCTACCATTTGATCCCTAGGCCTTCTTTGGACCAAGTTCGTCTCGTTCGTCCATCTTCGTCCTCCCATTTGATCCCTAGGCCTTCTTTGGACCATGTTCCTCTCGTTCGTCCATCTTCGTCCTCCCATTTGATCCGTTGGCCTTCTTTGGACCAAGTTCGTCTCGTTCGTCCATCTTCGTCCTCCCA
Source organism: Glycyrrhiza uralensis (assembly GCA_030159175.1). Taxonomy (NCBI): domain Eukaryota; kingdom Viridiplantae; phylum Streptophyta; class Magnoliopsida; order Fabales; family Fabaceae; genus Glycyrrhiza; species Glycyrrhiza uralensis. Next base: position 18,028,072 of record BRZY01000002.1, read on the forward strand.
TTTGATCCGTAGGCCTTCTTTGGACCAAGTTCGTCTTGTTCTACCACCTTCGTCCTCCCATTTGATCCGTTGGAATTCTTTGGACCAAGTTTGTCTCGTTCGTCCATCTTCGTCCTCCCATTTGATCCGTAGGCCTTCTTTGGACCAAGTTCGCCTCGTTCCTCCATCTTCGTCCTCCCATTTGATCCCTAGGCCTTCTTTGGACCAAGTTCATCTCGTTCATCCAGCTTCGTCCTCCCATTTGATCCGTAGGCCTTCTTTGGACCAAGTTCGTCTTGTTCTACCACCTTCGTCCTCCCATTTGATCCGTTGGAATTCTTTGGACCAAGTTTGTCTCGTTCGTCCATCTTCGTCCTCCCATTTGATCCGTAGGCCTTCTTTGGACCAAGTTCGCCTCGTTCCACCATCTTCGTCCTCCCATTTGATCCCTAGGCCTTCTTTGGACCAAGTTCATCTCGTTCGTCCATCTTCGTCCACCCATTTGATCCGTTGGCCTTCTTTGGACCAAGTTCGTCTCGTTCGTCCATCTTCGTCCTCCTATTTGATCCGTAGGCCTTCTTTGGACCAAGTTTGTCTCGTTCGTCCATCTTCGTCCTCCCATTTGATCCGTTGGCCTTCTTTGGACCAAGTTCGTCTCGTTCGTCCATCTTCGTCCTCCCCTTTGATCCGAAGGCCTTCTTTGGACCAAGTTCGCCTCGTTCCTCCATCTTCGTCCTCCCATTTGATCCGTTGGCCTACTTTGGACCAAGTTCGTCTCGTTCGTCCATCTTCGTCCTCCCATTTGATCCGTTGGGCTTCTTTGGACCAAGTTCGTCTCGTTCGTCCATCTTCGTCCTCCCATTTGATCCCTAGGCCTTCTTTGGACCAAGTTCGTCCCGTTCGTCCATCTTCGTCCTCCCATTTGCTCCATAGGCCTTCTTTGGACCAAGTTCGCCTCGTTCGTCCATATTCGTCCTCCCATTTGATTCGTAGGCCTTCTTTGGACCAAGTTCGCCTCGTTCGTCCATCTCCGTCCTCCCATTTGATCCCTAGGCCTTCTTTGGACCAAGTTCGTCTCGTTCGTCCATCTTCGTCCTCCCATTTGATCCCTAGGCCTTCTTTGGACCATGTTCCTCTCGTTCTTCCATCTTCGTCCTCCCATTTGATCCGTTGGCCTACTTTGGACCAAGTTCGTCTCGTTCGTCCATCTTCGTCCTCCCATTTGATCCGTTGGGCTTCTTTGGACCAAGTTCGTCTCGTTCGTCCATCTTCGTCCTCCCATTTGATCCCTAGGCCTTCTTTGGACCAAGTTCGTCCCGTTCGTCCATCTTCGTCCTCCCATTTGCTCCATAGGGCTTCTTTGGACCAAGTTCGCCTCGTTCGTCCATATTCGTCCTCCCATTTGATTCGTAGGCCTTCTTTGGACCAAGTTCGCCTCGTTCGTCCAACTTCGTCCTCCCATTTGATCCCTAGGCCTTCTTTGGACCAAGTTCGTCTCGTTCGTCCATCTTCGTCCTCCCATTTGATCCCTAGGCCTTCTTTGGACCATGTTCCTCTCGTTCGTCCATCTTCGTCCTCCCATTTGATCCGTTGGCCTTCTTTGGACCAAGTTCGTCTCGTTCGTCCATCTTCGTCCTCCCATTTGATCCGTAGGCCTTCTTTGGACCAAGTTCGTCTTGTTCTACCACCTTCGTCCTCCCATTTGATCCGTTGGAATTCTTTGGACCAAGTTGGTCTCGTTCGTCCATCTTCGTCCTCCCATTTGATCCGTAGGCCTTCTTTGGACCATGTTCCTCTCGTTCGTCCATCTTCGTCCTCCCATTTGATCCGTTGGCCTACTTTGGACCAAGTTCGTCTCGTTCGTCCATCTTCGTCCTCCCATTTGATCCGTTGGGCTTCTTTGGACCAAGTTCGTCTCGTTCGTCCATCTTCGTCCTCCCATTTGATCCGTAGGCCTTCTTTGGACCAAGTTCGTCCCGTTCGTCCATCTTCGTCCTCCCATTTGCTCCATAGGGCTTCTTTGGACCATGTTCGCCTCGTTCGTCCATATTCGTCCTCCCATTTGATTCGTAGGCCTTCTTTGGACCAAGTTCGCCTCGTTCGTCCATCTTCGTCCTACCATTTGATCCCTAGGCCTTCTTTGGACCAAGTTCGTCTCGTTCGTCCATCTTCGTCCTCCCATTTGATCCCTAGGCCTTCTTTGGACCATGTTCCTCTCGTTCGTCCATCTTCGTCCTCCCATTTGATCCGTTGGCCTTCTTTGGACCAAGTTCGTCTCGTTCGTCCATCTTCGTCCTCCCATTTGATCCGTAGGCCTTCTTTGGACCAAGTTCGTCTTGTTCTACCACCTTCGTCCTCCCATTTGATCCGTTGGAATTCTTTGGACCAAGTTTGTCTCGTTCGTCCATCTTCGTCCTCCCATTTGATCCGTAGGCCTTCTTTGGACCAAGTTCGCCTCGTTCCTCCATCTTCGTCCTCCCATTTGATCCCTAGGCCTTCTTTGGACCAAGTTCATCTCGTTCATCCAGCTTCGTCCTCCCATTTGATCCGTAGGCCTTCTTTGGACCAAGTTCGTCTTGTTCTACCACCTTCGTCCTCCCATTTGATCCGTTGGAATTCTTTGGACCAAGTTTGTCTCGTTCGTCCATCTTCGTCCTCCCATTTGATCCGTAGGCCTTCTTTGGACCAAGTTCGCCTCGTTCCTCCATCTTCGTCCTCCCATTTGATCCCTAGGCCTTCTTTGGACCAAGTTCATCTCGTTCGTCCATCTTCGTCCTCCCATTTGATCCGTTGGCCTTCTTTGGACCAAGTTCGTCTCGTTCGTCCATCTTCGTCCTCCTATTTGATCCGTAGGCCTTCTTTGGACCAAGTTCGTCTCGTTCGTCCATCTTCGTCCTCCCATTTGATCCCTAGGCCTTCTTTGGACCAAGTTCGTCTCGTTCCTCCATCTTCGTCCTCCCATTTGATCCGTTGGCCTTCTTTGGACCAAGTTCTTCTCGTTCGTCCATCTTCGTCCTCCCATTTGATCCGTAGGCCTTCTTTGGACCAAGTTCGTCTCGTTCGTCCATCTTCGTCCTCCCATTTGATCCCTAGGCCTTCTTTGGACCAAGTTCGCCTCGTTCGTCCATCTTCATCCTCCCATTTGATCCCTAGGCCTTCTTTGGACCAAGCTCGTCTCGTTCGTCCATCTTCGTCCTCCCATTTGATCAGTTGGCCTTCTTTGGACCAAGTTCGTCTCGTTCGTCCATCTTCGTCCTCCCATTTGATCCGTTGGCGTTCTTTGGACCAAGTTCGTCTCCTTCGTCCATCTTCGTCCTCCCATTTGATCCGTTGGGCTTCTTTGGACCATGTTCGTCTCGTTCGTCCATCTTCGTCCTCCCATTTGATCCCTAGGCCTTCTTTGGACCAAGTTCCTCTCGTTCGTCCATCTTCGTCCTCCCATTTGCTCCGTAGGCCTTCTTTTTACCATGTTTGTCTCGTTCGTCCATCTTCGTCCTCCAATTTGATCCCTAGGCCTTCTTTGGACCAAGTTCGTCTTCTTCTACCACCTTCATCCTCCCATTTGATCCGTTGGAATTCTTTGGACCAAGTTTGTCTCGTTCGTCCATCTTCGTCCTCCCATTTGATCCGTTGGCCTTCTTTGGACCAAGTTCGTCTCGTTCGTCCATCTTCGTCCTCCCATTTGATCCGTTGGCCTTCTTTGGACCATGTTCGTCTCGTTCGTCCATCTTCCTCCTCCGATTTGATCCGTAGGCCTTCTTTGGACCAAGTTCGTCTCGTTCGTCCATCTTCGTCCTCCCATTTGATCCCTAGGCCTACTTTTTACCAAGTTCGCCTCGTTCCTCCATCTTCGTCCTCCCATTTGATCCGTTGGCCTTCTTTGGACCAAGTTCGTCTCGTTCGTCCATCTTCGTCCTCCCATTTGATCCGTTGGGCTTCTTTGGACCAAGTTCGTCTCGTTCGTCCATCTTCGTCCTCCCATTTGATCCCTACGCCTTCTTTGGACCAAGTTCGTCCCGTTCGTCCATCTTCGTCCTCCCATTTGCTACGTAGGCCTTCTTTGGACCAAGTTCGCCTCGTTCGTCCATATTCGTCCTCCCATTTGATCCGTAGGCCTCGTTCGTCCATCTTCGTGCTCCCATTTGATCCGTAGGCCTTCTTTGGACCAAGTTCGCCTCGTTCCTCCATCTTCGTCCTCCCATTTGATCCCTAGGCCTTCCTTGGACCAAGTTCGTCTCGTTCGTCCATCTTCGTCCTCCCATTTGATCCCTAGGCATTCTTTGGACCAAGTTCGTCTCGTTCGTCCATCTTCGTCCTCCCATTTGATCCGTTGGCCTTCTTTGGACCAAGTTCGTCTCGTTCGTCCATCTTCGTCCTCCCATTTGATCCCTAGGCGTTCTTTGGACCAAGTTCGCCTCGTTCGTCCATCTTCGTCCTCCCATTTGATCCCTAGGCCTTCTTTGGACCAAGTTCGTCTCGTTCGTCCATCTTCGTCCTCCCATTTGATCCGTTGGCCTTCTTTGGACCAAGTTCGTCTCGTTCGTCCATCTTCGTCCTCCCATTTGATCCCTAGGCATTCTTTGGACCAAGTTCGCCTCGTTCGTCCATCTTCGTCCTCCCATTTGATCCGTAGGCCTTCTTTGGACCAATTTCGTCTCGTTCGTCCATCTTCGTCCTCCCATTTGATCCCTAGGCCTTCCTTGGACCAAGTTCGTCTCGTTCGTCCATCTTCGTCCTCCCATTTGCTCCGTAGGCCTTCTTTGGACCAAGTTCGCCTCGTTCGTCCATCTTCGTCCTCCCATTTGATCCCTAGGCCTTCTTTGGACCAAGCTCGTCTCGTTCGTCCATCTTCATCCTCCCATTTGATCAGTTGGCCTTCTTTGGACCAAGTTCGTCTCGTTCGTCCATCTTCGTCCTCCCATTTGATCCGTTGGCCTTCTTTGGACCAAGTTCGTCGCGTTCGTCCATCTTCGTCCTCCCATTTGATCCGTTGGGCTTCTTTGGACCAAGTTAGTCCCGTTCGTCCATCTTCGTCCTCCCATTTGATCCGTAGGCCTTCTTTGGACCAAGTTCGCCTCGTTCGTCCATCTTCGTCCTCCCATTTGATCCCTAGGCCTTCTTTGGACCAAGTTCGTCTCGTTCGTCCATCTTCGTCCTCCCATCTTTGGACCAAGTTCGTCTCGTTCGTCCATCTTCGTCCTCCCATTTGATCCCTAGGCCTTCTTTGGACCAAGTTCCTCTCGTTCGTCCATCTTCGTCCTCCCATTTGATCCGTTGGCCTTCTTTGGACCAAGTTCGTCTCGTTCGTCCATCTTCGTCCTCCCATTTGATCCGTTGGCCTTCTTTGGACCAAGTTCGTCCCGTTCGTCCATCTTCGTCCTCCCATTTGCTCCGTAGGCCTTCTTTGGACCAAGTTCGCCTCGTTCGTCCATCTTCGTCCTCCCATTTGATCCGTTGGCCTTCTTTGGACCAAGTTCGTCTCGTTCGTCCATCTTCGTCCTCCCATTTGATCCCTAGGCCTTCTTTGGACCAAGTTCGTCTTGTTCTACCACCTTCGTCCTCCCATTTGATCCGTTGGAATTCTTTGGACCAAGTTTGTCTCGTTCGTCCATCTTCGTCCTCCCATTTGATCCGTAGGCTTTCTTTGGACTAAGTTCGCCTCGTTCCTCCATCTTCGTCCTCCTATTTGATCAGTTGGCCTTATTTGGACCAAGTTCGTCTCGTTCGTCCATCTTCGTCCTCCCATTTGCTCCGTAGGCCTTCTTTGGACCAAGTTCGCCTCGTTCGTCCATCTTCGTCCTCCCATTTGATCCCTAGGCCTTCTTTGGACCAATTTCGTCTCGTTCGTCCATCTTCGTCCTCCCATTTGATCCCTAGGCCTTCTTTGGACCAAGTTCGTCTCGTTCGTCCTCCCATTTGATCCCTAGGCCTTCTTTGGACCAAGCTCGTCTCGTTCGTCCATCTTCGTCCTCCCATTTGATCCGTTGGCTTTCTCTGGACCATGTTCGTCTCGTTCGTCCATCTTCGTCCTCCCATTTGATCCGTAGGCCTTCTTTGGACCATGTTCGTCTCGTTCGTCCATCTTCGTCCTCCCATTTGATCCCTAGGCCTTCTTTGGACCAAGTTCGTCTCGTTCGTCCATCTTCGTCCTCCCATTTGCTCCGTAGGCCTACTTTTTACCATGTTTGTCTCGTTCGTCCATCTTCGTCCTCCCATTTGATCCGTAGGCCTTCTTTGGACCAAGTTCGCCTCGTTCCTCCATCTTCGTCCTCCCATTTGATCCGTTGGCCTTCTTTGGACCAAGTTCGTCTCGTTCGTCCATCTTCGTCCTCCCATTTGATCCGTTGGGCTTCTTTGGACCAAGTTCGTCTCGTTCGTCCATCTTCGTCCTCCCATTTGATCCCTAGGCCTTCTTTGGACCAAGTTCGTCCCGTTCGTCCATCTTCGTCCTCCCATTTGATCCGTTGGCCTTCTTTGGACCAAGTTCGTCTCGTTCGTCCATCTTCGTCTCCCATTTGATCCCTAGGCCTTTTTTGGACCAAGTTCGTCTCGTTCGTCCATCTTCGTCCTCCCATTTGCTCCGTAGGCCTTCTTTGGACCAAGTTCGCCTCGTTCGTCCATCTTCGTCCTCCCATTTGATCCGTTGGCCTTCTTTGGACCAAGCTCGTCTCGTTCGTCCATCTTCGTCCTCCCATTTGATCCGTTGGCCTTCTTTGGACCAAGTTCGTCTCGTTCGTCCATCTTCGTTCTCCCATTTGATCCGTTGGGCTTCTTTGGACCATGTTCGTCTCGTTCGTCCATCTTCGTCCTCCCATTTGATCCCTAGGCCTTCTTTGGACCAAGTTCGTCTCGTTCGTCCATCTTCGTCCTCCCATTTGCTCCATAGGCCTTCTTTTTACCATGTTTGTCTCGTTCGTCCATCTTCGTCCTCCCATTTGATCCCTAGGCCTTCTTTGGACCAAGTTCGTCTTGTTCTACCACCTTCGTCCTCCCATTTGATCCGTTGGAATTCTTTGGACCAAGTTTGTCTCGTTCGTCCATCTTCGTCCTCCCATTTGATCCGTTGGCCTTCTTTGGACCAAGTTCGTCTCGTTCGTCCATCTTCGTCCTCCCATTTGCTCCGTAGGCCTTCTTTGGACCAAGTTCGTCTCGTTCGTTCATCTTCGTCCTCCCATTTGCTCCGTAGGCCTTCTTTTTACCATGATTGTCTCGTTCGTCCATCTTCGTCCTCCCATTTGCTCCGCAGGCCTTCTTTTTAACATGATTGTCTCGTTCCTCCATCTTCGTCCTCCCATTTGATCCGTTGGCCTTCTTTGGACCAAGTTCGTCTCGTTCGTCCATCTTCGTCCTCCCATTTGATCCGTAGGCCTTCTTTGGACCAAGTTCGTCTTGTTCTACCACCTTCGTCCTCCCATTTGATCCGTTGGAATTCTTTGGACCAAGTTTGTCTCGTTCGTCCATCTTCGTCCTCCCATTTGATCCGTAGGCCTTCTTTGGACCAAGTTCGCCTCGTTCCTCCATCTTCGTCCTCCTATTTGATCAGTTGGCCTTCTTTGGACCAAGTTCGTCTCGTTCGTCCATCTTCGTCCTCCCATTTGCTCCGTAGGCCTTCTTTGGACCAAGTTCGCCTCGTTCGTCCATCTTCGTCCTCCCATTTGATCCCAAGGCCTTCTTTGGACCAATTTCGTCTCGTTCGTCCATCTTCGTCCTCCCATTTGATCCCTAGGCCTTCTTTGGACCAAGTTCGTCTCGTTCGTCCTCCCATTTGATCCCTAGGCCTTCTTTGGACCAAGCTCGTCTCGTTCGTCCATCTTCGTCCTCCCATTTGATCCGTTGGCTTTCTTTGGACCATGTTCGTCTCGTTCGTCCATCTTCGTCCTCCCATTTGATCCGTAGGCCTTCTTTGGACCATGTTCGTCTCGTTCGTCCATCTTCGTCCTCCCATTTGCTCCGTAGGCCTACTTTTTACCATGTTTGTCTCGTTCGTGCATCTTCGTCCTCCCATTTGCTCCGTAGGCCTACTTTTTACCAAGTTCGCCTCGTTCCTCCATCTTCGTCCTCCCATTTGATCCGTTGGCCTTCTTTGGACCAAGTTCGTCTCGTTCGTCCATCTTCGTCCTCCCATTTGATCCGTTGGGCTTCTTTGGACCAAGTTCGTCTCGTTCGTCCATCTTCGTCCTCCCATTTGATCCCTACGCCTTCTTTGGACCAAGTTCGTCCCGTTCGTCCATCTTCGTCCTCCCATTTGCTACGTAGGCCTTCTTTGGACCAAGTTCGCCTCGTTCGTCCATATTCGTCCTCCCATTTGATCCGTTGGGCTTCTTTGGACCAAGTTCGTCTCGTTCGTCCATCTTCGTCCTCCCATTTGATCCCTAGGCCTTCTTTGGACCAAGTTCGTCCCGTTCGTCCATCTTCGTCCTCCCATTTGCTCCATAGGCCGTCTTTGGACCAAGTTCGCCTCGTTCGTCCATATTCGTCCTCCCATTTGATTCGTAGGCCTTCTTTGGACCAAGTTCGTCTCGTTCGTCCATCTTCGTCCTCCCATTTGATCCGTAGGCCTTCTTTAGACCAAGTTCGTCTTGTTCTACCACCTTCATCCTCCCATTTGATCCGTTGGAATTCTTTGGACCAAGTTTGTCTCGTTCGTCCATCTTCGTCCTCCCATTTGATCCGTTGGCCTTCTTTGGACCAAGTTCGTCTCGTTCGTCATCTTCGTCCTCCCATTTGCTCCGTAGGCCTTCTTTTTACCATGTTTGTCTCGTTCGTCCATCTTCGTCCTCCAATTTGATCCCTAGGCCTTCTTTGGACCAAGTTCGTCTTGTTCTACCACCTTCATCCTCCCATTTGATCCGTTGGAATTCTTTGGACCAAGTTTGTCTCGTTCGTCCATCTTCGTCCTCCCATTTGATCCGTTGGCCTTCTTTGGACCAAGTTCGTCTCGTTCGTCCATCTTCGTCCTCCCCTTTGATCCGTAGGCCTTCTTTGGACCAAGTTCGCCTCGTTCCTCCATCTTCGTCCTCCCATTTGATCCGTTGGCCTACTTTGGACCAAGTTCGTCTCGTTCGTCCATCTTCGTCCTCCCATTTGATCCGTTGGGCTTCTTTGGACCAAGTTCGTCTCGTTCGTCCATCTTCGTCCTCCCATTTGATCCCTAGGCCTTCTTTGGACCAAGTTCGTCCCGTTCGTCCATCTTCGTCCTCCCATTTGCTCCATAGGGCTTCTTTGGACCAAGTTCGCCTCGTTCGTCCATATTCGTCCTCCCATTTGATTCGTAGGCCTTCTTTGGACCAAGTTCGCCTCGTTCGTCCAACTTCGTCCTCCCATTTGATCCCTAGGCCTTCTTTGGACCAAGTTCGTCTCGTTCGTCCATCTTCGTCCTCCCATTTGATCCCTAGGCCTTCTTTGGACCATGTTCCTCTCGTTCGTCCATCTTCGTCCTCCCATTTGATCCGTTGGCCTTCTTTGGACCAAGTTCGTCTCGTTCGTCCATCTTCGTCCTCCCATTTGATCCGTAGGCCTTCTTTGGACCAAGTTCGTCTTGTTCTACCACCTTCGTCCTCCCATTTGATCCGTTGGAATTCTTTGGACCAAGTTTGTCTCGTTCGTCCATCTTCGTCCTCCCATTTGATCCGTAGGCCTTCTTTGGACCATGTTCCTCTCGTTCGTCCATCTTCGTCCTCCCATTTGATCCGTTGGCCTACTTTGGACCAAGTTCGTCTCGTTCGTCCATCTTCGTCCTCCCATTTGATCCGTTGGGCTTTTTTGGACCAAGTTCGTCTCGTTCGTCCATCTTCGTCCTCCCATTTGATCCGTAGGCCTTCTTTGGACCAAGTTCGTCCCGTTCGTCCATCTTCGTCCTCCCATTTGCTCCATAGGGCTTCTTTGGACCAAGTTCGCCTCGTTCGTCCATATTCGTCCTCCCATTTGATTCGTAGGCCTTCTTTGGACCAAGTTCGCCTCGTTCGTCCATCTTCGTCCTACCATTTGATCCCTAGGCCTTCTTTGGACCAAGTTCGTCTCGTTCGTCCATCTTCGTCCTCCCATTTGATCCCTAGGCCTTCTTTGGACCATGTTCCTCTCGTTCGTCCATCTTCGTCCTCCCATTTGATCCGTTGGCCTTCTTTGGACCAAGTTCGTCTCGTTCGTCCATCTTCGTCCTCCCATTTGATCCGTAGGCCTTCTTTGGACCAAGTTCGTCTTGTTCTACCACCTTCGTCCTCCCATTTGATCCGTTGGAATTCTTTGGACCAAGTTTGTCTCGTTCGTCCATCTTCGTCCTCCCATTTGATCCGTAGGCCTTCTTTGGACCAAGTTCGCCTCGTTCCTCCATCTTCGTCCTCCCATTTGATCCCTAGGCCTTCTTTGGACCAAGTTCATCTCGTTCATCCAGCTTCGTCCTCCCATTTGATCCGTAGGCCTTCTTTGGACCAAGTTCGTCTTGTTCTACCACCTTCGTCCTCCCATTTGATCCGTTGGAATTCTTTGGACCAAGTTTGTCTCGTTCGTCCATCTTCGTCCTCCCATTTGATCCGTAGGCCTTCTTTGGACCAAGTTCGCCTCGTTCCACCATCTTCGTCCTCCCATTTGATCCCTAGGCCTTCTTTGGACCAAGTTCATCTCGTTCGTCCATCTTCGTCCACCATTTGATCCGTTGGCCTTCTTTGGACCAAGTTCGTCTCGTTCGTCCATCTTCGTCCTCCTATTTGATCCGTAGGCCTTCTTTGGACCAAGTTTGTCTCGTTCGTCCATCTTCGTCCTCCCATTTGATCCGTTGGCCTTCTTTGGACCAAGTTCGTCTCGTTCGTCCATCTTCGTCCTCCCCTTTGATCCGAAGGCCTTCTTTGGACCAAGTTCGCCTCGTTCCTCCATCTTCGTCCTCCCATTTGATCCGTTGGCCTACTTTGGACCAAGTTCGTCTCGTTCGTCCATCTTCGTCCTCCCATTTGATCCGTTGGGCTTCTTTGGACCAAGTTCGTCTCGTTCGTCCATCTTCGTCCTCCCATTTGATCCCTAGGCCTTCTTTGGACCAAGTTCGTCCCGTTCGTCCATCTTCGTCCTCCCATTTGCTCCATAGGCCTTCTTTGGACCAAGTTCGCCTCGTTCGTCCATATTCGTCCTCCCATTTGATTCGTAGGCCTTCTTTGGACCAAGTTCGCCTCGTTCGTCCATCTCCGTCCTCCCATTTGATCCCTAGGCCTTCTTTGGACCAAGTTCGTCTCGTTCGTCCATCTTCGTCCTCCCATTTGATCCCTAGGCCTTCTTTGGACCATGTTCCTCTCGTTCTTCCATCTTCGTCCTCCATTTGATCCGTTGGCCTACTTTGGACCAAGTTCGTCTCGTTCGTCCATCTTCGTCCTCCCATTTGATCCGTTGGGCTTCTTTGGACCAAGTTCGTCTCGTTCGTCCATCTTCGTCCTCCCATTTGATCCCTAGGCCTTCTTTGGACCAAGTTCGTCCCGTTCGTCCATCTTCGTCCTCCCATTTGCTCCATAGGGCTTCTTTGGACCAAGTTCGCCTCGTTCGTCCATATTCGTCCTCCCATTTGATTCGTAGGCCTTCTTTGGACCAAGTTCGCCTCGTTCGTCCAACTTCGTCCTCCCATTTGATCCCTAGGCCTTCTTTGGACCAAGTTCGTCTCGTTCGTCCATCTTCGTCCTCCCATTTGATCCCTAGGCCTTCTTTGGACCATGTTCCTCTCGTTCGTCCATCTTCGTCCTCCCATTTGATCCGTTGGCCTTCTTTGGACCAAGTTCGTCTCGTTCGTCCATCTTCGTCCTCCCATTTGATCCGTAGGCCTTCTTTGGACCAAGTTCGTCTTGTTCTACCACCTTCGTCCTCCCATTTGATCCGTTGGAATTCTTTGGACCAAGTTGGTCTCGTTCGTCCATCTTCGTCCTCCCATTTGATCCGTAGGCCTTCTTTGGACCATGTTCCTCTCGTTCGTCCATCTTCGTCCTCCCATTTGATCCGTTGGCCTACTTTGGACCAAGTTCGTCTCGTTCGTCCATCTTCGTCCTCCCATTTGATCCGTTGGCTTCTTTGGACCAAGTTCGTCTCGTTCGTCCATCTTCGTCCTCCCATTTGATCCGTAGGCCTTCTTTGGACCAAGTTCGTCCCGTTCGTCCATCTTCGTCCTTCCCATTTGCTCCATAGGGCTTCTTTGGACCATGTTCGCCTCGTTCGTCCATATTCGTCCTCCCATTTGATTCGTAGGCCTTCTTTGGACCAAGTTCGCCTCGTTCGTCCATCTTCGTCCTACCATTTGATCCCTAGGCCTTCTTTGGACCAAGTTCGTCTCGTTCGTCCATCTTCGTCCTCCCATTTGATCCCTAGGCCTTCTTTGGACCATGTTCCTCTCGTTCGTCCATCTTCGTCCTCCCATTTGATCCGTTGGCCTTCTTTGGACCAAGTTCGTCTCGTTCGTCCATCTTCGTCCTCCCATTTGATCCGTAGGCCTTCTTTGGACCAAGTTCGTCTTGTTCTACCACCTTCGTCCTCCCATTTGATCCGTTGGAATTCTTTGGACCAAGTTTGTCTCGTTCGTCCATCTTCGTCCTCCCATTTGATCCGTAGGCCTTCTTTGGACCAAGTTCGCCTCGTTCCTCCATCTTCGTCCTCCCATTTGATCCCTAGGCCTTCTTTGGACCAAGTTCATCTCGTTCATCCAGCTTCGTCCTCCCATTTGATCCGTAGGCCTTCTTTGGACCAAGTTCGTCTTGTTCTACCACCTTCGTCCTCCCATTTGATCCGTTGGAATTCTTTGGACCAAGTTTGTCTCGTTCGTCCATCTTCGTCCTCCCATTTGATCCGTAGGCCTTCTTTGGACCAAGTTCGCCTCGTTCCTCCATCTTCGTCCTCCCATTTGATCCCTAGGCCTTCTTTGGACCAAGTTCATCTCGTTCGTCCATCTTCGTCCTCCCATTTGATCCGTTGGCCTTCTTTGGACCAAGTTCGTCTCGTTCGTCCATCTTCGTCCTCCTATTTGATCCGTAGGCCTTCTTTGGACCAAGTTCGTCTCGTTCGTCCATCTTCGTCCTCCCATTTGATCCCTAGGCCTTCTTTGGACCAAGTTCGTCTCGTTCCTCCATCTTCGTCCTCCCATTTGATCCGTTGGCCTTCTTTGGACCAAGTTCTTCTCGTTCGTCCATCTTCGTCCTCCCATTTGATCCGTAGGCCTTCTTTGGACCAAGTTCGTCTCGTTCGTCCATCTTCGTCCTCCCATTTGATCCCTAGGCCTTCTTTGGACCAAGTTCGCCTCGTTCGTCCATCTTCATCCTCCCATTTGATCCCTAGGCCTTCTTTGGACCAAGCTCGTCTCGTTCGTCCATCTTCGTCCTCCCATTTGATCAGTTGGCCTTCTTTGGACCAAGTTCGTCTCGTTCGTCCATCTTCGTCCTCCCATTTGATCCGTTGGCGTTCTTTGGACCAAGTTCGTCTCCTTCGTCCATCTTCGTCCTCCCATTTGATCCGTTGGGCTTCTTTGGACCATGTTCGTCTCGTTCGTCCATCTTCGTCCTCCCATTTGATCCCTAGGCCTTCTTTGGACCAAGTTCCTCTCGTTCGTCCATCTTCGTCCTCCCATTTGCTCCGTAGGCCTTCTTTTTACCATGTTTGTCTCGTTCGTCCATCTTCGTCCTCCAATTTGATCCCTAGGCCTTCTTTGGACCAAGTTCGTCTTCTTCTACCACCTTCATCCTCCCATTTGATCCGTTGGAATTCTTTGGACCAAGTTTGTCTCGTTCGTCCATCTTCGTCCTCCCATTTGATCCGTTGGCCTTCTTTGGACCAAGTTCGTCTCGTTCGTCCATCTTCGTCCTCCCATTTGATCCGTTGGCCTTCTTTGGACCATGTTCGTCTCGTTCGTCCATCTTCCTCCTCCGATTTGATCCGTAGGCCTTCTTTGGACCAAGTTCGTCTCGTTCGTCCATCTTCGTCCTCCCATTTGATCCCTAGGCCTTCTTTGGACCAAGTTCGTCTCGTTCGTCCATCTTCGTCCTCCCATTTGATCCGTTGGGCTTCTTTGGACCAAGTTCGTCTCGTTCGTCCTTCTTCGTCCTCCCATTTGATCCCTAGGCCTTCTTTGGACCAAGTTCGTCTCGTTCGTCCATCTTCGTCCTCCCATTTGCTCCGTAGGCCTTCTTTTTACCATGTTTGTCTCGTTCGTCCATCTTCGTCCTCCCATTTGATCCCTAGGCCTTCTTTGGACCAAGTTCGTCTTGTTCTACCACCTTCGTCCTCCCATTTGATCCGTTGGAATTCTTTGGACCAAGTTTGTCTCGTTCGTCCATCTTCGTCCTCCCATTTGCTCCGTAGGCCTTCTTTGGACCAAGTTCGCCTCGTTCGTCCATCTTCGTCCTCCCATTTGATCCGTAGGCCTTCTTTGGACCAAGTTCGCCTCGTTCCTCCATCTTCGTCCTCCCATTTGATCCGTTGGCCTTCTTTGGACCAAGTTCGTCTCGTTCGTCCATCTTCGTCCTCCCATTTGATCCGTTGGGCTTCTTTGGACCAAGTTCGTCTCGTTCGTCCATCTTCGTCCTCCCATTTGATCCCTAGGCCTTCTTTGGACCAAGTTCGTCCCATTCGTCCATCTTCGTCCTCCCATTTGCTCCATAGGCCTTCTTTGGACCAAGTTCGCCTCGTTCGTCCATATTCGTCCTCCCATTTGATTCGTAGGCCTTCTTTGGACCAAGTTCGCCTCGTTCGTCCATCTTCATCCTCCCATTTGATCCCTAGGCCTTCTTTGGACCAAGTTCCTCTCGTTCGTCCATCTTCGTCCTCCCATTTGATCCGTTGGCCTTCTTTGGACCAAGTTCGTCTCGTTCGTCCATCTTCGTCCTCCCATTTGATCCGTAGGCCTTCTTTGGACCAAGTTCGTCTTGTTCTACCACCTTCGTCCTCCCATTTGATCCGTAGGAATTCTTTGGACCAAGTTTGTCTCGTTCGTCCATCTTCGTCCTCCCATTTGATCCGTAGGCCTTCTTTGGACCAAGTTCGCCTCGTTCCTCCATCTTCGTCCTCCCATTTGATTCGTAGGCCTTCTTTGGACCAAGTTCGCCTCGTTCGTCCATCTTCATCCTCCCATTTGATCCCTAGGCCTTCTTTGGACCAAGTTCGCCTCGTTCCTCCATCTTCGTCCTCCCATTTGATCCGTTGGCCTTCTTTGGACCAAGTTCGTCTCGTTCGTCCATCTTCGTCCTCCCATTTGATCCGTAGGCCTTCTTTGGACCAAGTTCGTCTTGTTCTACCACCTTCGTCCTCCCATTTGATCCGTAGGAATTCTTTGGACCAAGTTCGTCTCGTTCGTCCATCTTCGTCCTCCCATTTGCTCCGTAGGCCTTCTTTGGACCAAGTTCGCCTCGTTCCTCCATCTTCGTCCTCCCATTTGATCCCTAGGCCTTCTTTGGACCAAGTTCATCTCGTTCGTCCATCTTCGTCCTCCCATTTGATCCGTTGGCCTTCTTTGGACCAAGTTCGTCTCGTTCGTCCATCTTCGTCCTCCTATTTGATCCGTAGGCCTTCTTTGGACCAAGTTCGTCTCGTTCGTCCATCTTCGTCCTACCATTTGATCCCTAGGCCTTCTTTGGACCAAGTTCGTCTCGTTCCTCCATCTTCGTCCTCCCATTTGATCCGTTGGCCTTCTTTGGACCAAGTTCTTCTCGTTCGTCCATCTTCGTCCTCCCATTTGATCCGTAGGCCTTCTTTGGACCAAGTTCGTCTCGTTCGTCCATCTTCGTCCTCCCATTTGATCCCTAGGCCTTCTTTGGACCAAGTTCGCCTCGTTCGTCCATCTTCATCCTCCCATTTGATCCCTAGGCCTTCTTTGGACCAAGCTCGTCTCGTTCGTCCATCTTCGTCCTCCCATTTGATCAGTTGGCCTTCTTTGGACCAAGTTCGTCTCGTTCGTCCATCTTCGTCCTCCCATTTGATCCGTTGGCGTTCTTTGGACCAAGTTCGTCTCGTTCGTCCATCTTCGTCCTCCCATTTGATCCGTTGGGCTTCTTTGGACCATGTTCGTCTCGTTCGTCCATCTTCGTCCTCCCATTTGATCCCTAGGCCTTCTTTGGACCAAGTTCCTCTCGTTCGTCCATCTTCGTCCTCCCATTTGCTCCGTAGGCCTTCTTTTTACCATGTTTGTCTCGTTCGTCCATCTTCGTCCTCCAATTTGATCCCTAGGCCTTCTTTGGACCAAGTTCGTCTTGTTCTACCACCTTCATCCTCCCATTTGATCCGTTGGAATTCTTTGGACCAAGTTTGTCTCGTTCGTCCATCTTCGTCCTCCCATTTGATCCGTTGGCCTTCTTTGGACCAAGTTCGTCTCGTTCGTCCATCTTCGTCCTCCCATTTGATCCGTTGGCCTTCTTTGGACCATGTTCGTCTCGTTCGTCCATCTTCCTCCTCCGATTTGATCCGTAGGCCTTCTTTGGACCAAGTTCGTCTCGTTCGTCCATCTTCGTCCTCCCATTTGATCCCTAGGCCTTCTTTGGACCAAGTTCGTCTCGTTCGTCCATCTTCGTCCTCCCATTTGATCCGTTGGGCTTCTTTGGACCAAGTTCGTCTCGTTCGTCCATCTTCGTCCTCCCATTTGATCCCTAGGCCTTCTTTGGACCAAGTTCGTCTCGTTCGTCCATCTTCGTCCTCCCATTTGCTCCGTAGGCCTTCTTTTTACCATGTTTGTCTCGTTCGTCCATCTTCGTCCTCCCATTTGATCCCTAGGCCTTCTTTGGACCAAGTTCGTCTTGTTCTACCACCTTCGTCCTCCCATTTGATCCGTTGGAATTCTTTGGACCAAGTTTGTCTCGTTCGTCCATCTTCGTCCTCCCATTTGCTCCGTAGGCCTTCTTTGGACCAAGTTCGCCTCGTTCGTCCATCTTCGTCCTCCCATTTGATCCGTAGGCCTTCTTTGGACCAAGTTCGCCTCGTTCCTCCATCTTCGTCCTCCCATTTGATCCGTTGGCCTTCTTTGGACCAAGTTCGTCTCGTTCGTCCATCTTCGTCCTCCCATTTGATCCGTTGGGCTTCTTTGGACCAAGTTCGTCTCGTTCGTCCATCTTCGTCCTCCCATTTGATCCCTAGGCCTTCTTTGGACCAAGTTCGTCCCGTTCGTCCATCTTCGTCCTCCCATTTGCTCCATAGGCCTTCTTTGGACCAAGTTCGCCTCGTTCGTCCATATTCGTCCTCCCATTTGATTCGTAGGCCTTCTTTGGACCAAGTTCGCCTCGTTCGTCCATCTTCATCCTCCCATTTGATCCCTAGGCCTTCTTTGGACCAAGTTCGTCTCGTTCGTCCATCTTCGTCCTCCCATTTGATCCCTAGGCCTTCTTTGGACCAAGTTCCTCTCGTTCGTCCATCTTCGTCCTCCCATTTGATCCGTTGGCCTTCTTTGGACCAAGTTCGTCTCGTTCGTCCATCTTCGTCCTCCTATTTGATCCGTAGGCCTTCTTTGGACCAAGTTCGTCTTGTTCTACCACCTTCGTCCTCCCATTTGATCCGTAGGAATTCTTTGGACCAAGTTTGTCTCGTTCGTCCATCTTCGTCCTCCCATTTGATCCGTAGGCCTTCTTTGGACCAAGTTCGCCTCGTTCCTCCATCTTCGTCCTCCCATTTGATCCCTAGGCCTTCTTTGGACCAAGTTCATCTCGTTCGTCCATCTTCGTCCTCCCATTTGATCCGTAGGCCTTCTTTGGACCAAGTTCGTCTTGTTCTACCACCTTCGTCCTCCCATTTGATCCGTTGGAATTCTTTGGACCAAGTTTGTCTCCTTCGTCCATCTTCGTCCTCCCATTTGATCCGTAGGCCTTCTTTGGACCAAGTTCGCCTCGTTCCTCCATCTTCGTCCTCCCATTTGATCCGTTGGCCTTGTTTGGACCAAGTTCGTCTCGTTCGTCCATCTTCGTCCTCCCATTTGATCCGTTGGGCTTCTTTGGACCAAGTTCGTCTCGTTCGTCCATCTTCGTCCTCCCATTTGATCCCTAGGCCTTCTTTGGACCAAGTTCGTCCCGTTCGTCCATCTTCGTCCTCCCATTTGCTCCATAGGCCTTCTTTGGACCAAGTTCGCCTCGTTCGTCCATATTCGTCCTCCCATTTGATTCGTAGGCGTTCTTTGGACCAAGTTCGCCTCGTTCGTCCATCTTCGTCCTCCCATTTGATCCCTAGGATTTCTTTGGACCAAGTTCGTCCCGTTCGTCCATCTTCGTCCTCCCATTTGATCCCTAGGCCTTCTTTGGACCAAGTTCCTCTCGTTCGTCCATCTTCGTCCTCCCATTTGATCCGTTGGCCTTCTTTGGACCAAGTTCGTCTCGTTCGTCCATCTTCGTCCTCCCATTTGATCCGTAGGCCTTCTTTGGACCAAGTTCGTCTTGTTCTACCACCTTCGTCCTCCCATTTGATCCGTTGGAATTCTTTGGACCAAGTTTGTCTCGTTCGTCCATCTTCGTCCTCCCATTTGATCCGTAGGCCTTCTTTGGACCAAGTTCGCCTCGTTCCTCCATCTTCGTCCTCCCATTTGATCCCTATGCCTTTTTTGGACCAAGTTCATCTCGTTCGTCCATCTTCGTCCTCCCATTTGATCCGTAGGCCTTCTTTGGACCAAGTTCGTCTTGTTCTACCACCTTCGTCCTCCCATTTGATCCGTTGGAATTCTTTGGACCAAGTTTGTCTCGTTCGTCCATCTTCGTCCTCCCATTTGATCCGTTGGCCTTCTTTGGACCATGTTCGTCTCGTTCGTCCATCTTCCTCCTCCGATTTGATCCGTAGGCCTTCTTTGGACCAAGTTCGTCCCGTTCGTCCATCTTCGTCCTCCCATTTGATCCCTAGGCCTTCTTTGGACCAAGTTCCTCTCGTTCGTCCATCTTCGTCCTCCCATTTGATCCGTTGGCCTTCTTTGGACCAAGTTCGTCTCGTTCGTCCATCTTCGTCCTCCCATTTGATCCGTAGGCCTTCTTTGGACCAAGTTCGTCTTGTTCTACCACCTTCGTCCTCCCATTTGATCCGTTGGAATTCTTTGGACCAAGTTTGTCTCGTTCGTCCATCTTCGTCCTCCCATTTGATCCGTAGGCCTTCTTTGGACCAAGTTCGCCTCGTTCCTCCATCTTCGTCCTCCCATTTGATCCCTATGCCTTTTTTGGACCAAGTTCATCTCGTTCGTCCATCTTCGTCCTCCCATTTGATCCGTAGGCCTTCTTTGGACCAAGTTCGTCTTGTTCTACCACCTTCGTCCTCCCATTTGATCCTTTGGAATTCTTTGGACCAAGTTTGTCTCGTTCGTCCATCTTCGTCCTCCCATTTGATCCGTTGGCCTTCTTTGGACCATGTTCGTCTCGTTCGTCCATCTTCCTCCTCCGATTTGATCCGTAGGCCTTCTTTGGACCAAGTTCGTCTCGTTCGTCCATCTTCGTCCTCCCATTTGATCCGTTGGCCTTCTTTGGACCAAGTTCGTCTCGTTCGTCCATCTTCGTCCTCCTATTTGATCCGTAGGCCTTCTTTGGACCAAGTTCGTCTCGTTCGTCCATCTTCGTCCTCCCATTTGATCCCTAGGCCTTCTTTGGACCAAGTTCGTCTCGTTCCTCCATCTTCGTCCTCCCATTTGATCCGTTGGCCTTCTTTGGACCAAGTTCTTCTCGTTCGTCCATCTTCGTCCTCCCATTTGATCCGTAGGCCTTCTTTGGACCAAGTTCGTCTCGTTCGTCCATCTTCGTCCTCCCATTTGATCCCTAGGCCTTCTTTGGACCAAGTTCGCCTCGTTCGTCCATCTTCCTCCTCCCATTTGATCCCTAGGCCTTCTTTGGACCAAGCTCGTCTCGTTCGTCCATCTTCGTCCTCCCATTTGATCCCTAGGCCTTCTTTGGACCAAGTTCGTCTTGTTCTACCACCTTCGTCCTCCCATTTGATCCGTTGGAATTCTTTGGACCAAGTTTGTCTCGTTCGTCCATCTTCGTCCTCCCATTTGCTCCGTAGGCCTTCTTTGGACCAAGTTCGCCTCGTTCGTCCATCTTCGTCCTCCCATTTGATCCGTAGGCCTTCTTTGGACCAAGTTCGCCTCGTTCCTCCATCTTCGTCCTCCCATTTGATCCGTTGGCCTTCTTTGGACCAAGTTCGTCTCGTTCGTCCATCTTCGTCCTCCCATTTGATCCGTTGGGCTTCTTTGGACCAAGTTCGTCTCGTTCGTCCATCTTCGTCCTCCCATTTGATCCCTAGGCCTTCTTTGGACCAAGTTCGTCCCGTTCGTCCATCTTCGTCCTCCCATTTGCTCCATAGGCCTTCTTTGGACCAAGTTCGCCTCGTTCGTCCATATTCGTCCTCCCATTTGATTCGTAGGCCTTCTTTGGACCAAGTTCGCCTCGTTCGTCCATATTCGTCCTCCCATTTGATTCGTAGGCCTTCTTTGGACCAAGTTCGCCTCGTTCGTCCATCTTCATCCTCCCATTTGATCCCTAGGCCTTCTTTGGACCAAGTTCGTCTCGTTCGTCCATCTTCGTCCTCCCATTTGATCCCTAGGCCTTCTTTGGACCAAGTTCCTCTCGTTCGTCCATCTTCGTCCTCCCATTTGATCCGTTGGCCTTCTTTGGACTAAGTTCGTCTCGTTCGTCCATCTTCGTCCTTCCATTTGATCCGTAGGCCTTCTTTGGACCAAGTTCGTCTTGTTCTACCACCTTCGTCGTCCCATTTGATCCGTAGGAATTCTTTGGACCAAGTTTGTCTCGTTCGTCCATCTTCGTCCTCCCATTTGATCCGTAGGCCTTCTTTGGACCAAGTTCGCCTCGTTCCTCCATCTTCGTCCTCCCATTTGATCCCTAGGCCTTCTTTGGACCAAGTTCATCTCGTTCGTCCATCTTCGTCCTCCCATTTGATCCGTAGGCCTTCTTTGGACCAAGTTCGTCTTGTTCTACCACCTTCGTCCTCCCATTTGATCCGTTGGAATTCTTTGGACCAAGTTTGTCTCGTTCGTCCATCTTCGTCCTCCCATTTGATCCGTAGGCCTTCTTTGGACCAAGTTCGCCTCGTTCCTCCATCTTCGTCCTCCCATTTGATCCGTTGGCCTTGTTTGGACCAAGTTCGTCTCGTTCGTCCATCTTCGTCCTCCCATTTGATCCGTTGGGCTTCTTTGGACCAAGTTCGTCTCGTTCGTCCATCTTCGTCCTCCCATTTGATCCCTAGGCCTTCTTTGGACCAAGTTCGTCCCGTTAGTCCATCTTCGTCCTCCCATTTGCTCCATAGGCCTTCTTTGGACCAAGTTCGCCTCGTTCGTCCATATTCGTCCTCCCATTTGATTCGTAGGCCTTCTTTGGACCAAGTTCGCCGCGTTCGTCCATCTTCGTCCTCCCATTTGATCCCTAGGATTTCTTTGGACCAAGTTCGTCCCGTTCGTCCATCTTCGTCCTCCCATTTGATCCCTAGGCCTTCTTTGGACCAAGTTCCTCTCGTTCGTCCATCTTCGTCCTCCCATTTGATCTGTTGGCCTTCTTTGGACCAAGTTCGTCTCGTTCGTCCATCTTCGTCCTCCCATTTGATCCGTAGGCCTTCTTTGGACCAAGTTCGTCTTGTTCTACCACCTTCGTCCTCCCATTTGATCCGTTGGAATTCTTTGGACCAAGTTTGTCTCGTTCGTCCATCTTCGTCCTCCCATTTGATCCGTAGGCCTTCTTTGGACCAAGTTCGCCTCGTTCCTCCATCTTCGTCCTCCCATTTCATCCCTAGGCCTTCTTTGGACCAAGTTCATCTCGTTCGTCCATCTTCGTCCTCCCATTTGATCCGTAGGCCTTCTTTGGACCAAGTTCGTCTTGTTCTACCACCTTCGTCCTCCCATTTGATCCGTTGGAATTCTTTGGACCAAGTTTGTCTCGTTCGTCCATCTTCGTCCTCCCATTTGATCCGTTGGCCTTCTTTGGACCATGTTCGTCTCGTTCGTCCATCTTCCTCCTCCGATTTGATCCGTAGGCCTTCTTTGGACCAAGTTCGTCTCGTTCGTCCATCTTCGTCCTCCCATTTGATCCGTTGGCCTTCTTTGGACCAAGTTCGTCTCGTTCGTCCATCTTCGTCCTCCTATTTGATCCGTAGGCCTTCTTTGGACCAAGTTCGTCTCGTTCGTCCATCTTCGTCCTCCCATTTGATCCCTAGGCCTTCTTTGGACCAAGTTCGTCTCGTTCATCCATCTTCGTCCTCCCATTTGATCCGTTGGCCTTCTTTGGACCAAGTTCTTCTCGTTCGTCCATCTTCGTCCTCCCATTTGATCCGTAGGCCTTCTTTGGACCAAGTTCGTCTCGTTCGTCCATCTTCGTCCTCCCATTTGATCCCTAGGCCTTCTTTGGACCAAGTTCGCCTCGTTCGTCCATCTTCCTCCTCCCATTTGATCCCTAGGCCTTCTTTGGACCAAGCTCGTCTCGTTCGTCCATCTTCGTCCTCCCATTTGATCAGTTGGCCTTCTTTGGACCAAGTTCGTCTCGTTCGTCCATCTCGTTCGTCCTCCCATTTGATCCCTAGGCCTTCTTTGGACCAAGTTCGCCTCGTTCGTCCATCTTCGTCCTCCCATTTGATCCCTAGGCCTTCTTTGGATCAAGTTCGTCTCGTTCGTCCATCTTCGTCCTCCCATTTGATCCCTAGGCCTTCTTTGGACCAAGTTCCTCTCGTTCGTCCATCTTCGTCCTCCCATTTGATCCGTTGTCCTTCTTTGGACCAAGTTCGTCTCGTTCGTCCATCTTCGTCCTCCCATTTGATCCGTAGGCCTTCTTTGGACCAAGTTCGTCTTGTTCTACCACCTTCGTCCTCCCATTTGATCCGTTGGAATTCTTTGGACCAAGTTTGTCTCGTTCGTCCATCTTCGTCCTCCCATTTGATCCGTAGGCCTTCTTTGGACCAAGTTCGCCTCGTTCCTCCATCTTCGTCCTCCCATTTGATCCCTAGGCCTTCTTTGGACCAAGTTCATCTCGTTCGTCCATCTTCGTCCTCCCATTTGATCCGTAGGCCTTCTTTGGACCAAGTTCGTCTTGTTCTACCAGCTTCGTCCTCCCATTTGATCCGTTGGAATTCTTTGGACCAAGTTTGTCTCGTTCGTCCATCTTCGTCCTCCCATTTGATCCGTAGGCCTTCTTTGGACCAAGTTCGCCTCGTTCCTCCATCTTCGTCCTCCCATTTGATCCCTAGGCCTTCTTTGGACCAAGTTCATCTCGTTCGTCCATCTTCGTCCTCCCATTTGATCCGTTGGCCTTCTTTGGACCAAGTTCGTCTCGTTCGTCCATCTTCGTCCTCCTATTTGATCCGTAGGCCTTCTTTGGACCAAGTTCGTCTCGTTCGTCCATCTTCGTCCTCCCATTTGATCCCTAGGCCTTCTTTGGACCAAGTTCGTCTCGTTCCTCCATCTTCGTCCTCCCATTTGATCCGTTGGCCTTCTTTGGACCAAGTTCTTCTCGTTCGTCCATCTTCGTCCTCCCATTTGATCCGTAGGCCTTCTTTGGACCAAGTTCGTCTCGTTCGTCCATCTTCGTCCTCCCATTTGATCCCTAGGCCTTCTTTGGATGAAGTTCGCCTCGTTCGTCCATCTTCATCCTCCCATTTGATCCCTAGGCCTTCTTTGGACCAAGCTCGTCTCGTTCGTCCATCTTCGTCCTCCCATTTGATCAGTTGGCCTTCTTTGGACCAAGTTCGTCTCGTTCGTCCATCTTCGTCCTCCCATTTGATCCGTTGGCGTTCTTTGGACCAAGTTCGTCTCGTTCGTCCATCTTCGTCCTCCCATTTGATCCGTTGGGCTTCTTTGGACCATGTTCGTCTCGTTCGTCCATCTTCGTCCTCCTATTTGATCCCTAGGCCTTCTTTGGACCAAGTTCGTCTCGTTCGTCCATCTTCGTCCTCCCATTTGCTCCGTAGGCCTTCTTTTTACCATGTTTGTCTCGTTCGTCCATCTTCGTCCTCCCATTTTATCCCTAGGCCTCCTTTGGACCAAGTTCGTCTTGTTCTACCACCTTCATCCTCCCATTTGATCCGTTGGAATTCTTTGGACCAAGTTTGTCTCGTTCGTCCATCTTCGTCCTCCCATTTGCTCCGTAGGCCTTCTTTTTACCATGATTGTCTCGTTCGTCCATCTTCGTCCTCCCATTTGATCCGTAGGCCTTCTTTGGACCAAGTTCGCCTCGTTCCTCCATCTTCGTCCTCGCATTTGATCCGTTGGCCTTCCTTGGACCAAGTTCGTCTCGTTCGTCCATCTTCGTCCTCCCATTTGATCCGTTGGGCTTCTTTGGACCAAGTTCGTCTCGTTCGTCCATCTTCGTCCTCCCATTTGATCCCTAGGCCTTCTTTGGACCAAGTTCGTCCCTTTCGTCCATCTTCGTCTTCCCATTTGCTCCGTAGGCCTTCTTTGGACCAAGTTCGCCTCTTTCGTCCATATTCGTCCTCCCATTTGATGCGTAGGCCTTCTTTGGACCAAGTTCGCCTCGTTCGTCCATCTTCGTCCTCCCATTTGATCCCTAGGCCTTCTTTGGACCAAGTTCGTCTCGTTCGTCCATCTTCGTCCTCCCATTTGATCCCTAGGCCTTCTTTGGACCAAGTTCCTCTCGTTCGTCCATCTTCGTCCTCCCATTTGATCCGTAGGCCTTCTTTGGACCAAGTTCGTCTTGTTCTACCACCTTCGTCCTCCCATTTGATCCGTTGGAATTCTTTGGACCAAGTTTGTCTCGTTCGTCCATCTTCGTCCTCCCATTTGATCCGTAGGCCTTCTTTGGACCAAGTTCGCCTCGTTCCTCCATCTTCGTCCTCCCATTTGATCCCTAGGCCTTCTTTGGACCAAGTTCATCTCGTTCGTCCATCTTCGTCCTCCCATTTGATCCGTAGGCCTTCTTTGGACCAAGTTCGTCTTGTTCTACCACCTTCGTCCTCCCATTTGATCCGTTGGAATTCTTTGGACCAAGTTTGTCTCGTTCGTCCATCTTCGTCCTCCCATTTGATCCGTAGGCCTTCTTTGGACCAAGTTCGCCTCGTTCCTCCATCTTCGTCCTCCCATTTGATCTCTAGGCCTTCTTTGGACCAAGTTCATCTCGTTCGTCCATCTTCGTCCTCCTATTTGATCCGTAGGCCTTCTTTGGACCAAGTTCGTCTCGTTCGTCCATCTTCGTCCTCCCATTTGATCCCTAGGCCTTCTTTGGACCAAGTTCGTCTCGTTCCTCCATCTTCGTCCTCCCATTTGATCCGTTGGCCTTCTTTGGACCAAGTTCTTCTCGTTCGTCCATCTTCGTCCTCCCATTTGATCCGTAGGCCTTCTTTGGACCAAGTTCGTCTCGTTCGTCCATCTTCGTCCTCCCATTTGATCCCTAGGCCTTCTTTGGATGAAGTTCGCCTCGTTCGTCCATCTTCATCCTCCCATTTGATCCCTAGGCCTTCTTTGGACCAAGATCGTCTCGTTCGTCCATCTTCGTCCTCCCATTTGATCAGTTGGCCTTCTTTGGACCAAGTTCGTCTCGTTCGTCCATCTTCGTCCTCCCATTTGATCAGTTGGCCTTCTTTGGACCAAGTTCGTCTCGTTCGTCCATCTTCGTCCTCCCATTTGATCCGTTGGCGTTCTTTGGACCAAGTTCGTCTCGTTCGTCCATCTTCGTCCTCCCATTTGATCCGTTGGGCTTCTTTGGACCATGTTCGTCTCGTTCGTCCATCTTCGTCCTCCCATTTGATCCCTAGGCCTTCTTTGGACCAAGTTCGTCTCGTTCGTCCATCTTCGTCCTCCCATTTGCTCCGTAGGCCTTCTTTTTACCATGTTTGTCTCGTTCGTCCATCTTCGTCCTCCCATTTGATCCCTAGGCCTCCTTTGGACCAAGTTCGTCTTGTTCTACCACCTTCATCCTCCCATTTGATCCGTTGGAATTCTTTGGACCAAGTTTGTCTCGTTCGTCCATCTTCGTCCTCCCATTTGCTCCGTAGGCCTTCTTTTTACCATGATTGTCTCGTTCGTCCATCTTCGTCCTCCCATTTGATCCGTAGGCCTTCTTTGGACCAAGTTCGCCTCGTTCCTCCATCTTCGTCCTCCCATTTGATCCGTTGGCCTTCCTTGGACCAAGTTCGTCTCGTTCGTCCATCTTCGTCCTCCCATTTGATCCGTTGGGCTTCTTTGGACCAAGTTCGTCTCGTTCGTCCATCTTCGTCCTCCCATTTGATCCCTAGGCCTTCTTTGGACCAAGTTCGTCCCTTTCGTCCATCTTCGTCTTCCCATTTGCTCCGTAGGCCTTCTTTGGACCAAGTTCGCCTCTTTCGTCCATATTCGTCCTCCCATTTGATGCGTAGGCCTTCTTTGGACCAAGTTCGCCTCGTTCGTCCATCTTCGTCCTCCCATTTGATCCCTAGGCCTTCTTTGGACCAAGTTCGTCTCGTTCGTCCATCTTCGTCCTCCCATTTGATCCCTAGGCCTTCTTTGGACCAAGTTCCTCTCGTTCGTCCATCTTCGTCCTCCCATTTGATCCGTTGGCCTTCTTTGGACCAAGTTCGTCTCGTTCGTCCATCTTCGTCCTCCCATTTGATCCGTAGGCCTTCTTTGGACCAAGTTCGTCTTGTTCTACCACCTTCGTCCTCCAATTTGATCCGTTGGAATTCTTTGGACCAAGTTTGTCTCGTTCGTCCATCTTCGTCCTCCCATTTGATCCGTAGGCCTTCTTTGGACCAAGTTCGCCTCGTTCCTCCATCTTCGTCCTCCCATTTGATCCCTAGGCCTTCTTTGGACCAAGTTCATCTCGTTCGTCCATCTTCGTCCTCCCATTTGATCCGTTGGCCTTCTTTGGACCAAGTTCGTCTCGTTCGTCCATCTTCGTCCTCCTATTTGATCCGTAGGCCTTCTTTGGACCAAGTTCGTCTCGTTCGTCCATCTTCGTCCTCCCATTTGATCCCTAGGCCTTCTATGGACCAAGTTCGTCTCGTTCATCCATCTTCGTCCTCCCATTTGATCGGTTGGCCTTCTTTGGACCAAGTTCGTCTCGTTCGTCCATCTTCGTCCTCCCATTTGATCCGTAGCCCTTCTTTGGACCAAGTTCGTCTCGTTCGTCCATCTTCGTCCTCCCATTTGATCCGTTGGGCTTCTTTGGACCATGTTCGTCTCGTTCGTCCATCTTCGTCCTCCCATTTGATCCCTAGGCCTTCTTTGGACCAAGTTCGTCTCGTTCGTCCATCTTCGTCCTCCCATTTGCTCCGTAGGCCTTCTTTTTACCATGATTGTCTCGTTCGTCCATCTTCGTCCTCCCATTTGATCCGTAGGCCTTCTTTGGACCAAGTTCGCCTCGTTCCTCCATCTTCGTCCTCCCATTTGATCCGTTGGCCTTCCTTGGACCAAGTTCGTCTCGTTCGTCCATCTTCGTCCTCCCATTTGATCCGTTGGGCTTCTTTGGACCAAGTTCGTCTCGTTCGTCCATCTTCGTCCTCCCATTTGATCCCTAGGCCTTCTTTGGACCAAGTTCATCTCGTTCGTCCATCTTCGTCCTCCTATTTGATCCGTAGGCCTTCTTTGGACCAAGTTCGTCTCGTTCGTCCATCTTCGTCCTCCCATTTGATCCCTAGGCCTTCTTTGGACCAAGTTCGTCTCGTTCCTCCATCTTCGTCCTCCCATTTGATCCGTTGGCCTTCTTTGGACCAAGTTCTTCTCGTTCGTCCATCTTCGTCCTCCCATTTGATCCGTAGGCCTTCTTTGGACCAAGTTCGTCTCGTTCGTCCATCTTCGTCCTCCCATTTGATCCCTAGGCCTTCTTTGGATGAAGTTCGCCTCGTTCGTCCATCTTCATCCTCCCATTTGATCCCTAGGCCTTCTTTGGACCAAGATCGTCTCGTTCGTCCATCTTCGTCCTCCCATTTGATCAGTTGGCCTTCTTTGGACCAAGTTCGTCTCGTTCGTCCATCTTCGTCCTCCCATTTGATCAGTTGGCCTTCTTTGGACAGAGTTCGTCTCGTTCGTCCATCTTCGTCCTCCCATTTGATCCGTTGGCGTTCTTTGGACCAAGTTCGTCTCGTTCGTCCATCTTCGTCCTCCCATTTGATCCGTTGGGCTTCTTTGGACCATGTTCGTCTCGTTCGTCCATCTTCGTCCTCCCATTTGATCCCTAGGCCTTCTTTGGACCAAGTTCGTCTCGTTCGTCCATCTTCGTCCTCCCATTTGCTCCGTAGGCCTTCTTTTTACCATGTTTGTCTCGTTCGTCCATCTTCGTCCTCCCATTTGATCCCTAGGCCTCCTTTGGACCAAGTTCGTCTTGTTCTACCACCTTCATCCTCCCATTTGATCCGTTGGAATTCTTTGGACCAAGTTTGTCTCGTTCGTCCATCTTCGTCCTCCCATTTGCTCCGTAGGCCTTCTTTTTACCATGATTGTCTCGTTCGTCCATCTTCGTCCTCCCATTTGATCCGTAGGCCTTCTTTGGACCAAGTTCGCCTCGTTCCTCCATCTTCGTCCTCCCATTTGATCCGTTGGCCTTCCTTGGACCAAGTTCGTCTCGTTCGTCCATCTTCGTCCTCCCATTTGATCCGTTGGGCTTCTTTGGACCAAGTTCGTCTCGTTCGTCCATCTTCGTCCTCCCATTTGATCCCTAGGCCTTCTTTGGACCAAGTTCGTCCCTTTCGTCCATCTTCGTCTTCCCATTTGCTCCGTAGGCCTTCTTTGGACCAAGTTCGCCTCTTTCGTCCATATTCGTCCTCCCATTTGATGCGTAGGCCTTCTTTGGACCAAGTTCGCCTCGTTCGTCCATCTTCGTCCTCCCATTTGATCCCTAGGCCTTCTTTGGACCAAGTTCGTCTCGTTCGTCCATCTTCGTCCTCCCATTTGATCCCTAGGCCTTCTTTGGACCAAGTTCCTCTCGTTCGTCCATCTTCGTCCTCCCATTTGATCCGTTGGCCTTCTTTGGACCAAGTTCGTCTCGTTCGTCCATCTTCGTCCTCCCATTTGATCCGTAGGCCTTCTTTGGACCAAGTTCGTCTTGTTCTACCACCTTCGTCCTCCAATTTGATCCGTTGGAATTCTTTGGACCAAGTTTGTCTCGTTCGTCCATCTTCGTCCTCCCATTTGATCCGTAGGCCTTCTTTGGACCAAGTTCGCCTCGTTCCTCCATCTTCGTCCTCCCATTTGATCCCTAGGCCTTCTTTGGACCAAGTTCATCTCGTTCGTCCATCTTCGTCCTCCCATTTGATCCGTTGGCCTTCTTTGGACCAAGTTCGTCTCGTTCGTCCATCTTCGTCCTCCTATTTGATCCGTAGGCCTTCTTTGGACCAAGTTCGTCTCGTTCGTCCATCTTCGTCCTCCCATTTGATCCCTAGGCCTTCTATGGACCAAGTTCGTCTCGTTCATCCATCTTCGTCCTCCCATTTGATCGGTTGGCCTTCTTTGGACCAAGTTCGTCTCGTTCGTCCATCTTCGTCCTCCCATTTGATCCGTAGCCCTTCTTTGGACCAAGTTCGTCTCGTTCGTCCATCTTCGTCCTCCCATTTGATCCGTTGGGCTTCTTTGGACCATGTTCGTCTCGTTCGTCCATCTTCGTCCTCCCATTTGATCCCTAGGCCTTCTTTGGACCAAGTTCGTCTCGTTCGTCCATCTTCGTCCTCCCATTTGCTCCGTAGGCCTTCTTTTTACCATGTTTGTCTCGTTCGTCCATCTTCGTCCTCCCATTTGATCCCTAGGCCTTCTTTGGACCAAGTTCGTCTTGTTCTACCACCTTCATCCTCCCATTTGATCCGTTGGAATTCTTTGGACCAAGTTTGTCTCGTTCGTCCATCTTCGTCCTCCCATTTGCTCCGTAGTCCTTCTTTTTACCATGATTGTCTCGTTCGTCCATCTTCGTCCTCCCATTTGATCCGTAGGCCTTCTTTGGACCAAGTTCGCCTCGTTCCTCCATCTTCGTCCTCCCATTTGATCCGTTGGCCTTCCTTGGACCAAGTTCGTCTCGTTCGTCCATCTTCGTCCTCCCATTTGATCCGTTGGGCTTCTTTGGACCAAGTTCGTCTCGTTCGTCCATCTTCGTCCTCCCATTTGATCCCTAGGCCTTCTTTGGACCAAGTTCGTCCCTTTCGTCCATCTTCGTCTTCCCATTTGCTCCGTAGGCCTTCTTTGGACCAAGTTCGCCTCGTTCGTCCATATTCGTCCTCCCATTTGATGCGTAGGCCTTCTTTGGACCAAGTTCGCCTCGTTCGTCCATCTTCGTCCTCCCATTTGATCCCTAGGCCTTCTTTGGACCAAGTTCCTCTCGTTCGTCCATCTTCGTCCTCCCATTTGATCCCTAGGCCTTCTTTGGACCAAGTTCCTCTCGTTCGTCCATCTTCGTCCTCCCATTT
This sequence comes from Glycyrrhiza uralensis, assembly GCA_030159175.1. Lineage (NCBI taxonomy): Eukaryota > Viridiplantae > Streptophyta > Magnoliopsida > Fabales > Fabaceae > Glycyrrhiza > Glycyrrhiza uralensis. The sequence continues at coordinate 18,058,318 of BRZY01000002.1, forward strand.
GATCCGTTGGCCTTCTTTGGACCAAGTTCGTCTCGTTCGTCCATCTTCGTCCTCCCATTTGATCCCTAGGCCTTCTTTGGACCAAGTTCGTCTCGTTCGTCCATCTTCGTCCTCCCATTTGATCCCTAGGCCTTCTTTGGACCAAGTTCCTCTCGTTCGTCCATCTTCGTCCTCCCATTTGATCCGTTGGCCTTCTTTGGACCAAGTTCGTCTCGTTCGTCCATCTTCGTCCTCCCGTTTGATCCGTAGGCCTTCTTTGGACCAAGTTCGTCTTGTTCTACCACCTTCGTCCTCCAATTTGATCCGTTGGAATTCTTTGGACCAAGTTTGTCTCGTTCGTCCATCTTCGTCCTCCCATTTGATCCGTAGGCCTTCTTTGGACCAAGTTCGCCTCGTTCCTCCATCTTCGTCCTCCCATTTGATCCCTAGGCCTTCTTTGGACCAAGTTCATCTCGTTCGTCCATCTTCGTCCTCCTATTTGATCCGTAGGCCTTCTTTGGACCAAGTTCGTCTCGTTCGTCCATCTTCGTCCTCCCATTTGATCCCTAGGCCTTCTTTGGACCAAGTTCGTCTCGTTCGTCCATCTTCGTCCTCCCATTTGATCCCTAGGCCTTCTATGGACCAAGTTCGTCTCGTTCGTCCATCTTCGTCCTCCCATTTGATCTGTTGGCCTTCTTTGGACCAAGTTCGTCTCGTTCGTCCATCTTCGTCCTCCCATTTGATCCGTAGCCCTTCTTTGGACCAAGTTCGTCTCGTTCGTCCATCTTCGTCCTCCCATTTGATCCCTAGGCCTTCTTTGGACCAAGTTCGCCTCGTTCATCCATCTTCATCCTCCCATTTGATCAGTTGGCCTTCTTTGGACCAAGTTCGTCTCGTTCGTCCATCTTCGTCCTCCCATTTGATCCGTTGGCGTTCTTTGGACCAAGTTCGTCTCGTTCGTCCATCTTCGTCCTCCCATTTGATCTGTTGGGCTTCTTTGGACCATGTTCGTCTCGTTCGTCCATCTTCGTCCTCCCATTTGATCCCTAGGCCTTCTTTGGACCAAGTTCGTCTCGTTCGTCCATCTTCGTTCTCCCATTTGCTCCGTAGGCCTTCTTTTTACCATGTTTGTCTCGTTCGTCCATCTTCGTCCTCCCATTTGATCCCTAGGCCTTCTTTGGACCAAGTTCGTCTTGTTCTACCACCTTCATCCTCCCATTTGATCCGTTGGAATTCTTTGGACCAAGTTTGTCTCGTTCGTCCATCTTCGTCCTCCCATTTGCTCCGTAGGCCTTCTTTTTACCATGATTGTCTCGTTCCTCCATCTTCGTCCTCCCATTTGATCCGTTGGCCTTCCTTGGACCAAGTTCGTCTCGTTCGTCCATCTTCGTCCTCCCATTTGATTCGTTGGGCTTCTTTGGACCAAGTTCGCCTCGTTCGTCCATATTCGTCCTCCCATTTGATGCGTAGGCCTTCTTTGGACCAAGTTCGCCTCGTTCGTCCATCTTCGTCCTCCCATTTGATCCCTAGGCCTTCTTTGGACCAAGTTCCTCTCGTTCGTCCATCTTCGTCCTCCCATTTGATCCCTAGGCCTTCTTTGGACCAAGTTCCTCTCGTTCGTCCATCTTCGTCCTCCCATTTGATCCGTTGGCCTTCTTTGGACCAAGTTCGTCTCGTTCGTCCATCTTCGTCCTCCCATTTGATCCGTAGGCCTTCTTTGGACCAAGTTCGTCTCGTTCGTCCATCTTCGTCCTCCCATTTGATCCGTAGCCCTTCTTTGGACCAAGTTCGTCTCGTTCGTCCATCTTCGTCCTCCCATTTGATCCCTAGGCCTTCTTTAGACCAAGTTCGCCTCGTTCGTCCATCTTCATCCTCCCATTTGATCCCTAGGCCTTCTTTGGACCAAGCTCGTCTCGTTCGTCCATCTTCGTCCTCCCATTTGATCAGTTGGCTTTCTTTGGACCAAGTTCGTCTCGTTCGTCCATCTTCGTCCTCCCATTTGATCCGTTGGCGTTCTTTGGACCAAGTTCGTCTCGTTCGTCCATCTTCGTCCTCCCATTTGATCCGTTGGGCTTCTTTGGACCATGTTCGTCTCGTTCGTCCATCTTCGTCCTCCCATTTGATCCCTAGGCCTTCTTTGGACCAAGTTCGTCTCGTTCGTCCATCTTCGTCCTCCCATTTGCTCCGTAGGCCTTCTTTTTACCATGTTTGTCTCGTTCGTGCATCTTCGTCCTCCCATTTGATCCCTAGGCCTTCTTTGGACCAAGTTCGTCTTGTTCTACCACCTTCGTCCTCCCATTTGATCCGTTGGAATTCTTTGGACCAAGTTTGTCTCGTTCGTCCATCTTCGTCCTCCCATTTGATCCGTTGGCCTTCTTTGGACCAAGTTCGTCTCGTTCGTCCATCTTCGTCCTCCCATTTGATCAGTTGGCCTTCTTTGGACCATGTTCGTCTCGTTCGTCCATCTTCGTCCTCCCATTTGATCCGTTGGCCTTCTTTGGACCAAGTTCGTCTCGTTCGTCCATCTTCGTCCTCCCATTTGATCCGTAGCCCTTCTTTGGACCAAGTTCGTCTCGTTCGTCCATCTTCGTCCTCCCATTTGATCCCTAGGCCTTCTTTGGACCAAGTTCGCCTCGTTCATCCAACTTCATCCTCCCATTTGATCAGTTGGCCTTCTTTGGACCAAGTTCGTCTCGTTCGTCCATCTTCGTCCTCCCATTTGATCCGTTGGCGTTCTTTGGACCAAGTTCGTCTCGTTCGTCCATCTTCGTCCTCCCATTTGATCTGTTGGGCTTCTTTGGACCATGTTCGTCTCGTTCGTCCATCTTCGTCCTCCCATTTGATCCCTAGGCCTTCTTTGGACCAAGTTCGTCTCGTTCGTCCATCTTCGTTCTCCCATTTGCTCCGTAGGCCTTCTTTTTACCATGTTTGTCTCGTTCGTCCATCTTCGTCCTCCCATTTGATCCCTAGGCCTTCTTTGGACCAAGTTCGTCTTGTTCTACCACCTTCATCCTCCCATTTGATCCGTTGGAATTCTTTGGACCAAGTTTGTCTCGTTCGTCCATCTTCGTCCTCCCATTTGCTCCGTAGGCCTTCTTTTTACCATGATTGTCTCGTTCCTCCATCTTCGTCCTCCCATTTGATCCGTTGGCCTTCCTTGGACCAAGTTCGTCTCGTTCGTCCATCTTCGTCCTCCCATTTGATCCGTTGGGCTTCTTTGGACCAAGTTCGCCTCGTTCGTCCATATTCGTCCTCCCATTTGATGCGTAGGCCTTCTTTGGACCAAGTTCGCCTCGTTCGTCCATCTTCGTCCTCCCATTTGATCCCTAGGCCTTCTTTGGACCAAGTTCCTCTCGTTCGTCCATCTTCGTCCTCCCATTTGATCCCTAGGCCTTCTTTGGACCAAGTTCCTCTCGTTCGTCCATCTTCGTCCTCCCATTTGATCCGTTGGCCTTCTTAGGACCAAGTTCGTCTCGTTCGTCCATCTTCGTCCTCCCATTTGTTCCGTAGGCCTTCTTTGGACCAAGTTCGTCTTGTTCTACCACCTTCGTCCTCCAATTTGATCCGTTGGAATTCTTTGGACCAAGTTTGTCTCGTTCGTCCATCTTCGTCCTCCCATTTGATCCGTTGGCCTTCTTTGGACCAAGTTCGTCTCGTTCGTCCATCTTCGTCCTCCCATTTGATCCGTAGGCCTTCTTTGGACCAAGTTCGTCTTGTTCTACCACCTTCGTCCTCCAATTTGATCCGTTGGAATTCTTTGGACCAAGTTTGTCTCGTTCGTCCATCTTCGTCCTCCCATTTGATCCGTAGGCCTTCTTTGGACCAAGTTCGCCTCGTTCCTCCATCTTCGTCCTCCCATTTGATCCCTAGGCCTTCTTTGGACCAAGTTCATCTCGTTCGTCCATCTTCGTCCTCCCATTTGATCCGTTGGCCTTCTTTGGACCAAGTTCGTCTCGTTCGTCCATCTTCGTCCTCCTATTTGATCCGTAGGCCTTCTTTGGACCAAGTTCGTGTCGTTCGTCCATCTTCGTCCCCCCATTTGATCCCTAGGCCTTCTATGGACCAAGTTCGTCTCGTTCATCCATCTTCGTCCTCCCATTTGATCTGTTGGCCTTCTTTGGACCAAGTTCGTCTCGTTCGTCCATCTTCGTCCTCCCATTTGATCCGTAGCCCTTCTTTGGACCAAGTTCGTCTCGTTCGTCCATCTTCGTCCTCCCATTTGATCCCTAGGCCTTCTTTGGACCAAGTTCGCCTCGTTCGTCCATCTTCATCCTCCCATTTGATCCCTAGGCCTTCTTTGGACCAAGCTCGTCTCGTTCGTCCATCTTCGTCCTCCCATTTGATCAGTTGGCTTTCTTTGGACCAAGTTCGTCTCGTTCGTCCATCTTCGTCCTCCCATTTGATCCGTTGGCGTTCTTTGGACCAAGTTCGTCTCGTTCGTCCATCTTCGTCCTCCCATTTGATCCGTTGGGCTTCTTTGGACCATGTTCGTCTCGTTCGTCCATCTTCGTCCTCCCATTTGATCCCTAGGCCTTCTTTGGACCAAGTTCGTCTCGTTCGTCCATCTTCGTCCTCCCATTTGCTCCGTAGGCCTTCTTTTTACCATGTTTGTCTCGTTCGTGCATCTTCGTCCTCCCATTTGATCCCTAGGCCTTCTTTGGACCAAGTTCGTCTTGTTCTACCACCTTCGTCCTCCCATTTGATCCGTTGGAATTCTTTGGACCAAGTTTGTCTCGTTCGTCCATCTTCGTCCTCCCATTTGATCCGTTGGCCTTCTTTGGACCAAGTTCGTCTCGTTCGTCCATCTTCGTCCTCCCATTTGATCAGTTGGCCTTCTTTGGACCATGTTCGTCTCGTTCGTCCATCTTCGTCCTCCCATTTGATCCGTTGGCCTTCTTTGGACCAAGTTCGTCTCGTTCGTCCATCTTCGTCCTCCCATTTGATCCCTAGGCCTTCTTTGGACCAAGTTCGTCTCGTTCGTCCATCTTCGTCCTCCCATTTGATCCCTAGGCCTTCTTTGGACCAAGTTCCTCTCGTTCGTCCATCTTCGTCCTCCCATTTGATCCGTTGGCCTTCTTTGGACCAAGTTCGTCTCGTTCGTCCATCTTCGTCCTCCCATTTGATCCGTAGGCCTTCTTTGGACCAAGTTCGTCTTGTTCTACCACCTTCGTCCTCCAATTTGATCCGTTGGAATTCTTTGGACCAAGTTTGTCTCGTTCGTCCATCTTCGTCCTCCCATTTGATCCGTAGGCCTTCTTTGGACCAAGTTCGCCTCGTTCCTCCATCTTCGTCCTCCCATTTGATCCCTAGGCCTTCTTTGGACCAAGTTCATCTCGTTCGTCCATTTCGTCCTCCCATTTGATCCGTTGGCCTTCTTTGGACCAAGTTCGTCTCGTTCGTCCATCTTCGTCCTCCTATTTGATCCGTAGGCCTTCTTTGGACCAAGTTCGTCTCGTTCGTCCATCTTCGTCCTCCCATTTGATCCCTAGGCCTTCTATGGACCAAGTTCGTCTCGTTCATCCATCTTCGTCCTCCCATTTGATCTGTTGGCCTTCTTTGGACCAAGTTCGTCTCGTTCGTCCATCTTCGTCCTCCCATTTGATCCGTAGCCCTTCTTTGGACCAAGTTCGTCTCGTTCGTCCATCTTCGTCCTCCCATTTGATCCGTTGGCGTTCTTTGGACCAAGTTCGTCTCGTTCGTCCATCTTCGTCCTCCCATTTGATCCGTTGGGCTTCTTTGGACCATGTTCGTCTCGTTCGTCCATCTTCGTCCTCCCATTTGATCCCTAGGCCTTCTTTGGACCAAGTTCGTCTCGTTCGTCCATCTTCGTCCTCCCATTTGCTCCGTAGGCCTTCTTTTTACCATGTTTGTCTCGTTCGTCCATCTTCGTCCTCCCATTTGATCCCTAGGCCTTCTTTGGACCAAGTTCGTCTTGTTCTACCACCTTCATCCTCCCATTTGATGCGTTGGAATTCTTTGGACCAAGTTTGTCTCGTTCGTCCATCTTCGTCCTCCCATTTGCTCCGTAGGCCTTCTTTTTACCATGATTGTCTCGTTCGTCCATCTTCGTCCTCCCATTTGATCCGTAGGCCTTCTTTGGACCAAGTTCGCCTCGTTCCTCCATCTTCGTCCTCCCATTTGATCCGTTGGCCTTCCTTGGACCAAGTTCGTCTCGTTCGTCCATCTTCGTCCTCCCATTTGATCCGTTGGGCTTCTTTGGACCAAGTTCGTCTCGTTCGTCCATCTTCGTCCTCCCATTTGATCCCTAGGCCTTCTTTGGACCAAGTTCGTCCCTTTCGTCCATCTTCGTCTTCCCATTTGCTCCGTAGGCCTTCTTTGGACCAAGTTCGCCTCGTTCGTCCATATTCGTCCTCCCATTTGATGCGTAGGCCTTCTTTGGACCAAGTTCGCCTCGTTCGTCCATCTTCGTCCTCCCATTTGATCCCTAGGCCTTCTTTGAACCAAGTTCCTCTCGTTCGTCCATCTTCGTCCTCCCATTTGATCCCTAGGCCTTCTTTGGACCAAGTTCCTCTCGTTCGTCCATCTTCGTCCTCCCATTTGATCCGTTGGCCTTCTTTGGACCAAGTTCGTCTCGTTCGTCCATCTTCGTCCTCCCATTTGATCCGTAGGCCTTCTTTGGACCAAGTTCGTCTTGTTCTACCACCTTCGTCCTCCAATTTGATCCGTTGGAATTCTTTGGACCAAGTTTGTCTCGTTCGTCCATCTTCGTCCTCCCATTTGATCCGTAGGCCTTCTTTGGACCAAGTTCGCCTCGTTCCTCCATCTTCGTCCTCCCATTTGATCCCTAGGCCTTCTTTGGACCAAGTTCATCTCGTTCGTCCATTTTCGTCCTCCCATTTGATCCGTTGGCCTTCTTTGGACCAAGTTCGTCTCGTTCGTCCATCTTCGTCCTCCTATTTGATCCGTAGGCCTTCTTTGGACCAAGTTCGTGTCGTTCGTCCATCTTCGTCCTCCCATTTGATCCCTAGGCCTTCTATGGACCAAGTTCGTCTCGTTCATCCATCTTCGTCCTCCCATTTGATCTGTTGGCCTTCTTTGGACCAAGTTCGTCTCGTTCGTCCATCTTCGTCCTCCCATTTGATCCGTAGGCCTTCTTTGGACCAAGTTCGTCTTGTTCTACCACCTTCGTCCTCCAATTTGATCCGTTGGAATTCTTTGGACCAAGTTTGTCTCGTTCGTCCATCTTCGTCCTCCCATTTGATCCGTAGGCCTTCTTTGGACCAAGTTCGCCTCGTTCCTCCATCTTCGTCCTCCCATTTGATCCCTAGGCCTTCTTTGGACCAAGTTCATCTCGTTCGTCCATCTTCGTCCTCCCATTTGATCCGTTGGCCTTCTTTGGACCAAGTTCGTCTCGTTCGTCCATCTTCGTCCTCCTATTTGATCCGTAGGCCTTCTTTGGACCAAGTTCGTCTCGTTCGTCCATCTTCGTCCTCCCATTTGATCCCTAGGCCTTCTATGGACCAAGTTCGTCTCGTTCATCCATCTTCGTCCTCCCATTTGATCTGTTGGCCTTCTTTGGACCAAGTTCGTCTCGTTCGTCCATCTTCGTCCTCCCATTTGATCCGTAGCCCTTCTTTGGACCAAGTTCGTCTCGTTCGTCCATCTTCGTCCTCCCATTTGATCCCTAGGCCTTCTTTGGACCAAGTTCGCCTCGTTCGTCCATCTTCGTCCTCCCATTTGATCCGTTGGCGTTCTTTGGACCAAGTTCGTCTCGTTCGTCCATCTTCGTCCTCCCATTTGATCCGTTGGGCTTCTTTGGACCATGTTCGTCTCGTTCGTCCATCTTCGTCCTCCCATTTGATCCCTAGGCCTTCTTTGGACCAAGTTCGTCTCGTTCGTCCATCTTCGTCCTCCCATTTGCTCCGTAGGCCTTCTTTTTACCATGTTTGTCTCGTTCGTCCATCTTCGTCCTCCCATTTGATCCCTAGGCCTTCTTTGGACCAAGTTCGTCTTGTTCTACCACCTTCATCCTCCCATTTGATGCGTTGGAATTCTTTGGACCAAGTTTGTCTCGTTCGTCCATCTTCGTCCTCCCATTTGCTCCGTAGGCCTTCTTTTTACCATGATTGTCTCGTTCGTCCATCTTCGTCCTCCCATTTGATCCGTAGGCCTTCTTTGGACCAAGTTCGCCTCGTTCCTCCATCTTCGTCCTCCCATTTGATCCGTTGGCCTTCCTTGGACCAAGTTCGTCTCGTTCGTCCATCTTCGTCCTCCCATTTGATCCGTTGGGCTTCTTTGGACCAAGTTCGTCTCGTTCGTCCATCTTCGTCCTCCCATTTGATCCCTAGGCCTTCTTTGGACCAAGTTCGTCCCTTTCGTCCATCTTCGTCTTCCCATTTGCTCCGTAGGCCTTCTTTGGACCAAGTTCGCCTCGTTCGTCCATATTCGTCCTCCCATTTGATGCGTAGGCCTTCTTTGGACCAAGTTCGCCTCGTTCGTCCATCTTCGTCCTCCCATTTGATCCCTAGGCCTTCTTTAAACCAAGTTCCTCTCGTTCGTCCATCTTCGTCCTCCCATTTGATCCCTAGGCCTTCTTTGGACCAAGTTCCTCTCGTTCGTCCATCTTCGTCCTCCCATTTGATCCGTTGGCCTTCTTTGGACCAAGTTCGTCTCGTTCGTCCATCTTCGTCCTCCCATTTGATCCGTAGGCCTTCTTTGGACCAAGTTCGTCTTGTTCTACCACCTTCGTCCTCCAATTTGATCCGTTGGAATTCTTTGGACCAAGTTTGTCTCGTTCGTCCATCTTCGTCCTCCCATTTGATCCGTAGGCCTTCTTTGGACCAAGTTCGCCTCGTTCCTCCATCTTCGTCCTCCCATTTGATCCCTAGGCCTTCTTTGGACCAAGTTCATCTCGTTCGTCCATTTTCGTCCTCCCATTTGATCCGTTGGCCTTCTTTGGACCAAGTTCGTCTCGTTCGTCCATCTTCGTCCTCCTATTTGATCCGTAGGCCTTCTTTGGACCAAGTTCGTGTCGTTCGTCCATCTTCGTCCTCCCATTTGATCCCTAGGCCTTCTATGGACCAAGTTCGTCTCGTTCATCCATCTTCGTCCTCCCATTTGATCTGTTGGCCTTCTTTGGACCAAGTTCGTCTCGTTCGTCCATCTTCGTCCTCCCATTTGATCCGTAGCCCTTCTTTGGACCAAGTTCGTCTCGTTCGTCCATCTTCGTCCTCCCATTTGATCCCTAGGCCTTCTTTGGACCAAGTTCGCCTCGTTCGTCCATCTTCATCCTCCCATTTGATCCCTAGGCCTTCTTTGGACCAAGCTCGTCTCGTTCGTCCATCTTCGTCCTCCCATTTGATCTGTTGGCTTTCTTTGGACCAAGTTCGTCTCGTTCGTCCATCTTCGTCCTCCCATTTGATCCGTTGGGCTTCTTTGGACCATGTTCGTCTCATTCGTCCATCTTCGTCCTCCCATTTGATCCCTAGGCCTTCTTTGGACCAAGTTCGTCTCGTTCGTCCATCTTCGTCCTCCCATTTGCTCCGTAGGCCTTCTTTTTACCATGTTTGTCTCGTTCGTGAATCTTCGTCCTCCCATTTGATCCCTAGGCCTTCTTTGGACCAAGTTCGTCTTGTTCTACCACCTTCGTCCTCCCATTTGATCCGTTGGAATTCTTTGGACCAAGTTTGTCTCGTTCGTCCATCTTCGTCCTCCCATTTGATCCGTTGGCGTTCTTTGGACCAAGTTCGTCTCGTTCGTCCATCTTCGTCCTCCCATTTGATCCGTTGGGCTTCTTTGGACCATGTTCGTCTCGTTCGTCCATCTTCGTCCTCCCATTTGATCCCTAGGCCTTCTTTGGACCAAGTTCGTCTCGTTCGTCCATCTTCGTCCTCCCATTTGCTCCGTAGGCCTTCTTTTTACCATGTTTGTCTCGTTCGTGCATCTTCGTCATCCCATTTGATCCCTAGGCCTTCTTTGGACCAAGTTCGTCTTGTTCTACCACCTTCGTCCTCCCATTTGATCCGTTGGAATTCTTTGGACCAAGTTTGTCTCGTTCGTCCATCTTCGTCCTCCCATTTGATCCGTTGGCCTTCTTTGGACCATGTTCGTCTCGTTCGTCCATCTTCGTCCTCCCATTTGATCCGTTGGCCTTCTTTGGACCAAGTTCGTCTCGTTCGTCCATCTTCGTCCTCCCATTTGATCCCTAGGCCTTCTTTGGACCAAGTTCGTCTCGTTCGTCCATCTTCGTCCTCCCATTTGATCCCTAGGCCTTCTTTGGACCAAGTTCCTCTCGTTCGTCCATCTTCGTCCTCCCATTTGATCCGTTGGCCTTCTTTGGACCAAGTTCGTCTCGTTCGTCCATCTTCGTCCTCCCATTTGATCCGTAGGCCTTCTTTGGACCAAGTTCGTCTTGTTCTACCACCTTCGTCCTCCAATTTGATCCTATGGAATTCTTTGGACCAAGTTTGTCTCGTTCGTCCATCTTCGTCCTCCCATTTGATCCGTAGGCCTTCTTTGGACCAAGTTCGCCTCGTTCCTCCATCTTCGTCCTCCCATTTGATCCCTAGGCCTTCTTTGGACCAAGTTCATCTCGTTCGTCCATCTTCGTCCTCCCATTTGATCCGTTGGCCTTCTTTGGACCAAGTTCGTCTCGTTCGTCCATCTTCGTCCTCCTATTTGATCCGTAGGCCTTCTTTGGACCAAGTTCGTCTCGTTCGTCCATCTTCGTCCTCCCATTTGATCCCTAGGCCTTCTATGGACCAAGTTCGTCTCGTTCATCCATCTTCGTCCTCCCATTTGATCTGTTGGCCTTCTTTGGACCAAGTTCGTCTCGTTCGTCCATCTTCGTCCTCCCATTTGATCCGTAGCCCTTCTTTGGACCAAGTTCGTCTCGTTCGTCCATCTTCGTCCTCCCATTTGATCCCTAGGCCTTCTTTGGACCAAGTTCGCCTCGTTCGTCCATCTTCGTCCTCCCATTTGATCCGTAGCCCTTCTTTGGACCAAGTTCGTCTCGTTCGTCCATCTTCGTCCTCCCATTTGATCCCTAGGCCTTCTTTGGACCAAGTTCATCTCGTTCGTCCATCTTCGTCCTCCCATTTGATCCGTTGGCCTTCTTTGGACCAAGTTCGTCTCGTTCGTCCATCTTCGTCCTCCCATTTGATCCCTAGGCCTTCTTTGGACCAAGTTCGCCTCGTTCGTCCATCTTCATCCTCCCATTTGATCAGTTGGCCTTCTTTGGACCAAGTTCGTCTCGTTCGTCCATCTTCGTCCTCCCATTTGATCCGTTGGCGTTCTTTGGACCAAGTTCGTCTCGTTCGTCCATCTTCGTCCTCCCATTTGATCCGTTGGGCTTCTTTGGACCATGTTCGTCTCGTTCGTCCATCTTCGTCCTCCCATTTGATCCCTAGGCCTTCTTTGGACCAAGTTCGTCTCGTTCGTCCATCTTCGTCCTCCCATTTGCTCCGTAGGCCTTCTTTTTACCATGTTTGTCTCGTTCGTCCATCTTCGTCCTCCCATTTGATCCCTAGGCCTTCTTTGGACCAAGTTCGTCTTGTTCTACCACCTTCATCCTCCCATTTCATCCGTTGGAATTCTTTGGACCAAGTTTGTCTCGTTCGTCCATCTTCGTCCTCCCATTTGCTCCGTAGGCCTTCTTTTTACCATGATTGTCTCGTTCGTCCATCTTCGTCCTCCCATTTGATCCGTAGGCCTTCTTTGGACCAAGTTCGCCTCGTTCCTCCATCTTCGTCCTCCCATTTGATCTGTTGGCCTTCCTTGGACCAAGTTCGTCTCGTTCGTCCATCTTCGTCCTCCCATTTGATCCGTTGGGCTTCTTTGGACCAAGTTCGTCTCGTTCCTCCATCTTCGTCCTCCCATTTGATCCCTAGGCCTTCTTTGGACCAAGTTCGTCCCTTTCGTCCATCTTCGTCTTCCCATTTGCTCCGTAGGCCTTCTTTGGACCAAGTTCGCCTCGTTCGTCCATATTCGTCCTCCCATTTGATGCGTAGGCCTTCTTTGGACCAAGTTCGCCTCGTTCGTCCATCTTCGTCCTCCCATTTGATCCCTAGGCCTTCTTTGGACCAAGTTCCTCTCGTTCGTCCATCTTCGTCCTCCCATTTGATCCCTAGGCCTTCTTTGGACCAAGTTCCTCTCGTTCGTCCATCTTCGTCCTCCCATTTGATCCGTTGGCCTTCTTTGGACCAAGTTCGTCTCGTTCGTCCATCTTCGTCCTCCCATTTGATCCGTAGGCCTTCTTTGGACCAAGTTCGTCTTGTTCTACCACCTTCGTCCTCCAATTTGATCCGTTGGAATTCTTTGGACCAAGTTTGTCTCGTTCGTCCATCTTCGTCCTCCCATTTGATCCGTAGGCCTTCTTTGGACCAAGTTCGCCTCGTTCCTCCATCTTCGTCCTCCCATTTGATCCCTAGGCCTTCTTTGGACCAAGTTCATCTCGTTCGTCCATCTTCGTCCTCCCATTTGATCCGTTGGCCTTCTTTGGACTTAGTTCGTCTCGTTCGTCCATCTTCGTCCTCCTATTTGATCCGTAGGCCTTCTTTGGACCAAGTTCGTGTCGTTCGTCCATCTTCGTCCTCCCATTTGATCCCTAGGCCTTCTATGGACCAAGTTCGTCTCGTTCATCCATCTTCGTCCTCCCATTTGATCTGTTGGCCTTCTTTGGACCAAGTTCGTCTCGTTCGTCCATCTTCGTCCTCCCATTTGATCCGTAGCCCTTCTTTGGACCAAGTTCGTCTCGTTCGTCCATCTTCGTCCTCCCATTTGATCCCTAGGCCTTCTTTGGACCAAGTTCGCCTCGTTCGTCCATCTTCATCCTCCCATTTGATGCCTAGGCCTTCTTTGGACCAAGCTCGTCTCGTTCGTCCATCTTCGTCCTCCCATTTGATCAGTTGGCTTTCTTTGGACCAAGTTCGTCTCGTTCGTCCATCTTCGTCCTCCCATTTGATCCGTTGGCGTTCTTTGGACCAAGTTCGTCTCGTTCGTCCATCTTCGTCCTCCCATTTGATCCGTTGGGCTTCTTTGGACCATGTTCGTCTCGTTCGTCCATCTTCGTCCTCCCATTTGATCCCTAGGCCTTCTTTGGACCAAGTTCGTCTCGTTCTACCACCTTCGTCCTCCCATTTGATCCGTTGGAATTCTTTGGACCAAGTTTGTCTCGTTCGTCCATCTTCGTCCTCCCATTTGATCCGTTGGCCTTCTTTGGACCAAGTTCGTCTCGTTCGTCCATCTTCGTCCTCCCATTTGATCAGTTGGCCTTCTTTGGACCATGTTCGTCTCGTTCGTCCATCTTCCTCCTCCGATTTGATCCGTAGGCCTTCTTTGGACCAAGTTCGTCTCGTTCGTCCATCTTCGTCCTCCAATTTGATCCCTAGGCCTTCTTTGGACCAAGTTCGTCTCGTTCGTCCATCTTCGTCCTCCCATTTGATCCGTTGGGCTTCTTTGGACCAAGTTCGTCTCGTTCGTCCATCTTCGTTCTCCCATTTGATACCTAGGCCTTCTTTGGACCAAGTTCGTCCCGTTCGTCCATCTTCGTCCTCCCATCTGCTCCGTAGGCCTTCTTTGGACCAAGTTCGCCTCGTTCGTCCATCTTCGTCCTCCCATTTGATCCGTAGGCCTTCTTTGGACCAAGTTCGCCTCGTTCCTCCATCTTCGTCCTCCTATTTGATCAGTTGGCCTTCTTTGGACCAAGTTCGTCTCGTTCGTCCATCTTCGTCCTCCCATTTGCTCCGTAGGCCTTCTTTGGACCAAGTTCGTCTTGTTCTACCACCTTCGTCCTCCCATTTGATCCGTTGGAATTCTTTGGACCAAGTTTGTCTCGTTCGTCCATCTTCGTCCTCCCATTTGATCCGTAGGCCTTCTTTGGACCAAGTTCGCCTCGTTCCTCCATCTTCGTCCTCCCATTTGATCCCTAGGCCTTCTTTGGACCAAGTTCATCTCGTTCGTCCATCTTCGTCCTCCCATTTGATCCGTTGGCCTTCTTTGGACCAAGTTCGTCTCGTTCGTCCATCTTCGTCCTCCTATTTGATCCGTAGGCCTTCTTTGGACCAAGTTCGTCTCGTTCGTCCATCTTCGTCCTCCCATTTGATCACTAGGCCTTCTTTGGACCAAGTTCGTCTCGTTCATCCATCTTCGTCCTCCCATTTGATCTGTTGGCCTTCTTTGGACCATGTTCGTCTCGTTCGTCCATCTTCGTCCTCCCATTTGATCCGTAGGGCTTCTTTGGACCAAGTTCGTCTCGTTCGTCCATCTTCGTTCTCCCATTTGATACCTAGGCCTTCTTTGGACCAAGTTCGTCCCGTTCGTCCATCTTCGTCCTCCCATCTGCTCCGTAGGCCTTCTTTGGACCAAGTTCGCCTCGTTCGTCCATCTTCGTCCTCCCATTTGATCCGTAGGCCTTCTTTGGACCAAGTTCGCCTCGTTCCTCCATCTTCGTCCTCCTATTTGATCAGTTGGCCTTCTTTGGACCAAGTTCGTCTCGTTCGTCCATCTTCGTCCTCCCATTTGCTCCGTAGGCCTTCTTTGGACCAAGTTCGTCTTGTTCTACCACCTTCGTCCTCCCATTTGATCCGTTGGAATTCTTTGGACCAAGTTTGTCTCGTTCGTCCATCTTCGTCCTCCCATTTGATCCGTAGGCCTTCTTTGGACCAAGTTCGCCTCGTTCCTCCATCTTCGTCCTCCCATTTGATCCCTAGGCCTTCTTTGGACCAAGTTCGTCTCGTTCGTCCATCTTCGTCCTCCCATTTGCTCCGTAGGCCTTCTTTGGACCAAGTTCGTCTTGTTCTACCACCTTCGTCCTCCCATTTGATCCGTTGGAATTCTTTGGACCAAGTTTGTCTCGTTCGTCCATCTTCGTCCTCCCATTTGATCCGTAGGCCTTCTTTGGACCAAGTTCGCCTCGTTCCTCCATCTTCGTCCTCCCATTTGATCCCTAGGCCTTCTTTGGACCAAGTTCATCTCGTTCGTCCATCTTCGTCCTCCCATTTGATCCGTTGGCCTTCTTTGGACCAAGTTCGTCTCGTTCGTCCATCTTCGTCCTCCTATTTGATCCGTAGGCCTTCTTTGGACCAAGTTCGTCTCGTTCGTCCATCTTCGTCCTCCCATTTGATCACTAGGCCTTCTTTGGACCAAGTTCGTCTCGTTCATCCATCTTCGTCCTCCCATTTGATCTGTTGGCCTTTTTTGGACCATGTTCGTCTCGTTCGTCCATCTTCCTCCTCCGATTTGATCCGTAGGCCTTCTTTGGACCAAGTTCGTCTCGTTCGTCCATCTTCGTCCTCCCATTTGATCCCTAGGCCTTCTTTGGACCAAGTTCGCCTCGTTCGTCCATCTTCATCCTCCCATTTGATCCCTAGGCCTTCTTTGGACCAAGCTCGTCTCGTTCGTCCATCTTCGTCCTCCCATTTGATCAGTTGGCCTTCTTTGGACCAAGTTCGTCTCGTTCGTCCATCTTCGTCCTCCCATTTGATCCGTTGGCGTTCTTTGGACCAAGTTCGTCTCGTTCGTCCATCTTCGTCCTCCCATTTGATCCGTTGGGCTTCTTTGGACCATGTTCGTCTCGTTCGTCCATCTTCGTCCTCCCATTTGATCCCTAGGCCTTCTTTGGACCAAGTTCGTCTCGTTCGTCCATCTTCGTCCTCCAATTTGCTCCGTAGGCCTTCTTTTTACCATGTTTGTCTCGTTCGTGCATCTTCGTCCTCCCATTTGATCCCTAGGCCTTCTTTGGACCAAGTTCGTCTTGTTCTACCACCTTCGTCCTCCGATTTGATCCGTTTGAATTCTTTGGACCAAGTTTGTCTCGTTCGTCCATCTTCGTCCTCCCATTTGATCCGTTGGCCTTCTTTGGACCAAGTTCGTCTCGTTCGTCCATCTTCGCCCTTCCATTTGATCCGTTGGCCTTCTTTGGACCATGTTCGTCTCGTTCGTCCATCTTCCTCCTCCGATTTGATCCGTAGGCCTTCTTTGGACCATGTTCGTCTCGTTCGTCCATCTTCGTCCTCCCATTTGATCCCTAGGCCTTCTTTGGACCAAGTTCGTCTCGTTCGTCCATCTTCGTCCTCCCATTTGATCCGTTGGGCTTCTTTGGACCAAGTTCGTCTCGTTCGTCCATCTTCGTTCTCCCATTTGATACCTAGGCCTTCTTTGGACCAAGTTCGTCCCGTTCGTCCATCTTCGTCCTCCCATTTGCTTCGTAGGCCTTCTTTGGACCAAGTTCGCCTCGTTCGTCCATCTTCGTCCTCCCATTTGATCCGTAGGCCTTCTTTGGACCAAGTTCGCCTCGTTCCTCCATCTTCGTCCTCCTATTTGATCAGTTGGCCTTCTTTGGACCAAGTTCGTCTCGTTCGTCCATCTTCGTCCTCCAATTTGCTCCGTAGGCCTTCTTTGGACCAAGTTCGCCTCGTTCGTCCATCTTCGTCCTCCCATTTGATCCCTAGGCCTTCTTTGGACCAATTTCGTCTCGTTCGTCCATCTTCGTCCTCCCATTTGATCCCTAGGCCTTCTTTGGACCAAGTTCGTCTCGTTCGTCCTCCCATTTGATCCCTAGGCCTTCTTTGGACCAAGCTCGTCTCGTTCGTCCATCTTCGTCCTCCCATTTGATCCGTAGGCCTTCTTTGGACCAAGTTCGTCTTGTTCTACCACCTTCGTCCTCCCATTTGATCCGTTGGAATTCTTTGGACCAAGATTGTCTCGTTCGTCCATCTTCGTCCTCCCATTTGCTCCGTAGGCCTTCTTTGGACCAAGTTCGTCTCGTTCGTCCATCTTCGTCCTCCCATTTGATCCCTAGGCCTTCTTTGGACCAAGTTCGTCTCGTTCGTCCATCTTCGTCCTCCCATTTGATCCGTTGGACTTCTTTGGACCAAGCTCGTCTCGTTCGTCCATCTTCGTCCTCCCATTTGATCCGTAGGCCTTCTTTGGACCAAGTTCGTCTCGTTCGTCCATCTTCGTCCTCCCATTTGATCCCTAGGCCTTCTTTGGACCAAGTTCGTCTCGTTCGTCCATCTTCGTCCTCCCATTTGCTCCGTAGGCCTTCTTTGAACCAAGCTCGTCTCGTTCGTCCATCTTCGTCCTCCCATTTGATCAGTTGGCCTTCTTTGGACCAAGTTCGTCTCGTTCGTCCATCTTCGTCCTCCCATTTGATCCCTAGGCCTTCTTTGGACCAAGTTCGCCTCGTTCGTCCATCTTCGTCCTCCCATTTGATCCGTGGGCCTTCTTTGGACCAAGTTCGCCTCGTTCCTCCATCTTCGTCCTCCTATTTGATCAGTTGGCCTTCTTTGGACCAAGTTCGTCTCGTTCGTCCATCTTCGTCCTCCCATTTGCTCCGTAGGCCTTCTTTGGACCAAGTTCGCCTCGTTCGTCCATCTTCGTCCTCCCATTTGATCCCTAGGCCTTCTTTGGACCAATTTCGTCTCGTTCGTCCATCTTCGTCCTCCCATTTGATCCCTAGGCCTTCTTTGGACCAAGTTCGTCTCGTTCGTCCTCCCATTTGATCCCTAGGCCTTCTTTGGACCAAGCTCGTCTCGTTCGTCCATCTTCGTCCTCCCATTTGATCCGTAGGCCTTCTTTGGACCAAGTTCGTCTTGTTCTCCCACCTTCGTCCTCCCATTTGATCCGTTGGAATTCTTTGGACCAAGATTGTCTCGTTCGTCCATCTTCGTCCTCCCATTTGCTCCGTAGGCCTTCTTTGGACCAAGTTCGTCTCGTTCGTCTCGTTCGTCCATCTTCGTCCTCCCATTTGATCCCTAGGCCTTCTTTGGACCAAGTTCGTCTCGTTCGTCCATCTTCGTCCTCCCATTTGATCCGTTGGACTTCTTTGGACCAAGCTCGTCTCGTTCGTCCATCTTCGTCCTCCCATTTGATCCGTAGGCCTTCTTTGGACCAAGTTCGTCTCGTTCGTCCATCTTCGTCCTCCCATTTGATCCCTAGGCCTTCTTTGGACCAAGTTCGTCTCGTTCGTCCATCTTCGTCCTCCCATTTCTCCGTAGGCCTTCTTTGAACCAAGCTCGTCTCGTTCGTCCATCTTCGTCCTCCCATTTGATCAGTTGGCCTTCTTTGGACCAAGTTCGTCTCGTTCGTCCATCTTCGTCCTCCCATTTGATCCCTAGGCCTTCTTTGGACCAAGTTCGTCCCGTTCGTCCATCTTCGTCCTCCCATTTGCTACGTAGGCCTTCTTTGGACCAAGTTCGCCTCGTTCCTCCATATTCGTCCTCCCATTTGATTCGTAGGCCTTCTTTGGACCAAGTTCGCCTCGTTCGTCCATCTTCGTCCTCCCATTTGATCCCTAGGCCTTCTTTGGACCATGTTCGTCTCGTTCGTCCATCTTCGTCCTCCCATTTGATCCCTAGGCCTTCTTTGGACCAAGTTCCTCTCGTTCGTCCATCTTCGTCCTCCCATTTGATCCGTTGGCCTTCTTTGGACCAAGTTCGTCTCGTTCGTCCATCTTCGTCCTCCCATTTGATCCGTAGGCCTTCTTTGGACCAAGTTCGTCTTGTTCTACCACCTTCGTCCTCCCATTTGATCCGTTGGAATTCTTTGGACCTAGTTTGTCTCGTTTGTCCATCTTCGTCCTCCCATTTGATCCGTAGGCCTTCTTTGGACCAAGTTCGCCTTGTTCCTCCATCTTCGTCCTCCCATTTGATCCCTAGGCCTTCTTTGGACCAAGTTCGTCTCGTTCGTCCATCTTCGTCCTCCCATTTGATCCGTTGGCCTTCTTTGGACCAAGTTCGTCTCGTTCGTCCATCTTCGTCCTCCTATTTGATCCGTAGGCCTTCTTTGGACCAAGTTCGTCTCGTTCGTCCATCTTCGTCCTCCCATTTGATCCCTAGGCCTTTTTTGGACCAAGTTCGTCTCGTTCGTCCATCTTCGTCCTCCCATTTGCTCCGTAGGCCTTCTTTGAACCAAGCTCGTCTCGTTCGTCCATCTTCGTCCTCCCATTTGATCAGTTGGCCTTCTTTGGACCAAGTTCGTCTCGTTCGTCCATCTTCGTCCTCCCATTTGATCCCTAGGCCTTCTTTGGACCAAGTTCGTCTTGTTCTACCACCTTCGTCCTCCCATTTGATCCGTTGGAATTCTTTGGACCAAGATTGTCTCGTTCGTCCATCTTCGTCCTCCCATTTGCTCCGTAGGCCTTCTTTGGACCAAGTTCGTCTCGTTCGTCTCGTTCGTCCATCTTCGTCCTCCCATTTGATCCCTAGGCCTTCTTTGGACCAAGTTCGTCTCGTTCGTCCATCTTCGTCCTCCCATTTGATCCGTTGGACTTCTTTGGACCAAGCTCGTCTCGTTCGTCCATCTTCGTCCTCCCATTTGATCCGTAGGCCTTCTTTGGACCAAGTTCGTCTCGTTCGTCCATCTTCGTCCTCCCATTTGATCCCTAGGCCTTCTTTGGACCAAGTTCGTCTCGTTCGTCCATCTTCGTCCTCCCATTTGCTCCGTAGGCCTTCTTTGAACCAAGCTCGTCTCGTTCGTCCATCTTCGTCCTCCCATTTGATCAGTTGGCCTTCTTTGGACCAAGTTCGTCTCGTTCGTCCATCTTCGTCCTCCCATTTGATCCCTAGGCCTTCTTTGGACCAAGTTCGTCCCGTTCGTCCATCTTCGTCCTCCCATTTGCTACGTAGGCCTTCTTTGGACCAAGTTCGCCTCGTTCCTCCATATTCGTCCTCCCATTTGATTCGTAGGCCTTCTTTGGACCAAGTTCGCCTCGTTCGTCCATCTTCGTCCTCCCATTTGATCCCTAGGCCTTCTTTGGACCATGTTCGTCTCGTTCGTCCATCTTCGTCCTCCCATTTGATCCCTAGGCCTTCTTTGGACCAAGTTCCTCTCGTTCGTCCATCTTCGTCCTCCCATTTGATCCGTTGGCCTTCTTTGGACCAAGTTCGTCTCGTTCGTCCATCTTCGTCCTCCCATTTGATCCGTAGGCCTTCTTTGGACCAAGTTCGTCTTGTTCTACCACCTTCGTCCTCCCATTTGATCCGTTGGAATTCTTTGGACCTAGTTTGTCTCGTTTGTCCATCTTCGTCCTCCCATTTGATCCGTAGGCCTTCTTTGGACCAAGTTCGCCTTGTTCCTCCATCTTCGTCCTCCCATTTGATCCCTAGGCCTTCTTTGGACCAAGTTCGTCTCGTTCGTCCATCTTCGTCCTCCCATTTGATCCGTTGGCCTTCTTTGGACCAAGTTCGTCTCGTTCGTCCATCTTCGTCCTCCCATTTGATCCCTAGGCCTTCTTTGGACCAAGTTCCTCTCGTTCGTCCATCTTCGTCCTCCCATTTGATCCGTTGGCCTTCTTTGGACCAAGTTCGTCTCGTTCGTCCATCTTCGTCCTCCCATTTGATCCGTAGGCCTTCTTTGGACCAAGTTCGTCTTGTTCTACCACCTTCGTCCTCCCATTTGATCCGTTGGAATTCTTTGGACCTAGTTTGTCTCGTTTGTCCATCTTCGTCCTCCCATTTGATCCGTAGGCCTTCTTTGGACCAAGTTCGCCTTGTTCCTCCATCTTCGTCCTCCCATTTGATCCCTAGGCCTTCTTTGGACCATGTTCGTCTCGTTCGTCCATCTTCGTCCTCCCATTTGCTCCGTAGGCCTTCTTTGGACCAAGTTCGTCTCGTTCGTCCATCTTCGTCCTCCCATTTGATCCCTAGGCCTTCTTTGGACCAAGTTCGTCTCGTTCGTCCATCTTCGTCCTCCCATTTGATCCGTTGGACTTCTTTGGACCAAGCTCGTCTCGTTCGTCCAGCTTCGTCCTCCCATTTGATCCGTAGGCCTTCTTTGGACCAAGTTCGTCTCGTTCGTCCATCTTCGTCCTCCCATTTGATCCCTAGGCCTTCTTTGGACCAAGTTCGTCTCGTTCGTCCATCTTCGTCCTCCCATTTGCTCCGTAGGCCTTCTTTGAACCAAGTTCGTCTCGTTCGTCCATCTTCGTCCTCCCATTTGATCCCTAGGCCTTCTTTGGACCAAGTTCGTCTCGTTCGTCCATCTTCGTCCTCCCATTTGATCCGTTGGACTTCTTTGGACCAAGCTCGTCTCGTTCGTCCAGCTTCGTCCTCCCATTTGATCCGTAGGCCTTCTTTGGACCAAGTTCGTCTCGTTCGTCCATCTTCGTCCTCCCATTTGATCCCTAGGCCTTCTTTGGACCAAGTTCGTCTCGTTCGTCCATCTTCGTCCTCCCATTTGCTCCGTAGGCCTTCTTTGAACCAAGCTCGTCTCGTTCGTCCATCTTCGTCCTCCCATTTGATCCCTAGGTCTTCTTTGGACCAAGTTCGTCTCTTTCGTCCATCTTCGTCCTCCCATTTGATCCGTAGGCCTTCTTTGGACCAAGGTCGTCTTGTTCTACCACCTTCGTCCTCCCATTTGATCCGTTGGAATTCTTTGGACCAAGTTTGTCTCGTTTGTCCATCTTCGTCCTCCCATTTGATCCGTAGGCCTTCTTTGGACCAAGTTCGCCTCGTTCCTCCATCTTCGTCCTCCTATTTGATCCCTAGGGCTTCTTTGGACCATGTTCGTCTCGTTCGTCCATCTTCGTCCTCCCATTTGCTCCGTAGGCCTTCTTTGGACCAAGTTCGTCTCGTTCGTCCATCTTCGTCCTCCCATTTGATCCCTAGGCCTTCTTTGGACCAAGTTCGTCTCGTTCGTCCATCTTCGTCCTCCCATTTGATCCGTTGGACTTCTTTGGACCAAGCTCGTCTCGTTCGTCCAGCTTCGTCCTCCCATTTGATCCGTAGGCCTTCTTTGGACCAAGTTCGTCTCGTTCGTCCATCTTCGTCCTCCCATTTGATCCCTAGGCCTTCTTTGAACCAAGCTCGTCTCGTTCGTCCATCTTCGTCCTCCCATTTGATCAGTTGGCCTTCTTTGGACCAAGCTCGTCTCGTTCGTCCATCTTCGTCCTCCCGTTTGATCCCTAGGCCTTCTTTGGACCAAGTTCGTCCCGTTCGTCCATCTTCGTCCTCCCATTTGATCCCTAGGCCTTCTTTGGACCAAGTTCGTCCCGTTCCTCCATCTTCGTCCTCCCATTTGCTTCGTAGGCCTTCTTTGGACCAAGTTCGCCTCGTTCGTCCATATTCGTCCTCCCATTTGATCCGTAGGCCTTCTTTGGACCAAGTTCGCCTCGTTCGTCCATCTTCGTCCTCCCATTTGATCCCTAGGTCTTCTTTGGACCAAGTTCGTCTCTTTCGTCCATCTTCGTCCTCCCATTTGATCCGTAGGCCTTCTTTGGACCAAGGTCGTCTTGTTCTACCACCTTCGTCCTCCCATTTGATCCGTTGGAATTCTTTGGACCAAGTTTGTCTCGTTTGTCCATCTTCGTCCTCCCATTTGATCCGTAGGCCTTCTTTGGACCAAGTTCGCCTCGTTCCTCCATCTTCGTCCTCCTATTTGATCCCTAGGGCTTCTTTGGACCATGTTCGTCTCGTTCGTCCATCTTCGTCCTCCCATTTGCTCCGTAGGCCTTCTTTGGACCAAGTTCGTCTCGTTCGTCCATCTTCGTCCTCCCATTTGATCCCTAGGCCTTCTTTGGACCAAGTTCGTCTCGTTCGTCCATCTTCGTCCTCCCATTTGATCCGTTGGACTTCTTTGGACCAAGCTCGTCTCGTTCGTCCAGCTTCGTCCTCCCATTTGATCCGTAGGCCTTCTTTGGACCAAGTTCGTCTCGTTCGTCCATCTTCGTCCTCCCATTTGATCCCTAGGCCTTCTTTGAACCAAGCTCGTCTCGTTCGTCCATCTTCGTCCTCCCATTTGATCAGTTGGCCTTCTTTGGACCAAGCTCGTCTCGTTCGTCCATCTTCGTCCTCCCGTTTGATCCCTAGGCCTTCTTTGGACCAAGTTCGTCCCGTTCGTCCATCTTCGTCCTCCCATTTGATCCCTAGGCCTTCTTTGGACCAAGTTCGTCCCGTTCCTCCATCTTCGTCCTCCCATTTGCTTCGTAGGCCTTCTTTGGACCAAGTTCGCCTCGTTCGTCCATATTCGTCCTCCCATTTGATCCGTAGGCCTTCTTTGGACCAAGTTCGCCTCGTTCGTCCATCTTCGTCCTCCCATTTGATCCCTAGGTCTTCTTTGGACCAAGTTCGTCTCGTTCGTCCATCTTCGTCCTCCCATTTGATCCGTTGGCCTTCTTTGGACCAAGTTCGTCTTGTTCGTCCATCTTCGTCCTCCCATTTGATCCGTAGGCCTTCTTTGGACCAAGGTCGTCTTGTTCTACCACCTTCGTCCTCCCATTTGATCCGTTGGAATTCTTTGGACCAAGTTTGTCTCGTTTGTCCATCTTCGTCCTCCCATTTGATCCGTAGGCCTTCTTTGGACCAAGTTCGCCTCGTTCCTCCATCTTCGTCCTCCTATTTGATCCCTAGGCCTTCTTTGGACCAAGTTCGTCTCGTTCGTCCATCTTCGTCCTCCCATTTGATCCGTTGGCCTTCTTTGGACCAAGTTCGTCTCGTTCGTCCATCTTCGTCCTCCCATTTGATCCCTAGGCCTTCTTTGGACCAAGTTCGTCCCGTTCGTCCATCTTCGTCCTCCCATTTGCTACGTAGGCCTTCTTTGGACCAAGTTCGCCTCGTTCGTCCATATTCGTCCTCCCATTTGATCCGTAGGCCTTCTTTGGACCAAGTTCGCCTCGTTCGTCCATCTTCGTCCTCCCATTTGATCCCTAGGTCTTCTTTGGACCAAGTTCGTCTCGTTCGTCCATCTTCGTCCTCCCATTTGATCCGTTGGCCTTCTTTGGACCAAGTTCGTCTCGTTCGTCCATCTTCGTCCTCCCATTTGATTCGTAGGCCTTCTTTGGACCAAGTTCGTCTTGTTCTACCACCTTCGTCCTCCCATTTGATCCGTTGGAATTCTTTGGACCAAGTTTGTCTCGTTTGTCCATCTTCGTCCTCCCATTTGATCCGTAGGCCTTCTTTGGACCAAGTTCGCCTCGTTCCTCCATCTTCCTCCTCCCATTTGATCCCTAGGCCTTCTTTGGACCAAGTTCGTCTCGTTCGTCCATCTTCGTCCTCCCATTTGATCCGTTGGCCTTCTTTGGACCAAGTTCGTCTCGTTCGTCCATCTTCGTCCTCCTATTTGATCCGTAGGCCTTCTTTGGACCAAGTTCGTCTCGTTCGTCCATCTTCGTCCTCCCATTTGATCCCTAGGCCTTCTTTGGACCAAGTTCGTCTCGTTCGTCCATCTTCGTCCTCCCATTTGCTCCGTAGGCCTTCTTTGGACCAAGTTCGCCTCGTTCGTCCATCTTCATCCTCCCATTTGATCCCTAGGCCTTCTTTGGACCAAGCTCGTCTCGTTCGTCCATCTTCGTCCTCCCATTTGATCAGTTGGCCTTCTTTGGACCAAGTTCGTCTCGTTCGTCCATCTTCGTCCTCCCATTTGATCCGTTGGCCTTCTTTGGACCAAGTTCGTCTCGTTCGTCCATCTTCCTTCTCCCATTTGATCCGTTGGGCTTCTTTGGACCATGTTCGTCTCGTTCGTCCATCTTCGTCCTCCCATTTGATCCCTAGGCCTTCTTTGGACCAAGTTCGTCTCGTTCGTCCATCTTCATCCTCCCATTTGCTCCGTAGGCCTTCTTTTTACCATGTTTGTCTCGTTCGTCCATCTTCGTCCTCCCATTTGATCCCTAGGCCTTCTTTGGACCAAGTTCGTCTTGTTCTACCACCTTCGTCCTCCCATTTGATCCGTTGGAATTCTTTGGACCAAGTTTGTCTCGTTCGTCCATCTTCGTCCTCCCATTTGATCCGTTGGCCTTCTTTGGACCAAGTTCGTCTCATTCGTCCATCTTCGTCCTCCCATTTGCTCCGTTGGCCTTCTTTGGACCAAGTTCGTCTTGTTCTACCACCTTCGTCCTCCCATTTGATCCGTTGGAATTCTTTGGACCATGTTTGTCTCGTTTGTCCATCTTCGTCCTCCCATTTGATCCGTAGGCCTTCTTTGGACCAAGTTCGCCTGGTTCCTCCATCTTCGTCCTCCCATTTGATCCCTAGGCCTTCTTTGGACCAAGTTCGTCTCGTTCGTCCATCTTCGTCCTCCCATTTGATCCGTTGGCCTTCTTTGGACCAAGTTCGTCTCGTTCGTCCATCTTCGTCCTCCTATTTGATCCGTAGGCCTTCTTTGGACCAAGTTCGTCTCGTTCGTCCATCTTCGTCCTCCCATTTGATCCCTAGGCCTTCTTTGGACCAAGTTCGTCTCGTTCGTCCATATTCGTCCTCCCATTTGATCCGTAGGCCTTCTTTGGACCAAGTTCGCCTCGTTCGTCCATCTTCGTCCTCCCATTTGATCCCTAGGTCTTCTTTGGACCAAGTTCGTCTCGTTCGTCCATCTTCGTCCTCCCATTTGATCCGTTGGCCTTCTTTGGACCAAGTTCGTCTCGTTCGTCCATCTTCGTCCTCCCATTTGATCCGTAGGCCTTCTTTGGACCAAGGTCGTCTTGTTCTACCACCTTCGTCCTCCCATTTGATCCGTTGGAATTCTTTGGACCAAGTTTGTCTCGTTTGTCCATCTTCGTCCTCCCATTTGATCCGTAGGCCTTCTTTAGACCAAGTTCGCCTCGTTCCTCCATCTTCGTCCTCCTATTTGATCCCTAGGCCTTCTTTGGACCAAGTTCGTCTCGTTCGTCCATCTTCGTCCTCCCATTTGATCCGTTGGCCTTCTTTGGACCAAGTTCGTCTCGTTCGTCCATCTTCGTCCTCCCATTTGATCCCTAGGCCTTCTTTGGACCAAGTTCGTCCCGTTCGTCCATCTTCGTCCTCCCATTTGCTACGTAGGCCTTCTTTGGACCAAGTTCGCCTCGTTCGTCCATATTCGTCCTCCCATTTGATCCGTAGGCCTTCTTTGGACCAAGTTCGCCTCGTTCGTCCATCTTCGTCCTCCCATTTGATCCCTAGGTCTTCTTTGGACCAAGTTCGTCTCGTTCGTCCATCTTCGTCCTCCCATTTGATCCGTTGGCCTTCTTTGGACCAAGTTCGTCTCGTTCGTCCATCTTCGTCCTCCCATTTGATTCGTAGGCCTTCTTTGGACCAAGTTCGTCTTGTTCTACCACCTTCGTCCTCCCATTTGATCCGTTGGAATTCTTTGGACCAAGTTTGTCTCGTTTGTCCATCTTCGTCCTCCCATTTGATCCGTAGGCCTTCTTTGGACCAAGTTCGCCTCGTTCCTCCATCTTCCTCCTCCCATTTGATCCCTAGGCCTTCTTTGGACCAAGTTCGTCTCGTTCGTCCATCTTCGTCCTCCCATTTGATCCGTTGGCCTTCTTTGGACCAAGTTCGTCTCGTTCGTCCATCTTCGTCCTCCTATTTGATCCGTAGGCCTTCTTTGGACCAAGTTCATCTCGTTCGTCCATCTTCGTCCTCCCATTTGATCCCTAGGCCTTCTTTGGACCAAGTTCGTCTCGTTCGTCCATCTTCGTCCTCCCATTTGCTCCGTAGGCCTTCTTTGGACCAAGTTCGCCTCGTTCGTCCATCTTCATCCTCCCATTTGATCCCTAGGCCTTCTTTGGACCAAGCTCGTCTCGTTCGTCCATCTTCGTCCTCCCATTTGATCAGTTGGCCTTCTTTGGACCAAGTTCGTCTCGTTCGTCCATCTTCCTTCTCCCATTTGATCCGTTGGGCTTCTTTGGACCATGTTCGTCTCGTTCGTCCATCTTCGTCCTCCCATTTGATCCCTAGGCCTTCTTTGGACCAAGTTCGTCTCGTTCGTCCATCTTCATCCTCCCATTTGCTCCGTAGGCCTTCTTTTTACCATGTTTGTCTCGTTCGTCCATCTTCGTCCTCCCATTTGATCCCTAGGCCTTCTTTGGACCAAGTTCGTCTTGTTCTACCCCCTTCGTCCTCCCATTTGATCCGTTGGAATTCTTTGGACCAAGTTTGTCTCGTTCGTCCATCTTCGTCCTCCCATTTGATCCGTTGGCCTTCTTTGGACCAAGTTCGTCTCGTTCGTCCATCTTCGTCCTCCCATTTGCTCCGTTGGCCTTCTTTGGACCAAGTTCGTCTTGTTCTACCACCTTCGTCCTCCCATTTGATCCGTTGGAATTCTTTGGACCATGTTTGTCTCGTTTGTCCATCTTCGTCCTCCCATTTGATCCGTAGGCCTTCTTTGGACCAAGTTCGCCTCGTTCCTCCATCTTCGTCCTCCTATTTGATCCCTAGGCCTTCTTTGGACCAAGTTCGTCTCGTTCGTCCATCTTCATCCTCCCATTTGATCCCTAGGCCTTCTTTGGACCAAGTTCGTCCCGTTCGTCCATCTTCGTCCTCCCATTTGCTACGTAGGCCTTCTTTGGACCAAGTTCGCCTCGTTCGTCCATATTCGTCCTCCCATTTGATCCGTAGGCCTTCTTTGGACCAAGTTCGCCTCGTTCGTCCATCTTCGTCCTCCCATTTGATCCCTAGGCCTTCTTTGGACCAAGTTCGTCTCGTTCGTCCATCTTCGTCCTCCCATTTGATCCGTAGGCCTTCTTTGGACCAAGTTCGTCTTGTTCTACCACCTTCGTCCTCCCATTTGATCCGTTGGAATTCTTTGGACCAAGTTTGTCTCGTTTGTCCATCTTCGTCCTCCCATTTGATCCGTAGGCCTTCTTTGGACCAAGTTCGCCTCGTTCCTCCATCTTCGTCCTCCCATTTGATCCCTAGGCCTTCTTTGGACCAAGTTCGTCTCGTTCGTCCATCTTCGTCCTCCCATTTGATCCGTTGGCCTTCTTTGGACCAAGTTCGTCTCGTTCGTCCATCTTCGTCCTCCCATTTGATCCGTAGGCCTTCTTTGGACCAAGGTCGTCTTGTTCTACCACCTTCGTCCTCCCATTTGATCCGTTGGAATTCTTTGGACCAAGTTTGTCTCGTTTGTCCATCTTCGTCCTCCCATTTGATCCGTAGGCCTTCTTTGGACCAAGTTCGCCTCGTTCCTCCATCTTCGTCCTCCTATTTGATCCCTAGGCCTTCTTTGGACCAAGTTCGTCTCGTTCGTCCATCTTCGTCCTCCCATTTGATCCGTTGGCCTTCTTTGGACCAAGTTCGTCTCGTTCGTCCATCTTCGTCCTCCCATTTGATCCCTAGGTCTTCTTTGGACCAAGTTCGTCCCGTTCGTCCATCTTCGTCCTCCCATTTGCTACGTAGGCCTTCTTTGGACCAAGTTCGCCTCGTTCGTCCATATTCGTCCTCCCATTTGATCCGTAGGCCTTCTTTGGACCAAGTTCGCCTCGTTCGTCCATCTTCGTCCTCCCATTTGATCCCTAGGTCTTCTTTGGACCAAGTTCGTCTCGTTCGTCCATCTTCGTCCTCCCATTTGATCCGTTGGCCTTCTTTGGACCAAGTTCGTCTCGTTCGTCCATCTTCGTCCTCCCATTTGATTCGTAGGCCTTCTTTGGACCAAGTTCGTCTTGTTCTACCACCTTCGTCCTCCCATTTGATCCGTTGGAATTCTTTGGACCAAGTTTGTCTCGTTTGTCCATCTTCGTCCTCCCATTTGATCCGTAGGCCTTCTTTGGACCAAGTTCGCCTCGTTCCTCCATCTTCCTCCTCCCATTTGATCCCTAGGCCTTCTTTGGACCAAGTTCGTCTCGTTCGTCCATCTTCGTCCTCCCATTTGATCCGTTGGCCTTCTTTGGACCAAGTTCGTCTCGTTCGTCCATCTTCGTCCTCCTATTTGATCCGTAGGCCTTCTTTGGACCAAGTTCGTCTCGTTCGTCCATCTTCGTCCTCCCATTTGATCCCTAGGCCTTCTTTGGACCAAGTTCGTCTCGTTCGTCCATCTTCGTCCTCCCATTTGCTCCGTAGGCCTTCTTTGGACCAAGTTCGCCTCGTTCGTCCATCTTCATCCTCCCATTTGATCCCTAGGCCTTCTTTGGACCAAGCTCGTCTCGTTCGTCCATCTTCGTCCTCCCATTTGATCAGTTGGCCTTCTTTGGACCAAGTTCGTCTCGTTCGTCCATCTTCGTCCTCCCATTTGATCCGTTGGCCTTCTTTGGACCAAGTTCGTCTCGTTCGTCCATCTTCGTTCTCCCATTTGATCCGTTGGGCTTCTTTGGACCATGTTCGTCTCGTTCGTCCATCTTCGTCCTCCCATTTGATCCCTAGGCCTTCTTTGGACCAAGTTCGTCTCGTTCGTCCATCTTCATCCTCCCATTTGCTCCGTAGGCCTTCTTTTTACCATGTTTGTCTCGTTCGTCCATCTTCGTCCTCCCATTTGATCCCTAGGCCTTCTTTGGACCAAGTTCGTCTTGTTCTACCACCTTCGTCCTCCCATTTGATCCGTTGGAATTCTTTGGACCAAGTTTGTCTCGTTCGTCCATCTTCGTCCTCCCATTTGATCCGTTGGCCTTCTTTGGACCAAGTTCGTCTCGTTCGTCCATCTTCGTCCTCCCATTTGCTCCGTTGGCCTTCTTTGGACCAACTTCGTCTTGTTCTACCACCTTCGTCCTCCCATTTGATCCGTTGGAATTCTTTGGACCATGTTTGTCTCGTTTGTCCATCTTCGTCCTCCCATTTGATCCGTAGGCCTTCTTTGGACCAAGTTCGCCTCGTTCCTCCATCTTCGTCCTCCTATTTGATCCCTAGGCCTTCTTTGGACCAAGTTCGTCTCGTTCGTCCATCTTCGTCCTCCCATTTGATCCCTAGGCCTTCTTTGGACCAAGTTCGTCCCGTTCGTCCATCTTCGTCCTCCCATTTGCTACGTAGGCCTTCTTTGGACCAAGTTCGCCTCGTTCGTCCATATTCGTCCTCCCATTTGATCCGTAGGCCTTCTTTGGACCAAGTTCGCCTCGTTCGTCCATCTTCGTCCTCCCATTTGATCCCTAGGCCTTCTTTGGACCAAGTTCGTCTCGTTCGTCCATCTTCGTCCTCCCATTTGATCCGCAGGCCTTCTTTGGACCAAGTTCGTCTTGTTCTACCACCTTCGTCATCCCATTTGATCCGTTGGAATTCTTTGGACCAAGTTTGTCTCGTTTGTCCATCTTCGTCCTCCCATTTGATCCGTAGGCCTTCTTTGGACCAAGTTCGCCTCGTTCCTCCATCTTCGTCCTCCCATTTGATCCCTAGGCCTTCTTTGGACCAAGTTCGTCTCGTTCGTCCATCTTCGTCCTCCCATTTGATCCGTTGGCCTTCTTTGGACCAAGTTCGTCTCGTTCGTCCATCTTCGTCCTCCTATTTGATCCGTAGGCCTTCTTTGGACAAAGTTCGTCTCGTTCGTCCATCTTCGTCCTCCCATTTGATCCCTAGGCCTTCTTTGGACCAAGTTCGTCTCGTTCATCCATCTTCGTCCTCCCATTTGCTCCGTAGGCCTTCTTTGGACCAAGTTCGCCTCGTTCGTCCATCTTCATCCTCCCATTTGATCCCTAGGCCTTCTTTGGACCAAGCTCGTCTCGTTCGTCCATCTTCGTCCTCCCATTTGATCAGTTGGCCTTCTTTGGACCAAGTTCGTCTCGTTCGTCCATCTTCGTCCTCCCATTTGATCCGTTGGCCTTCTTTGGACCAAGGTCGTCTCGTTCGTCCATCTTCATTCTCCCATTTGAACCGTTGGGCTTCTTTGGACCATGTTCGTCTCGTTCGTCCATCTTCGTCCTCCCATTTGATCCCTAGGCCTTCTTTGGACCAAGTTCGTCTCGTTCGTCCATCTTCGTCCTCCCATTTGCTCCGTAGGCCTTCTTTTTACCATGTTTGTCTCGTTCGTCCATCTTCGTCCTCCAATTTGATCTGTTGGCCTTCTTTGGACCAAGTTCGTCTCGTTCGTCCATCTTCGTCCTCCCATTTGCTCCGTAGGCCTTCTTTGGACCAAGTTCGTCTCGTTCGTCCATCTTCGTCCTCCCATTTGCTCCGTAGGCCTTCTTTTTACCATGATTGTCTCGTTCGTCCATCTTCGTCCTCCCATTTGATCCGTAGGCCTTCTTTGGACCAAGTTTGTCTCGTTTGTCCATCTTCGTCCTCCCATTTGATCCGTAGGCCTTCTTTGGACCAAGTTCGCCTCGTTCCTCCATCTTCGTCCTCCTATTTGATCCCTAGGCCTTCTTTGGACCAAGTTCGTCTCGTTCGTCCATCTTCGTCCTCCCATTTGATCCGTTGGCCTTCTTTGGACCAAGTTCGTCTCGTTCGTCCATCTTCGTCCTCCCATTTGATCCCTAGGCCTTCTTTGGACCAAGTTCGTCCCGTTCGTCCATCTTCGTCCTCCCATTTGCTACGTAGGCCTTCTTCGGACCAAGTTCGCCTCGTTCGTCCATATTCGTCCTCCCATTTGATCCGTAGGCCTTCTTTGGACCAAGTTCGCCTCGTTCGTCCATCTTCGTCCTCCCATTTGATCCCTCGGCCTTCTTTGGACCAAGTTCGTCTCGTTCATCCATCTTCGTCCTCCCATTTGATCCGTAGGACTTCTTTGGACCAAGTTCGTCTTGTTCTACCACCTTCGTCCTCCCATTTGATCCGTTGGAATTCTTTGGACCAAGTTTTTCTCGTTTGTCCATCTTCGTCCTCCCATTTGATCCGTAGGCCTTCTTTGGACCAAGTTCGCCTCGTTCCTCCATCTTCGTCCTCCCATTTGATCCCTAGGCCTTCTTTGGACCAAGTTCGTCTCGTTCGTCCATCTTCGTCCTCCCATTTGATCCGTTGGCCTTCTTTGGACCAAGTTCGTCTCGTTCGTCCATCTTCGTCCTCCCATTTGATCCGTAGGCCTTCTTTGGACCATGTTCGTCTCGTTCGTCCATCTTCGTCCTCCCATTTGATCCCTAGGCCTTCTTTGGACCAAGTTCGTCTCGTTCGTCCATCTTCGTCCTCCCATTTGCTCCGTAGGCCTTCTTTGGACCAAGTTCGCCTCGTTCGTCCATCTTCATCCTCCCATTTGATCCCTAGGCCTTCTTTGGACCAAGCTCGTCTCGTTCGTCCATCTTCGTCCTCCCATTTGATCAGTTGGCCTTCTTTGGACCAAGTTCGTCTCGTTCGTCCATCTTCGTCCTCCCATTTGATCGGTTGGCCTTCTTTGGACCAAGTTCGTCTCGTTCGTCCATCTTCGTTCTCCCATTTGATCCGTTGGGCTTCTTTGGACCATGTTCGTCTCGTTCGTCCATCTTCGTCCTCCCAATTGATCCCTAGGCCTTCTTTGGACCAAGTTCGTCTCGTTCGTCCATCTTCGTCCTCCCATTTGCTCCGTAGGCCTTCTTTTTACCATGTTTGTCTCGTTCGTCCATCTTCGTCCTCCCATTTGATCTGTTGGCCTTCTTTGGACCAAGTTCGTCTCGTTCGTCCATCTTCGTCCTCCCATTTGCTCCGTAGGCCTTCTTTGGACCAAGTTCGTCTCGTTCGTCCATCTTCGTCCTCCCATTTGCTCCGTAGGCCTTCTTTTTACCATGATTGTCTCGTTCGTCCATCTTCGTCCTCCCATTTGATCCGTAGGCCTTCTTTGGACCAAGTTCGCCTCGTTCCTCCATCTTCGTCCTCCCATTTGATCCGTTGGCCTTCTTTGGACCAAGTTCGTCTCGTTCGTCCATCTTCGTCCTCCCATTTGATCCGTTGGGCTTCTTTGGACCAAGTTCGTCTCGTT
Source organism: Glycyrrhiza uralensis (assembly GCA_030159175.1). NCBI lineage: Eukaryota > Viridiplantae > Streptophyta > Magnoliopsida > Fabales > Fabaceae > Glycyrrhiza > Glycyrrhiza uralensis. The sequence continues at coordinate 18,090,751 of BRZY01000002.1, forward strand.
CGTCCATCTTCGTCCTCCCATTTGATCCCTAGGCCTTCTTTGGACCAAGTTCGCCTCGTTCATCTATCTTCGTCCTCCCATTTGATCCGTTGGCCTTCTTTGGACCAAGTTCGTCTCGTTCGTCCATCTTCGTCCTCCTATTTGATCCGTAGGCCTTCTTTGGACCAAGTTCGTCTCGTTCGTCCATCTTCGTCCTCCCATTTGATCCCTAGGCCTTCTTTGGACCAAGTTCGCCTCGTTCGTCCATCTTCATCCTCCCATTTGCTCCGTAGGCCTTCTTTTTACCATGTTTGTCTCGTTCGTCCATCTTCGTCCTCCCATTTGATCTGTTGGCCTTCTTTGGACCAAGTTCGTCTCGTTCGTCCATCTTCGTCCTCCCATTTGCTCCGTAGGCCTTCTTTGGACCAAGTTCGTCTCGTTCGTCCATCTTCGTCCTCCCATTTGCTCCGTAGGCCTTCTTTTTACCATGATTGTCTCGTTCGTCCATCTTCGTCCTCCCATTTGATCCGTAGGCCTTCTTTGGACCAAGTTTGTCTCGTTTGTCCATCTTCGTCCTCCCATTTGATCCGTAGGCCTTCTTTGGACCAAGTTCGCCTCGTTCCTCCATCTTCGTCCTCCTATTTGATCCCTAGGCCTTCTTTGGACCAAGTTCGTCTCGTTCGTCCATCTTCGTCCTCCCATTTGATCCGTTGGCCTTCTTTGGACCAAGTTCGTCTCGTTCGTCCATCTTCGTCCTCCCATTTGATCCCTAGGCCTTCTTTGGACCAAGTTCGTCCCGTTCGTCCATCTTCGTCCTCCCATTTGCTACGTAGGCCTTCTTCGGACCAAGTTCGCCTCGTTCGTCCATATTCGTCCTCCCATTTGATCCGTAGGCCTTCTTTGGACCAAGTTCGCCTCGTTCGTCCATCTTCGTCCTCCCATTTGATCCCTCGGCCTTCTTTGGACCAAGTTCGTCTCGTTCGTCCATCTTCGTCCTCCCATTTGATCCGTTGGCCTTCTTTGGACCAAGTTCGTCTCGTTCATCCATCTTCGTCCTCCCATTTGATCCGTAGGACTTCTTTGGACCAAGTTCGTCTTGTTCTACCACCTTCGTCCTCCCATTTGATCCGTTGGAATTCTTTGGACCAAGTTTTTCTCGTTTGTCCATCTTCGTCCTCCCATTTGATCCGTAGGCCTTCTTTGGACCAAGTTCGCCTCGTTCCTCCATCTTCGTCCTCCCATTTGATCCCTAGGCCTTCTTTGGACCAAGTTCGTCTCGTTCGTCCATCTTCGTCCTCCCATTTGATCCGTTGGCCTTCTTTGGACCAAGTTCGTCTCGTTCGTCCATCTTCGTCCTCCCATTTGATCCGTAGGCCTTCTTTGGACCATGTTCGTCTCGTTCGTCCATCTTCGTCCTCCCATTTGATCCCTAGGCCTTCTTTGGACCAAGTTCGTCTCGTTCGTCCATCTTCGTCCTCCCATTTGCTCCGTAGGCCTTCTTTGGACCAAGTTCGCCTCGTTCGTCCATCTTCATCCTCCCATTTGATCCCTAGGCCTTCTTTGGACCAAGCTCGTCTCGTTCGTCCATCTTCGTCCTCCCATTTGATCAGTTGGCCTTCTTTGGACCAAGTTCGTCTCGTTCGTCCATCTTCGTCCTCCCATTTGATCGGTTGGCCTTCTTTGGACCAAGTTCGTCTCGTTCGTCCATCTTCGTTCTCCCATTTGATCCGTTGGGCTTCTTTGGACCATGTTCGTCTCGTTCGTCCATCTTCGTCCTCCCAATTGATCCCTAGGCCTTCTTTGGACCAAGTTCGTCTCGTTCGTCCATCTTCGTCCTCCCATTTGCTCCGTAGGCCTTCTTTTTACCATGTTTGTCTCGTTCGTCCATCTTCGTCCTCCCATTTGATCTGTTGGCCTTCTTTGGACCAAGTTCGTCTCGTTCGTCCATCTTCGTCCTCCCATTTGCTCCGTAGGCCTTCTTTGGACCAAGTTCGTCTCGTTCGTCCATCTTCGTCCTCCCATTTGCTCCGTAGGCCTTCTTTTTACCATGATTGTCTCGTTCGTCCATCTTCGTCCTCCCATTTGATCCGTAGGCCTTCTTTGGACCAAGTTCGCCTCGTTCCTCCATCTTCGTCCTCCCATTTGATCCGTTGGCCTTCTTTGGACCAAGTTCGTCTCGTTCGTCCATCTTCGTCCTCCCATTTGATCCGTTGGGCTTCTTTGGACCAAGTTCGTCTCGTTCGTCCATCTTCGTCCTCCCATTTGATCCCTAGGCCTTCTTTGGACCAAGTTCGCCTCGTTCATCTATCTTCGTCCTCCCATTTGATCCGTTGGCCTTCTTTGGACCAAGTTCGTCTCGTTCGTCCATCTTCGTCCTCCTATTTGATCCGTAGGCCTTCTTTGGACCAAGTTCGTCTCGTTCGTCCATCTTCGTCCTCCCATTTGATCCCTAGGCCTTCTTTGGACCAAGTTCGCCTCGTTCGTCCATCTTCATCCTCCCATTTGATCCCTAGGCCTTCTTTGGACCAAGTTCCTCTCGTTCGTCCATCTTCGTCCTCCCATTTGATCCGTTGGCCTTCTTTGGACCAAGTTCGTCTCGTTCGTCCATCTTCGTCCTCCCATTTGATCCGTAGGCCTTCTTTGGACCAAGTTCGTCTTGTTCTACCACCTTCGTCCTCCTATTTGATCCGTTGGAATTCTTTGGACCAAGTTTGTCTCGTTCGTCCATCTTCGTCCTCCCATTTGATCCGTAGGCCTTCTTTGGACCAAGTTCGCCTCGTTCCTCCATCTTCGTCCTCCCATTTGATCCCTAGGCCTTCTTTGGACCAAGTTCATCTCGTTCGTCCATCTTCGTCCTCCCATTTGATCCGTTGGCCTTCTTTGGACCAAGCTCGTCTCGTTCGTCCATCTTCGTCCTCCTATTTGATCCCTAGGCCTTCTTTGGACCAAGTTCGTCTCGTTCATCTATCTTCGTCCTCCCATTTGATCCGTTGGCCTTCTTTGGACCAAGTTCGTCTCGTTCGTCCATCTTCGTCCTCCTATTTGATCCGTAGGCCTTCTTTGGACCAAGTTCGTCTCGTTCGTCCATCTTCGTCCTCCCATTTGATCCCTAGGCCTTCTTTGGACCAAGTTCGCCTCGTTCGTCCATCTTCATCCTCCCATTTGATCCCTAGGCCTTCTTTGGACCAAGCTCGTCTCGTTCGTCCATCTTCGTCCTCCCATTTGATCAGTTGGCCTTCTTTGGACCAAGTTCGTCTCGTTCGTCCATCTTCGTCCTCCCATTTGATCCGTTGGCGTTCTTTGGACCAAGTTCGTCTCGTTCGTCCATCTTCGTCCTCCCATTTGATCCGTTGGGCATCTTTGGACCATGTTCGTCTCGTTCGTCCATCTTCGTCCTCCCATTTGATCCTTAGGCCTTCTTTGGACCAAGTTCGTCTCTCGTTCGTCCATCTTCGTCCTCCCATTTGCTCCGTAGGCCTTCTTTTTACCATGTTTGTCTCGTTCGTCCATCTTCGTCCTCCCATTTGATCCCTAGGCCTTCTTTGGACCAAGTTCGTCTTGTTCTACCACCTTCGTCCTCCCATTTGATCCGTTGGAATTCTTTGGACCAAGTTTGTCTCGTTCGTCCATCTTCGTCCTCCCATTTGATCCGTTGGCCTTCTTTGGACCAAGTTCGTCTCGTTCGTCCATCTTCGTCCTCCCATTTGATCCGTTGGCCTTCTTTGGACCATGTTCGTCTCGTTCGTCCATCTTCCTCCTCCGATTTGATCCGTAGGCCTTCTTTGGACCAAGTTCGTCTCGTTCGTCCATCTTCATCCTCCCATTTGATCCCTAGGCCTTCTTTGGACCAAGTTCGTCTCGTTCGTCCATCTTCGTCCTCCCATTTGATCCGTTGGCTTTCTTTGGACCATGTTCGTCTCGTTCGTCCATCTTCGTCCTCCCATTTGATCCGTAGGCTTTCTTTGGACCATGTTCGTCTCGTTCGTCCATCTTCGTCCTCCCATTTGATCCCTAGGCCTTCTTTGGACCAAGTTCGTCTCGTTCGTCCATCTTCGTCCTCCCATTTGCTCCGTAGGCCTTCTTTTTACCATGTTAGTCTCGTTCGTCCATCTTCGTCCTCCCATTTGATCCGTAGGCCTTCTTTGGACCAAGTTCGTCTCGTTCGTCCATCTTCGTCCTCCCATTTGATCAGTTGGCCTTCTTTGGACCAAGTTCGTCTCGTTCGTCCATCTTCGTCCTCCCATTTGATCCGTTGGCCTTCTTTGGACCAAGGTCGTCTCGTTCGTCCATCTTCGTTCTCCCATTTGAACCGTTGGGCTTCTTTGGACCATGTTCATCTCGTTCGTCCATCTTCGTCCTCCCATTTGATCCCTAGGCCTTGTTTGGACCAAGTTCGTCTCGTTCGTCCATCTTCGTCCTCCCATTTGCTCCGTAGGCCTTCTTTTTACCATGTTTGTCTCGTTCGTCCATCTTCGTAATCCAATTTGATCTGTTGGCCTTCTTTGGACCATGTTCGTCTCGTTCGTCCATCTTCGTCCTCCCATTTGCTCCGTAGGCCTTCTTTGGACCAAGTTCGTCTCGTTCGTCCATCTTCGTCCTCCGATTTGCTCCGTAGGCCTTCTTTTTACCATGATTGTCTCGTTCGTCCATCTTCGTCCTCCCATTTGATCCGTAGGCCTTCTTTGGACCAAGTTTGTCTCGTTTGTCCATCTTCGTCCTCCCATTTGATCCGTAGGCCTTCTTTGGACCAAGTTCGCCTCTTTCCTCCATCTTCGTCCTCCTATTTGATCCCTAGGCCTTCTTTGGACCAAGTTCGTCTCGTTCGTCCATCTTCGTCCTCCCATTTGATCCGTTGGCCTTCTTTGGACCAAGTTCGTCTCGTTCGTCCATCTTCGTCCTCCCATTTGATCCCTAGGCCTTCTTTGGACCAAGTTCGTCCCGTTCGTCCATCTTCGTCCTCCCATTTGCTACGTAGGCCTTCTTCGGACCAAGTTCGCCTCGTTCGTCCATATTCGTCCTCCCATTTGATCCGTAGGCCTTCTTTGGACCAAGTTCGCCTCGTTCGTCCATCTTCGTCCTCCCATTTGATCCCACGGCCTTCTTTGGACCAAGTTCGTCTCGTTCGTCCATCTTCGTCCTCCCATTTGATCCGTTGGCCTTCTTTGGACCAAGTTCGTCTCGTTCGTCCATCTTCGTCCTCCCATTTGATCCGTTGGCCTTCTTTGGACCAAGTTCGTCTCGTTCGTCCATCTTCGTCCTCCCATTTGATCCGTAGGCCTTCTTTGGACCAAGTTCGTCTCGTTCGTCCATCTTCGTCCTCCCATTTGATCCCTAGGCCTTCTTTGGACCAAGTTCGTCTCGTTCGTCCATCTTCGTCCTCCCATTTGCTCCGTAGGCCTTCTTTGGACCAAGTTCGCCTCGTTCGTCCATCTTCATCCTCCCATTTGATCCCTAGGCCTTCTTTGGACCAAGCTCGTCTCGTTCGTCCATCTTCGTCCTCCCATTTGATCAGTTGGCCTTCTTTGGACCAAGTTCGTCTCGTTCGTCCATCTTCGTCCTCCCATTTGATCCCTAGGCCTTCTTTGGACCAAGTTCGCCTCGTTCATCTATCTTCGTCCTCCCATTTGATCCGTTGGCCTTCTTTGGACCAAGTTCGTCTCGTTCGTCCATCTTCGTCCTCCTATTTGATCCGTAGGCCTTCTTTGGACCAAGTTCGTCTCGTTCGTCCATCTTCGTCCTCCCATTTGATCCCTAGGCCTTCTTTGGACCAAGTTCGCCTCGTTCGTCCATCTTCATCCTCCCATTTGCTCCGTAGGCCTTCTTTTTACCATGTTTGTCTCGTTCGTCCATCTTCGTCCTCCCATTTGATCTGTTGGCCTTCTTTGGACCAAGTTCGTCTCGTTCGTCCATCTTCGTCCTCCCATTTGCTCCGTAGGCCTTCTTTGGACCAAGTTCGTCTCGTTCGTCCATCTTCGTCCTCCCATTTGCTCCGTAGGCCTTCTTTTTACCATGATTGTCTCGTTCGTCCATCTTCGTCCTCCCATTTGATCCGTAGGCCTTCTTTGGACCAAGTTTGTCTCGTTTGTCCATCTTCGTCCTCCCATTTGATCCGTAGGCCTTCTTTGGACCAAGTTCGCCTCGTTCCTCCATCTTCGTCCTCCTATTTGATCCCTAGGCCTTCTTTGGACCAAGTTCGTCTCGTTCGTCCATCTTCGTCCTCCCATTTGATCCGTTGGCCTTCTTTGGACCAAGTTCGTCTCGTTCGTCCATCTTCGTCCTCCCATTTGATCCCTAGGCCTTCTTTGGACCAAGTTCGTCCCGTTCGTCCATCTTCGTCCTCCCATTTGATCCCTCGGCCTTCTTTGGACCAAGTTCGTCTCGTTCGTCCATCTTCGTCCTCCCATTTGATCCGTTGGCCTTCTTTGGACCAAGTTCGTCTCGTTCATCCATCTTCGTCCTCCCATTTGATCCGTAGGACTTCTTTGGACCAAGTTCGTCTTGTTCTACCACCTTCGTCCTCCCATTTGATCCGTTGGAATTCTTTGGACCAAGTTTTTCTCGTTTGTCCATCTTCGTCCTCCCATTTGATCCGTAGGCCTTCTTTGGACCAAGTTCGCCTCGTTCCTCCATCTTCGTCCTCCCATTTGATCCCTAGGCCTTCTTTGGACCAAGTTCGTCTCGTTCGTCCATCTTCGTCCTCCCATTTGATCCGTTGGCCTTCTTTGGACCAAGTTCGTCTCGTTCGTCCATCTTCGTCCTCCCATTTGATCCGTAGGCCTTCTTTGGACCATGTTCGTCTCGTTCGTCCATCTTCGTCCTCCCATTTGATCCCTAGGCCTTCTTTGGACCAAGTTCGTCTCGTTCGTCCATCTTCGTCCTCCCATTTGCTCCGTAGGCCTTCTTTGGACCAAGTTCGCCTCGTTCGTCCATCTTCATCCTCCCATTTGATCCCTAGGCCTTCTTTGGACCAAGCTCGTCTCGTTCGTCCATCTTCGTCCTCCCATTTGATCAGTTGGCCTTCTTTGGACCAAGTTCGTCTCGTTCGTCCATCTTCGTCCTCCCATTTGATCGGTTGGCCTTCTTTGGACCAAGTTCGTCTCGTTCGTCCATCTTCGTTCTCCCATTTGATCCGTTGGGCTTCTTTGGACCATGTTCGTCTCGTTCGTCCATCTTCGTCCTCCCAATTGATCCCTAGGCCTTCTTTGGACCAAGTTCGTCTCGTTCGTCCATCTTCGTCCTCCCATTTGCTCCGTAGGCCTTCTTTTTACCATGTTTGTCTCGTTCGTCCATCTTCGTCCTCCCATTTGATCTGTTGGCCTTCTTTGGACCAAGTTCGTCTCGTTCGTCCATCTTCGTCCTCCCATTTGCTCCGTAGGCCTTCTTTGGACCAAGTTCGTCTCGTTCGTCCATCTTCGTCCTCCCATTTGCTCCGTAGGCCTTCTTTTTACCATGATTGTCTCGTTCGTCCATCTTCGTCCTCCCATTTGATCCGTAGGCCTTCTTTGGACCAAGTTCGCCTCGTTCCTCCATCTTCGTCCTCCCATTTGATCCGTTGGCCTTCTTTGGACCAAGTTCGTCTCGTTCGTCCATCTTCGTCCTCCCATTTGATCCGTTGGGCTTCTTTGGACCAAGTTCGTCTCGTTCGTCCATCTTCGTCCTCCCATTTGATCCCTAGGCCTTCTTTGGACCAAGTTCGCCTCGTTCATCTATCTTCGTCCTCCCATTTGATCCGTTGGCCTTCTTTGGACCAAGTTCGTCTCGTTCGTCCATCTTCGTCCTCCTATTTGATCCGTAGGCCTTCTTTGGACCAAGTTCGTCTCGTTCGTCCATCTTCGTCCTCCCATTTGATCCCTAGGCCTTCTTTGGACCAAGTTCGCCTCGTTCGTCCATCTTCATCCTCCCATTTGATCCCTAGGCCTTCTTTGGACCAAGTTCCTCTCGTTCGTCCATCTTCGTCCTCCCATTTGATCCGTTGGCCTTCTTTGGACCAAGTTCGTCTCGTTCGTCCATCTTCGTCCTCCCATTTGATCCGTAGGCCTTCTTTGGACCAAGTTCGTCTTGTTCTACCACCTTCGTCCTCCTATTTGATCCGTTGGAATTCTTTGGACCAAGTTTGTCTCGTTCGTCCATCTTCGTCCTCCCATTTGATCCGTAGGCCTTCTTTGGACCAAGTTCGCCTCGTTCCTCCATCTTCGTCCTCCCATTTGATCCCTAGGCCTTCTTTGGACCAAGTTCATCTCGTTCGTCCATCTTCGTCCTCCCATTTGATCCGTTGGCCTTCTTTGGACCAAGCTCGTCTCGTTCGTCCATCTTCGTCCTCCTATTTGATCCCTAGGCCTTCTTTGGACCAAGTTCGTCTCGTTCATCTATCTTCGTCCTCCCATTTGATCCGTTGGCCTTCTTTGGACCAAGTTCGTCTCGTTCGTCCATCTTCGTCCTCCTATTTGATCCGTAGGCCTTCTTTGGACCAAGTTCGTCTCGTTCGTCCATCTTCGTCCTCCCATTTGATCCCTAGGCCTTCTTTGGACCAAGTTCGCCTCGTTCGTCCATCTTCATCCTCCCATTTGATCCCTAGGCCTTCTTTGGACCAAGCTCGTCTCGTTCGTCCATCTTCGTCCTCCCATTTGATCAGTTGGCCTTCTTTGGACCAAGTTCGTCTCGTTCGTCCATCTTCGTCCTCCCATTTGATCCGTTGGCGTTCTTTGGACCAAGTTCGTCTCGTTCGTCCATCTTCGTCCTCCCATTTGATCCGTTGGGCATCTTTGGACCATGTTCGTCTCGTTCGTCCATCTTCGTCCTCCCATTTGATCCTTAGGCCTTCTTTGGACCAAGTTCGTCTCTCGTTCGTCCATCTTCGTCCTCCCATTTGCTCCGTAGGCCTTCTTTTTACCATGTTTGTCTCGTTCGTCCATCTTCGTCCTCCCATTTGATCCCTAGGCCTTCTTTGGACCAAGTTCGTCTTGTTCTACCACCTTCGTCCTCCCATTTGATCCGTTGGAATTCTTTGGACCAAGTTTGTCTCGTTCGTCCATCTTCGTCCTCCCATTTGATCCGTTGGCCTTCTTTGGACCAAGTTCGTCTCGTTCGTCCATCTTCGTCCTCCCATTTGATCCGTTGGCCTTCTTTGGACCATGTTCGTCTCGTTCGTCCATCTTCCTCCTCCGATTTGATCCGTAGGCCTTCTTTGGACCAAGTTCGTCTCGTTCGTCCATCTTCATCCTCCCATTTGATCCCTAGGCCTTCTTTGGACCAAGTTCGTCTCGTTCGTCCATCTTCGTCCTCCCATTTGATCCGTTGGCTTTCTTTGGACCATGTTCGTCTCGTTCGTCCATCTTCGTCCTCCCATTTGATCCGTAGGCTTTCTTTGGACCATGTTCGTCTCGTTCGTCCATCTTCGTCCTCCCATTTGATCCCTAGGCCTTCTTTGGACCAAGTTCGTCTCGTTCGTCCATCTTCGTCCTCCCATTTGCTCCGTAGGCCTTCTTTTTACCATGTTAGTCTCGTTCGTCCATCTTCGTCCTCCCATTTGATCCGTAGGCCTTCTTTGGACCAAGTTCGTCTCGTTCGTCCATCTTCGTCCTCCCATTTGATCAGTTGGCCTTCTTTGGACCAAGTTCGTCTCGTTCGTCCATCTTCGTCCTCCCATTTGATCCGTTGGCCTTCTTTGGACCAAGGTCGTCTCGTTCGTCCATCTTCGTTCTCCCATTTGAACCGTTGGGCTTCTTTGGACCATGTTCATCTCGTTCGTCCATCTTCGTCCTCCCATTTGATCCCTAGGCCTTGTTTGGACCAAGTTCGTCTCGTTCGTCCATCTTCGTCCTCCCATTTGCTCCGTAGGCCTTCTTTTTACCATGTTTGTCTCGTTCGTCCATCTTCGTAATCCAATTTGATCTGTTGGCCTTCTTTGGACCATGTTCGTCTCGTTCGTCCATCTTCGTCCTCCCATTTGCTCCGTAGGCCTTCTTTGGACCAAGTTCGTCTCGTTCGTCCATCTTCGTCCTCCCATTTGCTCCGTAGGCCTTCTTTTTACCATGATTGTCTCGTTCGTCCATCTTCGTCCTCCCATTTGATCCGTAGGCCTTCTTTGGACCAAGTTTGTCTCGTTTGTCCATCTTCGTCCTCCCATTTGATCCGTAGGCCTTCTTTGGACCAAGTTCGCCTCGTTCCTCCATCTTCGTCCTCCTATTTGATCCCTAGGCCTTCTTTGGACCAAGTTCGTCTCGTTCGTCCATCTTCGTCCTCCCATTTGATCCGTTGGCCTTCTTTGGACCAAGTTCGTCTCGTTTGTCCATCTTCGTCCTCCCATTTGATCCCTAGGCCTTCTTTGGACCAAGTTCGTCCCGTTCGTCCATCTTCGTCCTCCCATTTGCTACGTAGGCCTTCTTCGGACCAAGTTCGCCTCGTTCGTCCATATTCGTCCTCCTATTTGATCCGTAGGCCTTCTTTGGACCAAGTTCGCCTCGTTCGTCCATCTTCGTCCTCCCATTTGATCCCACGGCCTTCTTTGGACCAAGTTCGTCTCGTTCGTCCATCTTCGTCCTCCCATTTGATCCGTTGGCCTTCTTTGGACCAAGTTCGTCTCGTTCGTCCATCTTCGTCCTCCCATTTGATCCGTAGGACTTCTTTGGACCAAGTTCGTCTTGTTCTACCACCTTCGTCCTCCCATTTGATCCATTGGAATTCTTTGGACCAAGTTTGTCTCGTTTGTCCATCTTCGTCCTCCCATTTGATCCGTAGGCCTTCTTTGGACCAAGTTCGCCTCGTTCCTCCATCTTCGTCCTCCCATTTGATCCCTAGGCCTTCTTTGGACCAAGTTCGTCTCGTTCGTCCATCTTCGTCCTCCCATTTGATCCGTTGGCCTTCTTTGGACCAAGTTCGTCTCGTTCGTCCATCTTCGTCCTCCCATTTGATCCGTAGGCCTTCTTTGGACCAAGTTCGTCTCGTTCGTCCATCTTCGTCCTCCCATTTGATCCCTAGGCCTTCTTTGGACCAAGTTCGTCTCGTTCGTCCATCTTCGTCCTCCCATTTGCTCCGTAGGCCTTCTTTGGACCAAGTTCGCCTCGTTCGTCCATCTTCATCCTCCCATTTGATCCCTAGGCCTTCTTTGGACCAAGCTCGTCTCGTTCGTCCATCTTCGTCCTCCCATTTGATCAGTTGGCCTTCTTTGGACCAAGTTCGTCTCGTTCGTCCATCTTCGTCCTCCCATTTGATCCGTTGGCCTTCTTTGGACCAAGTTCGTCTCGTTCGTCCATCTTCGTTCTCCCATTTGATCCGTTGGGCTTCTTTGGACCATGTTCGTCTCGTTCGTCCATCTTCGTCCTCCCATTTGATCCCTAGGCCTTCTTTGGACCAAGTTCGTCTCGTTCGTCCATCTTCGTCCTCCCATTTGCTCCGTAGGCCTTCTTTTTACCATTTTGTCTCGTTCGTCCATCTTCGTCCTCCCATTTGATCCCACGGCCTTCTTTGGACCAAGTTCGTCTCGTTCGTCCATCTTCGTCCTCCCATTTGATCCGTTGGCCTTCTTTGGACCAAGTTCGTCTCGTTCGTCCATCTTCGTCCTCCCATTTGATCCGTAGGACTTCTTTGGACCAAGTTCGTCTTGTTCTACCACCTTCGTCCTCCCATTTGATCCGATGGAATTCTTTGGACCAAGTTTGTCTCGTTTGTCCATCTTCGTCCTCCCATTTGATCCGTAGGCCTTCTTTGGACCAAGTTCGCCTCGTTCCTCCATCTTCGTCCTCCCATTTGATCCCTAGGCCTTCTTTGGACCAAGTTCGTCTCGTTCGTCCATCTTCGTCCTCCCATTTGATCAGTTGGCCTTCTTTGGACCAAGTTCGTCTCGTTCGTCCATCTTCGTCCTCCCATTTGATCCGTTGGCCTTCTTTGGACCAAGTTCGTCTCGTTCGTCCATCTTCGTTCTCCCATTTGATCCGTTGGGCTTCTTTGGACCATGTTCGTCTCGTTCGTCCATCTTCGTCCTCCCATTTGATCCCTAGGCCTTCTTTGGACCAAGTTCGTCTCGTTCGTCCATCTTCGTCCTCCCATTTGCTCCGTAGGCCTTCTTTTTACCATTTTGTCTCGTTCGTCCATCTTCGTCCTCCCATTTGATCTGTTGGCCTTCTTTGGACCAAGTTCGTCTCGTTCGTCCATCTTCGTCCTCCCATTTGCTCCGTAGGCCTTCTTTGGACCAAGTTCGTCTCGTTCGTCCATCTTCGTCCTCCCATTTGCTCCGTAGGCCTTCTTTTTACCATGATTGTCTCGTTCGTCCATCTTCGTCCTCCCATTTGATCCGTAGGCCTTCTTTGGACCAAGTTCGTCTTGTTCTACCACCTTCGTCCTCCCATTTGATCCGTTGGAATTCTTTGGACCAAGTTTGTCTCGTTCGTCCATCTTCGTCCTCCCATTTGATCCGTTGGCCTTCTTTGGACCAAGTTCGTCTCGTTCGTCCATCTTCGTCTTCCCATTTGATCCGTTGGCCTTCTTTGGACCAAGTTCGTCTCGTTCGTCCATCTTCCTCCTCGGATTTGATCCGTAGGCCTTCTTTGGACCAAGTTCGTCTCGTTCGTCCATCTTCGTCCTCCCATTTGATCCCTAGGCCTTCTTTGGACCAAGTTCGCCTCGTTCGTCCATATTCGTCCTCCCATTTGATTCGTAGGCCTTCTTTGGACCAAGTTCGCCTCGTTCGTCCATCTTCGTCCTCCCATTTGATCCCTAGGCCTTCTTTGGACCAAGTTCGTCTCGTTCGTCCATCTTCGTCCTCCCATTTGATCCCTAGGCCTTCTTTGGACCAAGTTCCTCTCGTTCGTCCATCTTCGTCCTCCCATTTGATCCGTTGGCCTTCTTTGGACCAAGTTCGTCTCGTTCGTCCATCTTCGTCCTCCCATTTGATCCGTAGGCCTTCTTTGGACCAAGTTCGTCTTGTTCTACCACCTTCGTCCTCCCATTTGATCCGTTGGAATTCTTTGGACCAAGTTTGTCTCGTTCGTCCATCTTCGTCCTCCCATTTGATCCGTAGGCCTTCTTTGGACCAAGTTCGCCTCGTTCCTCCATCTTCGTCCTCCCATTTGATCCCTAGGCCTTCTTTGGACCAAGTTCATCTCGTTCGTCCATCTTCGTCCTCCCATTTGATCCGTTGGCCTTCTTTGGACCAAGTTCGTCTCGTTCGTCCATCTTCGTCCTCCCATTTGATCCGTTGGCCTTCTTTGGACCATGTTCGTCTCGTTCGTCCATCTTCCTCCTCCGATTTGATCCGTAGGCCTTCTTTGGACCAAGTTCGTCTCGTTCGTCCATCTTCATCCTCCCATTTGATCCCTAGGCCTTCTTTGGACCAAGTTCGTCTCGTTCGTCCATCTTCGTCCTCCCATTTGATCCGTTGGCTTTCTTTGGACCATGTTCGTCTCGTTCGTCCATCTTCGTCCTCCCATTTGATCCGTAGGCCTTCTTTGGACCATGTTCGTCTCGTTCGTCCATCTTCGTCCTCCCATTTGATCCCTAGGCCTTCTTTGGACCAAGTTCGCCTCGTTCGTCCATCTTCGTCCTCCCATTTGATCCCTAGGCCTTCTTTGGACCAAGTTCGTCTCGTTCGTCCATCTTCGTCCTCCCATTTGATCCCTAGGCCTTCTTTGGACCAAGTTCCTCTCGTTCGTCCATCTTCGTCCTCCCATTTGATCCGTTGGCCTTCTTTGGACCAAGTTCGTCTCGTTCGTCCATCTTCGTCCTCCCATTTGATCCGTAGGCCTTCTTTGGACCAAGTTCGTCTTGTTCTACCACCTTCGTCCTCCCATTTGATCCGTTGGAATTCTTTGGACCAAGTTTGTCTCGTTCGTCCATCTTCGTCCTCCCATTTGATCCGTAGGCCTTCTTTGGACCAAGTTCGCCTCGTTCCTCCATCTTCGTCCTCCCATTTGATCCCTAGGCCTTCTTTGGACCAAGTTCATCTCGTTCGTCCATCTTCGTCCTCCCATTTGATCCGTTGGCCTTCTTTGGACCAAGTTCGTCTCGTTCGTCCATCTTCGTCCTCCCATTTGATCCGTTGGCCTTCTTTGGACCATGTTCGTCTCGTTCGTCCATCTTCCTCCTCCGATTTGATCCGTAGGCCTTCTTTGGACCAAGTTCGTCTCGTTCGTCCATCTTCATCCTCCCATTTGATCCCTAGGCCTTCTTTGGACCAAGTTCGTCTCGTTCGTCCATCTTCGTCCTCCCATTTGATCCGTTGGCTTTCTTTGGACCATGTTCGTCTCGTTCGTCCATCTTCGTCCTCCCATTTGATCCGTAGGCCTTCTTTGGACCATGTTCGTCTCGTTCGTCCATCTTCGTCCTCCCATTTGATCCCTAGGCCTTCTTTGGACCAAGTTCGTCTCGTTCGTCCATCTTCGTCCTCCCATTTGCTCCGTAGGCCTTCTTTTTACCATGTTAGTCTCGTTCGTCCATCTTCGTCCTCCCATTTGATCCGTAGGCCTTCTTTGGACCAAGTTCGTCTCGTTCGTCCATCTTCGTCCTCCCATTTGATCAGTTGGCCTTCTTTGGACCAAGTTCGTCTCGTTCGTCCATCTTCGTCCTCCCATTTGATCCGTTGGCCTTCTTTGGACCAAGGTCGTCTCGTTCGTCCATCTTCGTTCTCCCATTTGAACCGTTGGGCTTCTTTGGACCATGTTCATCTCGTTCGTCCATCTTCGTCCTCCCATTTGATCCCTAGGCCTTGTTTGGACCAAGTTCGTCTCGTTCGTCCATCTTCGTCCTCCCATTTGCTCCGTAGGCCTTCTTTTTACCATGTTTGTCTCGTTCGTCCATCTTCGTCCTCCAATTTGATCTGTTGGCCTTCTTTGGACCATGTTAGTCTCGTTCGTCCATCTTCGTCCTCCCATTTGCTCCGTAGGCCTTCTTTGGACCAAGTTCGTCTCGTTCGTCCATCTTCGTCCTCCCATTTGCTCCGTAGGCCTTCTTTTTACCATGATTGTCTCGTTCGTCCATCTTCGTCCTCCCATTTGATCCGTAGGCCTTCTTTGGACCAAGTTTGTCTCGTTTGTCCATCTTCGTCCTCCCATTTGATCCGTAGGCCTTCTTTGGACCAAGTTCGCCTCGTTCCTCCATCTTCGTCCTCCTATTTGATCCCTAGGCCTTCTTTGGACCAAGTTCGTCTCGTTCGTCCATCTTCGTCCTCCCATTTGATCCGTTGGCCTTCTTTGGACCAAGTTCGTCTCGTTCGTCCATCTTCGTCCTCCCATTTGATCCCTAGGCCTTCTTTGGACCAAGTTCGTCCCGTTCGTCCATCTTCGTCCTCCCATTTGCTACGTAGGCCTTCTTCGGACCAAGTTCGCCTCGTTCGTCCATATTCGTCCTCCCATTTGATCCGTAGGCCTTCTTTGGACCAAGTTCGCCTCGTTCGTCCATCTTCGTCCTCCCATTTGATCCCTCGGCCTTCTTTGGACCAAGTTCGTCTCGTTCGTCCATCTTCGTCCTCCCATTTGATCCGTTGGCCTTCTTTGGACCAAGTTCGTCTCGTTCGTCCATCTTCGTCCTCCCATTTGATCCGTAGGACTTCTTTGGACCAAGTTCGTCTTGTTCTACCACCTTCGTCCTCCCATTTGATCCGTTGGAATTCTTTGGACCAAGTTTGTCTCGTTTGACCATCTTCGTCCTCCCATTTGATCCGTAGGCCTTCTTTGGACCAAGTTCGCCTCGTTCCTCCATCTTCGTCCTCCCATTTGATCCCTAGGCCTTCTTTGGACCAAGTTCGTCTCGTTCGTCCATCTTCGTCTTCTTTGGACCAAGTTCGTCTCGTTCGTCCATCTTCGTCCTCCCATTTGATCCGTTGGCCTTCTTTGGACCAAGTTCGTCTCGTTCGTCCATCTTCGTCCTCCCATTTGATCCGTAGGCCTTCTTTGGACCAAGTTCGTCTCGTTCGTCCATCTTCGTCCTCCCATTTGCTCCGTAGGCCTTCTTTGGACCAAGTTCGCCTTGTTCGTCCATCTTCATCCTCCCATTTGATCCCTAGGCCTTCTTTGGACCAAGCTCGTCTCGTTCGTCCATCTTCGTCCTCCCATTTGATCAGTTGGCCTTCTTTGGACCAAGTTCGTCTCGTTCGTCCATCTTCGTCCTCCCATTTGATCCGTTGGCCTTCTTTGGACCAAGTTCGTCTCGTTCGTCCATCTTCGTTCTCCCATTTGATCCGTTGGGCTTCTTTGGACCATGTTCGTCTCGTTCGTCCATCTTCGTCCTCCCATTTGATCCCTAGGCCTTCTTTGGACCAAGTTCGTCTCGTTCGTCCATCTTCGTCCTCCCATTTGCTCCGTAGGCCTTCTTTTTACCATGATTGTCTCGTTCGTCCATCTTCGTCCTCCCATTTGATCCGTAGGCCTTCTTTGGACCAAGTTCGTCTTGTTCTACCACCTTCGTCCTCCCATTTGATCCGTTGGAATTCTTTGGACCAAGTTTGTCTCGTTCGTCCATCTTCGTCCTCCCATTTGATCCGTTGGCCTTCTTTGGACCAAGTTCGTCTCGTTCGTCCATCTTCGTCTTCCCATTTGATCCGTTGGCCTTCTTTGGACCAAGTTCGTCTCGTTCGTCCATCTTCCTCCTCGGATTTGATCCGTAGGCCTTCTTTGGACCAAGTTCGTCTCGTTCGTCCATCTTCGTCCTCCCATTTGATCCGTAGGCCTTCTTTGGACCAAGTTCGCCTCGTTCGTCCATATTCGTCCTCCCATTTGATTCGTAGGCCTTCTTTGGACCAAGTTCGCCTCGTTCGTCCATCTTCGTCCTCCCATTTGATCCCTAGGCCTTCTTTGGACCAAGTTCGTCTCGTTCGTCCATCTTCGTACTCCCATTTGATCCCTAGGCCTTCTTTGGACCAAGTTCCTCTCGTTCGTCCATCTTCGTCCTCCCATTTGATCCGTTGGCCTTCTTTGGACCAAGTTCGTCTCGTTCGTCCATCTTCGTCCTCCCATTTGATCCGTAGGCCTTCTTTGGACCAAGTTCGTCTTGTTCTACCACCTTCGTCCTCCCATTTGATCCGTTGGAATTCTTTGGACCAAGTTTGTCTCGTTCGTCCATCTTCGTCCTCCCATTTGATCCGTAAGCCTTCTTTGGACCAAGTTCGCCTCGTTCCTCCATCTTCGTCCTCCCATTTGATCCCTAGGCCTTCTTTGGACCAAGTTCATCTCGTTCGTCCATCTTCGTCCTCCCATTTGATCCGTTGGCCTTCTTTGGACCAAGTTCGTCTCGTTCGTCCATCTTCGTCCTCCTATTTGATCCCTAGGCCTTCTTTAGACCAAGTTCGTCTCGTTCATCCATCTTCGTCCTCCCATTTGATCCGTTGGCCTTCTTTGGACCAAGTTCGTCTCGTTCGTCCATCTTCGTCCTCCTATTTGATCCGTAGGCCTTCTTTGGACCAAGTTCGTCTCGTTCGTCCATCTTCGTCCTCCCATTTGATCCCTAGGCCTTCTTTGGACCAAGTTCGCCTCGTTCTTCCATCTTCATCCTCCCATTTGATCCCTAGGCCTTCTTTGGACCAAGCTCGTCTCGTTCGTCCATCTTCGTCCTCCCATTTGATCAGTTGGCCTTCTTTGGACCAAGTTCGTCTCGTTCGTCCATCTTCGTCCTCCCATTTGATCCGTTGGCGTTCTTTGGACCAAGTTCGTCTCGTTCGTCCATCTTCGTCCTCCCATTTGATCCGTTGGGCATCTTTGGACCATGTTCGTCTCGTTCGTCCATCTTCGTCCTCCCATTTGATCCTTAGGCCTTCTTTGGACCAAGTTCGTCTCTCGTTCGTCCATCTTCGTCCTCCCATTTGCTCCGTAGGCCTTCTTTTTACCATGTTTGTCTCGTTCGTCCATCTTCGTCTTCCCATTTGATCCCTAGGCCTTCTTTGGACCAAGTTCGTCTTGTTCTACCACCTTCGTCCTCCCATTTGATCCGTTGGAATTCTTTGGACCAAGTTTGTCTCGTTCGTCCATCTTCGTCCTCCCATTTGATCCGTTGGCCTTCTTTGGACCAAGTTCGTCTCGTTCGTCCATCTTCGTACTCCCATTTGATCCGTTGGCCTTCTTTGGACCATGTTCGTCTCGTTCGTCCATCTTCCTCCTCCGATTTGATCCGTAGGCCTTCTTTGGACCAAGTTCGTCTCGTTCGTCCATCTTCATCCTCCCATTTGATCCCTAGGCCTTCTTTGGACCAAGTTCGTCTCGTTCGTCCATCTTCGTCCTCCCATTTGATCCGTTGGCTTTCTTTGGACCATGTTCGTCTCGTTCGTCCATCTTCGTCCTCCCATTTGATCCGTAGGCCTTCTTTGGACCATGTTCGTCTCGTTCGTCCATCTTCGTCCTCCCATTTGATCCCTAGGCCTTCTTTGGACCAAGTTCGTCTCGTTCGTCCATCTTCGTCCTCCCATTTGATCCCTAGGCCTTCTTTGGACCAAGTTCGTCTCGTTCGTCCATCTTCGTCCTCCCATTTGCTCCGTAGGCCTTCTTTTTACCATGTTAGTCTCGTTCGTCCATCTTCGTCCTCCCATTTGATCCCTAGGCCTTCTTTGGACCAAGTTCGCCTCGTTCCTCCATCTTCGTCCTCCCATTTGATCCGTTGGCCTTCTTTGGACCAAGTTCGTCTCGTTCGTCCATCTTCCTCCTCGGATTTGATCCGTAGGCCTTCTTTGGACCAAGTTCGTCTCGTTCGTCCATCTTCGTCCTCCCATTTGATCCCTAGGCCTTCTTTGGACCAAGTTCGCCTCGTTCGTCCATATTCGTCCTCCCATTTGATTCGTAGGCCTTCTTTGGACCAAGTTCGCCTCGTTCGTCCATCTTCGTCCTCCCATTTGATCCCTAGGCCTTCTTTGGACCAAGTTCCTCTCGTTCGTCCATCTTCGTCCTCCCATTTGATCCCTAGGCCTTCTTTGGACCAAGTTCCTCTCGTTCGTCCATCTTCGTCCTCCCATTTGATCCGTTGGCCTTCTTTGGACCAAGTTCGTCTCGTTCGTCCATCTTCGTCCTCCCATTTGATCCGTAGGCCTTCTTTGGACCAAGTTCGTCTTGTTCTACCACCTTCGTCCTCCCATTTGATCCGTTGGAATTCTTTGGACCAAGTTTGTCTCGTTCGTCCATCTTCGTCCTCCCATTTGATCCGTAGGCCTTCTTTGGACCAAGTTCGCCTCGTTCCTCCATCTTCGTCCTCCCATTTGATCCCTAGGCCTTCTTTGGACCAAGTTCATCTCGTTCGTCCATCTTCGTCCTCCCATTTGATCCGTTGGCCTTCTTTGGACCAAGTTCGTCTCGTTCGTCCATCTTCGTCCTCCTATTTGATCCCTAGGCCTTCTTTGGACCAAGTTCGTCTCGTTCATCCATCTTCGTCCTCCCATTTGATCCGTTGGCCTTCTTTGGACCAAGTTCGTCTCGTTCGTCCATCTTCGTCCTCCTATTTGATCCGTAGGCCTTCTTTGGACCAAGTTCGTCTCGTTCGTCCATCTTCGTCCTCCCATTTGATCCCTAGGCCTTCTTTGGACCAAGTTCGCCTCGTTCGTCCATCTTCATCCTCCCATTTGATCCCTAGGCCTTCTTTGGACCAAGCTCGTCTCGTTCGTCCATCTTCGTCCTCCCATTTGATCAGTTGGCCTTCTTTGGACCAAGTTCGTCTCGTTCGTCCATCTTCGTCCTCCCATTTGATCCGTTGGCGTTCTTTGGACCAAGTTCGTCTCGTTCGTCCATCTTCGTCCTCCCATTTGATCCCTAGGCCTTCTTTGGACCAAGTTCGTCTCGTTCGTCTATCTTCGTCCTCCCATTTGATCCGTTGGCTTTCTTTGGACCATGTTCGTCTCGTTCGTCCATCTTCGTCCTCCCATTTGATCCGTAGGCGTTCTTTGGACCAAGTTCGTCTCGTTCGTCCATCTTCGTCCTCCCATTTGATCCCTAGGCCTTCTTTGGACCAAGTTCGTCTCGTTCGTCCATCTTCGTCCTCCCATTTGATCCGTTGGCTTTCTTTGGACCATGTTCGTCTTGTTCTACCACCTTCGTCCTCCCATTTGATCCGTTGGAATTCTTTGGACCAAGTTCGCCTCGTTCGTCCATCTTCATCCTCCCATTTGATCCCTAGGCCTTCTTTGGACCAAGCTCGTCTCGTTCGTCCATCTTCGTCCTCCCATTTGATCAGTTGGCCTTCTTTGGACCAAGTTCGTCTCGTTCGTCCATCTTCGTCCTCCCATTTGATCCGTTGGCGTTCTTTGGACCAAGTTCGTCTCGTTCGTCCATCTTCGTCCTCCCATTTGATCCCTAGGCCTTCTTTGGACCAAGTTCGTCTCGTTCGTCCATCTTCGTCCTCCCATTTGATCCGTTGGCTTTCTTTGGACCATGTTCGTCTTGTTCTACCACCTTCGTCCTCCCATTTGATCCGTTGGAATTCTTTGGACCAAGTTTGTCTCGTTCGTCCATCTTCGTCCTCCCATTTGATCCGTTGGCCTTCTTTGGACCAAGTTCGTCTCGTTCGTCCATCTTCGTCCTCCCATTTGATCCGTTGGCCTTCTTTGGACCAAGTTCGTCTCGTTCGTCCATCTTCATCCTCCCATTTGATCCCTAGGCCTTCTTTGGACCAAGTTCGTCTCGTTCGTCCATCTTCGTCCTCCCATTTGATCCGTTGGCTTTCTTTGGACCATGTTCGTCTCGTTCGTCCATCTTCGTCCTCCCATTTGATCCGTAGGCCTTCTTTGGACCATGTTCGTCTCGTTCGTCCATCTTCGTCCTCCCATTTGATCCCTAGGCCTTCTTTGGACCAAGTTCGTCTCGTTCGTCCATCTTCGTCCTCCCATTTGCTCCGTAGGCCTTCTTTTTACCATGTTAGTCTCGTTCGTCCATCTTCGTCCTCCCATTTGATCCGTAGGCCTTCTTTGGACCAAGTTCGCCTCGTTCCTCCATCTTCGTCCTCCCATTTGATCCGTGGGCCTTCTTTGGACCAAGTTCGTCTCGTTCGTCCATCTTCGTCCTCCCATTTGATCTGTTGGCCTTCTTTGGACCAATTTCGTCTAGTTCGTCCATCTTCGTCCTCCCATTTGATCCCTAGGCCTTCTTTGGACCAAGTTCGTCTCGTTCGTCCATCTTCGTCCTCCCATTTGATCCCTAGGCCTTCTTTGGACCAAGTTCATCTTGTTCGTCCATCTTCGTCCTCCTATTTGATCCGTAGGCATTCTTTGGACCAAGTTCGTCTCGTTCGTCCATCTTCGTCCTCCCATTTGATCCGTAGGCCTTCTTTGGACCAAGTTCGCCTCGTTCCTCCATCTTCGTCCTCCCATTTGATCCCTAGGCCTTCTTTGGACCAAGTTCATCTCGTTCGTCCATCTTCGTCCTCCCATTTGATCCGTTGGCCTTCTTTGGACCAAGTTCGTCTCGTTCGTCCATCTTCGTCCTCCTATTTGATCCCTAGGCCTTCTTTGGACCAAGTTTGTCTCGTTCATCCATCTTCGTCCTCCCATTTGATCCGTTGGCCTTCTTTGGACCAAGTTCGTCTCGTTCGTCCATCTTCGTCCTCCCATTTGATCCGTAGGCCTTCTTTGGACCAAGTTCGTCTCGTTCGTCCATCTTCGTCCTCCCATTTGATCCCTAGGCCTTCTTTGGACCAAGTTCGCCTCGTTCGTCCATCTTCATCCTCCCATTTGATCCCTAGGCCTTCTTTGGACCAAGCTCGTCTCGTTCGTCCATCTTCGTCCTCCCATTTGATCAGTTGGCCTTCTTTGGACCAAGTTCGTCTCGTTCGTCCATCTTCGTCCTCCCATTTGATCCGTTGGCGTTCTTTGGACCAAGTTGGTCTCGTTCGTCCATCTTCGTCCTCCCATTTGATCCGTTGGGCATCTTTGGACCATGTTCGTCTCGTTCGTCCATCTTCGTCCTCCCATTTGATCCTTAGGCCTTCTTTGGACCAAGTTCGTCTCGTTCGTCCATCTTCGTCCTCCCATTTGCTCCGTAGGCCTTCTTTTTACCATGTTTGTCTCGTTCGTCCATCTTCGTCCTCCCATTTGATCCCTAGGCCTTCTTTGGACCAAGTTCGTCTTGTTCTACCACCTTCGTCCTCCCATTTGATCCGTTGGAATTCTTTGGACCAAGTTTGTCTCGTTCGTCCATCTTCGTCCTCCCATTTGATCCGTTGGCCTTCTTTGGACCAAGTTCGTCTCGTTCGTCCATCTTCGTCCTCCCATTTGATCCGTTGGCCTTCTTTGGACCATGTTCGTCTCGTTCGTCCATCTTCGTCCTCCCATTTGATCACTAGGCCTTTTTTTGACCAAGTTCGTCTCATTCGTCCATCTTCGTCCTCCCATTTGCTCCGTAGGCCTTCTTTGGACCAAGTTCGTCTCGTTCGTCCATCTTCATCCTCCCATTTGATCCCTAGGCCTTCTTTGGACCAAGTTCGTCTCGTTCGTCCATCTTCGTCCTCCCATTTGATCCGTGGGCTTTCTTTGGACCATGTTCGTCTCGTTCGTCCATCTTCGTCCTCCCATTTGATCCCTAGGCCTTCTTTGGACCATGTTCGCCTCGTTCGTCCATCTTCATCCTCCCATTTGATCCCTAGGCCTTCTTTGGACCAAGCTCGTCTCGTTCGTCCATCTTCGTCCTCCCATTTGATCAGTTGGCCTTCTTTGGACCAAGTTCGTCTCGTTCGTCCATCTTCGTCCTCCCATTTGATCCGTTGGCGTTCTTTGGACCAAGTTGGTCTCGTTCGTCCATCTTCGTCCTCCCATTTGATCCGTTGGGCATCTTTGGACCATGTTCGTCTCGTTCGTCCATCTTCGTCCTCCCATTTGATCCTTAGGCCTTCTTTGGACCAAGTTCGTCTCGTTCGTCCATCTTCGTCCTCCCATTTGCTCCGTAGGCCTTCTTTTTACCATGTTTGTCTCGTTCGTCCATCTTCGTCCTCCCATTTGATCCCTAGGCCTTCTTTGGACCAAGTTCGTCTTGTTCTACCACCTTCGTCCTCCCATTTGATCCGTTGGAATTCTTTGGACCAAGTTTGTCTCGTTCGTCCATCTTCGTCCTCCCATTTGATCCGTTGGCCTTCTTTGGACCAAGTTCGTCTCGTTCGTCCATCTTCGTCCTCCCATTTGATCCGTTGGCCTTCTTTGGACCATGTTCGTCTCGTTCGTCCATCTTCGTCCTCCCATTTGATCACTAGGCCTTTTTTTGACCAAGTTCGTCTCATTCGTCCATCTTCGTCCTCCCATTTGCTCCGTAGGCCTTCTTTGGACCAAGTTCGTCTCGTTCGTCCATCTTCATCCTCCCATTTGATCCCTAGGCCTTCTTTGGACCAAGTTCGTCTCGTTCGTCCATCTTCGTCCTCCCATTTGATCCGTGGGCTTTCTTTGGACCATGTTCGTCTCGTTCGTCCATCTTCGTCCTCCCATTTGATCCGTTGGGCATCTTTGGACCATGTTCGTCTCGTTCGTCCATCTTCGTCCTCCCATTTGATCCTTAGGCCTTCTTTGGACCAAGTTCGTCTCGTTCGTCCATCTTCGTCCTCCCATTTGCTCCGTAGGCCTTCTTTTTACCATGTTTGTCTCGTTCGTCCATCTTCGTCCTCCCATTTGATCCCTAGGCCTTCTTTGGACCAAGTTCGTCTTGTTCTACCACCTTCGTCCTCCCATTTGATCCGTTGGAATTCTTTGGACCAAGTTTGTCTCGTTCGTCCATCTTCGTCCTCCCATTTGATCCGTTGGCCTTCTTTGGACCAAGTTCGTCTCGTTCGTCCATCTTCGTCCTCCCATTTGATCCGTTGGCCTTCTTTGGACCATGTTCGTCTCGTTCGTCCATCTTCGTCCTCCCATTTGATCACTAGGCCTTTTTTTGACCAAGTTCGTCTCATTCGTCCATCTTCGTCCTCCCATTTGCTCCGTAGGCCTTCTTTGGACCAAGTTCGTCTCGTTCGTCCATCTTCATCCTCCCATTTGATCCCTAGGCCTTCTTTGGACCAAGTTCGTCTCGTTCGTCCATCTTCGTCCTCCCATTTGATCCGTGGGCTTTCTTTGGACCATGTTCGTCTCGTTCGTCCATCTTCGTCCTCCCATTTGATCCGTAGGCCTTCTTTGGACCATGTTCGTTTCGTTCGTCCATCTTCGTCCTCCCATTTGATCCCTAGGCCTTCTTTGGACCAAGTTCGTCTCGTTCGTCCATCTTCGTCCTCCCATTTGCTCCGTAGGCCTTCTTTTTACCATGTTAGTCTCGTTCGTCCATCTTCGTCCTCCCATTTGATCCGTAGGCCTTCTTTGGACCAAGTTCGCCTCGTTCCTCCATCTTCGTCCTCCCATTTGATCCGTTGGCCTTCTTTGGACCAAGTTTGTCTCGTTCGTCCATCTTCGTCCTCCCATTTGATCCGTTGGCCTTCTTTGGACCAAGTTCGTCTCGTTCGTCCATCTTCGTCCTCCCATTTGATCCGTTGGCCTTCTTTGGACCATGTTCGTCTCGTTCGTCCATCTTCCTCCTCCGATTTGATCCGTAGGCCTTCTTTGGACCAAGTTCGTCTCGTTCGTCCATCTTCATCCTCCCATTTGATCCCTAGGCCTTCTTTGGACCAAGTTCGTCTCGTTCGTCCATCTTCGTCCTCCCATTTGATCCGTTGGCTTTCTTTGGACCATGTTCGTCTCGTTCGTCCATCTTCGTCCTCCCATTTGATCCGTAGGCCATCTTTGGACCATGTTCGTCTCGTTCGTCCATCTTCGTCCTCCCATTTGATCCCTAGGCCTTCTTTGGACCAAGTTCGTCTCGTTCGTCCATCTTCGTCCTCCCATTTGCTCCGTAGGCCTTCTTTTTACCATGTTAGTCTCGTTCGTCCATCTTCGTCCTCCCATTTGATCCGTAGGCCTTCTTTGGACCAAGTTCGCCTCGTTCCTCCATCTTCGTCCTCCCATTTGATCCGTTGGCCTTCTTTGGACCAAGTTCGTCTCGTTCGTCCATCTTCCTCCTCGGATTTGATCCGTAGGCCTTCTTTGGACCAAGTTCGTCTCGTTCGTCCATCTTCGTCCTCCCATTTGATCCCTAGGCCTTCTTTGGACCAAGTTCGCCTCGTTCGTCCATATTCGTCCTCCCATTTGATTCGTAGGCCTTCTTTGGACCAAGTTCGCCTCGTTCGTCCATCTTCGTCCTCCCATTTGATCCCTAGGCCTTCTTTGGACCAAGTTCGTCTCGTTCGTCCATCTTCGTCCTCCCATTTGATCCCTAGGACTTCTTTGGACCAAGTTCATCTCGTTCGTCCATCTTCGTCCTCCCATTTGATCCGTTGGCCTTCTTTGGACCAAGTTCGTCTCGTTCGTCCATCTTCGTCCTCCTATTTGATCCCTAGGCCTTCTTTGGACCAAGTTCGTCTCGTTCATCCATCTTCGTCCTCCCATTTGATCCGTTGGCCTTCTTTGGACCAAGTTCGTCTCGTTCGTCCATCTTCGTCCTCCTATTTGATCCGTAGGCCTTCTTTGGACCAAGTTCGTCTCGTTCGTCCATCTTCGTCCTCCCATTTGATCCCTAGGCCTTCTTTGGACCAAGTTCGCCTCGTTCGTCCATCTTCATCCTCCCATTTGATCCCTAGGCCTTCTTTGGACCAAGCTCGTCTCGTTCGTCCATCTTCGTCCTCCCATTTGATCAGTTGGCCTTCTTTGGACCAAGTTCGTCTCGTTCGTCCATCTTCGTCCTCCCATTTGATCCGTTGGCGTTCTTTGGACCAAGTTCGTCTCGTTCGTCCATCTTCGTCCTCCCATTTGATCCGTTGGGCATCTTTGGACCATGTTCGTCTCGTTCGTCCATCTTCGTCCTCCCATTTGATCCTTAGGCCTTCTTTGGACCAAGTTCGTCTCTCGTTCGTCCATCTTCGTCCTCCCATTTGCTCCGTAGGCCTTCTTTTTACCATGTTTGTCTCGTTCGTCCATCTTCGTCCTCCCATTTGATCCCTAGGCCTTCTTTGGACCAAGTTCGTCTTGTTCTACCACCTTCGTCCTCCCATTTGATCCGTTGGAATTCTTTGGACCAAGTTTGTCTCGTTCGTCCATCTTCGTCCTCCCATTTGATCCGTTGGCCTTCTTTGGACCAAGTTCGTCTCGTTCGTCCATCTTCGTCCTCCCATTTGATCCGTTGGCCTTCTTTGGACCATGTTCGTCTCGTTCGTCCATCTTCCTCCTCCGATTTGATCCGTAGGCCTTCTTTGGACCAAGTTCGTCTCGTTCGTCCATCTTCATCCTCCCATTTGATCCCTAGGCCTTCTTTGGACCAAGTTCGTCTCGTTCGTCCATCTTCGTCCTCCCATTTGATCCGTTGGCTTTCTTTGGACCATGTTCGTCTCGTTCGTCCATCTTCGTCCTCCCATTTGATCCGTAGGCCTTCTTTGGACCATGTTCGTCTCGTTCGTCCATCTTCGTCCTCCCATTTGATCCCTAGGCCTTCTTTGGACCAAGTTCGTCTCGTTCGTCCATCTTCGTCCTCCCATTTGCTCCGTAGGCCTTCTTTTTACCATGTTAGTCTCGTTCGTCCATCTTCGTCCTCCCATTTGATCCGTAGGCCTTCTTTGGACCAAGTTCGCCTCGTTCCTCCATCTTCGTCCTCCCATTTGATCCGTGGGCCTTCTTTGGACCAAGTTCGTCTCGTTCGTCCATCTTCGTCCTCCCATTTGATCTGTTGGCCTTCTTTGGACCAATTTCGTCTAGTTCGTCCATCTTCGTCCTCCCATTTGATCCCTAGGCCTTCTTTGGACCAAGTTCGTCTCGTTCGTCCATCTTCGTCCTCCCATTTGATCCCTAGGCCTTCTTTGGACCAAGTTCATCTTGTTCGTCCATCTTCGTCCTCCTATTTGATCCGTAGGCATTCTTTGGACCAAGTTCGTCTCGTTCGTCCATCTTCGTCCTCCCATTTGATCCCTAGGCCTTCTTTGGACCAAGTTCATCTCGTTCGTCCATCTTCGTCCTCCCATTTGATCCGTTGGCCTTCTTTGGACCAAGTTCGTCTCGTTCGTCCATCTTCGTCCTCCTATTTGATCCCTAGGCCTTCTTTGGACCAAGTTTGTCTCGTTCATCCATCTTCGTCCTCCCATTTGATCCGTTGGCCTTCTTTGGACCAAGTTCGTCTCGTTCGTCCATCTTCGTCCTCCCATTTGATCCGTAGGCCTTCTTTGGACCAAGTTCGTCTCGTTCGTCCATCTTCGTCCTCCCATTTGATCCCTAGGCCTTCTTTGGACCAAGTTCGCCTCGTTCGTCCATCTTCATCCTCCCATTTGATCCCTAGGCCTTCTTTGGACCAAGCTCGTCTCGTTCGTCCATCTTCGTCCTCCCATTTGATCAGTTGGCCTTCTTTGGACCAAGTTCGTCTCGTTCGTCCATCTTCGTCCTCCCATTTGATCCGTTGGCGTTCTTTGGACCAAGTTGGTCTCGTTCGTCCATCTTCGTCCTCCCATTTGATCCGTTGGGCATCTTTGGACCATGTTCGTCTCGTTCGTCCATCTTCGTCCTCCCATTTGATCCTTAGGCCTTCTTTGGACCAAGTTCGTCTCGTTCGTCCATCTTCGTCCTCCCATTTGCTCCGTAGGCCTTCTTTTTACCATGTTTGTCTCGTTCGTCCATCTTCGTCCTCCCATTTGATCCCTAGGCCTTCTTTGGACCAAGTTCGTCTTGTTCTACCACCTTCGTCCTCCCATTTGATCCGTTGGAATTCTTTGGACCAAGTTTGTCTCGTTCGTCCATCTTCGTCCTCCCATTTGATCCGTTGGCCTTCTTTGGACCAAGTTCGTCTCGTTCGTCCATCTTCGTCCTCCCATTTGATCCGTTGGCCTTCTTTGGACCATGTTCGTCTCGTTCGTCCATCTTCGTCCTCCCATTTGATCCCTAGGCCTTTTTTTGACCAAGTTCGTCTCATTCGTCCATCTTCGTCCTCCCATTTGCTCCGTAGGCCTTCTTTGGACCAAGTTCGTCTCGTTCGTCCATCTTCATCCTCCCATTTGATCCCTAGGCCTTCTTTGGACCAAGTTCGTCTCGTTCGTCCATCTTCGTCCTCCCATTTGATCCGTTGGCTTTCTTTGGACCATGTTCGTCTCGTTCGTCCATCTTCGTCCTCCCATTTGATCCGTAGGCCTTCTTTGGACCATGTTCGTCTCGTTCGTCCATCTTCGTCCTCCCATTTGATCCCTAGGCCTTCTTTGGACCAAGTTCCTCTCGTTCGTCCATCTTCGTCCTCCCATTTGCTCCGTAGGCCTTCTTTTTACCATGTTAGTCTCGTTCGTCCATCTTCGTCCTCCCATTTGATCCGTAGGCCTTCTTTGGACCAAGTTCGCCTCGTTCCTCCATTTTCGTCCTCCCATTTGATCCGTTGGCCTTCTTTGGACCAAGTTCGTCTCGTTCGTCCATCTTCGTCCTCCCATTTGATCTGTTGGCCTTCTTTGGACCAATTTCGTCTAGTTCGTCCATCTTCGTCCTTCCATTTGATCCCTAGGCCTTCTTTGGACCAAGTTCGTCTCGTTCGTCCATCTTCGTCCTCCCATTTGATCCCTAGGCCTTCTTTGGACCAAGTTCATCTTGTTCGTCCATCTTCGTCCTCCTATTTGATCCGTAGGCATTCTTTGGACCAAGTTCGTCTCGTTCGTCCATCTTCGTCCTCCCATTTGATCCGTAGGCCTTCTTTGGACCAAGTTCGTCTCGTTCGTCCATCTTCGTCCTCCCATTTGATCCGTAGGCCTTCTTTGGACCAAGTTCGTCTCGTTCGTCCATCTTCGTCCTCCCATTTGATCCGTTGGCCTTCTTTGGACCAAGTTCGTCTCGTTCGTCCATCTTCGTCCTCCCATTTGATCCCTAGGCCTTTTTTTGACCAAGTTCGTCTCATTCGTCCATCTTCGTCCTCCCATTTGCTCCGTAGGCCTTCTTTGTACTAAGTTCGCCTCGTTCGTCCATCTTCGTCCTCCCATTTGATCCCTAGGCCTTCTGTGGACCAAGCTCGTCTCGTTCGTCCATCTTCGTCCTCCCATTTGATCAGTTGGCCTTCTTTGGACCAAGTTCGTCTCGTTCGTCCATCTTCGTCCTCCCATTTGATCCGTTGGCCTTCTTTGGACCAAGTTCGTCTCGTTCGTCCATCTTCGTCCTCCCATTTGATCCGTTGGGCTTCTATGGACCAAGTTCGTCCCGTTCGTCCATCTTCGTCCTCCCATTTGCTCCGTAGGCCTTCTTTGGACCAAGTTTGCCTCGTTCGTCCATCTTCGTCCTCCCATTTGATCCGTTGGGCTTCTTTGGACCATGTTCGTCTCGTTCGTCCATCTTCGTCCTCCCATTTGATCCCTAGGCCTTCTTTGGACCAAGTTCGTCTTGTTCGTCCATCTTCGTCCTCCCATTTGCTCCGTAGGCCTTCTTTTTACCATGTTTGTCTCGTTCGTCCATCTTCGTCCTCCCATTTGATCCCTAGGCCTTCTTTGGACCAAGTTCGTCTTGTTCGTCCATCTTCGTCCTCCCATTTGCTCCGTAGGCCTTCTTTTTACCATGTTTGTCTCGTTCGTCCATCTTCGTCCTCCCATTTGATCCCTAGGCCTTCTTTGGACCAAGTTCGTCTCGTTCGTCCATCTTCGTCCTCCCATTTGCTCCGTAGGCCTTCTTTGGACCAAGTTCGCCTCGTTCGTCCATCTTCATCCTCCCATTTGATCCCTAGGCCTTCTTTGGACCAAGCTCGTCTCGTTCGTCCATCTTCGTCCTCCCATTTGATCAGTTGGCCTTCTGTGGACCAAGTTCGTCTCGTTCGTCCATCTTCGTCCTCCCATTTGATCCGTTGGCCTTCTTTGGACCAAGTTCGTCTCGTTCGTCCATCTTCGTTCTCCCATTTGATCCGTTGGGCTTCTTTGGACCATGTTCGTCTCGTTCGTCCATCTTCGTCCTCCCATTTGATCCCTAGGCCTTCTTTGGACCAAGTTCGTCTCGTTCGTCCATCTTCGTCCTCCCATTTGCTCCGTAGGCCTTCTTTTTACCATGTTTGTCTCGTTCGTCCACCTTCGTCCTCCCATTTGATCTGTTGGCCTTCTTTGGACCAAGTTCGTCTCGTTCGTCCATCTTCGTCCTCCCATTTGCTCCGTAGGCCTTCTTTGGACCAAGTTCGTCTCGTTCGTCCATCTTCGTCCTCCCATTTGCTCCGTAGGCCTTCTTTTTACCATGATTGTCTCGTTCGTCCATCTTCGTCCTCCCATTTGATCCGTAGGCCTTCTTTGGACCAAGTTCGCCTCGTTCCTCCATCTTCGTCCTCCCATTTGATCCGTCGTCTCGTTCGTCCATCTTCGTCCTCCCATTTGATCCGTTGGGCTTCTTTGGACCAAGTTCGTCTCGTTCGTCCATCTTCGTCCTCCCATTTGATCCCTAGGCCTTCTTTGGACCAAGTTCGTCCCGTTCGTCCATCTTCGTCCTCCCATTTGCTCCGTAGGCCTTCTTTGGACCAAGTTCGCCTCGTTCGTCCATATTCGTCCTCCCATTTGATGCGTAGGCCTTCTTCGGACCAAGTTCGCCTCGTTCGTCCATCTTCGTCCTCGCATTTGATCCCTAGGCCTTCTTTGGACCAAGTTCCTCTCGTTCGTCCATCTTCGTCCTCCCATTTGATCCGTTGGCCTTCTTTGGACCAAGTTCGTCTCGTTCGTCCATCTTCGTCCTCCCATTTGATCCGTAGGCCTTCTTTGGACCAAGTTCGTCTTGTTCTACCACCTTCGTCCTCCCATTTGATCCGTTGGAATTCTTTGGACCAAGTTTGTCTCGTTCGTCCATCTTCGTCCTCCCATTTGATCCGTGGGCCTTCTTTGGACCAAGTTCGCCTCGTTCCTCCATCTTCGTCCTCCCATTTGATCCCTAGGCCTTCTTTGGACCAAGTTCATCTCGTTCGTCCATCTTCGTCCTCCCATTTGATCCGTTGGCCTTCTTTGGACCAAGTTCGTCTCGTTCGTCCATCTTCGTCCTCCTATTTGATCCCTAGGCCTTCTTTGGACCAAGTTCGTCTCGTTCATCCATCTTCGTCCTCCCATTTGATCCGTTGGCCTTCTTTCGACCAAGTTCGTCTCGTTCGTCCATCTTCGTCCTCCCATTTGATCCGTAGGCCTTCTTTGGACCAAGTTCGTCTCGTTCGTCCATCTTCGTCCTCCCATTTGATCCCTAGGCCTTCTTTGGACCAAGTTCGCCTCGTTCGTCCATCTTCATCCTCCCATTTGATCCGTAGGCCTTCTTTGGACCAAGTTCGTCTTGTTCTACCACCTTCGTCCTCCCATTTGATCCGTTGGAATTCTTTGGACCAACTTTGTCTCGTTCGTCCATCTTCGTCCTCCCATTTGATCCGTGGGCCTTCTTTGGACCAAGTTCGCCTCGTTCCTCCATCTTCGTCCTCCCATTTGATCCCTAGGCCTTCTTTGGACCAAGTTCATCTCGTTCGTCCATCTTCGTCCTCCCATTTGATCCGTTGGCCTTCTTTGGACCAAGTTCGTCTCGTTCGTCCATCTTCGTCCTCCTATTTGATCCCTAGGCCTTCTTTGGACCAAGTTCGTCTCGTTCATCCATCTTCGTCCTCCCATTTGATCCGTTGGCCTTCTTTGGACCAAGTTCGTCTCGTTCGTCCATCTTCGTCCTCCCATTTGATCCGTAGGCCTTCTTTGGACCAAGTTCGTCTCGTTCGTCCATCTTCGTCCTCCCATTTGATCCCTAGGCCTTCTTTGGACCAAGTTCGCCTCGTTCGTCCATCTTCATCCTCCCATTTGATCCCTAGGCCTTCTTTGGACCAAGCTCGTCTCGTTCGTCCATCTTCGTCCTCCCATTTGATCAGTTGGCCTTCTTTGGACCAAGTTCGTCTCGTTCGTCCATCTTCGTCCTCCCATTTGATCCGTTGGCGTTCTTTGGACCAAGTTCGTCTCGTTCGTCCATCTTCGTCCTCCCATTTGATCCGTTGGGCTTCTTTGGACCATGTTCGTCTCGTTCGTCCATCTTCGTCCTCCCATTTGATCCTTAGGCCTTCTTTGGACCAAGTTCGTCTCGTTCGTCCATCTTCGTCCTCCCATTTGCTCCGTAGGCCTTCTTTTTACCATATTTGTCTCGTTCGTCCATCTTCGTCCTCCCATTTGATCCCTAGGCCTTCTTTGGACCAAGTTCGTCTTGTTCTACCACCTTCGTCCTCCCATTTGATCCGTTGGAATTCTTTGGACCAAGTTTGTCTCGTTCGTCCATCTTCGTCCTCCCATTTGATCCGTGGGCCTTCTTTGGACCAAGTTCGCCTCGTTCCTCCATCTTCGTACTCCCATTTGATCCCTAGGCCTTCTTTGGACCAAGTTCATCTCGTTCGTCCATCTTCGTCCTCCCATTTGATCCGTTGGCCTTCTTTGGACCAAGTTCGTCTCGTTCGTCCATCTTCGTCCTCCTATTTGATCCCTAGGCCTTCTTTGGACCAAGTTCGTCTCGTTCATCCATCTTCGTCCTCCCATTTGATCCGTTGGCCTTCTTTGGACCAAGTTCGTCTCGTTCGTCCATCTTCGTCCTCCCATTTGATCCGTAGGCCTTCTTTGGACCAAGTTCGTCTCGTTCGTCCATCTTCGTCCTCCCATTTGATCCCTAGGCCTTCTTTGGACCAAGTTCGCCTCGTTCGTCCATCTTCATCCTCCCATTTGATCCCTAGGCCTTCTTTGGACCAAGCTCGTCTCGTTCGTCCATCTTCGTCCTCCCATTTGATCAGTTGGCCTTCTTTGGACCAAGTTCGTCTCGTTCGTCCATCTTCGTCCTCCCATTTGATCCGTTGGCGTTCTTTGGACCAAGTTCGTCTCGTTCGTCCATCTTCGTCCTCCCATTTGATCCGTTGGGCTTCTTTGGACCATGTTCGTCTCGTTCGTCCATCTTCGTCCTCCCATTTGATCCTTAGGCCTTCTTTGGACCAAGTTCGTCTCGTTCGTCCATCTTCGTCCTCCCATTTGCTCCGTAGGCCTTCTTTTTACCATGTTTGTCTCGTTCGTCCATCTTCGTCCTCCCATTTGATCCCTAGGCCTTCTTTGGACCAAGTTCGTCTTGTTCTACCACCTTCGTCCTCCTATTTGATCCGTTGGAATTCTTTGGACCAAGTTTGTCTCGTTCGTCCATCTTCGTCCTCCCATTTGATCCGTTGGCCTTCTTTGGACCAAGTTCGTCTCGTTCGTCCATCTTCGTCCTCCCATTTGATCCGTTGGCCTTCTTTGGACCATGTTCGTCTCGTTCGTCCATCTTCCTCCTCCGATTGGATCCGTAGGCCTTCTTTGGACCAAGTTCGTCTCGTTCGTCCATCTTCGTCCTCCCATTTGATCCCTAGGCCTTCTTTGGACCATGTTCGTCTCGTTCGTCCATCTTCGTCCTCCCATTTGATCCCTAGGCCTTCTTTGGACCAAGTTCGTCTCGTTCGTCCATCTTCGTCCTCCCATTTGATCCCTAGGCCTTCTTTGGACCAAGTTCATCTCGTTCGTCCATCTTCGTCCTCCCATTTGCTCCGTAGGCCTTCTTTTTACCATGTTTGTCTCGTTCGTCCATCTTCGTCCTCCCATTTGATCTGTTGGCCTTCTTTGGACCAAGTTCGTCTCGTTCGTCCATCTTCGTCCTCCCGTTTGCTCCGTAGGCCTTCTTTGGACCAAGTTCGTCTCGTTCGTCCATCTTCGTCCTCCCATTTGCTCCGTAGGCCTTCTTTTTACCATGATTGTCTCGTTCGTCCATC
Organism: Glycyrrhiza uralensis; assembly: GCA_030159175.1. Classification (NCBI taxonomy): domain Eukaryota; kingdom Viridiplantae; phylum Streptophyta; class Magnoliopsida; order Fabales; family Fabaceae; genus Glycyrrhiza; species Glycyrrhiza uralensis. The sequence continues at coordinate 18,124,383 of BRZY01000002.1, forward strand.
TTCGTCCTCCCATTTGATCCGTAGGCCTTCTTTGGACCAAGTTCGCCTCGTTCCTCCATCTTCGTCCTCCCATTTGATCCGTCGTCTCGTTCGTCCATCTTCGTCCTCCCATTTGATCCGTTGGGCTTCTTTGGACCAAGTTCGTCTCGTTCGTCCATCTTCGTCCTCCCATTTGATCCCTAGGCCTTCTTTGGACCAAGTTCGTCCCGTTCGTCCATCTTCGTCCTCCCATTTGCTCCGTAGGCCTTCTTTGGACCAAGTTCGCCTCGTTCGTCCATATTCGTCCTCCCATTTGATGCGTAGGCCTTCTTCGGACCAAGTTCGCCTCGTTCGTCCATCTTCGTCCTCGCATTTGATCCCTAGGCCTTCTTTGGACCAAGTTCGTCTCGTTCGTCCATCTTCGTCCTCCCATTTGATCCCTAGGCCTTCTTTGGACCAAGTTCCTCTCGTTCGTCCATCTACGTCCTCCCATTTGATCCGTTGGCCTTCTTTGGACCAAGTTCGTCTCGTTCGTCCATCTTCGTCCTCCCATTTGATCCGTAGGCCTTCTTTGGACCAAGTTCGTCTTGTTCTACCACCTTCGTCCTCCCATTTGATCCGTTGGAATTCTTTGGACCAAGTTTGTCTCGTTCGTCCATCTTCGTCCTCCCATTTGATCCGTGGGCCTTCTTTGGACCAAGTTCGCCTCGTTCCTCCATCTTCGTACTCCCATTTGATCCCTAGGCCTTCTTTGGACCAAGTTCATCTCGTTCGTCCATCTTCGTCCTCCCATTTGATCCGTTGGCCTTCTTTGGACCAAGTTCGTCTCGTTCGTCCATCTTCGTCCTCCTATTTGATCCCTAGGCCTTCTTTGGACCAAGTTCGTCTCGTTCATCCATCTTCGTCCTCCCATTTGATCCGTTGGCCATCTTTGGACCAAGTTCGTCTCGTTCGTCCATCTTCGTCCTCCCATTTGATCCGTAGGCCTTCTTTGGACCAAGTTCGTCTCGTTCGTCCATCTTCGTCCTCCCATTTGATCCCTAGGCCTTCTTTGGACCAAGTTCGCCTCGTTCGTCCATCTTCATCCTCCCATTTGATCCCTAGGCCTTCTTTGGACCAAGTTCGTCTCGTTCGTCCATCTTCGTCCTCCCATTTGATCCGTTGGCGTTCTTTGGACCAAGTTCGTCTCGTTCGTCCATCTTCGTCCTCCCATTTGATCCGTTGGGCTTCTTTGGACCATGTTCGTCTCGTTCGTCCATCTTCGTCCTCCCATTTGATCCTTAGGCCTTCTTTGGACCAAGTTCGTCTCGTTCGTCCATCTTCGTCCTCCCATTTGCTCCGTAGGCCTTCTTTTTACCATGTTTGTCTCGTTCGTCCATCTTCGTCCTCCCATTTGATCCCTAGGCCTTCTTTGGACCAAGTTCGTCTTGTTCTACCACCTTCGTCCTCCCATTTGATCCGTTGGAATTCTTTGGACCAAGTTTGTCTCGTTCGTCCATCTTCGTCCTCCCATTTGATCCGTTGGCCTTCTTTGGACCAAGTTCGTCTCGTTCGTCCATCTTCGTCCTCCCATTTGATCCGTTGGCCTTCTTTGGACCATGTTCGTCTCGTTCGTCCATCTTCCTCCTCCGATTGGATCCGTAGGCCTTCTTTGGACCAAGTTCGTCTCGTTCGTCCATCTTCGTCCTCCCATTTGATCCCTAGGCCTTCTTTGGACCATGTTCGTCTCGTTCGTCCATCTTCGTCCTCCCATTTGATCCCTAGGCCTTCTTTGGACCAAGTTCGTCTCGTTCGTCCATCTTCGTCCTCCCATTTGATCCCTAGGCCTTCTTTGGACCAAGTTCATCTTGTTCGTCCATCTTCGTCCTCCCATTTGCTCCGTAGGCCTTCTTTTTACCATCTTTGTCTCGTTCGTCCATCTTCGTCCTCCCATTTGATCCCTAGGCCTTCTTTGGACCAAGTTCGTCTCGTTCGTCCATCTTCGTCCTCCCATTTGCTCCGTAGGCCTTCTTTGGACCAAGTTCGCCTCGTTCGTCCATCTTCATCCTCCCATTTGATCCCTAGGCCTTCTTTGGACCAAGCTCGTCTCGTTCGTCCATCTTCGTCCTCCCATTTGATCAGTTGGCCTTCTTTAGACCAAGTTCGTCTCGTTCGTCCATCTTCGTCCTCCCATTTGATCCGTTGGCCTTCTTTGGACCAAGTTCGTCTCGTTCGTCCATCTTCGTTCTCCCATTTGATCCGTTGGGCTTCTTTTTACCATGTTTGTCTCGTTCGTCCATCTTCGTCCTCCCATTTGATCTGTTGGCCTTCTTTGGACCAAGTTCGTCTCGTTCGTCCATCTTCGTCCTCCCATTTGCTCCGTAGGCCTTCTTTGGACCAAGTTCGTCTCGTTCGTCCATCTTCGTCCTCCCATTTGCTCCGTAGGCCTTCTTTTTACCATGATTGTCTCGTTCGTCCATCTTCGTCCTCCCATTTGATCCGTAGGCCTTCTTTGGACCAAGTTCGCCTCGTTCCTCCATCTTCGTCCTCCCATTTGATCCGTCGTCTCGTTCGTCCATCTTCGTCCTCCCATTTGATCCGTTGGGCTTCTTTGGACCAAGTTCGTCTCGTTCGTCCATCTTCGTCCTCCCATTTGATCCCTAGGCCTTCTTTGGACCAAGTTCGTCCCGTTCGTCCATCTTCGTCCTCCCATTTGCTCCGTAGGCCTTCTTTGGACCAAGTTCGCCTCGTTCGTCCATCTTCGTCCTCCCATTTGATCCGTAGGCCTTCTTTGGACCAAGTTCGTCTCGTTCGTCCATCTTCGTCCTCCCATTTGATCCCTAGGCCTTCTTTGGACCAAGTTCGCCTCGTTCGTCCATCTTCATCCTCCCATTTGATCCCTAGGCCTTCTTTGGACCAAGCTCGTCTCGTTCGTCCATCTTCGTCCTGCCATTTGATCAGTTGGCCTTCTTTGGACCAAGTTCGTCTCGTTCGTCCATCTTCGTCCTCCCATTTGATCCGTTGGCGTTCTTTGGACCAAGTTCGTCTCGTTCGTCCATCTTCGTCCTCCCATTTGATCCGTTGGGCTTCTTTGGACCATGTTCGTCTCGTTCGTCCATCTTCGTCCTCCCATTTGATCCTTAGGCCTTCTTTGGACCAAGTTCGTCTCGTTCGTCCATCTTCGTCCTCCCATTTGCTCCGTAGGCCTTCTTTTTACCATATTTGTCTCGTTCGTCCATCTTCGTCCTCCCATTTGATCCCTAGGCCTTCTTTGGACCAAGTTCGTCTTGTTCTACCACCTTCGTCCTCCCATTTGATCCGTTGGAATTCTTTGGACCAAGTTTGTCTCGTTCGTCCATCTTCGTCCTCCCATTTGATCCGTGGGCCTTCTTTGGACCAAGTTCGCCTCGTTCCTCCATCTTCGTACTCCCATTTGATCCCTAGGCCTTCTTTGGACCAAGTTCATCTCGTTCGTCCATCTTCGTCCTCCCATTTGATCCGTTGGCCTTCTTTGGACCAAGTTCGTCTCGTTCGTCCATCTTCGTCCTCCTATTTGATCCCTAGGCCTTCTTTGGACCAAGTTCGTCTCGTTCTTCCATCTTCGTCCTCCCATTTGATCCGTTGGCCTTCTTTGGACCAAGTTCGTCTCGTTCGTCCATCTTCGTCCTCCCATTTGATCCGTAGGCCTTCTTTGGACCAAGTTCGTCTCGTTCGTCCATCTTCGTCCTCCCATTTGATCCCTAGGCCTTCTTTGGACCAAGTTCGCCTCGTTCGTCCATCTTCATCCTCCCATTTGATCCCTAGGCCTTCTTTGGACCAAGCTCGTCTCGTTCGTCCATCTTCGTCCTCCCATTTGATCAGTTGGCCTTCTTTGGACCAAGTTCGTCTCGTTCGTCCATCTTCGTCCTCCCATTTGATCCGTTGGCGTTCTTTGGACCAAGTTCGTCTCGTTCGTCCATCTTCGTCCTCCCATTTGATCCGTTGGGCTTCTTTGGACCATGTTCGTCTCGTTCGTCCATCTTCGTCCTCCCATTTGATCCTTAGGCCTTCTTTGGACCAAGTTCGTCTCGTTCGTCCATCTTCGTCCTCCCATTTGCTCCGTAGGCCTTCTTTTTACCATGTTTGTCTCGTTCGTCCATCTTCGTCCTCCCATTTGATCCCTAGGCCTTCTTTGGACCAAGTTCGTCTTGTTCTACCACCTTCGTCCTCCCATTTGATCCGTTGGAATTCTTTGGACCAAGTTTGTCTCGTTCGTCCATCTTCGTCCTCCCATTTGATCCGTTGGCCTTCTTTGGACCAAGTTCGTCTCGTTCGTCCATCTTCGTCCTCCCATTTGATCCGTTGGCCTTCTTTGGACCATGTTCGTCTCGTTCGTCCATCTTCCTCCTCCGATTGGATCCGTAGGCCTTCTTTGGACCAAGTTCGTCTCGTTCGTCCATCTTCGTCCTCCCATTTGATCCCTAGGCCTTCTTTGGACCATGTTCGTCTCGTTCGTCCATCTTCGTCCTCCCATTTGATCCCTAGGCCTTCTTTGGACCAAGTTCGTCTCGTTCGTCCATCTTCGTCCTCCCATTTGATCCCTAGGCCTTCTTTGGACCAAGTTCATCTCGTTCGTCCATCTTCGTCCTCCCATTTGCTCCGTAGGCCTTCTTTTTACCATCTTTGTCTCGTTCGTCCATCTTCGTCCTCCCATTTGATCCCTAGGCCTTCTTTGGACCAAGTTCGTCTCGTTCGTCCATCTTCGTCCTCCCATTTGCTCCGTAGGCCTTCTTTGGACCAAGTTCGCCTCGTTCGTCCATCTTCATCCTCCCATTTGATCCCTAGGCCTTCTTTGGACCAAGCTCGTCTCGTTCGTCCATCTTCGTCCTCCCATTTGATCAGTTGGCCTTCTTTGGACCAAGTTCGTCTCGTTCGTCCATCTTCGTCCTCCCATTTGATCCGTTGGCCTTCTTTGGACCAAGTTCGTCTCGTTCGTCCATCTTCGTTCTCCCATTTGATCCGTTGGGCTTCTTTGGACCATGTTCGTCTCGTTCGTCCATCTTCGTCCTCCCATTTGATCCCTATGCCTTCTTTGGACCAAGTTCGTCTCGTTCGTCCATCTTCGTCCTCCCATTTACTCCGTAGGCCTTCTTTTTAGCATGTTTGTCTCGTTCGTCCATCTTCGTCCTCCCATTTGATCTGTTGGCCTTCTTTGGACCAAGTTCGTCTCGTTCGTCCATCTTCGTCCTCCCATTTGCTCCGTAGGCCTTCTTTGGACCAAGTTCGTCTCGTTCGTCCATCTTCGTCCTCCCATTTGCTCCGTAGGCCTTCTTTTTACCATGATTGTCTCGTTCGTCCATCTTCGTCCTCCCATTTGATCCGTAGGCCTTCTTTGGACCAAGTTCGCCTCGTTCCTCCATCTTCGTCCTCCCATTTGATCCGTCGTCTCGTTCGTCCATCTTCGTCCTCCCATTTGATCCGTTGGGCTTCTTTGGACCAAGTTCGTCTCGTTCGTCCATCTTCGTCCTCCCATTTGATCCCTAGGCCTTCTTTGGACCAAGTTCGTCCCGTTCGTCCATCTTCGTCCTCCCATTTGCTCCGTAGGCCTTCTTTGGACCAAGTTCGCCTCGTTCGTCCATATTCGTCCTCCCATTTGATGCGTAGGCCTTCTTTGGACCAAGTTCGCCTCGTTCGTCCATCTTCGTCCTCGCATTTGATCCCTAGGCCTTCTTTGGACCAAGTTCGTCTCGTTCGTCCATCTTCGTCCTCCCATTTGATCCCTAGGCCTTCTTTGGACCAAGTTCGTCTCGTTCGTCCATCTTCGTCCTCCCATTTGATCCGTAGGCCTTCTTTGGACCAAGTTCGTCTTGTTCTACCACCTTCGTCCTCCCATTTGATCCGTTGGAATTCTTTGGACCAAGTTTGTCTCGTTCGTCCATCTTCGTCCTCCCATTTGATCCGTGGGCCTTCTTTGGACCAAGTTCGCCTCGTTCCTCCATCTTCGTCCTCCCATTTGATCCCTAGGCCTTCTTTGGACCAAGTTCATCTCGTTCGTCCATCTTCGTCCTCCCATTTGATCCGTTGGCCTTCTTTGGACCAAGTTCGTCTCGTTCGTCCATCTTCGTCCTCCTATTTGATCCCTAGGCCTTCTTTGGACCAAGTTCGTCTCGTTCATCCATCTTCGTCCTCCCATTTGATCCGTTGGCCTTCTTTGGACCAAGTTCGTCTCGTTCGTCCATCTTCGTCCTCCCATTTGATCCGTTGGGCTTCTTTGGACCATGTTCGTCTCGTTCGTCCATCTTCGTCCTCCCATTTGATCCTTAGGCCTTCTTTGGACCAAGTTCGTCTCGTTCGTCCATCTTCGTCCTCCCATTTGCTCCGTAGGCCTTCTTTTTACCATGTTTGTCTCGTTCGTCCATCTTCGTCCTCCCATTTGATCCCTAGGCCTTCTTTGGACCAAGTTCGTCTTGTTCTACCACCTTCGTCCTCCCATTTGATCCGTTGGAATTCTTTGGACCAAGTTTGTCTCGTTCGTCCATCTTCGTCCTCCCATTTGATCCGTGGGCCTTCTTTGGACCAAGTTCGCCTCGTTCCTCCATCTTCGTACTCCCATTTGATCCCTAGGCCTTCTTTGGACCAAGTTCATCTCGTTCGTCCATCTTCGTCCTCCCATTTGATCCGTTGGCCTTCTTTGGACCAAGTTCGTCTCGTTCGTCCATCTTCGTCCTCCTATTTGATCCCTAGGCCTTCTTTGGACCAAGTTCGTCTCGTTCATCCATCTTCGTCCTCCCATTGGATCCGTTGGCCTTCTTTGGACCAAGTTCGTCTCGTTCGTCCATCTTCGTCCTCCCATTTGATCCGTAGGCCTTCTTTGGACCAAGTTCGTCTCGTTCGTCCATCTTCGTCCTTCCATTTGATCCCTAGGCCTTCTTTGGACCAAGTTCGCCTCGTTCGTCCATCTTCATCCTCCCATTTGATCCCTAGGCCTTCTTTGGACCAAGCTCGTCTCGTTCGTCCATCTTCGTCCTCCCATTTGATCAGTTGGCCTTCTTTGGACCAAGTTCGTCTCGTTCGTCCATCTTCGTCCTCCCTTTTGATCCGTTGGCGTTCTTTGGACCAAGTTCGTCTCGTTCGTCCATCTTCGTCCTCCCATTTGATCCGTTGGGCTTCTTTGGACCATGTTCGTCTCGTTCGTCCATCTTCGTCCTCCCATTTGATCCTTAGGCCTTCTTTGGACCAAGTTCGTCTCGTTCGTCCATCTTCGTCCTCCCATTTGCTCCGTAGGCCTTCTTTTTACCATGTTTGTCTCGTTCGTCCATCTTCGTCCTCCCATTTGATCCCTAGGCCTTCTTTGGACCAAGTTCGTCTTGTTCTACCACCTTCGTCCTCCCATTTGATCCGTTGGAATTCTTTGGACCAAGTTTGTCTCGTTCGTCCATCTTCGTCCTCCCATTTGATCCGTTGGCCTTCTTTGGACCAAGTTCGTCTCGTTCGTCCATCTTCGTCCTCCCATTTGATCCGTTGGCCTTCTTTGGACCATGTTCGTCTCGTTCGTCCATCTTCCTCCTCCGATTGGATCCGTAGGCCTTCTTTGGACCAAGTTCGTCTCGTTCGTCCATCTTCGTCCTCCCATTTGATCCCTAGGCCTTCTTTGGACCATGTTCGTCTCGTTCGTCCATCTTCGTCCTCCCATTTGATCCCTAGGCCTTCTTTGGACCAAGTTCGTCTCGTTCGTCCATCTTCGTCCTCCCATTTGATCCGTAGGCCTTCTTTGGACCAAGTTCGTCTCGTTCGTCCATCTTCGTCCTCCCATTTGCTCCGTAGGCCTTCTTTGGACCAAGTTCGCCTCGTTCGTCCATGTTCATCCTCCCATTTGATCCCTAGGCCTTCTTTGGACCAAGCTCGTCTCGTTCGTCCATCTTCGTCCTCCCATTTGATCAGTTGGCCTTCTTTGGACCAAGTTCCTCTCGTTCGTCCATCTTCGTCCTCCCATTTGATCCGTTGGCCTTCTTTGGACCAAGTTCGTCTCGTTCGTCCATCTTCGTTCTCCCATTTGATCCGTTGGGCTTCTTTGGACCATGTTCGTCTCGTTCGTCCATCTTCGTCCTCCCATTTGATCCCTAGGCCTTCTTTGGACCAAGTTCGTCTCGTTCGTCCATCTTCGTCCTCCCATTTGCTCTGTAGGCCTTCTTTTTACCATGTTTGTCTCGTTCGTCCATCTTCGTCCTCCCATTTGATCTGTTGGCCTTCTTTGGACCAAGTTTGTCTCGTTCGTCCATCTTCGTCCTCCCATTTGCTCCGTAGGCCTTCTTTGGACCAAGTTCGTCTCGTTCGTCCATCTTCGTCCTCCCATTTGCTCCGTAGGCCTTCTTTTTACCATGATTGTCTCGTTCGTCCATCTTCGTCCTCCCATTTGATCCGTTGGCCTTCTTTGGACCAAGTTCGTCTCGTTCGTCCATCTTCGTTCTCCCATTTGATCCGTTGGGCTTCTTTGGACCATGTTCGTCTCGTTCGTCCATCTTCGTCCTCCCATTTGATCCCAAGGCCTTCTTTGGACCAAGTTCGTCTCGTTCGTCCATCTTCGTCCTCCCATTTGCTCCGTAGGCCTTCTTTTTACCATGTTTGTCTCGTTCGTCCATCTTCGTCCTCCCATTTGATCTGTTGGCCTTCTTTGGACCAAGTTCGTCTCGTTCGTCCATCTTCGTCCTCCCATTTGCTCCGTAGGCCTTCTTTGGACCAAGTTCGTCTCGTTCGTCCATCTTCGTCCTCCCATTTGCTCCGTAGGCCTTCTTTTTACCATGATTGTCTCGTTCGTCCATCTTCGTCCTCCCATTTGATCCGTAGGCCTTCTTTGGACCAAGTTCGCCTCGTTCCTCCATCTTCGTCCTCCCATTTGATCCGTCGTCTCGTTCGTCCATCTTCGTCCTCCCATTTGATCCGTTGGGCTTCTTTGGACCAAGTTCGTCTCGTTCGTCCATCTTCGTCCTCCCATTTGATCCCTAGGCCTTCTTTGGACCAAGTTCGTCCCGTTCGTCCATCTTCGTCCTCCCATTTGCTCCGTAGGCCTTCTTTGGACCAAGTTCGCCTCGTTCGTCCATATTCTTCCTCCCATTTGATGCGTAGGCCTTCTTTGGACCAAGTTCGCCTCGTTCGTCCATCTTCGTCCTCGCATTTGATCCGTTGGGCTTCTTTGGACCAAGTTCGTCTCGTTCGTCCATCTTCGTCCTCCCATTTGATCCCTAGGCCTTCTTTGGACCAAGTTCCTCTCGTTCGTCCATCTTCGTCCTCCCATTTGATCCGTTGGCCTTCTTTGGACCAAGTTCGTCTCGTTCGTCCATCTTCGTCCTCCCATTTGATCCGTAGGCCTTCTTTGGACCAAGTTCGTCTTGTTCTACCACCTTCGTCCTCCCATTTGATCCGTTGGAATTCTTTGGACCAAGTTTGTCTCGTTCGTCCATCGTCGTCCTCCCATTTGATCCGTGGGCCTTCTTTGGACCAAGTTCGCCTCGTTCCTCCATCTTCGTCCTCCCATTTGATCCCTAGGCCTTCTTTGGACCAAGTTCATCTCGTTCGTCCATCTTCGTCCTCCCATTTGATCCGTTGGCCTTCTTTGGACCAAGTTCGTCTCGTTCGTCCATCTTCGTCCTCCTATTTGATCCCTAGGCCTTCTTTGGACCAAGTTCGTCTCGTTCATCCATCTTCGTCCTCCCATTTGATCCGTTGGCCTTCTTTGGACCAAGTTCGTCTCGTTCGTCCATCTTCGTCCTCCCATTTGATCCGTAGGCCTTCTTTGGACCAAGTTCGTCTCGTTCGTCCATCTTCGTCCTCCCATTTGATCCCTAGGCCTTCTTTGGACCAAGTTCGCCTCGTTCGTCCATCTTCATCCTCCCATTTGATCCCTAGGCCTTCTTTGGACCAAGCTCGTCTCGTTCGTCCATCTTCGTCCTCCCATTTGATCAGTTGGCCTTCTTTGGACCAAGTTCGTCTCGTTCGTCCATCTTCGTCCTCCCATTTGATCCGTTGGCGTTCTTTGGACCAAGTTCGTCTCGTTCGTCCATCTTCGTCCTCCCATTTGATCCGTTGGGCTTCTTTGGACCATGTTCGTCTCGTTCGTCCATCTTCGTCCTCCCATTTGATCCTTAGGCCTTCTTTGGACCAAGTTCGTCTCGTTCGTCCATCTTCGTCCTCCCATTTGCTCCGTAGGCCTTCTTTTTACCATGTTTGTCTCGTTCGTCCATCTTCGTCCTCCAATTTGATCCCTAGGCCTTCTTTGGACCAAGTTCGTCTTGTTCTACCACCTTCGTCCTCCCATTTGATCCGTTGGAATTCTTTGGACCAAGTTTGTCTCGTTCGTCCATCTTCGTCCTCCCATTTGATCCGTGGGCCTTCTTTGGACCAAGTTCGCCTCGTTCCTCCATCTTCGTACTCCCATTTGATCCCTAGGCCTTCTTTGGACCAAGTTCATCTCGTTCGTCCATCTTCGTCCTCCCATTTGATCCGTTGGCCTTCTTTGGACCAAGTTCGTCTCGTTCGTCCATCTTCGTCCTCCCATTTGATCCGTTGGGCTTCTTTGGACCATGTTCGTCTCGTTCGTCCATCTTCGTCCTCCCATTTGATCCTTAGGCCTTCTTTGGACCAAGTTCGTCTCGTTCGTCCATCTTCGTCCTCCCATTTGATCCGTTGGAATTCTTTGGACCAAGTTTGTCTCGTTCGTCCATCTTCGTCCTCCCATTTGATCCGTGGGCCTTCTTTGGACCAAGTTCGCCTCGTTCCTCCATCTTCGTCCTCCCATTTGATCCTTAGGCCTTCTTTGGACCAAGTTCGTCTCGTTCGTCCATCTTCGTCCTCCCATTTGCTCCGTAGGCCTTCTTTTTACCATGTTTGTCTCGTTCGTCCATCTTCGTCCTCCCATTTGATCCCTAGGCCTTCTTTGGACCAAGTTCGTCTTGTTCTACCACCTTCGTCCTCCCATTTGATCCGTTGGAATTCTTTGGACCAAGTTTGTCTCGTTCGTCCATCTTCGTCCTCCCATTTGATCCGTTGGCCTTCTTTGGACCAAGTTCGTCTCGTTCGTCCATCTTCGTCCTCCCATTTGATCCGTTGGCCTTCTTTGGACCATGTTCGTCTCGTTCGTCCATCTTCCTCCTCCGATTGGATCCGTAGGCCTTCTTTGGACCAAGTTCGTCTCGTTCGTCCATCTTCGTCCTCCCATTTGATCCCTAGGCCTTCTTTGGACCATGTTCGTCTCGTTCGTCCATCTTCGTCCTCCCATTTGATCCCTAGGCCTTCTTTGGACCAAGTTCGTCTCGTTCGTCCATCTTCGTCCTCCCATTTGATCAGTTGGCCTTCTTTGGACCAAGTTCCTCTCGTTCGTCCATCTTCGTCCTCCCATTTGATCCGTTGGCCTTCTTTGGACCAAGTTCGTCTCGTTCGTCCATCTTCGTTCTCCCATTTGATCCGTTGGGCTTCTTTGGACCATGTTCGCCTCGTTCGTCCATCTTCGTCCTCCCATTTGATCCCTAGGCCTTCTTTGGACCAAGTTCGTCTCGTTCGTCCATCTTCGTCCTCCCATTTGCTCCGTAGGCCTTCTTTTTACCATGTTTGTCTCGTTCGTCCATCTTCGTCCTCCCATTTGATCTGTTGGCCTTCTTTGGACCAAGTTTGTCTCGTTCGTCCATCTTCGTCCTCCCATTTGCTCCGTAGGCCTTCTTTGGACCAAGTTCGTCTCGTTCGTCCATCTTCGTCCTCCCATTTGCTCCGTAGGCCTTCTTTTTACCATGATTGTCTCGTTCGTCCATCTTCGTCCTCCCATTTGATCCGTAGGCCTTCTTTGGACCAAGTTCGCCTCGTTCCTCCATCTTCGTCCTCCCATTTGATCCATTGGCCTTCTTTGGACCAAGTTCGTCTCGTTCGTCCATCTTCGTCCTCCCATTTGATCCCTAGGCCTTCTTTGGACCAAGTTCGTCTCGTTCGTCCATCTTCGTCCTCCCATTTGATCCCTAGGCCTTCTTTGGACCAAGTTCCTCTCGTTCGTCCATCTTCGTCCTCCCATTTGATCCGTTGGCCTTCTTTGGACCAAGTTCCTCTCGCTCGTCCATCTTCGTCCTCCCATTTGATCCGTAGGCCTTCTTTGGACCAAGTTCGTCTTGTTCTACCACCTTCGTCCTCCCATTTGATCCGTTGGAATTCTTTGGACCATGTTTGTCTCGTTCGTCCATCTTCGTCCTCCCATTTGATCCGTAGGCCTTCTTTGGACCAAGTTCGCATCGTTCCTCCATCTTCGTCCTCCCATTTGATCCCTAGGCCTTCTTTGGACCAAGTTCATCTCGTTCGTCCATCTTCGTCCTCCCATTTGATCCGTTGGCCTTCTTTGGACCAAGTTCGTCTCGTTCGTCCATCTTCGTCCTCCTATTTGATCCCTAGGCCTTCTTTGGACCAAGTTCGTCTCGTTCATCCATCTTCGTCCTCCCATTTGATCCGTTGGCCTTCTTTGGACCAAGTTCGTCTCGTTCGTCCATCTTCGTCCTCCCATTTGATCCGTAGGCCTTCTTTGGACCAAGTTCGTCTCGTTCGTCCATCTTCGTCCTCCCATTTGATCCCTAGGCCTTCTTTGGACCAAGTTCGCCTCGTTCGTCCATCTTCATCCTCCCATTTGATCCCTAGGCCTTCTTTGGACCAAGCTCGTCTCGTTCGTCCATCTTCGTCCTCCCATTTGATCAGTTGGCCTTCTTTGGACCAAGTTCGTCTCGTTCGTCCATCTTCGTCCTCCCATTTGATCCGTTGGCGTTCTTTGGACCAAGTTCGTCTCGTTCGTCCATCTTCGTCCTCCCATTTGATCCGTTGGGCTTCTTTGGACCATGTTCGTCTCGTTCGTCCATCTTCGTCCTCCCATTTGCTCCGTAGGCCTTCTTTGGACCAAGTTCGCCTCGTTCGTCCATCTTCATCCTCCCATTTGATCCCTAGGCCTTCTTTGGACCAAGCTCGTCTCGTTCGTCCATCTTCGTCCTCCCATTTGATCAGTTGGCCTTCTTTGGACCAAGTTCGTCTCGTTCGTCCATCTTCGTCCTCCCATTTGATCCGTTGGCCTTCTTTGGACCAAGTTCGTCTCGTTCGTCCATCTTCGTTCTCCCATTTGATCCGTTGGGCTTCTTTGGACCATGTTCGTCTCGTTCGTCCATCTTCGTCCTCCCATTTGATCCCTAGGCCTTCTTTGGACCAAGTTCGTCTCGTTCGTCCATCTTCGTCCTCCCATTTGCTCCGTAGGCCTTCTTTTTACCCTGTTTGTCTCGTTCGTCCATCTTCGTCCTCCCATTTGATCTGTTGGCCTTCTTTGGACCAAGTTCGTCTCGTTCGTCCATCTTCGTCCTCCCATTTGCTCCGTAGGCCTTCTTTGGACCAAGTTCGTCTCGTTCGTCCATCTTCGTCCTCCCATTTGCTCCGTAGGCCTTCTTTTTACCATGATTGTCTTGTTCGTCCATCTTCGTCCTCCCATTTGATCCGTAGGCCTTCTTTGGACCAAGTTCGCCTCGTTCCTCCATCTTCGTCCTCCCATTTGATCCGTCGTCTCGTTCGTCCATCTTCGTCCTCCCATTTGATCCGTTGGGCTTCTTTGGACCAAGTTCGTCTCGTTCGTCCATCTTCGTCCTCCCATTTGATCCCTAGGCCTTCTTTGGACCAAGTTCGTCCCGTTCGTCCATCTTCGTCCTCCCATTTGCTCCGTAGGCCTTCTTTGGACCAAGTTCGCCTCGTTCGTCCATATTCGTCCTCCCATTTGATTCGTAGGCCTTCTTTGGACCAAGTTCGCCTCGTTCGTCCATCTTCGTCCTCCCATTTGTTCCCTAGGCCTTCTTTGGACCAAGTTCGTCTCGTTCGTCCATCTTCGTCCTCCCATTTGATCCCTAGGCCTTCTTTGGACCAAGTTCCTCTCGTTCGTCCATCTTCGTCCTCCCATTTGATCCGTTGGCCTTCTTTGGACCAAGTTCGTCTCGTTCGTCCATCTTCGTCCTCCCATTTGATCCGTAGGCCTTCTTTGGACCAAGTTCATCTTGTTCTACCACCTTCGTCCTCCCATTTGATCCGTTGGAATTCTTTGGACCAAGTTTGTCTCGTTCGTCCATCTTCGTCCTCCCATTTGATCCGTGGGCCTTCTTTGGACCAGGTTCGCCTCGTTCCTCCATCTTCGTCCTCCCATTTGATCCCTAGGCCTTCTTTGGACCAAGTTCATCTCGTTCGTCCATCTTCGTCCTCCCATTTGATCCGTTGGCCTTCTTTGGACCAAGTTCGTCTCGTTCGTCCATCTTCGTCCTCCTATTTGATCCCTAGGCCTTCTTTGGACCAAGTTCGTCTCGTTCATCCATCTTCGTCCTCCCATTTGATCCGTTGGCCTTCTTTGGACCAAGTTCGTCTCGTTCGTCCATCTTCGTCCTCCCATTTGATCCGTAGGCCTTCTTCGGACCAAGTTCGTCTCGTTCGTCCATCTTCGTCCTCCCATTTGATCCCTAGGCCTTCTTTGGACCAAGTTCGCCTCGTTCGTCCATCTTCATCCTCCCATTTGATCCCTAGGCCTTCTTTGGACCAAGCTCGTCTCGTTCGTCCATCTTCGTCCTCCCATTTGATCAGTTGGCCTTCTTTGGACCAAGTTCGTCTCGTTCGTCCATCTTCGTCCTCCCATTTGATCCGTTGGCGTTCTTTGGACCAAGTTCGTCTCGTTCGTCCATCTTCGTCCTCCCATTTGATCCGTTGGGCTTCTTTGGACCATGTTCGTCTCGTTCGTCCATCTTCGTCCTCCCATTTGATCCTTAGGCCTTCTTTGGACCAAGTTCGTCTCGTTCGTCCATCTTCGTCCTCCCATTTGCTCCGTAGGCCTTCTTTTTACCATGTTTGTCTCGTTCGTCCATCTTCGTCCTCCCATTTGATCCCTAGGCCTTCTTTGGACCAAGTTCGTCTTGTTCTACCACCTTCGTCCTCCCATTTGATCCGTTGGAATTCTTTGGACCAAGTTTGTCTCGTTCGTCCATCTTCGTCCTCCCATTTGATCCGTTGGCCTTCTTTGGACCAAGTTCGTCTCGTTCGTCCATCTTCGTCCTCCCAATTGATCCGTTGGCCTTCTTTGGACCATGTTCGTCTCGTTCGTCCATCTTCCTCCTCCGATTTGATCCGTAGGCTTTCTTTGGACCAAGTTCGTCTCGTTCGTCCATCTTCGTCCTCCCATTTGATCCCTAGGCCTTCTTTGGACCATGTTCGTCTCGTTCGTCCATCTTCGTCCTCCCATTTGATCCCTAGGCCTTCTTTGGACCAAGTTCGTCTCGTTCGTCCATCTTCGTCCTCCCATTTGCTCCGTAGGCCTTCTTTTTACCATCTTTGTCTCATTCGACCATCTTCGTCCTCCCATTTGATCCCTAGGCCTTCTTTGGACCAAGTTCGTCTCGTTCGTCCATCTTCGTCCTCCCATTTGATCCCTAGACCAAGTTCCTCTCGTTCGTCCATCTTCGTCCTCCCATTTGATCCGTTGGCCTTCTTTGGACCAAGTTCGTCTCGTTCGTCCATCTTCGTCCTCCCATTTGATCCGTAGGCCTTCTTTGGACCAAGTTCGTCTTGTTCTACCACCTTCGTCCTCCCATTTGATCCGTTGGAATTCTTTGGACCAAGTTTGTCTCGTTCGTCCATCTTCGTCCTCCCATTTGATCCGTGGGCCTTCTTTGGACCAAGTTCGCCTCGTTCCTCCATCTTCGTCCTCCCATTTGATCCCTAGGCCTTCTTTGGACCAAGTTCATCTCGTTCGTCCATCTTCGTCCTCCCATTTGATCCGTTGGCCTTCTTTGGACCAAGTTCGTCTCGTTCGTCCATCTTCGTCCTCCTATTTGATCCCTAGGCCTTCTTTGGACCAAGTTCGTCTCGTTCATCAATCTTCGTCCTCCCATTTGATCCGTTGGCCTTCTTTGGACCAAGTTCGTCTCGTTCGTCCATCTTCGTCCTCCCATTTGATCCGTAGGCCTTCTTTGGACCAAGTTCGTCTCGTTCGTCCATCTTCGTCCTCCCATTTGATCCCTAGGCCTTCTTTGGACCAAGTTCGCCTCGTTCGTCCATCTTCATCCTCCCATTTGATCCCTAGGCCTTCTTTGGACCAAGCTCGTCTCGTTCGTCCATCTTCGTCCTCCCATTTGATCAGTTGGCCTTCTTTGGACCAAGTTCGTCTCGTTCGTCCATCTTCGTCCTCCCATTTGATCCGTTGGCGTTCTTTGGACCAAGTTCGTCTCGTTCGTCCATCTTCGTCCTCCCATTTGATCCGTTGGGCTTCTTTGGACCATGTTCGTCTCGTTCCTCCATCTTCGTCCTCCCATTTGATCCTTAGGCCTTCTTTGGACCAAGTTCGTCTCGTTCGTCCATCTTCGTCCTCCCATTTGCTCCGTAGGCCTTCTTTTTACCATGTTTGTCTCGTTCGTCCATCTTCGTCCTCCCATTTGATCCCTAGGCCTTCTTTGGACCAAGTTCGTCTTGTTCTACCACCTTCGTCCTCCCATTTGATCCGTTGGAATTCTTTGGACCAAGTTTGTCTCGTTCGTCCATCTTCGTCCTCCCATTTGATCCGTTGGCCTTCTTTGGACCAAGTTCGTCTCGTTCGTCCATCTTCGTCCTCCCATTTGATCCGTTGGCCTTTTTTGGACCATGTTCGTCTCGTTCGTCCATCTTCCTCCTCCGATTTGATCCGTAGGCCTTCTTTGGACCAAGTTCGTCTCGTTCGTCCATCTTCGTCCTCCCATTTGATCCCTAGGCCTTCTTTGGACCATGTTCGTCTCGTTCGTCCATCTTCGTCCTCCCATTTGATCCCTAGGCCTTCTTTGGACCAAGTTCGTCTCGTTCGTCCATCTTCGTCCTCCCATTTGCTCCGTAGGCCTTCTTTTTACCATCTTTGTCTCGTTCGTCCATCTTCGTCCTCCCATTTGATCCCTAGGCCTTCTTTGGACCAAGTTCGTCTCGTTCGTCCATCTTCATCCTCCCATTTGATCCCTAGGCCTTCTTTGGACCAAGCTCGTCTCGTTCGTCCATCTTCGTCCTCCCATTTGATCCGTTGGCCTTCTTTGGACCAAGTTCGTCTCGTTCGTCCATCTTCGTTCTCCCATTTGATCCGTTGGGCTTCTTTGGACCATGTTCGTCTCGTTCGTCCATCTTCGTCCTCCCATTTGATCCCTAGGACTTCTTTGGACCAAGTTCGTCTCGTTCGTCCATCTTCGTCCTCCCATTTGCTCCGTAGGCCTTCTTTTTACCATGCTTGTCTCGTTCGTCCATCTTCGTCCTCCCATTTGATCTGTTGGCCTTCTTTGGACCAAGTTTGTCTCGTTCGTCCATCTTCGTCCTCCCATTTGCTCCGTAGGCCTTCTTTGGACCAAGTTCGTCTCGTTCGTCCATCTTCGTCCTCCCATTTGCTCCGTAGGCCTTCTTTTTACCATGATTGTCTCGTTCGTCCATCTTCGTCCTCCCATTTGATCCGTAGGCCTTCTTTGGACCAAGTTCGCCTCGTTCCTCCATCTTCATCCTCCCATTTGATCCGTTGGCCTTCTTTGGACCAAGTTCGTCTCGTTCGTCCATCTTCGTCCTCCCATTTGATCCCTAGGCCTTCTTTGGACCAAGTTCGTCTCGTTCGTCCATCTTCGTCCTCCCATTTGATCCCTAGGCCTTCTTTGGACCAAGTTCCTCTCGTTCGTCCATCTTCGTCCTCCCATTTGATCCGTTGGCCTTCTTTGGACCAAGTTCGTCTCGCTCGTCCATCTTCGTCCTCCCATTTGATCCGTAGGCCTTCTTTGGACCAAGTTCGTCTTGTTCTACCACCTTCGTCCTCCCATTTGATCCGTTGGAATTCTTTGGACCAAGTTTGTCTCGTTCGTCCATCTTCGTCCTCCCATTTGATCCGTAGGCCTTCTTTGGACCAAGTTCGCCTCGTTCCTCCATCTTCGTCCTCCCATTTGATCCCTAGGCCTTCTTTGGACCAAGTTCATCTCGTTCGTCCATCTTCGTCCTCCCATTTGATCCGTTGGCCTTCTTTGGACCAAGTTCGTCTCGTTCGTCCATCTTCGTCCTCCTATTTGATCCCTAGGCCTTCTTTGGACCAAGTTCGTCTCGTTCCTCCATCTTCGTCCTCCCATTTGATCCGTTGGCCTTCTTTGGACCAAGTTCGTCTCGTTCGTCCATCTTCGTCCTCCCATTTGATCCGTAGGCCTTCTTTGGACCAAGTTCGTCTCGTTCGTCCATCTTCGTCCTCCCATTTGATCCCTAGGCCTTCTTTGGACCAAGTTCCTCTCGTTCGTCCATCTTCGTCCTCCCATTTGATCCGTTGGCCTTCTTTGGACCAAGTTCGTCTCGCTCGTCCATCTTCGTCCTCCCATTTGATCCGTAGGCCTTCTTTGGACCAAGTTCGTCTTGTTCTACCACCTTCGTCCTCCCATTTGATCCGTTGGAATTCTTTGGACCAAGTTTGTCTCGTTCGTCCATCTTCGTCCTCCCATTTGATCCGTTGGCCTTCTTTGGACCAAGTTCGTCTCGTTCGTCCATCTTCGTCCTCCTATTTGATCCCTAGGCCTTCTTTGGACCAAGTTCGTCTCGTTCATCCATCTTCGTCCTCCCATTTGATCCGTTGGCCTTCTTTGGACCAAGTTCGTCTCGTTCGTCCATCTTCGTCCTCCCATTTGATCCGTAGGCCTTCTTTGGACCAAGTTCGTCTCGTTCGTCCATCTTCCTCCTCCCATTTGATCCCTAGGCCTTCTTTGGACCAAGCTCGTCTCGTTCGTCCATCTTCGTCCTCCCATTTGATCAGTTGGCCTTCTTTGGACCAAGTTCGTCTCGTTCGTCCATCTTCGTCCTCCCATTTGATCCGTTGGCGTTCTTTGGACCAAGTTCGTCTCGTTCGTCCATCTTCGTCCTCCCATTTGATCCGTTGGGCTTCTTTGGACCATGTTCGTCTCGTTCGTCCATCTTTGTCCTCCCATTTGATCCTTAGGCCTTCTTTGGACCAAGTTCGTCTCGTTCGTCCATCTTCGTCCTCCCATTTGCTCCGTAGGCCTTCTTTTTACCATGTTTGTCTCGTTCGTCCATCTTCGTCCTCCCATTTGATCCCTAGGCCTTCTTTGGACCAAGTTCGTCTTGTTCTACCACCTTCGTCCTCCCATTTGATCCGTAGGAATTCTTTGGACCAAGTTTGTCTCGTTCGTCCATCTTCGTCCTCCCATTTGATCCGTTGGCCTTCTTTGGACCAAGTTCGTCTCGTTCGTCCATCTTCGTCCTCCCATTTGATCCGTTGGCCTTCTTTGGACCATGTTCGTCTCGTTCGTCCATCTTCCTCCTCCGATTTGATCCGTAGGCCTTCTTTGGACCAAGTTCGTCTCGTTCGTCCATCTTCGTCCTCCCATTTGATCCGTTGGCTTTCTTTGGACCATGTTCGTCTCGTTCGTCCATCTTCGTCCTCCCATTTGATCCGTAGGCCTTCTTTGGACCATGTTCGTCTCGTTCGTCCATCTTCGTCCTCCCATTTGATCCCTAGGCCTTCTTTGGACCAAGTTCGTCTCGTTCGTCCAACTTCGTCCTCCCATTTGCTCCGTAGCCCTTCTTTTTACCATGTTAGTCTCGTTCGTCCATCTTCGTCCTCCCATTTGATCCGTAGGCCTTCTTTGGACCAAGTTCGCCTCGTTCCTCCATCTTCGTCCTCCCATTTGATCCGTTGGCCTTCTTTGGACCAAGTTCGTCTCGTTCGTCCATCTTCGTCCTCCCATTTGATCTGTTGGCCTTCTTTGGACCAATTTCGTCTAGTTCGTCCATCTTCGTCCTCCCATTTGATCCCTAGGCCTTCTTTGGACCAAGTTCGTCTCGTTCGTCCATCTTCGTCCTCCCATTTGATCCCTAGGCCTTCTTTGGACCAAGTTCATCTTGTTCGTCCATCTTCGTCCTCCTATTTGATCCGTAGGCCTTCTTTGGACCAAGTTCGTCTCGTTCGTCCATCTTCGTCCTCCCATTTGATCCGTAGGCCTTCTTTGGACCAAGTTCTTCTCGTTCGTCCATCTTCGTCCTCCCATTTGATCCCTAGGCCTTTTTTTGACCAAGTTCGTCTCATTCGTCCATCTTCGTCCTCCCATTTGCTCCGTAGGCCTTCTTTGTACTAAGTTCGCCTCGTTCGTCCATCTTCGTCCTCCCATTTGATCCCTAGGCCTTCTGTGGACCAAGCTCGTCTCGTTCGTCCATCTTCGTCCTCCCATTTGATCAGTTGGCCTTCTTTGGACCAAGTTCGTCTCGTTCGTCCATCTTCGTCCTCCCATTTGATCCGTTGGCCTTCTTTGGACCAAGTTCATCTCGTTCGTCCATCTTCGTCCTCCCATTTGATCCGTTGGCCTTCTTTGGACCAAGTTCGTCTCGTTCGTCCATCTTCGTCCTCCTATTTGATCCCTAGGCCTTCTTTGGACCAAGTTCGTCTCGTTCCTCCATCTTCGTCTTCCCATTTGATCCGTTGGCCTTCTTTGGACCAAGTTCGTCTCGTTCGTCCATCTTCGTCCTCCCATTTGATCCGTAGGCCTTCTTTGGACCAAGTTCGTCTCGTTCGTCCATCTTCGTCCTCCCATTTGATCCCTAGGCCTTCTTTGGACCAAGTTCCTCTCGTTCGTCCATCTTCGTCCTCCCATTTGATCCGTTGGCCTTCTTTGGACCATGTTCGTCTCGCTCGTCCATCTTCGTCCTCCCATTTGATCCGTAGGCCTTCTTTGGACCAAGTTCGTCTTGTTCTACCACCTTCGTCCTCCCATTTGATCCGTTGGAATTCTTTGGACCAAGTTTGTCTCGTTCGTCCATCTTCGTCCTCCCATTTGATCCGTAGGCCTTCTTTGGACCAAGTTCGCCTCGTTCCTCCATCTTCGTCCTCCCATTTGATCCCTAGGCCTTCTTTGGACCAAGTTCATCTCGTTCGTCCATCTTCGTCCTCCCATTTGATCCGTTGGCCTTCTTTGGACCAAGTTCGTCTCGTTCGTCCATCTTCGTCCTCCTATTTGATGCCTAGGCCTTCTTTGGACCAAGTTCGTCTCGTTCATCCATCTTCGTCCTCCCATTTGATCCGTTGGCCTTCTTTGGACCAAGTTCGTCTCGTTCGTCCATCTTCGTCCTCCCATTTGATCCGTAGGCCTTCTTTGGACCAAGTTCGTCTCGTTCGTCCATCTTCGTCCTCCCATTTGATCCCTAGGCCTTCTTTGGACCAAGTTCGCCTCGTTCGTCCATCTTCCTCCTCCCATTTGATCCCTAGGCCTTCTTTGGACCAAGCTCGTCTCGTTCGTCCATCTTCGTCCTCCCATTTGATCAGTTGGCCTTCTTTGGACCAAGTTCGTCTCGTTCGTCCATCTTCGTCCTCCCATTTGATCCGTTGGCGTTCTTTGGACCAAGTTCGTCTCGTTCGTCCATCTTCGTCCTCCCATTTGATCCGTTGGGCTTCTTTGGACCATGTTCGTCTCGTTCGTCCATCTTTGTCCTCCCATTTGATCCTTAGGCCTTCTTTGGACCAAGTTCGTCTCGTTCGTCCATCTTCGTCCTCCCATTTGCTCCGTAGGCCTTCTTTTTACCATGTTTGTCTCGTTCGTCCATCTTCGTCCTCCCATTTGATCCCTAGGCCTTCTTTGGACCAAGTTCGTCTTGTTCTACCACCTTCGTCCTCCCATTTGATCCGTAGGAATTCTTTGGACCAAGTTTGTCTCGTTCGTCCATCTTCGTCCTCCCATTTGATCCGTTGGCCTTCTTTGGACCAAGTTCGTCTCGTTCGTCCATCTCCGTCCTCCCATTTGATCCGTTGGCCTTCTTTGGACCATGTTCGTCTCGTTCGTCCATCTTCCTCCTCCGATTTGATCCGTAGGCCTTCTTTGGACCAAGTTCGTCTCGTTCGTCCATCTTCGTCCTCCCATTTGATCCGTTGGCTTTCTTTGGACCATGTTCGTCTCGTTCGTCCATCTTCGTCCTCCCATTTGATCCGTAGGCCTTCTTTGGACCATGTTCGTCTCGTTCGTCCATCTTCGTCCTCCCATTTGATCCCTAGGCCTTCTTTGGACCAAGTTCGTCTCGTTCGTCCATCTTCGTCCTCCCATTTGCTCCGTAGCCCTTCTTTTTACCATGTTAGTCTCGTTCGTCCATCTTCGTCCTCCCATTTGATCCGTAGGCCTTCTTTGGACCAAGTTCGCCTCGTTCCTCCATCTTCGTCCTCCCATTTGATCCGTTGGCCTTCTTTGGACCAAGTTCGTCTCGTTCGTCCATCTTCGTCCTCCCATTTGATCTGTTGGCCTTCTTTGGACCAATTTCGTCTAGTTCGTCCATCTTCGTCCTCCCATTTGATCCCTAGGCCTTCTTTGGACCAAGTTCGTCTCGTTCGTCCATCTTCGTCCTCCCATTTGATCCCTAGGCCTTCTTTGGACCAAGTTCATCTTGTTCGTCCATCTTCGTCCTCCTATTTGATCCGTAGGCCTTCTTTGGACCAAGTTCGTCTCGTTCGTCCATCTTCGTCCTCCCATTTGATCCGTAGGCCTTCTTTGGACCAAGTTCTTCTCGTTCGTCCATCTTCGTCCTCCCATTTGATCCGTAGGCCTTCTTTGGACCAAGTTCGTCTCGTTGGTCCATCTTCGTCCTCCCATTTGATCCGTTGGCCTTCTTTGGACCAAGTTCGTCTCGTTCGTCCATCTTCGTCCTCCCATTTGATCCGTAGGCCTTCTTTGGACCAAGTTCGTCTCGTTCGTCCATCTTCGTCCTCCCATTTGATCCCTAGGCCTTTTTTTGACCAAGTTCGTCTCATTCGTCCATCTTCGTCCTCCCATTTGCTCCGTAGGCCTTCTTTGTACTAAGTTCGCCTCGTTCGTCCATCTTCGTCCTCCCATTTGATCCCTAGGCCTTCTGTGGACCAAGCTCGTCTCGTTCGTCCATCTTCGTCCTCCCATTTGATCAGTTGGCCTTCTTTGGACCAAGTTCGTCTCATTCGTCCATCTTCGTCCTCCCATTTGATCCGTTGGCCTTCTTTGGACCAAGTTCGTCGCGTTCGTCCATCTTCGTCCTCCCATTTGATCCGTTGGGCTTCTATGGACCAAGTTCGTCCCGTTCGTCCATCTTCGTCCTCCCATTTGCTCCGTAGGCCTTCTTTGGACCAAGTTTGCCTCGTTCGTCCATCTTCGTCCTCCCATTTGATCCGTTGGGCTTCTTTGGACCATGTTCGTCTCGTTCGTCCATCTTCGTCCTCCCATTTGATCCCTAGGCCTTCTTTGGACCAAGTTCGTCTCGTTCGTCCATCTTCGTCCTCCCATTTGCTCCGTAGGCCTTCTTTTTACCATGTTTGTCTCGTTCGTCCATCTTCGTCCTCCCATTTCATCCCTAGGCCTTCTTTGGACCAAGTTCGTCTTGTTCTACCACCTTCGTCCTCCCATTTGATCCGTTGGCTTTCTTTGGACCATGTTCGTCTCGTTCGTCCATCTTCGTCCTCCCATTTGATCCGTAGGCCTTCTTTGGACCATGTTCGTCTCGTTCGTCCATCTTCGTCCTCCCATTTGATCCCTAGGCCTTCTTTGGACCATGTTCGTCTCGTTCGTCCATCTTCGTCCTCCCATTTGATCCGTAGGCCTTCTTTGGACCATGTTCGTCTCGTTCGTCCATCTTCGTCCTCCCATTTGATCCCTAGGCCTTCTTTGGACCAAGTTCGTCTCGTTCGTCCATCTTCGTCCTCCCATTTGCTCCGTAGGCCTTCTTTTTACCATGTTTGTCTCGTTCGTCCATCTTCGTCCTCCCATTTGATCCGTAGGCCTTCTTTGGACCATGTTCGTCTCGTTCGTCCATCTTCGTCCTCCCATTTGATCCCTAGGCCTTCTTTGGACCAAGTTCGTCTCGTTCGTCCATCTTCGTCCTCCCATTTGCTCCGTAGGCCTTCTTTTTACCATGTTTGTCTCGTTCGTCCATCTTCGTCCTCCCATTTGATCCGTAGGCCTTCTTTGGACCAAGTTCGCCTCGTTCCTCCATCTTCGTCCTCCCATTTGATCCGTTGGAAATCTTTGGACCAAGTTTGTCTCGTTCGTCCATCTTCGTCCTCCCATTTGATCCGTTGGCCTTCTTTGGACCAAGTTCGTCTCGTTCGTCGATCTTCGTCCTCCCATTTGATCCGTTGGCCTTCTTTGGACCATGTTCGTCTCGTTCGTCCATCTTCCTCCTCCGATTTGATCCGTAGGCCTTCTTTGGACCAAGTTCGTCTCGTTCGTCCATCTTCGTCCTCCCATTTGATCCGTTGGCTTTCTTTGGACCATGTTCGTCTCGTTCGTCCATCTTCGTCCTCCCATTTGATCCGTAGGCCTTCTTTGGACCATGTTCGTCTCGTTCGTCCTTCTTCGTCCTCCCATTTGATCCCTAGGCCTTCTTTGGACCAAGTTCGTCTCGTTCGTCCATCTTCGTCCTCCCATTTGCTCCGTAGGCCTTCTTTTTACCATGTTAGTCTCGTTCGTACATCTTCGTCCTCCCATTTGATCCGTAGGCCTTCTTTGGACCAAGTTCGCCTCGTTCCTCCATCTTCGTCCTCCCATTTGATCCGTTGGCCTTCTTTGGACCAAGTTCGTCTCGTTCGTCCATCTTCGTCCTCCCATTTGATCTGTTGGCCTTCTTTGGACCAATTTCGTGTAGTTCGTCCATCTTCGTCCTCCCATTTGATCCCTAGGCCTTCTTTGGACCAAGTTCGTCTCGTTCGTCCATCTTCGTCCTCCCATTTGATCCCTAGGCCTTCTTTGGACCAAGTTCTTCTTGTTCGTCCATCTTCGTCCTCCTATTTGATCCGTAGGCCTTCTTTGGACCAAGTTCGTCTCGTTCGTCCATCTTCGTCCTCACCATTTGATCCGTAGGCCTTCTTTGGACCAAGTTCGTCTCGTTCGTCCATCTTCGTCCTCCCATTTGATCCGTAGGCCTTCTTTGGACCAAGTTCGTCTCGTTGGTCCATCTTCGTCCTCCCATTTGATCCGTTGGCCTTCTTTGGACCAAGTTCGTCTCGTTCGTCCATCTTCGTCCTCCCATTTGATCCGTAGGCCTTCTTTGGACCAAGTTCGTCTCGTTCGTCCATCTTCGTCCTCCCATTTGATCCCTAGGCCTTTTTTTGACCAAGTTCGTCTCATTCGTCCATCTTCGTCCTCCCATTTGCTCCGTAGGCCTTCTTTGTACTAAGTTCGCCTCGTTCGTCCGTCTTCGTCCTCCCATTTGATCCCTAGGCCTTCTGTGGACCAAGCTCGTCTCGTTCGTCCATCTTCGTCCTCCCATTTGATCAGTTGGCCTTCTTTGGACCAAGTTCGTCTCGTTCGTCCATCTTCGTCCTCCCATTTGATCCGTTGGCCTTCTTTGGACCAAGTTCGTCGCGTTCGTCCATCTTCGTCCTCCCATTTGATCCGTTGGGCTTCTATGGACCAAGTTCGTCCCGTTCGTCCATCTTCGTCCTCCCATTTGCTCCGTAGGCCTTCTTTGGACCAAGTTTGCCTCGTTCGTCCATCTTCGTCCTCCCATTTGATCCGTTGGGCTTCTTTGGACCATGTTCGTCTCGTTCGTCCATCTTCGTCCTCCCATTTGATCCCTAGGCCTTCTTTGGACCAAGTTCGTCTCGTTCATCCATCTTCGTCCTCCCATTTGCTCCGTAGGCCTTCTTTTTACCATGTTTGTCTCGTTCGTCCATCTTCGTCCTCCCATTTCATCCCTAGGCTTCTTTGGACCAAGTTCGTCTTGTTCTACCACCTTCGTCCTCCCATTTGATCCGTTGGCTTTCTTTGGACCATGTTCGTCTCGTTCGTCCATCTTCGTCCTCCCATTTGATCCGTAGGCCTTCTTTGGACCATGTTCGTCTCGTTCGTCCATCTTCGTCCTCCCATTTGATCCCTAGGCCTTCTTTGGACCAAGTTCGTCTCGTTCGTCCATCTTCGTCCTCCCATTTGCTCCGTAGGCCTTCTTTTTACCATGTTTGTCTCGTTCGTCCATCTTCGTCCTCCCATTTGATCCGTAGGCCTTCTTTGGACCATGTTCGTCTCGTTCGTCCATCTTCGTCCTCCCATTTGATCCCTAGGCCTTCTTTGGACCAAGTTCGTCTCGTTCGTCCATCTTCGTCCTCCCATTTGCTCCGTAGGCCTTCTTTTTACCATGTTTGTCTCGTTCGTCCATCTTCGTCCTCCCATTTGATCCGTAGGCCTTCTTTGGACCAAGTTCGCCTCGTTCCTCCATCTTTGTCCTCCCATTTGATCCGTTGGCCTTCTTTGGACCAAGTTCGTCTCGTTCGTCCATCTTCGTCCTCCCATTTGATCCGTTGGCGTTCTTTGGACCAAGTTCGTCTCGTTCGTCCATCTTCGTCCTCCCATTTGATCCGTTGGGCTTCTTTGGACCATGTTCGTCTCGTTCGTCCATCTTCGTCCTCCCATTTGATCCCTAGGCCTTCTTTGGACCAGGTTCGTCTCGTTCGTCCATCTTCGTCCTCCCATTTGATCCCTAGGCCTTCTTTGGACCACGTTCGTCTCGTTCGTCCATATTCGTCCTCCCATTTGATCCGTTGGGCTTCTTTGGACCATGTTCGTCTCGTTCGTCCATCTTCGTCCTCCCATTTGATCCCAAGGCCTTCTTTGGACCAGGTTCGTCTCGTTCGTCCATCTTCGTCCTCCCATTTGCTCCGTAGGCCTTCTTTTTACCATGTTTGTCTCGTTCGTCCATCTTCGTCCTCCCATTTCATCCCTAGGCCTTCTTTGGACCAAGTTCGTCTTGTTCTACCACCTTCGTCCTCCCATTTGAATCCGTTGGCTTTCTTTGGACCATGTTCGTCTCGTTCGTCCATCTTCGTCCTCCCATTTGATCCGTAGGCCTTCTTTGGACCATGTTCGTCTCGTTCGTCCATCTTCGTCCTCCCATTTGATCCCTAGGCCTTCTTTGGACCAAGTTCGTCTCGTTCGTCCATCTTCGTCCTCCCATTTGATCCCTAGGCCTTCTTTGGACCAAGTTCGTCTCGTTCGTCCATCTTCGTCCTCCCATTTGATCCCTAGGCCTTCTTTGGACCAAGTTCATCTTGTTCGTCCATCTTCGTCCTCCTATTTGATCCGTAGGCCTTCTTTGGACCAAGTTCGTCTCGTTCGTCCATCTCCGTCCTCCCATTTGATCCGTAGGCCTTCTTTGGACCAAGTTCTTCTCGTTCGTCCATCTTCGTCCTCCCATTTGATCCGTAGGCCTTCTTTGGACCAAGTTCGTCTCGTTGGTCCATCTTCGTCCTCCCATTTGATCCGTTGGCCTTCTTTGGACCAAGTTCGTCTCGTTCGTCCATCTTCGTCCTCCCATTTGATCCGTAGGCCTTCTTTGGACCAAGTTCGTCTCGTTCGTCCATCTTCGTCCTCCCATTTGATCCCTAGGCCTTTTTTTGACCAAGTTCGTCTCATTCGTCCATCTTCGTCCTCCCATTTGCTCCGTAGG
Organism: Glycyrrhiza uralensis; assembly: GCA_030159175.1. NCBI lineage: Eukaryota > Viridiplantae > Streptophyta > Magnoliopsida > Fabales > Fabaceae > Glycyrrhiza > Glycyrrhiza uralensis. The sequence continues at coordinate 18,151,773 of BRZY01000002.1, forward strand.
CCTTCTTTGTACTAAGTTCGCCTCGTTCGTCCATCTTCGTCCTCCCATTTGATCCCTAGGCCTTCTGTGGACCAAGCTCGTCTCGTTCGTCCATCTTCGTCCTCCCATTTGATCAGTTGGCCTTCTTTGGACCAAGTTCGTCTCGTTCGTCCATCTTCGTCCTCCCATTTGATCCGTTGGCCTTCTTTGGACCAGTTCGTCGCGTTCGTCCATCTTCGTCCTCCCATTTGATCCGTTGGGCTTCTATGGACCAAGTTCGTCCCGTTCGTCCATCTTCGTCCTCCCATTTGCTCCGTAGGCCTTCTTTGGACCAAGTTTGCCTCGTTCGTCCATCTTCGTCCTCCCATTTGATCCGTTGGGCTTCTTTGGACCATGTTCGTCTCGTTCGTCCATCTTCGTCCTCCCATTTGATCCCTAGGCCTTCTTTGGACCAAGTTCGTCTCGTTCGTCCATCTTCGTCCTCCCATTTGCTCCGTAGGCCTTCTTTTTACCATGTTTGTCTCGTTCGTCCATCTTCGTCCTCCCATTTCATCCCTAGGCCTTCTTTGGACCAAGTTCGTCTTGTTCTACCACCTTCGTCCTCCCATTTGATCCGTTGGCTTTCTTTGGACCATGTTCGTCTCGTTCGTCCATCTTCGTCCTCCCATTTGATCCGTAGGCCTTCTTTGGACCATGTTCGTCTCGTTCGTCCATCTTCGTCCTCCCATTTGATCCCTAGGCCTTCTTTGGACCATGTTCGTCTCGTTCGTCCATCTTCGTCCTCCCATTTGATCCGTAGGCCTTCTTTGGACCATGTTCGTCTCGTTCGTCCATCTTCGTCCTCCCATTTGATCCCTAGGCCTTCTTTGGACCAAGTTCGTCTCGTTCGTCCATCTTCGTCCTCCCCATTTGCTCCGTAGGCCTTCTTTTTACCATGTTTGTCTCGTTCGTCCATCTTCGTCCTCCCATTTGATCCGTAGGCCTTCTTTGGACCATGTTCGTCTCGTTCGTCCATCTTCGTCCTCCCATTTGATCCCTAGGCCTTCTTTGGACCAAGTTCGTCTCGTTCGTCCATCTTCGTCCTCCCATTTGCTCCGTAGGCCTTCTTTTTACCATGTTTGTCTCGTTCGTCCATCTTCGTCCTCCCATTTGATCCGTAGGCCTTCTTTGGACCAAGTTCGCCTCGTTCCTCCATCTTCGTCCTCCCATTTGATCCGTTGGAAATCTTTGGACCAAGTTTGTCTCGTTCGTCCATCTTCGTCCTCCCATTTGATCCGTTGGCGTTCTTTGGACCATGTTCGTCTCGTTCGTCCATCTTCCTCCTCCGATTTGATCCGTAGGCCTTCTTTGGACCAAGTTCGTCTCGTTCGTCCATCTTCGTCCTCCCATTTGATCCGTTGGCTTTCTTTGGACCATGTTCGTCTCGTTCGTCCATCTTCGTCCTCCCATTTGATCCGTAGGCCTTCTTTGGACCATGTTCGTCTCGTTCGTCCTTCTTCGTCCTCCCATTTGATCCCTAGGCCTTCTTTGGACCAAGTTCGTCTCGTTCGTCCATCTTCGTCCTCCCATTTGCTCCGTAGGCCTTCTTTTTACCATGTTAGTCTCGTTCGTACATCTTCGTCCTCCCATTTGATCCGTAGGCCTTCTTTGGACCAAGTTCGCCTCGTTCCTCCATCTTCGTCCTCCCATTTGATCCGTTGGCCTTCTTTGGACCAAGTTCGTCTCGTTCGTCCATCTTCGTCCTCCCATTTGATCTGTTGGCCTTCTTTGGACCAATTTCGTCTAGTTCGTCCATCTTCGTCCTCCCATTTGATCCTAGGCCTTCTTTGGACCAAGTTCGTCTCGTTCGTCCATCTTCGTCCTCCCATTTGATCCCTAGGCCTTCTTTGGACCAAGTTCTTCTGGTTCGTCCATCTTCGTCCTCCTATTTGATCCGTAGGCCTTCTTTGGACCAAGTTCGTCTCGTTCGTCATCTTCGTCCTCCCATTTGATCCGTAGGCCTTCTTTGGACCAAGTTCGTCTCGTTCGTCCATCTTCGTCCTCCCATTTGATCCGTAGGCCTTCTTTGGACCAAGTTCGTCTCGTTGGTCCATCTTCGTCCTCCCATTTGATCCGTTGGCCTTCTTTGGACCAAGTTCGTCTCGTTCGCGTCCATCTTCGTCCTCCCATTTGATCCGTAGGCCTTCTTTGGACCAAGTTCGTCTCGTTCGTCCATCTTCGTCCTCCCATTTGATCCCTAGGCCTTTTTTTGACCAAGTTCGTCTCATTCGTCCATCTTCGTCCTCCCATTTGCTCCGTAGGCCTTCTTTGTACTAAGTTCGCCTCGTTCGTCCATCTTCGTCCTCCCATTTGATCCCTAGGCCTTCTGTGGACCAAGCTCGTCTCGTTCGTCCATCTTCGTCCTCCCATTTGATCAGTTGGCCTTCTTCGGACCAAGTTCGTCTCGTTCGTCCATCTTCGTCCTCCCATTTGATCCGTTGGCCTTCTTTGGACCAAGTTCGTCGCGTTCGTCCATCTTCGTCCTCCCATTTGATCCGTTGGGCTTCTATGGACCAAGTTCGTCCCGTTCGTCCATCTTCGTCCTCCCATTTGCTCCGTAGGCCTTCTTTGGACCAAGTTTGCCTCGTTCGTCCATCTTCGTCCTCCCATTTGATCCGTTGGGCTTCTTTGGACCATGTTCGTCTCGTTCGTCCATCTTCGTCCTCCCATTTGATCCCTAGGCCTTCTTTGGACCAAGTTCGTCTCGTTCGTCCATCTTCGTCCTCCCATTTGCTCCGTAGGCCTTCTTTTTACCATGTTTGTCTCGTTCGTCCATCTTCGTCCTCCCATTTCATCCCTAGGCCTTCTTTGGACCAAGTTCGTCTTGTTCTACCACCTTCGTCCTCCCATTTGATCCGTTGGCTTTCTTTGGACCATGTTCGTCTCGTTCGTCCATCTTCGTCCTCCCATTTGATCCGTAGGCCTTCTTTGGACCATGTTCGTCTCGTTCGTCCATCTTCGTCTCCCATTTGATCCCTAGGCCTTCTTTGGACCAAGTTCGTCTCGTTCGTCCATCTTCGTCCTCCCATTTGCTCCGTAGGCCTTCTTTTTACCATGTTTGTCTCGTTCGTCCATCTTCGTCCTCCCATTTGATCCGTAGGCCTTCTTTGGACCATGTTCGTCTCGTTCGTCCATCTTCGTCCTCCCATTTGATCCCTAGGCCTTCTTTGGACCAAGTTCGTCTCGTTCGTCCATCTTCGTCCTCCCATTTGCTCCGTAGGCCTTCTTTTTACCATGTTTGTCTCGTTCGTCCATCTTCGTCCTCCCATTTGATCCGTAGGCCTTCTTTGGACCAAGTTCGCCTCGTTCCTCCATCTTCGTCCTCCCATTTGATCCGTTGGCCTTCTTTGGACCAAGTTCGTCTCGTTCGTCCATCTTCGTCCTCCCATTTGATCCGTTGGCGTTCTTTGGACCAAGTTCGTCTCGTTCGTCCATCTTCGTCCTCCCATTTGATCCGTTGGGCTTCTTTGGACCATGTTCGTCTCGTTCGTCCATCTTCGTCCTCCCATTTGATCCCTAGGCCTTCTTTTGGACCAGGTTCGTCTCGTTCGTCCATCTTCGTCCTCCCATTTGATCCCTAGGCCTTCTTTGGACCACGTTCGTCTCGTTCGTCCATATTCGTCCTCCCATTTGATCCGTTGGGCTTCTTTGGACCATGTTCGTCTCGTTCGTCCATCTTCGTCCTCCCATTTGATCCCAAGGCCTTCTTTGGACCAGGTTCGTCTCGTTCGTCCATCTTCGTCCTCCCATTTGCTCCGTAGGCCTTCTTTTTACCATGTTTGTCTCGTTCGTCCATCTTCGTCCTCCCATTTCATCCCTAGGCCTTCTTTGGACCAAGTTCGTCTTGTTCTACCACCTTCGTCCTCCCATTTGATCCGTTGGCTTTCTTTGGACCATGTTCGTCTCGTTCGTCCATCTTCGTCCTCCCATTTGATCCGTAGGCCTTCTTTGGACCATGTTCGTCTCGTTCGTCCATCTTCGTCCTCCCATTTGATCCCTAGGCCTTCTTTGGACCAAGTTCGTCTCGTTCGTCCATCTTCGTCCTCCCATTTGCTCCGTAGGCCTTCTTTTTACCATGTTTGTCTCGTTCGTCCATCTTCGTCCTCCCATTTGATCCGTAGGCCTTCTTTGGACCATGTTCGTCTCGTTCGTCCATCTTCGTCCTCCCATTTGATCCCTAGCCTTCTTTGGACCAAGTTCGTCTCGTTCGTCCATCTTCGTCCTCCCATTTGCTCCGTAGGCCTTCTTTTTACCATGTTTGTCTCGTTCGTCCATCTTCGTCCTCCCATTTGATCCTTAGGCCTTCTTTGACCAAGTTCGCCTCGTTCCTCCATCTTCGTCCTCCCATTTGATCCGTTGGCCTTCTTTGGACCAAGTTCGTCTCGTTCGTCCATCTTCGTCCTCCATTTGATCCGTTGGCGTTCTTTGGACCAAGTTCGTCTCGTTCGTCCATCTTCGTCCTCCCATTTGATCCGTTGGGCTTCTTTGGACCATGTTCGTCTCGTTCGTCCATCTTCGTCCTCCCATTTGATCCCTAGGCCTTCTTTGGACCAGGTTCGTCTCGTTCGTCCATCTTCGTCCTCCCATTTGATCCCTAGGCCTTCTTTGGACCACGTTCGTCTCGTTCGTCCATATTCGTCCTCCCATTTGATCCGTTGGGCTTCTTTGGACCATGTTCGTCTCGTTCGTCCATCTCGTCTCCCATTTGATCCCAAGGCCTTCTTTGGACCAGGTTCGTCTCGTTCGTCCATCTTCGTCCTCCCATTTGCTCCGTAGGCCTTCTTTTTACCATGTTTGTCTCGTTCGTCCATCTTCGTCCTCCCATTTGATCCCTAGGCCTTCTTTGGACCAAGTTCGTCTTGTTCTACCACCTTCGTCCTCCCATTTGATCCGTTGGAATTCTTTGGACCAAGTTTGTCTCGTTCGTCCATCTTCGTCCTCCCATTTGATCCGTTGGCCTTCTTTGGACCAAGTTCGTCTTGTTCGTCCAACTTCGTCTTCCCATTTGATCCGTTGGCCTTCTTTGGACCATGTTCGTCTCGTTCGTCCATCTTCCTCCTCGGATTTGATCCGTAGGCCTTCTTTGGACCAAGTTCGTCTCGTTCGTCCATCTTCGTCCTCCATTTGATCCCTAGGCCTTCTTTGGACCAAGTTCGTCTCGTTCGTCCATCTTCGTCCTCCCATTTGATCCGTTGGGCTTCTTTGGACCAAGTTCGTCTCGTTCGTCCATCTTCGTCCTCCCATTTGATCCGTAGGCCTTCTTTGGACCAAGTTCGTCTTGTTCTACCACCTTCGTCCTCCCATTTGATCCGTTGGAATTCTTTGGACCAAGTTTGTCTCGTTCGTCCATCTTCGTCCTCCCATTTGATCCGTAGGCCTTCTTTGGACCAAGTTCGCCTCGTTCCTCCATCTTCGTCCTCCCATTTGATCCCTAGGCCTTCTTTGGACCAAGTTCATCTCGTTCGTCCATCTTCGTCCTCCCATTTGATCCGTTGGCCTTCTTTGGACCAAGTTCGTCTCGTTCGTCCATCTTCATCCTCCTATTTGATCCCTAGGCCTTCTTTGGACCAAGTTCGTCTCGTTCATCCATCTTCGTCCTCCCATTTGATCCGTTGGCCTTCTTTGGACCAAGTTCGTCTCGTTCGTCCATCTTCGTCCTCCCATTTGATCCGGAGGCCTTCTTTGGACCAAGTTCGTCTCGTTCGTCCATCTTCGTCCTCCCATTTGATCCCTAGGCCTTCTTTGGACCAAGTTCGCCTCGTTCGTCCATCTTCATCCTCCCATTTGATCCCTAGGCCTTCTTTGGACCAAGCTCATCTCGTTCGTCCATCTTCGTCCTCCCATTTGATCAGTTGGCCTTCTTTGGACCAAGTTCGTCTCGTTCGTCCATCTTCGTCCTCCCATTTGATCCGTTGGCCTTCTTTGGACCAAGTTCGTCTCGTTCGTCCATCTTCGTCCTCCCATTTGATCCGTTGGGCTTCTTTGGACCTTGTTCGTCTCGTTCGTCCATCTTCGTCCTCCCATTTGATCCTTAGGCCTTCTTTGGACCAAGTTCGTCTCGTTCGTCCATCTTCGTCCTCCCATTTGCTCCGTAGGCCTTCTTTTTACCATGTTTGTCTCGTTCGTCCATCTTCGTCCTCCCATTTGATCCCTAGGCCTTCTTTGGACCAAGTTCGTCTTGTTCTACCACCTTCGTCCTCCCATTTGATCCGTTGGAATTCTTTGGACCAAGTTTGTCTCGTTCGTCCATCTTCGTCCTCCCATTTGATCCGTTGGGCCTTCTTTGGACCATGTTCGTCTTGTTCGTCCATCTTCGTCTTCCCATTTGATCCGTAGGCCTTCTTTGGACCATGTTCGTCTCGTTCGTCCATCTTCGTCCTCCCATTTGATCCCTAGGCCTTCTTTGGACCAAGTTCGTCTCGTTCGTCCATCTTCGTCCTCCCATTTGCTCCGTAGGCCTTCTTTATACCATGTTAGTCTCGTTCGTCCATCTTCGTCCTCCCATTTGATCCGTAGGCCTTCTTTGGACCAAGTTCGCCTCGTTCCTCCATCTTCGTCCTCCCATTTGATCCGTTGGCCTTCTTTGGACCAAGTTCGTCTCGTTCGTCCATCTTCGTCCTCCCATTTGATCTGTTGGCCTTCTTGGACCAATTTCGTCTAGTTCGTCCATCTTCGTCCTCCCATTTGATCCCTAGGCCTTCTTTGGACCAAGTTCGTCTCGTTCGTCCATCTTCGTCCTCCCATTTGATCCCTAGGCCTTCTTTGGACCAAGTTCATCTTGTTCGTCCATCTTCGTCCACCTATTTGATCCGTAGGCCTTCTTTGGACCAAGTTCGTCTCGTTCGTCCATCTTCGTCCTCCCATTTGATCCGTAGGCCTTCTTTGGACCAAGTTCGTCTCGTTCGTCCATCTTCGTCCTCCCATTTGATCTGTAGGCCTTCTTTGGACCAAGTTCGTCTCGTTCGTCCATCTTCGTCCTCCCATTTGATCCGTTGGCCTTCTTTGGACCAAGTTCGTCTCGTTCGTCATCTTCGTCCTCCCATTTGATCCGTAGGCCTTCTTTGGACCAAGTTCGTCTCGTTCGTCCATCTTCGTCCTCCCATTTGATCCCTAGGCCTTTTTTTGACCAAGTTCGTCTCATTCGTCCATCTTCGTCCTCCCATTTTCTCCGTAGGCCTTCTTTGTACTAAGTTCGCCTCGTTCGTCCATCTTCGTCCTCCCATTTGATCCCTAGGCCTTCTGTGGACCAAGCTCGTCTCGTTCGTCCATCTTCGTCCTCCCATTTGATCAGTTGGCCTTCTTTGGACCAAGTTCGTCTCGTTCGTCCATCTTCGTCCTCCCATTTGATCCGTTGGCCTTCTTTGGACCAAGTTCGTCGCGTTCGTCCATCTTCGTCCTCCCATTTGATCCGTTGGGCTTCTATGGACCAAGTTCGTCCCGTTCGTCCATCTTCGTCCTCCCATTTGCTCCGTAGGCCTTCTTTGGACCAAGTTTGCCTCGTTCGTCCATCTTCGTCCTCCCATTTGATCCGTTGGGCTTCTTTGGACCATGTTCGTCTCGTTCGTCCATCTTCGTCCTCCCATTTGATCCCTAGGCCTTCTTTGACCAAGTTCGTCTCGTTCGTCCATCTTCGTCCTCCCATTTGCTCCGTAGGCCTTCTTTTTACCATGTTTGTCTCGTTCGTCCATCTTCGTCCTCCCATTTCTCCCTAGGCCTTCTTTGGACCAAGTTCGTCTTGTTCTACCACCTTCGTCCTCCCATTTGATCCGTTGGCTTTCTTTGGACCATGTTCGTCTCGTTCGTCCATCTTCGTCCTCCCATTTGATCCGTAGGCCTTCTTTGGACCATGTTCGTCTCGTCGTCCATCTTCGTCCTCCCATTTGATCCCTAGGCCTTCTTTGGACCAAGTTCGTCTCGTTCGTCCATCTTCGTCCTCCCATTTGCTCCGTAGGCCTTCTTTTTACCATGTTTGTCTCGTTCGTCCATCTTCGTCCTCCCATTTGATCCGTAGGCCTTCTTTGGACCATGTTCGTCTCGTTCGTCCATCTTCCTCCTCGGATTTGATCCGTAGGCCTTCTTTGGACCAAGTTCGTCTCGTTCGTCCATCTTCGTCCTCCCATTTGATCCCTAGGCCTTCTTTGGACCAAGTTCGTCTCGTTCGTCCATCTTCGTCCTCCCATTTGATCCGTTGGGCTTCTTTGGACCAAGTTCGTCTCGTTCGTCCATCTTCGTCCTCCCATTTGATCCGTAGGCCTTCTTTGGACCAAGTTCGTCTTGTTCTACCACCTTCGTCCTCCCATTTGATCCGTTGGAATTCTTTGGACCAAGTTTGTCTCGTTCGTCCATCTTCGTCCTCCCATTTGATCCGTAGGCCTTCTTTGGACCAAGTTCGCCTCGTTCCTCCATCTTCGTCCTCCCATTTGATCCCTAGGCCTTCTTTGGACCAAGTTCATCTCGTTCGTCCATCTTCGTCCTCCCATTTGATCCGTTGGCCTTCTTTGGACCAAGTTCGTCTCGTTCGTCCATCTTCATCCTCCTATTTGATCCCTAGGCCTTCTTTGGACCAAGTTCGTCTCGTTCATCCATCTTCGTCCTCCCATTTGATCCGTTGGCCTTCTTTGGACCAAGTTCGTCTCGTTCGTCCATCTTCGTCCTCCCATTTGATCCGGAGGCCTTCTTTGGACCAAGTTCGTCTCGTTCGTCCATCTTCGTCCTCCCATTTGATCCCTAGGCCTTCTTTGGACCAAGTTCGCCTCGTTCGTCCATCTTCATCCTCCCATTTGATCCCTAGGCCTTCTTTGGACCAAGCTCATCTCGTTCGTCCATCTTCGTCCTCCCATTTGATCAGTTGGCCTTCTTTGGACCAAGTTCGTCTCGTTCGTCCATCTTCGTCCTCCCATTTGATCCGTTGGCCTTCTTTGGACCAAGTTCGTCTCGTTCGTCCATCTTCGTCCTCCCATTTGATCCGTTGGGCTTCTTTGGACCATGTTCGTCTCGTTCGTCCATCTTCGTCCTCCCATTGATCCTTAGGCCTTCTTTGGACCAAGTTCGTCTCGTTCGTCCATCTTCGTCCTCCCATTTGCTCCGTAGGCCTTCTTTTTACCATGTTTGTCTCGTTCGTCCATCTTCGTCCTCCCATTTGATCCCTAGGCCTTCTTTGGACCAAGTTCGTCTTGTTCTACCACCTTCGTCCTCCCATTTGATCCGTTGGAATTCTTTGGACCAAGTTTGTCTCGTTCGTCCATCTTCGTCTGGAATTCTTTTGGACCAAGTTTTGTCTCGTTCGTCCATCTTCGTCCTCCCATTTGATCCGTTGGCCTTCTTTGGACCATGTTCGTCTTGTTCGTCCATCTTCGTCTTCCCATTTGATCCGTAGGCCTTCTTTGGACCATGTTCGTCTCGTTCGTCCCATCTTCGTCCTCCCATTTGATCCCTAGGCCTTCTTTGGACCAAGTTCGTCTCGTTCGTCCATCTTCGTCCTCCCATTTGCTCCGTAGGCCTTCTTTATACCATGTTAGTCTCGTTCGTCCATCTTCGTCCTCCCATTTGATCTGTTGGCCTTCTTTGGACCAATTTCGTCTAGTTCGTCCATCTTCGTCCTCCCATTTGATCCCTAGGCCTTCTTTGGACCAAGTTCGTCTCGTTCGTCCATCTTCGTCCTCCCATTTGATCCCTAGGCCTTCTTTGGACCAAGTTCATCTTGTTCGTCCATCTTCGTCCACCTATTTGATCCGTAGGCCTTCTTTGGACCAAGTTCGTCTCGTTCGTCCATCTTCGTCCTCCCATTTGATCCGTAGGCCTTCTTTGGACCAAGTTCGTCTCGTTCGTCCATCTTCGTCCTCCCATTTGATCTGTAGGCCTTCTTTGGACCAAGTTCGTCTCGTTCGTCCATCTTCGTCCTCCCATTTGATCCGTTGGCCTTCTTTGGACCAAGTTCGTCTCGTTCGTCCATCTTCGTCCTCCCATTTGATCCGTAGCCTTCTTTGGACCAAGTTCGTCTCGTTCGTCCATCTTCGTCCTCCCATTTGATCCCTAGGCCTTTTTTTGACCAAGTTCGTCTCATTCGTCCATCTTCGTCCCTCCCATTTTCTCCGTAGGCCTTCTTTGTACTAAGTTCGCCTCGTTCGTCCATCTTCGTCCTCCCATTTGATCCCTAGGCCTTCTGTGGACCAAGCTCGTCTCGTTCGTCCATCTTCGTCCTCCCATTTGATCAGTTGGCCTTCTTTGGACCAAGTTCGTCTCGTTCGTCCATCTTCGTCCTCACCATTTGATCCGTTTGGCCTTCTTTGGACCAAGTTCGTCGCGTTCGTCCATCTTCGTCCTCCATTTGATCCGTTGGGCTCTATGGACCAAGTTCGTCCCGTTCGTCCATCTTCGTCCTCCCATTTGCTCCGTAGGCCTTCTTTGGACCAAGTTTGCCTCGTTCGTCCATCTTCGTCCTCCCATTTGATCCGTTGGGCTTCTTTGGACCATGTTCGTCTCGTTTCGTCCATCTTCGTCCTCCCATTTGATCCCTAGGCCTTCTTTGGACCAAGTTCGTCTCGTTCGTCCATCTTCGTCCTCCCATTTGCTCCGTAGGCCTTCTTTTTACCATGTTTGTCTCGTTCGTCCATCTTCGTCCTCCCATTTCATCCCTAGGCCTTCTTTGGACCAAGTTCGTCTTGTTCTACCACCTTCGTCTCTCCCATTTGATCCGTTGGCTTTCTTTGGACCATGTTCGTCTCGTTCGTCCATCTTCGTCCTCCCATTTGATCCGTAGGCCTTCTTTGGACCATGTTCGTCTCGTTCGTCCATCTTCGTCTCCTCCCATTTGAATCCCTAGGCCTTCTTTGGACCAAGTTCGTCTCGTTCGTCCATCTTCGTCCTCCCATTTGCTCCGTAGGCCTTCTTTTTACCATGTTTGTCTCGTTCGTCCATCTTCGTCCTCCCATTTGATCCGTAGGCCTTCTTTGGACCATGTTCGTCTCGTTCGTCCATCTTCGTCCTCCCATTTGATCCCTAGGCCTTCTTTGGACCAAGTTCGTCTCGTTCGTACCATCTTCGTCCTCCCATTTGCTCCGTAGGCCTTCTTTTTACCATGTTTGTCTCGTTCGTCCATCTTCGTCCTCCCATTTGATCCGTAGGCCTTCTTTGGACCAAGTTCGCCTCGTTCCTCCATCTTCGTCCTCCCATTTGATCCGTTGGCCTTCTTTGGACCCAAAGGTTCGTCTCGTTCGTCCATCTTCGCCCTCCCATTTGATCCGTTGGGCTTCTTTGGACCATTGTTCGTCTCGTTCGTCCATCTTCGTCCTCTCCATTTGATCCCTATGCCTTCTTTGGACCAGGTTCGTCTCGTTCGTCATCTTCGTCCTCCCATTTGATCCCTAGGCCTTCTTTGGACCACGTTCGTCTCGTTCGTCCATATTCGTCCTCCCATTTGATCCGTTGGGCTTTCTTTGGACCATGTTCGTCTCGTTCGTCCATCCTCGTCCTCCCATTTGATCCCAAGGCCTTCTTTGGACCAGGTTCGTCTCGTTCGTCCATCTTCGTCCTCCCATTTGCTCCGTAGGCCTTCTTTTTACCATGTTTGTCTCGTTCGTCCATCTTCGTCCTCCCATTTGATCCCTAGGCCTTCTTTGGACCAAGTTCGTCTTGTTCTACCACCTTCGTCCTCCCATTTGATCCGTTGGAATTCTTTGGACCAAGTTTGTCTCGTTCGTCCATCTTCGTCCTCCCATTTGATCCGTTGGCCTTCTTTGGACCAAGTTCGTCTTGTTCGTCCATCTTCGTCTTCCCATTTGATCCGTTGGCCTTCTTTGGACCAAGTTCGCCTCGTTCCTCCATCTTCGTCCTCCCATTTGATCCCTAGGCCTTCTTTGGACCAAGTTCGCCTCGTTCGTCCATATTCGTCCTCCCGTTTGATTCGTAGGCCTTCTTTGGACCAAGTTCGCCTCGTTCGTCCATCTTCGTCCTCCCATTTGATCCCTAGGCCTTCTTTGGACCAAGTTCGTCTCGTTCGTCCATCTTCGTCCTCCCATTTGATCCCTAGGCCTTCTTTGGACCAAGTTCCTCTCGTTCGTCCATCTTCGTCCTCCCATTTGATCCGTTGGCCTTCTTTGGACCAAGTTCGTCTTGTTCGTCCATCTTCGTCTTCCCATTTGATCCGTTGGCCTTCTTTGGACCATGTTCGTCTCGTTCGTCCATCTTCCTCCTCGGATTTGATCCGTAGGCCTTCTTTGGACCAAGTTCGTCTCGTTCGTCCATCTTCGTCCTCCCATTTGATCCCTAGGCCTTCTTTGGACCAAGTTCGTCTCGTTCATCCATCTTCGTCCTCCCATTTGATCCGTTGGGCTTCTTTGGACCAAGTTCGTCTCGTTCGTCCATCTTCGTCCTCCCATTTGATCCCTAGGCCTTCTTTGGACCAAGTTCGTCCCGTTCGTCCATCTTCGTCCTCCCATTTGCTCCGTAGGCCTTCTTTGGACCAAGTTCGCCTCGTTCGTCCATATTCGTCCTCCCGTTTGATTCGTAGGCCTTCTTTGGACCAAGTTCGCCTCGTTCGTCCATCTTCGTCCTCCCATTTGATCCCAAGGCCTTCTTTGGACCAAGTTCGTCTCGTTCGTCCATCTTCGTCCTCCCATTTGATCCCTAGGCCTTCTTTGGACCAAGTTCCTCTCGTTCGTCCATCTTCGTCCACCCATTTGATCCGTTGGCCTTCTTTGGACCTAGTTCGTCTCGTTCGTCCATCTTCGTCCTCCCATTTGATCCGTAGGCCTTCTTTGGACCAAGTTCGTCTTGTTCTACCAGCTTCGTCCTCCCATTTGATCCGTTGGAATTCTTTGGACCAAGTTTGTCTCGTTCGTCCATCTTCGTCCTCCCATTTGATCCGTAGGCCTTCTTTGGACCAAGTTCGCCTCGTTCCTCCATCTTCGTCCTCCCATTTGATCCCTAGGCCTTCTTTGGACCAAGTTCGTCTCGTTCGTCCATCTTCGTCCTCCCATTTGATCCCTAGGCCTTCTTTGGACCAAGTTCGTCTCGTTCGTCCATCTTCGTCCTCCCATTTGATCCGTTGGGCTTCTTTGGACCAAGTTCGTCTCGTTCGTCCATCTTCGTCCTCCCATTTGATCCCTAGGCCTTCTTTGGACCAAGTTCGTCCCGTTCGTCCATCTTCGTCCTCCCATTTGCTCCGTAGGCCTTCTTTGGACCAAGTTCGCCTCGTTCGTCCATATTCGTCCTCCCGTTTGATCCCTAGGCCTTCTTTGGACCAAGTTCGTCTCGTTCGTCCATCTTCGTCCTCCCATTTGATCCGTTGGGCTTCTTTGGACCAAGTTCGTCTCGTTCGTCCATCTTCGTCCTCCCATTTGATCCCTAGGCCTTCTTTGGACCAAGTTCGTCCCGTTCGTACCATCTTCGTCCTCCCATTTGATCCGTTGGCCTTCTTTGGACCAAGTTCGTCTCGTTCGTCCATCTTCGTCCTCCCATTTGATCCGTAGGCCTTCTTTGGACCAAGTTCGTCTCGTTCGTCCATCTTCGTCCTCCCATTTGATCCCTAGTCTTTCCTTGGACCAAGTTCGTCTCGTTCGTCCATCTTCGTCCTCCCATTTGATCCGTAGGCCTTCTTTGGACCAAGTTCCTCTCGTTCGTCCATCTTCGTCCTCCCATTTGATCCGTAGGTCTTCTTTGGACCAAGTTCGACTCGTTCGTCCATCTTCGTCCTCCCATTTGATCGCTAGGCCTTCTTTGGACCAAGTTCGCCTCGTTCCTCCATCTTCGTCCTCCCATTTGGTCCGTAGGCCTTCTTTGGACAAACTTCGTCTCGTTCGTCCATCTTCGTCCTCCCATTTGATCCCTAGGCCTTCTTTGGACCAAGTTCGTCTCGTTCGTCCATCTTCGTCCTCCCATTTGATCCGTAGGCCTTCTTTGGACCAAGTTCGCCTCGTTCCTCCATCTTCGTCCTCCCATTTGATCCCTAGGCCTTCTTTGGACCAAGTTCGTCTCGTTCGTCCATCTTCGTCCTCCTATTTGATCCCTAGGCCTTCTTTGGACCAAGTTCGTCTCGTTCATCCATCTTCGTCCTCCCATTTGATCCGTTGGCCTTCTTTGGACCAAGTTCGTCTCGTTCGTCCATCTTCGTCCTCCCATTTGATCCGTAGGCCTTCTTTGGACCAAGTTCGTCTCGTTCGTCCATCTTCGTCCTCCCATTTGATCCCTAGGCCTTCTTTGGACCAAGTTCGCCTCGTTCGTCCATCTTCCTCCTCCCATTTGATCCCTAGGCCTTCTTTGGACCAAGCTCATCTCGTTCGTCCATCTTCGTCCTCCCATTTGATCAGTTGGCCTTCTTTGGACCAAGTTCGTCTCGTTCGTCCATCTTCGTCCTCCCATTTGATCCGTTGGCGTTCTTTGGACCAAGTTCGTCTCGTTCGTCCATCTTCGTCCTCCCATTTGATCCGTTGGGCTTCTTTGGACCATGTTCGTCTCGTTCGTCCATCTTCGTCCTCCCATTTGATCCTTAGGCCTTCTTTGGACCAAGTTCGTCTCGTTCGTCCATCTTCGTCCTCCCATTTGCTCCGTAGGCCTTCTTTTTACCATGTTGGTCTCGTTCGTCCATCTTCGTCCTCCCATTTGATCCCTAGGCCTTCTTTTGACCAAGTTCGTCTTGTTCTACCACCTTCGTCCTCCCATTTGATCCGTTGGAATTCTTTGGACCAAGTTCGTCTCGTTCGTCCATCTTCGTCCTCCCATTTGATCCGTTGGCCTTCTTTGGACCAAGTTCATCGCGTTCGTCCATCTTCGTCCTCCCATTTGATCCGTTGGGCTTCTATGGACCAAGTTCGTCCCGTTCGTCCATCTTCGTCCTCCCATTTGCTCCGTAGGCCTTCTTTGGACCAAGTTTGCCTCGTTCGTCCATCTTCGTCCTCCCATTTGATCCGTTGGGCTTCTTTGGACCATGTTCGTCTCGTTCGTCCATCTTCGTCCTCCCATTTGATCCCAAGGCCTTCTTTGGACCAGGTTCGTCTCGTTCGTCCATCTTCGTCCTCCCATTTGCTCCGTAGGCCTTCTTTTTACCATGTTTGTCTCGTTCGTCCATCTTCGTCCTCCCATTTGATCCCTAGGCCTTCTTTGGACCAAGTTCGTCTTGTTCTACCACCTTCGTCCTCCCATTTGATCCGTTGGAATTCTTTGGACCAAGTTTGTCTCGTTCGTCCATCTTCGTCCTCCCATTTGATCCGTTGGCCTTCTTTGGACCAAGTTCGTCTTGTTCGTCCATCTTCGTCTTCCCATTTGATCCGTTGGCCTTCTTTGGACCATGTTCGTCTCGTTCGTCCATCTTCCTCCTCGGATTTGATCCGTAGGCCTTCTTTCGACCAAGTTCGTCTCGTTCGTCCATCTTCGTCCTCCCATTTGATCCCTAGGCCTTCTTTGGACCAAGTTCGCCTCGTTCGTCCATATTCGTCCTCCCGTTTGATTCGTAGGCCTTCTTTGGACCAAGTTCGTCTCGTTCGTCCATCTTCGTCCTCCCATTTGATCCCTAGGCCTTCTTTGGACCAAGTTCGCCTCGTTCGTCCATCTTCGTCCTCCCATTTGATCCGTTGGAATTCTTTGGACCAAGTTTGTCTCGTTCGTCCATCTTCGTCCTCCCATTTGATCCATAGGCCTTCTTTGGACCAAGTTCGCCTCGTTCCTCCATCTTCGTCCTCCCATTTGATCCCTAGGCCTTCTTTGGACCAAGTTCGTCTCGTTCGTCCATCTTCGTCCTCCTATTTGATCCCTAGGCCTTCTTTGGACCAAGTTCGTCTCGTTCATCCATCTTCGTCCTCCCATTTGATCCGTTGGCCTTCTTTGGACCAAGTTCGTCTCGTTCGTCCATCTTCGTCCTCCCATTTGATCCGTAGGCCTTCTTTGGACCAAGTTCGTCTCGTTCGTCCATCTTCGTCCTCCCATTTGATCCCTAGGCCTTCTTTGGACCAAGTTCGCCTCGTTCGTCCATCTTCATCCTCCCATTTGATCCCTAGGCCTTCTTTGGACCAAGCTCATCTCGTTCGTCCATCTTCGTCCTCCCATTTGATCAGTTGGCCTTCTTTGGACCAAGTTCGTCTCGTTCGTCCATCTTCGTCCTCCCATTTGATCCGTTGGCGTTCTTTGGACCAAGTTCGTCTCGTTCGTCCATCTTCGTCCTCCCATTTGATCCGTTGGGCTTCTTAGGACCATGTTCGTCTCGTTCGTCCATCTTCGTCCTCCCATTTGATCCTTAGGCCTTCTTTGGACCAAGTTCGTCTCGTTCGTCCATCTTCGTCCTCCCATTTGCTCCGTAGGCCTTCTTTTTACCATGTTGGTCTCGTTCGTCCATCTTCGTCCTCCCATTTGATCCCTAGGCCTTCTTTTGACCAAGTTCGTCTTGTTCTACCACCTTCGTCCTCCCATTTGATCCGTTGGAATTCTTTGGACCAAGTTCGTCTCGTTCGTCCATCTTCGTCCTCCCATTTGATCCGTTGGCCTTCTTTGGACCAAGTTCGTCGCGTTCGTCCATCTTCGTCCTCCCATTTGATCCGTTGGGCTTCTATGGACCAAGTTCGTCCCGTTCGTCCATCTTCGTCCTCCCATTTGCTCCGTAGGCCTTCTTTGGACCAAGTTTGCCTCGTTCGTCCATCTTCGTCCTCCCATTTGATCCGTTGGGCTTCTTTGGACCATGTTCGTCTCGTTCGTCCATCTTCGTCCTCCCATTTGATCCCTAGGCCTTCTTTGGACCAAGTTCGTCTCGTTCGTCCATCTTCGTCCTCCCATTTGCTCCGTAGGCCTTCTTTTTACCATGTTTGTCTCGTTTGTCCATCTTCGTCCTCCCATTTCATCCCTAGGCCTTCTTTGGACCAAGTTCGTCTTGTTCTACCACCTTCGTCCTCCCATTTGATCCGTTGGCTTTCTTTGGACCATGTTCGTCTCGTTCGTCCATCTTCGTCCTCCCATTTGATCCGTAGGCCTTCTTTGGACCATGTTCGTCTCGTTCGTCCATCTTCGTCCTCCCATTTGATCCCTAGGCCTTCTTTGGACCAAGTTCGTCTCGTTCGTCCATCTTCGTCCTCCCATTTGATCCGTTGGGCTTCTTTGGACCATGTTCGTCTCGTTCGTCCATCTTCGTCCTCCCATTTGATCCCAAGGCCTTCTTTGGACCAGGTTCGTCTCGTTCGTCCATCTTCGTCCTCCCATTTGCTCCGTAGGCCTTCTTTTTACCATGTTTGTCTCGTTCGTCCATCTTCGTCCTCCCATTTGATCCCTAGGCCTTCTTTGGACCAAGTTCGTCTTGTTCTACCACCTTCGTCCTCCCATTTGATCCGTTGGAATTCTTTGGACCAAGTTTGTCTCGTTCGTCCATCTTCGTCCTCCCATTTGATCCGTTGGCCTTCTTTGGACCAAGTTCGTCTTGTTCGTCCATCTTCGTCTTCCCATTTGATCCGTTGGCCTTCTTTGGACCATGTTCGTCTCGTTCGTCCATCTTCCTCCTCGGATTTGATCCGTAGGCCTTCTTTGGACCAAGTTCGTCTCGTTCGTCCATCTTCGTCCTCCCATTTGATCCCTAGGCCTTCTTTGGACCAAGTTCGCCTCGTTCGTCCATATTCGTCCTCCCGTTTGATTCGTAGGCCTTCTTTGGACCAAGTTCGCCTCGTTCGTCCATCTTCGTCCTCCCATTTGATCCCTAGGCCTTCTTTGGACCAAGTTCGTCTCGTTCGTCCATCTTCGTCCTCCCATTTGATCCCTAGGCCTTCTTTGGACCAAGTTCGTCTCGTTCGTCCATCTTCGTCCTCCCATTTGATCCGTAGGCCTTCTTTGGACCAAGTTCGTCTTGTTCTACCACCTTCGTCCTCCCATTTGATCCGTTGGAATTCTTTGGACCAAGTTTGTCTCGTTCGTCCATCTTCGTCCTCCCATTTGATCCGTAGGCCTTCTTTGGACCAAGTTCGCCTCGTTCCTCCATCTTCGTCCTCCCATTTGATCCCTAGGCCTTCTTTGGACCAAGTTCGTCTCGTTCGTCCATCTTCGTCCTCCCATTTGATCCCTAGGCCTTCTTTGGACCAAGTTCGTCTCGTTCGTCCATCTTCGTCCTCCCATTTGATCCGTTGGGCTTCTTTGGACCAAGTTCGTCTCGTTCGTCCATCTTCGTCCTCCCATTTGATCCCTAGGCCTTCTTTGGACCAAGTTCGTCCCGTTCGTCCATCTTCGTCCTCCCATTTGCTCCGTAGGCCTTCTTTGGACCAAGTTCGCCTCGTTCGTCCATATTCGTCCTCCCGTTTGATTCGTAGGCCTTCTTTGGACCAAGTTCGTCTCGTTCGTCCATCTTCGTCCTCCCATTTGATCCCTAGGCCTTCTTTGGACCAAGTTCGTCTCGTTCGTCCATCTTCGTCCTCCCATTTGATCCCTAGGCCTTCTTTGGACCAAGTTCCTCTCGTTCGTCCATCTTCGTCCTCCCATTTGATCCGTTGGCCTTCTTTGGACCAAGTTCGTCTCGTTCGTCCATCTTCGTCCTCCCATTTGATCCGTAGGCCTTCTTTGGACCAAGTTCGTCTTGTTCTACCACCTTCGTCCTCCCATTTGATCCGTTGGAATTCTTTGGACCAAGTTTGTCTCGTTCGTCCATCTTCGTCCTCCCATTTGATCCGTAGGCCTTCTTTGGACCAAGTTCGCCTCGTTCCTCCATCTTCGTCCTCCCATTTGATCCCTAGGCCTTCTTTGGACCAAGTTCGTCTCGTTCGTCCATCTTCGTCCTCCTATTTGATCCCTAGGCCTTCTTTGGACCAAGTTCGTCTCGTTCATCCATCTTCGTCCTCCCATTTGATCCGTTGGCCTTCTTTGGACCAAGTTCGTCTCGTTCGTCCATCTTCGTCCTCCCATTTGATCCGTAGGCCTTCTTTGGACCAAGTTCGTCTCGTTCGTCCATCTTCGTCCTCCCATTTGATCCGTAGGCCTTCTTTGGACCAAGTTCCTCTCGTTCGTCCATCTTCGTCCTCCCATTTGATCCGTAGGTCTTCTTTGGACCAAGTTCGACTCGTTCGTCCATCTTCGTCCTCCCATTTGGTCCGTAGGCCTTCTTTGGACAAACTTCGTCTCGTTCGTCCATCTTCGTCCTCCCATTTGATCCCTAGGCCTTCTTTGGACAAACTTCGTCTCGTTCGTCCATCTTCGTCCTCCCATTTGATCCGTAGGCCTTCTTTGGACCAAGTTCGCCTCGTTCCTCCATCTTCGTCCTCCCATTTGATCCCTAGGCCTTCTTTGGACCAAGTTCGTCTCGTTCGTCCATCTTCGTCCTCCTATTTGATCCCTAGGCCTTCTTTGGACCAAGTTCGTCTCGTTCATCCATCTTCGTCCTCCCATTTGATCCGTTGGCCTTCTTTGGACCAAGTTCGTCTCGTTCGTCCATCTTCGTCCTCCCATTTGATCCGTAGCCCTTCTTTGGACCAAGTTCGTCTCGTTCGTCCATCTTCGTCCTCCCATTTGATCCCTAGGCCTTCTTTGGACCAAGTTCGCCTCGTTCGTCCATCTTCATCCTCCCATTTGATCCCTAGGCCTTCTTTGGACCAAGCTCATCTCGTTCGTCCATCTTCGTCCTCCCATTTGATCAGTTGGCCTTCTTTGGACCAAGTTCGTCTCGTTCGTCCATCTTCGTCCTCCCATTTGATCCGTTGGCGTTCTTTGGACCAAGTTCGTCTCGTTCGTCCATCTTCGTCCTCCCATTTGAACCGTTGGGCTTCTTTGGACCATGTTCGTCTTGTTCGTCCATCTTCGTCCTCCCATTTGATCTTTAGGCCTTCTTTGGACCAAGTTCGTCTCGTTCGTCCATCTTCGTCCTCCCATTTGCTCCGTAGGCCTTCTTTTTACCATGTTGGTCTCGTTCGTCCATCTTCGTCCTCCCATTTGATCCCTAGGCCTTCTTTTGACCAAGTTCGTCTTGTTCTACCACCTTCGTCCTCCCATTTGATCCGTTGGAATTCTTTGGACCAAGTTCGTCTCGTTCGTCCATCTTCGTCCTCCCATTTGATCCGTTGGCCTTCTTTGGACCAAGTTCGTCGCGTTCGTCCATCTTCGTCCTCCCATTTGATCCGTTGGGCTTCTATGGACCAAGTTCGTCCCGTTCGTCCATCTTCGTCCTCCCATTTGCTCCGTAGGCCTTCTTTGGACCAAGTTTGCCTCGTTCGTCCATCTTCGTCCTCCCATTTGATCCGTTGGGCTTCTTTGGACCATGTTCGTCTCGTTCGTCCATCTTCGTCCTCCCATTTGATCCCTAGGCCTTCTTTGGACCAAGTTCGTCTCGTTCGTCCATCTTCGTCCTCCCATTTGCTCCGTAGGCCTTCTTTTTACCATGTTTGTCTCGTTCGTCCATCTTCGTCCTCCCATTTCTTCCCTAGGCCTTCTTTGGACCAAGTTCGTCTTGTTCTACCACCTTCGTCCTCCCATTTGATCCGTTGGCTTTCTTTGGACCATGTTCGTCTCGTTCGTCCATCTTCGTCCTCCCATTTGATCCGTAGGCCTTCTTTGGACCATGTTCGTCTCGTTCGTCCATCTTCGTCCTCCCATTTGATCCCTAGGCCTTCTTTGGACCAAGTTCGTCTCGTTCGTCCATCTTCGTCCTCCCATTTGATCCGTTGGGCTTCTTTGGACCATGTTCGTCTCGTTCGTCCATCTTCGTCCTCCCATTTGATCCCAAGGCCTTCTTTGGACCAGGTTCGTCTCGTTCGTCCATCTTCGTCCTCCCATTTGCTCCGTAGGCCTTCTTTTTACCATGTTTGTCTCGTTCGTCCATCTTCGTCCTCCCATTTGATCCCTAGGCCTTCTTTGGACCAAGTTCGTCTTGTTCTACCACCTTCGTCCTCCCATTTGATCCGTTGGAATTCTTTGGACCAAGTTTGTCTCGTTCGTCCATCTTCGTCCTCCCATTTGATCCGTTGGCCTTCTTTGGACCAAGTTCGTCTTGTTCGTCCATCTTCGTCTTCCCATTTGATCCGTTGGCCTTCTTTGGACCATGTTCGTCTCGTTCGTCCATCTTCCTCCTCGGATTTGATCCGTAGGCCTTCTTTGGACCAAGTTCGTCTCGTTCGTCCATCTTCGTCCTCCCATTTGATCCCTAGGCCTTCTTTGGACCAAGTTCGTCTCGTTCGTCCATCTTCGTCCTCCCATTTGATCCGTTGGGCTTCTTTGGACCAAGTTCGTCTCGTTCGTCCATCTTCGTCCTCCCATTTGATCCCTAGGCCTTCTTTGGACCAAGTTCGTCCCGTTCGTCCATCTTCGTCCTCCCATTTGCTCCGTAGGCCTTCTTTGGACCAAGTTCGCCTCGTTCGTCCATATTCGTCCTCCCGTTTGATTCGTAGGCCTTCTTTGGACCAAGTTCGCCTCGTTCGTCCATCTTCGTCCTCCCATTTGATCCCTAGGCCTTCTTTGGACCAAGTTCGTCTCGTTCGTCCATCTTCGTCCTCCCATTTGATCCCTAGGCCTTCTTTGGACCAAGTTCCTCTCGTTCGTCCATCTTCGTCCTCCCATTTGATCCGTTGGCCTTCTTTGGACCAAGTTCGTCTCGTTCGTCCATCTTCGTCCTCCCATTTGATCCGTAGGCCTTCTTTGGACCAAGTTCGTCTTGTTCTACCACCTTCGTCATCCCATTTGATCCGTTGGAATTCTTTGGACCAAGTTTGTCTCGTTCGTCCATCTTCGTCCTCCCATTTGATCCGTAGGCCTTCTTTGGACCAAGTTCGCCTCGTTCCTCCATCTTCGTCCTCCCATTTGATCCCTAGGCCTTCTTTGGACCAAGTTCGTCTCGTTCGTCCATCTTCGTCCTCCTATTTGATCCCTAGGCCTTCTTTGGACCAAGTTCGTCTCGTTCCTCCATCTTCGTCCTCCCATTTGATCCGTTGGCCTTCTTTGGACCAAGTTCGTCTCGTTCGTCCATCTTCGTCCTCCCATTTGATCCGTAGGCCTTCTTTGGACCAAGTTCGTCTCGTTCGTCCATCTTCGTCCTCCCATTTGATCCCTAGGCCTTCTTTGGACCAAGTTCGCCTCGTTCGTCCATCTTCATCCTCCCATTTGATCCCTAGGCCTTCTTTGGACCAAGCTCATCTCGTTCGTCCATCTTCGTCCTCCCATTTGATCAGTTGGCCTTCTTTGGACCAAGTTCGTCTCGTTCGTCCATCTTCGTCCTCCCATTTGATCCGTTGGCGTTCTTTGGACCAAGTTCGTCTCGTTCGTCCATCTTCGTCCTCCCATTTGATCCGTTGGGCTTCTTTGGACCATGTTCGTCTCGTTCGTCCATCTTCGTCCTCCCATTTGATCCTTAGGCCTTCTTTGGACCAAGTTCGTCTCGTTCGTCCATCTTCGTCCTCCCATTTGCTCCGTAGGCCTTCTTTTTACCATGTTGGTCTCGTTCGTCCATCTTCGTCCTCCCATTTGATCCCTAGGCCTTCTTTTCACCAAGTTCGTCTTGTTCTACCACCTTCGTCCTCCCATTTGATCCGTTGGAATTCTTTGGACCAAGTTCGTCTCGTTCGTCCATCTTCGTCCTCCCATATGATCCGTTGGCCTTCTTTGGACCAAGTTCGTCGCGTTCGTCCATCTTCGTCCTCCCATTTGATCCGTTGGGCTTCTATGGACCAAGTTCGTCCCGTTCGTCCATCTTCGTCCTCCCATTTGCTCCGTAGGCCTTCTTTGGACCAAGTTTGCCTCGTTCGTCCATCTTCGTCCTCCCATTTGATCCGTTGGGCTTCTTTGGACCATGTTCGTCTCGTTCGTCCATCTTCGTCCTCCCATTTGATCCCTAGGCCTTCTTTGGACCAAGTTCGTCTCGTTCGTCCATCTTCGTCCTCCCATTTGCTCCGTAGGCCTTCTTTTTACCATGTTTGTCTCGTTCGTCCATCTTCGTCCTCCCATTTCATCCCTAGGCCTTCTTTGGACCAAGTTCGTCTTATTCTACCACCTTCGTCCTCCCATTTGATCCGTTGGCTTTCTTTGGACCATGTTCGTCTCGTTCGTCCATCTTCGTCCTCCCATTTGATCCGTAGGCCTTCTTTGGACCATGTTCGTCTCGTTCGTCCATCTTCGTCCTCCCATTTGATCCCTAGGCCTTCTTTGGACCAAGTTCGTCTCGTTCGTCCATCTTCGTCCTCCCATTTGCTCCGTAGGCCTTCTTTTTACCATGTTTGTCTCGTTCGTCCATCTTCGTCCTCCCATTTGATCCGTAGGCCTTCTTTGGACCATGTTCGTCTCGTTCGTCCATCTTCGTCCTCCCATTTGATCCCTAGGCCTTCTTTGGACCAAGTTCGTCTCGTTCGTCCATCTTCGTCCTCCCATTTGCTCCGTAGGCCTTCTTTTTACCATGTTTGTCTCGTTCGTCCATCTTCGTCCTCCCATTTGATCCGTAGGCCTTCTTTGGACCAAGTTCGCCTCGTTCCTCCATCTTCGTCCTCCCATTTGATCCGTTGGCCTTCTTTGGACCAAGTTCGTCTCGTTCGTCCATCTTCGTCCTCCAATTTGATCCGTTGGCGTTCTTTGGACCAAGTTCGTCTCGTTCGTCCATCTTCGTCCTCCCATTTGATCCGTTGGGCTTCTTTGGACCATGTTCGTCTCGTTCGTCCATCTTCGTCCTCCCATTTGATCCCTAGGCCTTCTTTGGACCAGGTTCGTCTCGTTCGTCCATCTTCGTCCTCCCATTTGATCCCTAGGCCTTCTTTGGACCACGTTCGTCTCGTTCGTCCATATTCGTCCTCCCATTTGATCCTTTGGGCTTCTTTGGACCATGTTCGTCTCGTTCGTCCATCTTCGTCCTCCCATTTGATCCCAAGGCCTTCTTTGGACCAGGTTCGTCTCGTTCGTCCATCTTCGTCCTCCCATTTGCTCCGTAGGCCTTCTTTTTACCATGTTTGTCTCGTTCGTCCATCTTCGTCCTCCCATTTGATCCCTAGGCCTTCTTTGGACCAAGTTCGTCTTGTTCTACCACCTTCGTCCTCCCATTTGATCCGTTGGAATTCTTTGGACCAAGTTTGTCTCGTTCGTCCATCTTCGTCCTCCCATTTGATCCGTTGGCCTTCTTTGGACCAAGTTCGTCTTGTTCGTCCATCTTCGTCTTCCCATTTGATCCGTTGGCCTTCTTTGGACCATGTTCGTCTCGTTCGTCCATCTTCCTCCTCGGATTTGATCCGTAGGCCTTCTTTGGACCAAGTTCGTCTCGTTCGTCCATCTTCGTCCTCCCATTTGATCCCTAGGCCTTCTTTGGACCAAGTTCGTCTCGTTCGTCCATCTTCGTCCTCCCATTTGATCCGTTGGGCTTCTTTGGACCAAGTTCGTCTCGTTCGTCCATCTTCGTCCTCCCATTTGATCCCTAGGCCTTCTTTGGACCAAGTTCGTCCCGTTCGTCCATCTTCGTCCTCCCATTTGATCCCTAGGCCTTCTTTGGACCAAGTTCGTCTCGTTCGTCCATCTTCGTCCTCCTATTTGATCCCTAGGCCTTCTTTGGACCAAGTTCGTCTCGTTCCTCCATCTTCGTCCTCCCATTTGATCCGTTGGCCTTCTTTGGACCAAGTTCGTCTCGTTCGTCCATCTTCGTCCTCCCATTTGATCCGTAGGCCTTCTTTGGACCAAGTTCGTCTCGTTCGTCCATCTTCGTCCTCCCATTTGATCCCTAGGCCTTCTTTGGACCAAGTTCGCCTCGTTCGTCCATCTTCATCCTCCCATTTGATCCCTAGGCCTTCTTTGGACCAAGCTCATCTCGTTCGTCCATCTTCGTCCTCCCATTTGATCAGTTGGCCTTCTTTGGACCAAGTTCGTCTCGTTCGTCCATCTTCGTCCTCCCATTTGATCCGTTGGCGTTCTTTGGACCAAGTTCGTCTCGTTCGTCCATCTTCGTCCTCCCATTTGATCCGTTGGGCTTCTTTGGACCATGTTCGTCTCGTTCGTCCATCTTCGTCCTCCCATTTGATCCTTAGGCCTTCTTTGGACCAAGTTCGTCTCGTTCGTCCATCTTCGTCCTCCCATTTGCTCCGTAGGCCTTCTTTTTACCATGTTGGTCTCGTTCGTCCATCTTCGTCCTCCCATTTGATCCCTAGGCCTTCTTTTGACCAAGTTCGTCTTGTTCTACCACCTTCGTCCTCCCATTTGATCCGTTGGAATTCTTTGGACCAAGTTCGTCTCGTTCGTCCATCTTCGTCCTCCCATTTGATCCGTTGGCCTTCTTTGGACCAAGTTCGTCGCGTTCGTCCATCTTCGTCCTCCCATTTGATCCGTTGGACTTCTATGGACCAAGTTCGTCCCGTTCGTCCATCTTCGTCCTCCCATTTGCTCCGTAGGCCTTCTTTGGACCAAGTTTGCCTCGTTCGTCCATCTTCGTCCTCCCATTTGATCCGTTGGGCTTCTTTGGACCATGTTCGTCTCGTTCGTCCATCTTCGTCCTCCCATTTGATCCCTAGGCCTTCTTTGGACCAAGTTCGTCTCGTTCGTCCATCTTCGTCCTCCCATTTGCTCCGTAGGCCTTCTTTTTACCATGTTTGTCTCGTTCGTCCATCTTCGTCCTCCCATTTCATCCCTAGGCCTCCTTTGGACCAAGTTCGTCTTGTTCTACCACCTTCGTCCTCCCATTTGATCCGTTGGCTTTCTTTGGACCATGTTCGTCTCGTTCGTCCATCTTCGTCCTCCCATTTGATCCGTAGGCCTTCTTTGGACCATGTTCGTCTCGTTCGTCCATCTTCGTCCTCCCATTTGATCCCTAGGCCTTCTTTGGACCAAGTTCGTCTCGTTCGTCCATCTTCGTCCTCCCATTTGCTCCGTAGGCCTTCTTTTTACCATGTTTGTCTCGTTCGTCCATCTTCGTCCTCCCATTTGATCCGTAGGCCTTCTTTGGACCATGTTCGTCTCGTTCGTCCATCTTCGTCCTCCCATTTGCTCCGTAGGCCTTCTTTTTACCATGTTTGTCTCGTTCGTCCATCTTCGTCCTCCCATTTGATCCGTAGGCCTTCTTTGGACCAAGTTCGCCTCGTTCCTCCATCTTCGTCCTCCCATTTGATCCGTTGGCCTTCTTTGGACCAAGTTCGTCTCGTTCGTCCATCTTCGTCCTCCAATTTGATCCGTTGGCGTTCTTTGGACCAAGTTCGTCTCGTTCGTCCATCTTCGTCCTCCCATTTGATCCGTTGGGCTTCTTTGGACCATGTTCGTCTCGTTCGTCCATCTTCGTCCTCCCATTTGATCCCTAGGCCTTCTTTGGACCTGGTTCGTCTCGTTCGTCCATCTTCGTCCTCCCATTTGATCCCTAGGCCTTCTTTGGACCACATTCGTCTCGTTCGTCCATATTCGTCCTCCCATTTGATCCTTTGGGCTTCTTTGGACCATGTTCGTCTCGTTCGTCCATCTTCGTCCTCCCATTTGATCCCAAGGCCTTCTTTGGACCAGGTTCGTCTCGTTCGTCCATCTTCGTCCTCCCATTTGCTCCGTAGGCCTTCTTTTTACCATGTTTGTCTCGTTCGTCCATCTTCGTCCTCCCATTTGATCCCTAGGCCTTCTTTGGACCAAGTTCGTCTTGTTCTACCACCTTCGTCCTCCCATTTGATCCGTTGGAATTCTTTGGACCAAGTTTGTCTCGTTCGTCCATCTTCGTCCTCCCATTTGATCCGTTGGCCTTCTTTGGACCAAGTTCGTCTTGTTCGTCCATCTTCGTCTTCCCATTTGATCCGTTGGCCTTCTTTGGACCATGTTCGTCTCGTTCGTCCATCTTCCTCCTCGGATTTGATCCGTAGGCCTTCTTTGGACCAAGTTCGTCTCGTTCGTCCATCTTCGTCCTCCCATTTGATCCCTAGGCCTTCTTTGGACCAAGTTCGTCTCGTTCGTCCATCTTCGTCCTCCCATTTGATCCGTTGGGCTTCTTTGGACCAAGTTCGTCGCGTTCGTCCATCTTCGTCCTCCCATTTGATCCCTAGGCCTTCTTTGGACCAAGTTCGTCCCGTTCGTCCATCTTCGTCCTCCCATTTGCTCCGTAGGCCTTCTTTGGACCAAGTTCGCCTCGTTCGTCCATATTCGTCCTCCCGTTTGATTCGTAGGCCTTCTTTGGACCAAGTTCGCCTCGTTCGTCCATCTTCGTCCTCCCATTTGATCCCTAGGCCTTCTTTGGACCAAGTTCGTCTCGTTCGTCCATCTTCGTCCTCCCATTTGATCCCTAGGCCTTCTTTGGACCAAGTTCCTCTCGTTCGTCCATCTTCGTCCTCCCATTTGATCCGTTGGCCTTCTTTGGACCAAGTTCGTCTCGTTCGTCCATCTTCGTCCTCCCATTTGATCCGTAGGCCTTCTTTGGACCAAGTTCGTCTTGTTCTACCACCTTCGTCCTCCCATTTGATCCGTTGGAATTCTTTGGACCAAGTTTGTCTCGTTCGTCCATCTTCGTCCTCCCATTTGATCCGTAGGCCTTCTTTGGACCAAGTTCGCCTCGTTCCTCCATCTTCGTCCTCCCATTTGATCCCTAGGCCTTCTTTGGACCAAGTTCGTCTCGTTCGTCCATCTTCGTCCTCCTATTTGATCCCTAGGCCTTCTTTGGACCAAGTTCGTCTCGTTCCTCCATCTTCGTCCTCCCATTTGATCCGTTGGCCTTCTTTGGACCAAGTTCATCTCGTTCGTCCATCTTCGTCCTCCCATTTGATCCGTAGGCCTTCTTTGGACCAAGTTCGTCTCGTTCGTCCATCTTAGTCCTCCCATTTGATCCCTAGGCCTTCTTTGGACCAAGTTCGCCTCGTTCGTCCATCTTCATCCTCCCATTTGATCCCTAGGCCTTCTTTGGACCAAGCTCATCTCGTTCGTCCATCTTCGTCCTCCCATTTGATCAGTTGGCCTTCTTTGGACCAAGTTCGTCTCGTTCGTCCATCTTCGTCCTCCCATTTGATCCGTTGGCGTTCTTTGGACCAAGTTCGTCTCGTTCGTCCATCTTCGTCCTCCCATTTGATCCGTTGGGCTTCTTTGGACCATGTTCGTCTCGTTCGTCCATCTTCGTCCTCCCATTTGATCCTTAGGCCTTCTTTGGACCAAGTTCGTCTCGTTCGTCCATCTTCGTCCTCCCATTTGCTCCGTAGGCCTTCTTTTTACCATGTTTGTCTCGTTCGTCCATCTTCGTCCTCCCGTTTGATTCGTAGGCCTTCTTTGGACCAAGTTCGCCTCGTTCGTCCATCTTCGTCCTCCCATTTGATCCCTAGGCCTTCTTTGGACCAAGTTCGTCTCGTTCGTCCATCTTCGTCCTCCCATTTGATCCCTAGGCCTTCTTTGGACCAAGTTCCTCTCGTTCGTCCATCTTCGTCCTCCCATTTGATCCGTTGGCCTTCTTTGGACCAAGTTCGTCTCGTTCGTCCATCTTCGTCCTCCCATTTGATCCGTAGGCCTTCTTTGGACCAAGTTCGTCTTGTTCTACCACCTTCGTCCTCCCATTTGATCCGTTGGAATTCTTTGGACCAAGTTTGTCTCGTTCGTCCATCTTCGTCCTCCCATTTGATCCGTAGGCCTTCTTTGGACCAAGTTCGCCTCGTTCCTCCATCTTCGTCCTCCCATTTGATCCCTAGGCCTTCTTTGGACCAAGTTCGTCTCGTTCGTCCATCTTCGTCCTCCTATTTGATCCCTAGGCCTTCTTTGGACCAAGTTCGTCTCGTTCCTCCATCTTCGTCCTCCCATTTGATCCGTTGGCCTTCTTTGGACCAAGTTCGTCTCGTTCGTCCATCTTCGTCCTCCCATTTGATCCGTAGGCCTTCTTTGGACCAAGTTCGTCTCGTTCGTCCATCTTAGTCCTCCCATTTGATCCCTAGGCCTTCTTTGGACCAAGTTCGCCTCGTTCGTCCATCTTCATCCTCCCATTTGATCCCTAGGCCTTCTTTGGACCAAGCTCATCTCGTTCGTCCATCTTCGTCCTCCCATTTGATCAGTTGGCCTTCTTTGGACCAAGTTCGTCTCGTTCGTCCATCTTCGTCCTCCCATTTGATCCGTTGGCGTTCTTTGGACCAAGTTCGTCTCGTTCGTCCATCTTCGTCCTCCCATTTGATCCGTTGGGCTTCTTTGGACCATGTTCGTCTCGTTCGTCCATCTTCGTCCTCCCATTTGATCCTTAGGCCTTCTTTGGACCAAGTTCGTCTCGTTCGTCCATCTTCGTCCTCCCATTTGCTCCGTAGGCCTTCTTTTTACCATGTTTGTCTCGTTCGTCCATCTTCGTCCTCCCATTTGATCCCTAGGCCTTCTTTGGACCAAGTTCGTCTTGTTCTACCACCTTCGTCCTCCCATTTGATCCGTTGGAATTCTTTGGACCAAGTTTGTCTCGTTCGTCCATCTTCGTCCTCCCATTTGATCCGTTGGCCTTCTTTGGACCAAGTTCGTCTCGTTCGTCCATCTTCGTCCTCCCATTTGATCCGTTGGCCTTCTTTGGACCAATTTCGTCTAGTTCCTCCATCTTCGTCCTCCCATTTGATCCCTAGGCCTTCTTTGGACCAAGTTCGTCTCGTTCGTCCATCTTCGTCCTCCCATTTGAACCCTAGGCCTTCTTTGGACCAAGTTCGTCTCGTTCGTCCATCTTCGTCCTCCCATTTGATCCGTAGGCCTTCTTTGGACCAAGTTCGTCTCGTTCGTCCTTCTTCGTCCTCCCATTTGATCCGTAGGCCTTCTTTGGACCAAGTTCGTCTCGTTCGTCCGTCTTCGTCCTCCCATTTGATCCGTTGGCCTTCTTTGGACCAAGTTCGTCTCGTTCGTCCATCTTCGTCCTCCCATTTGATCCGTAGGCCTTCTTAGGACCAAGTTCGTCTCGTTCGTCCATCTTCGTCCTCCCATTTGATCCCTAGGCCTTTTTTTGACCAAGTTCGTCTCCTTCGTCCATCTTCGTCCTCCCATTTGCTCCGTAGGCCTTCTTTGTACTAAGTTCGCCTCGTTCGTCCATCTTCGTCCTCCCATTTGATCCCTAGGCCTTCTGTGGACCAAGCTCGTCTCGTTCGTCCATCTTCGTCCTCCCATTTGATCCGTTGGCCTTCTTTGGACCAAGTTCGTCTCGTTCGTCCATCTTCGTCCTCCAATTTGATCCGTTGGGCTTCTATGGACCAAGTTCGTCCCGTTCGTCCATCTTCGTCCTCCCATTTGCTCCGTAGGCCTTCTTTGGACCAAGTTTGCCTCGTTCGTCCATCTTCGTCCTCCCATTTGATACGTTGGGCTTCTTTGGACCATGTTCGTCTCGTTCGTCCATCTTCGTCCTCCCATTTGATCCCTAGGCCTTCTTTGGACCAAGTTCGTCTCGTTCGTCCATCTTCGTCCTCCCATTTGCTCCGTAGGCCTTCTTTTTACCATGTTTGTCTCGTTCGTCCATCTTCGTCCTCCCATTTGATCCCTAGGCCTTCTTTGGACCAAGTTCGTCTTGTTCTACCACCTTCGTCCTCCCATTTGATCCGTTGGCTTTCTTTGGACCATGTTCGTCTCGTTCGTCCATCTTCGTCCTCCCATTTGATCCGTAGGCCTTCTTTGGACCATGTTCGTGTCGTTCGTCCATCTTCGTCCTCCCATTTGATCCCTAGGCCTTCTTTGGACCAAGTTCGTCTCGTTCGTCCATCTTCGTCCTCCCATTTGCTCCGTAGGCCTTCTTTTTACCATGTTAGTCTCGTTCGTCCATCTTCGTCCTCCCATTTGATCCGTAGGCCTTCTTTGGACCAAGTTCGCCTCGTTCCTCCATCTTCGTCCTCCCATTTGATCCGTTGGCCTTCTTTGGACCAAGTTCGTCTCGTTCGTCCATCTTCGTCCTCCCATTTGATCCGTTGGCGCTCTTTGGACCAAGTTCGTCTCGTTCGTCCATCTTCGTCCTCCCATTTGATCCGTTGGGCTTCTTTGGACCATGTTCGTCTCGTTCGTCCATCTTCGTCCTCCCATTTGATCCCTAGGCCTTCTTTGGACCAGGTTCGTCTCGTTCGTCCATCTTCGTCCTCCCATTTGATCCCTAGGCCTTCTTTGGACCACGTTCGTCTCGTTCGTCCATATTCGTCCTCCCATTTGATCCGTTGGGCTTCTTTGGACCATGTTCGTCTCGTTCGTCCATCTTCGTCCTCCCATTTGATCCCAAGGCCTTCTTTGGACCAGGTTCGTCTCGTTCGTCCATCTTCGTCCTCCCATTTGCTCCGTAGGCCTTCTTTTTACCATGTTTGTCTCGTTCGTCCATCTTCGTCCTCCCATTTGATCCCTAGGCCTTCTTTGGACCAAGTTCGTCTTGTTCTACCACCTTCGTCCTCCCATTTGATCCGTTGGAATTCTTTGGACCAAGTTTGTCTCGTTCGTCCATCTTCGTCCTCCCATTTGATCCGTTGGCCTTCTTTGGACCAAGTTCGTCTCGTTCGTCCATCTTCGTCTTCCCATTTGATCCGTTGGCCTTCTTTGGACCATGTTCGTCTCGTTCGTCCGTCTTCCTCCTCGGATTTGATCCGTAGGCCTTCTTTGGACCAAGTTCGTCTCGTTCGTCCATCTTCGTCCTCCTATTTGATCCCTAGGCCTTCTTTGGACCAAGTTCGTCTCGTTCGTCCATCTTCGTCCTCCCATTTGATCCGTTGGGCTTCTTTCGACCAAGTTCGTCTCGTTCGTCCATCTTCGTCCTCCCATTTGACCCCTAGGCCTTCTTTGGACCAAGTTCGTCCCGTTCGTCCATCTTCGTCCTCCCATTTGCTCCGTAGGCCTTCTTTGGACCAAGTTCGCCTCGTTCGTCCATCTTCGTCCTCCCATTTGATCCCTAGGCCTTCTTTAGACCAATTTCGTCTCGTTCGTCCATCTTCGTCCTCCCATTTGATCCCTAGGCCTTCTTTGGACCAAGTTCGTCTCGTTCGTCCTCCCATTTGATCCCTAGGCCTTCTTTGGACCAAGTTCGTCTCGTTCGTCCATCTTCGTCCTCCCATTTGCTCCGTAGGCCTTCTTTTTACCATGTTAGTCTCGTTCGTCCATCTTCGTCCTCACATTTGATCCGTAGGCCTTCTTTGGACCAAGTTCGCCTCGTTCCTCCATCTTCGTCCTCCCATTTGATCCGTTGGCCTTCTTTGGACCAAGTTCGTCTCGTTCGTCCATCTTCGTCCTCCCATTTGATCTGTTGGCCTTCTTTGGACCAATTTCGTCTCGTTCGTCCATCTTCGTCCTCCCATTTGATCCCTAGGCCTTCTTTGGACCAAGTTCGTCTCGTTCGTCCATCTTCGTCCTCCCATTTGCTCCGTAGGCCTTCTTTTTACCATGTTTGTCTCGTTCGTCCATCTTCGTCCTCCCATTTGATCCCTAGGCCTTCTTTGGACCAAGTTCGTCTTGTTCTACCACCTTCGTCCTCCCATTTGATCCGTTGGCTTTCTTTGGACCATGTTCGTCTCGTTCGTCCATCTTCGTCCTCCCATTTGATCCGTAGGCCTTCTTTGGACCATGTTCGTCTCGTTCGTCCATCTTCGTCCTCCCATTTGATCCCTAGGCCTTCTTTGGACCAAGTTCGTCTCGTTCGTCCATCTTCGTCCTCCCATTTGCTCCGTAGGCCTTCTTTTTAGCATGTTTGTCTCGTTCGTCCATCTTCGTCCTCCCATTTGATCCGTAGGCCTTCTTTGGACCATGTTCGTCTCGTTCGTCCATCTTCGTCCTCCCATTTGATCCCTAGGCCTTCTTTGGACCAAGTTCGTCTCGTTCGTCCATCTTCGTCCTCCCATTTGCTCCGTAGGCCTTCTTTTTACCATGTTTGTCTCGTTCGTCCATCTTCGTCCTCCCATTTGATCCGTAGGCCTTCTTTGGACCAAGTTCGCCTCGTTCCTCCATCTTCGTCCTCCCATTTGATCCGTTGGCCTTCTTTGGACCAAGTTCGTCTCGTTCGTCCATCTTTGTCCTCCCATTTGATCTGTTGGCCTTCTTTGGACCAATTTCGTCTCGTTCGTCCATCTTCGTCCTCCCATTTGATCCCTAGGCCTTCTTTGGACCAAGTTCGTCTCGTTCGTCCATCTTCGTCCTCCCATTTGCTCCGTAGGCCTTCTTTTTACCATGTTTGTCTCGTTCGTCCATCTTCGTCCTCCCATTTGATCCCTAGGCCTTCTTTGGACCAAGTTCGTCTTGTTCTACCACCTTCGTCCTCCCATTTGATCCGTTGGCTTTCTTTGGACCATGTTCGTCTCGTTCGTCCATCTTCGTCCTCCCATTTGATCCGTAGGCCTTCTTTGGACCATGTTCGTCTCGTTCGTCCATCTTCGTCCTCCCATTTGATCCCTAGGCCTTCTTTGGACCAAGTTCGTCTCGTTCGTCCATCTTCGTCCTCCCATTTGCTCCGTAGGCCTTCTTTTTAGCATGTTTGTCTCGTTCGTCCATCTTCGTCCTCCCATTTGATCCGTAGGCCTTCTTTGGACCATGTTCGTCTCGTTCGTCCATCTTCGTCCTCCCATTTGATCCCTAGGCCTTCTTTGGACCAAGTTCGTCTCGTTCGTCCATCTTCGTCCTCCCATTTGCTCCGTAGGCTTTCTTTTTACCATGTTTGTCTCGTTCGTCCATCTTCGTCCTCCCATTTGATCCGTAGGCCTTCTTTGGACCAAGTTCGCCTCGTTCCTCCATCTTCGTCCTCCCATTTGATCCGTTGGCCTTCTTTGGACCAAGTTCGTCTCGTTCGTCCATCTTCGTCCTCCCATTTGATCCGTTGGCGTTCTTTGGACCAAGTTCGTCTCGTTCGTCCATCTTCGTCCTCCCATTCGATCCGTTGGGCTTCTTTGGACCATGTTCGTCTCGTTCGTCCATCTTCGTCCTCCCATTTGATCCCTAGGCCTTCTTTGGACCAGGTTCGTCTCGTTCGTCCATCTTCGTCCTCCCATTTGATCCCTAGGCCTTCTTTGGACCACGTTCGTCTCGTTCGTCCATATTCGTCCTCCCATTTGATCCGTTGGGCTTCTTTGGACCATGTTCGTCTCGTTCGTCCATCTTCGTCCTCCCATTTGATCCCAAGGCCTTCTTTGGACCAGGTTCGTCTCGTTCGTCCATCTTCGTCCTCCAATTTGCTCCGTAGGCCTTCTTTTTACCATGTTTGTCTCGTTCGTCCATCTTCGTCCTCCCGTTTGATCCCTAGGCCTTCTTTGGACCAAGTTCGTCTTGTTCTACCACCTTCGTCCTCCCATTTGATCCGTTGGAATTCTTTGGACCAAGTTTGTCTCGTTCGTCCATCTTCGTCTTCCCATTTGATCCGTTGGCCTTCTTTGGACCATGTTCGTCTCGTTCGTCCGTCTTCCTCCTCGGATTTGATCCGTAGGCCTTCTTTGGTCCAAGTTCGTCTCGTTCGTCCATCTTCGTCCTCCTATTTGATCCCTAGGCCTTCTTTGGACCAAGTTCGTCTCGTTCGTCCATCTTCGTCCTCCCATTTGATCCGTTGGGCTTCTTTCGACCAAGTTCGTCTCGTTCATCCATCTTCGTCCTCCCATTTGACCCCTAGGCCTTCTTTGGACCAAGTTCGTCCCGTTCGTCCATCTTCGTCCTCCCATTTGCTCCGTAGGCCTTCTTTGGACCAAGTTCGCCTCGTTCGTCCATCTTCGTCCTCCCATTTGATCCCTAGGCCTTCTTTAGACCAATTTCGTCTCGTTCGTCCATCTTCGTCCTCCCATTTGATCCCTAGGCCTTCTTTGGACCAAGTTCGTCTCGTTCGTCCTCCCATTTGATCCCTAGGCCTTCTTTGGACCAAGTTCGTCTCGTTCGTCCATCTTCGTCCTCCCATTTGCTCCGTAGGCCTTCTTTTTACCATGTTAGTCTCGTTCGTCCATCTTCGTCCTCACATTTGATCCGTAGGCCTTCTTTGGACCAAGTTCGCCTCGTTCCTCCATCTTCGTCCTCCCATTTGATCCGTTGGCCTTCTTTGGACCAAGTTCGTCTCGTTCGTCCATCTTCGTCCTCCCATTTGATCTGTTGGCCTTCTTTGGACCAATTTCGTCTCGTTCGTCCATCTTCGTCCTCCCATTTGATCCCTAGGCCTTCTTTGGACCAAGTTCGTCTCGTTCGTCCATCTTCGTCCTCCCATTTGCTCCGTAGGCCTTCTTTTTACCATGTTTGTCTCGTTCGTCCATCTTCGTCCTCCCATTTGATCCCTAGGCCTTCTTTGGACCAAGTTCGTCTTGTTCTACCACCTTCGTCCTCCCATTTGATCCGTTGGCTTTCTTTGGACCATGTTCGTCTCGTTCGTCCATCTTCGTCCTCCCATTTGATCCGTAGGCCTTCTTTGGACCATGTTCGTCTCGTTCGTCCATCTTCGTCCTCCCATTTGATCCCTAGGCCTTCTTTGGACCAAGTTCGTCTCGTTCGTCCATCTTCGTCCTCCCATTTGCTCCGTAGGCCTTCTTTTTAGCATGTTTGTCTCGTTTGTCCATCTTCGTCCTCCCATTTGATCCGTAGGCCTTCTTTGGACCATGTTCGTCTCGTTCGTCCATCTTCGTCCTCCCATTTGATCCCTAGGCCTTCTTTGGACCAAGTTCGTCTCGTTCGTCCATCTTCGTCCTCCCATTTGCTCCGTAGGCCTTCTTTTTACCATGTTTGTCTCGTTCGTCCATCTTCGTCCTCCCATTTGATCCGTAGGCCTTCTTTGGACCAAGTTCGCCTCGTTCCTCCATCTTCGTCCTCCCATTTGATCCGTTGGCCTTCTTTGGACCAAGTTCGTCTCGTTCGTCCATCTTCGTCCTCCCATTTGATCCGTTGGCGTTCTTTGGACCAAGTTCGTCTCGTTCGTCCATCTTCGTCCTCCCATTCGATCCGTTGGGCTTCTTTGGACCATGTTCGTCTCGTTCGTCCATCTTCGTCCTCCCATTTGATCCCTAGGCCTTCTTTGGACCAGGTTCGTCTCGTTCGTCCATCTTCGTCCTCCCATTTGATCCCTAGGCCTTCTTTGGACCACGTTCGTCTCGTTCGTCCATATTCGTCCTCCCATTTGATCCGTTGGGCTTCTTTGGACCATGTTCGTCTCGTTCGTCCATCTTCGTCCTCCCATTTGATCCCAAGGCCTTCTTTGGACCAGGTTCGTCTCGTTCGTCCATCTTCGTCCTCCAATTTGCTCCGTAGGCCTTCTTTTTACCATGTTTGTCTCGTTCGTCCATCTTCGTCCTCCCGTTTGATCCCTAGGCCTTCTTTGGACCAAGTTCGTCTTGTTCTACCACCTTCGTCCTCCCATTTGATCCGTTGGAATTCTTTGGACCAAGTTTGTCTCGTTCGTCCATCTTCGTCCTCCCATTTGATCCGTTGGCCTTCTTTGGACCAAGTTCGTCTCGTTCGTCCATCTTCGTCTTCCCATTTGATCCGTTGGCCTTCTTTGGACCATGTTCGTCTCGTTCGTCCGTCTTCCTCCTCGGATTTGATCCGTAGGCCTTCTTTGGACCAAGTTCGTCTCGTTCGTCCATCTTCGTCCTCCTATTTGATCCCTAGGCCTTCTTTGGACCAAGTTCATCTCGTTCGTCCATCTTCGTCCTCCCATTTGATCCGTTGGGCTTCTTTCGACCAAGTTCGTCTCGTTCATCCATCTTCGTCCTCCCATTTGACCCCTAGGCCTTCTTTGGACCAAGTTCGTCCCGTTCGTCCATCTTCGTCCTCCCATTTGCTCCGTAGGCCTTCTTTGGACCAAGTTCGCCTCGTTCGTCCATCTTCGTCCTCCCATTTGATCCCTAGGCCTTCTTTAGACCAATTTCGTCTCGTTCGTCCATCTTCGTCCTCCCATTTGATCCCTAGGCCTTCTTTGGACCAAGTTCGTCTCGTTCGTCCTCCCATTTGATCCCTAGGCCTTCTTTGGACCAAGTTCGTCTCGTTCGTCCATCTTCGTCCTCCCATTTGCTCCGTAGGCCTTCTTTTTACCATGTTAGTCTCGTTCGTCCATCTTCGTCCTCACATTTGATCCGTAGGCCTTCTTTGGACCAAGTTCGCCTCGTTCCTCCATCTTCGTCCTCCCATTTGATCCGTTGGCCTTCTTTGGACCAAGTTCGTCTCGTTCGTCCATCTTCGTCCTCCCATTTGATCTGTTGGCCTTCTTTGGACCAATTTCGTCTCGTTCGTCCATCTTCGTCCTCCCATTTGATCCCTAGGCCTTCTTTGGACCAAGTTCGTCTCGTTCGTCCATCTTCGTCCTCCCATTTGCTCCGTAGGCCTTCTTTTTACCATGTTTGTCTCGTTCGTCCATCTTCGTCCTCCCATTTGATCCCTAGGCCTTCTTTGGACCAAGTTCGTCTTGTTCTACCACCTTCGTCCTCCCATTTGATCCGTTGGCTTTCTTTGGACCATGTTCGTCTCGTTCGTCCATCTTCGTCCTCCCATTTGATCCGTAGGCCTTCTTTGGACCATGTTCGTCTCGTTCGTCCATCTTCGTCCTCCCATTTGATCCCTAGGCCTTCTTTGGACCAAGTTCGTCTCGTTCGTCCATCTTCGTCCTCCCATTTGCTCCGTAGGCCTTCTTTTTAGCATGTTTGTCTCGTTCGTCCATCTTCGTCCTCCCATTTGATCCGTAGGCCTTCTTTGGACCATGTTCGTCTCGTTCGTCCATCTTCGTCCTCCCATTTGATCCCTAGGCCTTCTTTGGACCAAGTTCGTCTCGTTCGTCCATCTTCGTCCTCCCATTTGCTCCGTAGGCCTTCTTTTTACCATGTTTGTCTCGTTCGTCCATCTTCGTCCTCCCATTTGATCCGTAGGCCTTCTTTGGACCAAGTTCGCCTCGTTCCTCCATCTTCGTCCTCCCATTTGATCCGTTGGCCTTCTTTGGACCAAGTTCGTCTCGTTCGTCCATCTTTGTCCTCCCATTTGATCTGTTGGCCTTCTTTGGACCAATTTCGTCTCGTTCGTCCATCTTCGTCCTCCCATTTGCTCCGTAGGCCTTCTTTTTACCATGTTAGTCTCGTTCGTCCATCTTCGTCCTCACATTTGATCCGTAGGCCTTCTTTGGACCAAGTTCGCCTCGTTCCTCCATCTTCGTCCTCCCATTTGATCCGTTGGCCTTCTTTGGACCAAGTTCGTCTCGTTCGTCCATCTTCGTCCTCCCATTTGATCTGTTGGCCTTCTTTGGACCAATTTCGTCTCGTTCGTCCATCTTCGTCCTCCCATTTGATCCCTAGGCCTTCTTTGGACCAAGTTCGTCTTGTTCTACCACCTTCGTCCTCCCATTTGATCCGTTGGCTTTCTTTGGACCATGTTCGTCTCGTTCGTCCATCTTCGTCCTCCCATTTGATCCGTAGGCCTTCTTTGGACCATGTTCGTCTCGTTCGTCCATCTTCGTCCTCCCATTTGATCCCTAGGCCTTCTTTGGACCAAGTTCGTCTCGTTCGTCCATCTTCGTCCTCCCATTTGCTCCGTAGGCCTTCTTTTTAGCATGTTTGTCTCGTTCGTCCATCTTCGTCCTCCCATTTGATCCGTAGGCCTTCTTTGGACCATGTTCGTCTCGTTCGTCCATCTTCGTCCTCCCATTTGATCCCTAGGCCTTCTTTGGACCAAGTTCGTCTCGTTCGTCCATCTTCGTCCTCCCATTTGCTCCGTAGGCCTTCTTTTTACCATGTTTGTCTCGTTCGTCCATCTTCGTCCTCCCATTTGATCCGTAGGCCTTCTTTGGACCAAGTTCGCCTCGTTCCTCCATCTTCGTCCTCCCATTTGATCCGTTGGCCTTCTTTGGACCAAGTTCGTCTCGTTCGTCCATCTTTGTCCTCCCATTTGATCTGTTGGCCTTCTTTGGACCAATTTCGTCTCGTTCGTCCATCTTCGTCCTCCCATTTGATCCCTAGGCCTTCTTTGGACCAAGTTCGTCTCGTTCGTCCATCTTCGTCCTCCCATTTGCTCCGTAGGCCTTCTTTTTACCATGTTTGTCTCGTTCGTCCATCTTCGTCCTCCCATTTGATCCCTAGGCCTTCTTTGGACCAAGTTCGTCTTGTTCTACCACCTTCGTCCTCCCATTTGATCCGTTGGCTTTCTTTGGACCATGTTCGTCTCGTTCGTCCATCTTCGTCCTCCCATTTGATCCGTAGGCCTTCTTTGGACCATGTTCGTCTCGTTCGTCCATCTTCGTCCTCCCATTTGATCCCTAGGGCTTCTTTGGACCAAGTTCGTCTCGTTCGTCCATCTTCGTCCTCCCATTTGCTCCGTAGGCCTTCTTTTTAGCATGTTTGTCTCGTTCGTCCATCTTCGTCCTCCCATTTGATCCGTAGGCCTTCTTTGGACCATGTTCGTCTCGTTCGTCCATCTTCGTCCTCCCATTTGATCCCTAGGCCTTCTTTGGACCAAGTTCGTCTCGTTCGTCCATCTTCGTCCTCCCATTTGCTCCGTAGGCCTTCTTTTTACCATGTTTGTCTCGTTCGTCCATCTTCGTCCTCCCATTTGATCCGTAGGCCTTCTTTGGACCAAGTTCGCCTCGTTCCTCCATCTTCGTCCTCCCATTTGATCCGT
Organism: Glycyrrhiza uralensis; assembly: GCA_030159175.1. Taxonomy (NCBI): domain Eukaryota; kingdom Viridiplantae; phylum Streptophyta; class Magnoliopsida; order Fabales; family Fabaceae; genus Glycyrrhiza; species Glycyrrhiza uralensis. The sequence goes on from BRZY01000002.1 coordinate 18,191,148, forward strand.
TGGCCTTCTTTGGACCAAGTTCGTCTCGTTCGTCCATCTTCGTCCTCCCATTTGATCCGTTGGCGTTCTTTGGACCAAGTTCGTCTCGTTCGTCCATCTTCGTCCTCCCATTCGATCCGTTGGGCTTCTTTGGACCATGTTCGTCTCGTTCGTCCATCTTCGTCCTCCCATTTGATCCCTAGGCCTTCTTTGGACCAGGTTCGTCTCGTTTGTCCATCTTCGTCCTCCCATTTGATCCCTAGGCCTTCTTTGGACCACGTTCGTCTCGTTCGTCCATATTCGTCCTCCCATTTGATCCGTTGGGCTTCTTTGGACCATGTTCGTCTCGTTCGTCCATCTTCGTCCTCCCATTTGATCCCCAGGTCTTCTTTGGACCAGGTTCGTCTCGTTCGTCCATCTTCGTCCTCCAATTTGCTCCGTAGGCCTTCTTTTTACCATGTTTGTCTCGTTCGTCCATCTTCGTCCTCCCGTTTGATCCCTAGGCCTTCTTTGGACCAAGTTCGTCTTGTTCTACCACCTTCGTCCTCCCATTTGATCCGTTGGAATTCTTTGGACCAAGTTTGTCTCGTTCGTCCATCTTCGTCCTCCCATTTGATCCGTTGGCCTTCTTTGGACCAAGTTCGTCTCGTTCGTCCATCTTCGTCTTCCCATTTGATCCGTTGGCCTTCTTTGGACCATGTTCGTCTCGTTCGTCCATCTTCCTCCTCGGATTTGATCCGTAGGCCTTCTTTGGACCAAGTTCGTCTCGTTCGTCCATCTTCGTCCTCCCATTTGATCCCTAGGCCTTCTTTGGACCAAGTTCGTCTCGTTCGTCCATCTTCGTCCTCCCATTTGATCCGTTGGGCTTCTTTGGACCAAGTTCGTCTCGTTCGTCCATCTTCGTCCTCCCATTTGATCCCTAGGCCTTCTTTGGACCAAGTTCGTCCCGTTCGTCCATCTTCGTCCTCCCATTTGCTCCGTAGGCCTTCTTTGGACCAAGTTCGCCTCGTTCGTCCATCTTCGTCCTCCCATTTGATCCCTAGGCCTTCTTTAGACCAATTTCGTCTCGTTCGTCCATCTTCGTCCTCCTATTTGATCCCTAGGCCTTCTTTGGACCAAGTTCGTCTCGTTCGTCCTCCCATTTGATCCCTAGGCCTTCTTTGGACCAAGTTCGTCTCGTTCGTCCTCCCATTTGCTCCGTAGGCCTTCTTTTTACCATGTTAGTCTCGTTCGTCCATCTTCGTCCTCACATTTGATCCGTAGGCCTTCTTTGGACCAAGTTCGCCTCGTTCCTCCATCTTCGTCCTCCCATTTGATCCGTTGGCCTTTTTTGGACCAAGTTCGTCTCGTTCGTCCATCTTCGTCCTCCCATTTGATCTGTTGGCCTTCTTTGGACCAATTTCGTCTCGTTCGTCCATCTTCGTCCTCCCATTTGATCCCTAGGCCTTCTTTGGACCAAGTTCGTCTCGTTCGTCCATCTTCGTCCTCCCATTTGCTCCGTAGGCCTTCTTTTTACCATGTTTGTCTCGTTCGTCCATCTTCGTCCTCCCATTTGATCCCTAGGCCTTCTTTGGACCAAGTTCGTCTTGTTCTACCACCTTCGTCCTCCCATTTGATCCGTTGGCTTTCTTTGGACCATGTTCGTCTCGTTCGTCCATCTTCGTCCTCCCATTTGATCCGTAGGCCTTCTTTGGACCATGTTCGTCTCGTTCGTCCATCTTCGTCCTCCCATTTGATCCCTAGGCCTTCTTTGGACCAAGTTCGTCTCGTTCGTCCATCTTCGTCCTCCCATTTGCTCCGTAGGCCTTCTTTTTAGCATGTTTGTCTCGTTCGTCCATCTTCGTCCTCCCATTTGATCCGTAGGCCTTCTTTGGACCATGTTCGTCTCGTTCGTCCACCTTCGTCCTCCCATTTGATCCCTAGGCCTTCTTTGGACCAAGTTCGTCTCATTCGTCCATCTTCGTCCTCCCATTTGCTCCGTAGGCCTTCTTTTTACCATGTTTGTCTCGTTCGTCCATCTTCGTCCTCCCATTTGATCCGTAGGCCTTCTTTGGACCAAGTTCGCCTCGTTCCTCCATCTTCGTCCTCCCATTTGATCCGTTGGCCTTCTTTGGACCAAGTTCGTCTCGTTCGTCCATCTTCGTCCTCCCATTTGATCCGTTGGCGTTCTTTGGACCAAGTTCGTCTCGTTCGTCCATCTTCGTCCTCCCATTCGATCCGTTGGGCTTCTTTGGACCATGTTCGTCTCGTTCGTCCATCTTCGTCCTCCCATTTGATCCCTAGGCCTTCTTTGGACCATGTTCGTCTCGTTCGTCCATCTTCGTCCTCCCATTTGATCCCTAGGCCTTCTTTGGACCACGTTCGTCTCGTTCGTCCATATTCGTCCTCCCATTTGATCCGTTGGGCTTCTTTGGACCATGTTCGTCTCGTTCGTCCATCTTCGTCCTCCCATTTGATCCCAAGGCCTTCTTTGGACCAGGTTCGTCTCGTTCGTCCATCTTCGTCCTCCAATTTGCTCCGTAGGCCTACTTTTTACCATGTTTGTCTCGTTCGTCCATCTTCGTCCTCCCATTTGATCCCTAGGCCTTCTTTGGACCAAGTTCGTCTTGTTCTACCACCTTCGTCCTCCCATTTGATCCGTTGGAATTCTTTGGACCATGTTTGTCTCGTTCGTCCATCTTCATCCTCCCATTTGATCCGTTGGCCTTCTTTGGACCAAGTTCGTCTCGTTCGTCCATCTTCGTCTTCCCATTTGATCCGTTGGCCTTCTTTGGACCATGTTCGTCTCGTTCGTCCATCTTCCTCCTCGGATTTGATCCGTAGGCCTTCTTTGGACCAAGTTCGTCTCGTTCGTCCATCTTCGTCCTCCCATTTGATCCCTAGGCCTTCTTTGGACCAAGTTCGTCGCGTTCGTCCATCTTCGTCCTCCCATTTGATCCGTTGGGCTTCTTTGGACCAAGTTCGTCTCGTTCGTCCATCTTCGTCCTCCCATTTGATCCCTAGGCCTTCTTTGGACCAAGTTCGTCCCGTTCGTCCATCTTCGTCCTCCCATTTGCTCCGTAGGCCTTCTTTGGACCAAGTTCGCCTCGTTCGTCCATCTTCGTCCTCCCATTTGATCCCTAGGCCTTCTTTAGACCAATTTCGTCTCGTTCGTCCATCTTCGTCCTCCCATTTGATCCCTAGGCCTTCTTTGGACCAAGTTCGTCTCGTTCGTCCTCCCATTTGATCCCTAGGCCTTCTTTGGACCAAGTTCGTCTCGTTCGTCCATCTTCGTCCTCCCATTTGCTCCGTAGGCCTTCTTTTTACCATGTTAGTCTCGTTCGTCCATCTTCGTCCTCCCATTTGATCTGTAGGCCTTCTTTGGACCAAGTTCGCCTCGTTCCTCCATCTTCGTCCTCCCATTTGATCCGTTGGCCTTCTTTGGACCAAGTTCGTCTCGTTCGTCCATCTTCGTCCTCCCATTTAATCTGTTGGCCTTCTTTGGAAAAATTTCGTCTCGTTCGTCCATCTTCGTCCTCCCATTTGATCCGTAGGCCTTCTTTGGACCAAGTTCGTCTCGTTCGTCCATCTTCGTCCTCCCATTTGATCCGTAGGCCTTCTTTGGACCAAGTTCGTCTCGTTCGTCCATCTTCGTCCTCCCATTTGATCCGTTGGCCATCTTTGGACCAAGTTCGTCTCGTTCGTCCATCTTCGTCCTCCCATTTGATCCGTAGGCCTTCTTTGGACCAAGTTCGTCTCGTTCGTCCATCTTCGTCCTCCCATTTGATCCCTAGGCCTTTTTTTGACCAAGTTCGTCTCGTTCGTCCATCTTCGTCCTCCCATTTGCTCCGTAGGCCTTCTTTGTACTAAGTTCGCCTCGTTCGTCCATCTTCGTCCTCCCATTTGATCCCTAGGCCTTCTGTGGACCAAGCTCGTCTCGTTCGTCCATCTTCGTCCTCCCATTTGATCAGTTGGCCTTCTTTGGACCAAGTTCGTCTCGTTCGTCCATCTTCGTCCTCCCATTTGATCTGTTGGCCTTCTTTGGACCAAGTTCGTCTCGTTCGTCCATCTTCGTCCTCCCATTTGATCCGTTGGGCTTCTATGGACCAAGTTCGTCCCGTTCGTCCATCGTCGTCCTCCCATTTGCTCCGTAGGCCTTCTTTGGACCAAGTTTGCCTCGTTCGTCCATCTTCGTCCTCCCATTTGATCCTTTGGGCTTCTTTGGACCATGTTCGTCTCGTTCGTCCATCTTCGTCCTCCCATTTGATCCCTAGGCCTTCTTTGGACCAAGTTCGTCTCGTTCGTCCATCTTCGTCCTCCCATTTGCTCCGTAGGCCTTCTTTTTACCATGTTTGTCTCGTTCGTCCATCTTCGTCCTCCCATTTGATCCCTAGGCCTTCTTTGGACCAAGTTCGTCTTGTTCTACAACCTTCGTCCTCCCATTTGATCCGTTGGCTTTCTTTGGACCATGTTCGTCTCGTTCGTCCATCTTCGTCCTCCCATTTGATCCGTAGGCCTTCTTTGGACCATGTTCGTCTTGTTCGTCCATCTTCGTCCTCCCATTTGATCCCTAGGCCTTCTTTGGACCAAGTTCGTCTCGTTCGTCCATCTTCGTCCTCCCATTTGCTCCGCAGGCCTTCTTTTTACCATGTTTGTCTCGTTCGTCGATCTTCGTCGTCCCATTTGATCCGTAGGCCTTCTTTGGACCATGTTCGTCTCGTTCGTCCATCTTCGTCCTCCCATTTGATCCCTAGGCCTTCTTTGGACCAAGTTTGTCTCGTTCGTCCATCTTCGTCCTTCTTTGGACCAAGTTTGTCTCGTTCGTCCATCTTCGTCCTCCCATTTGCTCCGTAGGCCTTCTTTTTACCATGTTTGTCTCGTTCGTCCATCTTCGTCCTCCCATTTGATCCGTAGGCCTTCTTTGGACCAAGTTCGCCTCGTTCCTCCATCTTCGTCCTCCCATTTGATCCGTTGGCCTTCTTTGGACCAAGTTCGTCTCGTTCGTCCATCTTCGTCCTCCCATTTGCTCCGTAGGCCTTCTTTTTACCATGTTTGTCTCGTTCGTCCATCTTCGTCCTCCCATTTGATCCCTAGGCCTTCTGTGGACCAAGCTCGTCTCGTTCGTCCATCTTCGTCCTCCCATTTGATCAGTTGGCCTTCTTTGGACCAAGTTCGTCTCGTTCGTCCATCTTCGTCCTCCCATTTGATCCGTTGGCCTTCTTTGGACCAAGTTCGTCTCGTTCGTCCATCTTCGTCCTCCCATTTGATCCGTTGGGCTTCTATGGACCAAGTTCGTCTCGTTCGTCCATCGTCGTCCTCCCATTTGCTCCGTAGGCCTTCTTTGGACCAAGTTTGCCTCGTTCGTCCATCTTCGTCCTCCCATTTGATCCGTTGGGCTTCTTTGGACCATGTTCGTCTCGTTCGTCCATCTTCGTCCTCCCATTTGATCCCTAGGCCTTCTTTGGACCAAGTTCGTCTCGTTCGTCCATCTTCGTCCTCCCATTTGCTCCGTAGGCCTTCTTTTTACCATGTTTGTCTCGTTCGTTCATCTTCGTCCTCCCATTTGATCCCTAGGCCTTCTTTGGACCAAGTTCGTCTTGTTCTACCACCTTCGTCCTCCCATTTGATCCGTTGGCTTTCTTTGGACCATGTTCGTCTCGTTCGTCCATCTTCGTCCTCCCATTTGATCCGTAGGCCTTCTTTGGACCATGTTCGTCTCGTTCGTCCATCTTCGTCCTCCCATTTGATCCCTAGGCCTTCTTTGGACCAAGTTCGTCTCGTTCGTCCATCTTCGTCCTCCCATTTGCTCCGTAGGCCTTCTTTTTACCATGTTTGTCTCGTTCGTCCATCTTCGTCCTCCCATTTGATCCGTAGGCCTTCTTTGGACCATGTTCGTCTCGTTCGTCCATCTTCGTCCTCCCATTTGATCCCTAGGCCTTCTTTGGACAAAGTTCGTCTCGTTCGTCCATCTTCGTCCTCCCATTTGCTCCGTAGGCCTTCTTTTTACCATGTTTGTCTCGTTCGTCCATCTTCGTCCTCCCATTTGATCCGTAGGCCTTCTTTGGACCAAGTTCGCCTCGTTCCTCCATCTTCGTCCTCCCATTTGATCCGTTGGCCTTCTTTGGACCAAGTTCGTCTCGTTCGTCCATCTTCGTCCTCCCATTTGATCCGTTGGGCTTCTATGGACCAAGTTCGTCTCGTTCGTCCATCGTCGTCCTCCCATTTGCTCCGTAGGCCTTCTTTGGACCAAGTTTGCCTCGTTCGTCCATCTTCGTCCTCCCATTTGATCCGTTGGGCTTCTTTGGACCATGTTCGTCTCGTTCGTCCATCTTCGTCCTCCCATTTGATCCCTAGGCCTTCTTTGGACCAAGTTCGTCTCGTTCGTCCATCTTCGTCCTCCCATTTGCTCCGTAGGCCTTCTTTTTACCATGTTTGTCTCGTTCGTTCATCTTCGTCCTCCCATTTGATCCCTAGGCCTTCTTTGGACCAAGTTCGTCTTGTTCTACCACCTTCGTCCTCCCATTTGATCCGTTGGCTTTCTTTGGACCATGTTCGTCTCGTTCGTCCATCTTCGTCCTCCCATTTGATCCGTAGGCCTTCTTTGGACCATGTTCGTCTCGTTCGTCCATCTTCGTCCTCCCATTTGATCCCTAGGCCTTCTTTGGACCAAGTTCGTCTCGTTCGTCCATCTTCGTCCTCCCATTTGCTCCGTAGGCCTTCTTTTTACCATGTTTGTCTCGTTCGTCCATCTTCGTCCTCCCATTTGATCCGTAGGCCTTCTTTGGACCATGTTCGTCTCGTTCGTCCATCTTCGTCCTCCCATTTGATCCCTAGGCCTTCTTTGGACAAAGTTCGTCTCGTTCGTCCATCTTCGTCCTCCCATTTGCTCCGTAGGCCTTCTTTTTACCATGTTTGTCTCGTTCGTCCATCTTCGTCCTCCCATTTGATCCGTAGGCCTTCTTTGGACCAAGTTCGCCTCGTTCCTCCATCTTCGTCCTCCCATTTGATCCGTTGGCCTTCTTTGGACCAAGTTCGTCTCGTTCGTCCATCTTCGTCCTCCCATTTGATCCGTTGGCGTTCTTTGGACCAAGTTCGTCTCGTTCGTCCATCTTCGTCCTCCCATTTGATCCGTTGGGCTTCTTTGGACCATGTTCGTCTCGTTCGTCCATCTTCGTCCTCCCATTTGATCCCTAGGCCTTCTTTGGACCAAGTTCGTCCCGTTCGTCCATCTTCGTCCTCCCATTTGCTCCGTAGGCCTTCTTTGGACCAAGTTCGCCTCGTTCGTCCATCTTCGTCCTCCCATTTGATCCCTAGGCCTTCTTTAGACCAATTTCGTCTCGTTCGTCCATCTTCGTCCTCCCATTTGATCCCTAGGCCTTCTTTGGACCAAGTTCGTCTCGTTCGTCCTCCCATTTGATCCCTAGGCCTTCTTTGGACCAAGTTCGTCTCGTTCGTCCATCTTCGTCCTCCCATTTGCTCCGTAGGCCTTCTTTTTACCATGTTAGTCTTGTTCGTCCATCTTCGTCCTCCCATTTGATCCGTAGGCCTTCTTTGGACCAAGTTCGCCTCGATCCTCCATCTTCGTCCTCCCATTTGATCTGTTGGCCTTCTTTGGACCAAGTTCGTCTCGTTCGTCCATCTTCGTCCTCCCATTTGATCTGTTGGCCTTCTTTGGACCAATTTCGTCTCGTTCGTCCATCTTCGTCCTCCCATTTGATCCCTAGGCCTTCTTTGGACCAAGTTCGTCTCGTTCGTCCATCTACGTCCTCCTATTTGATCCGTAGGCCTTCTTTGGACCAAGTTCGTCTCGTTCGTCCATCTTCGTCCTCCCATTTGATCCGTAGGCCTTCTTTGGACCAAGTTCGTCTCGTTCGTCCATCTTCGTCCTCCCATTTGATCCGTAGGCCTTCTTTGGACCAAGTTCGTCTCGTTCGTCCATCTTCGTCCTCCCATTTGATCTGTTGGCCTTCTTTGGACCAATTTCGTCTTGTTCGTCCATCTTCGTCCTCCCATTTGATCCCTAGGCCTTCTTTGGACCAAGTTCGTCTCGTTCGTCCATCTACGTCCTCCTATTTGATCCGTAGGCCTTCTTTGGACCAAGTTCGTCTCGTTCGTCCATCTTCGTCCTCCCATTTGATCCCTAGGCCTTCTTTGGACCAAGTTCGTCTCGTTCGTCCATCTACGTCCTCCTATTTGATCCGTAGGCCTTCTTTGGACCAAGTTCGTCTCGTTCGTCCATCTTCGTCCTCCCATTTGATCCGTAGGCCTTCTTTGGACCAAGTTCGTCTCGTTCGTCCATCTTCGTCCTCCCATTTGATCCGTAGGCCTTCTTTGGACCAAGTTCGTCTCGTTCGTCCATCTTCGTCCTCCCATTTGATCCGTTGGCCTTCTTTGGACCAAGTTCGTCTCGTTCGTCCATCTTCGTCCTCCCATTTGATCCGTAGGCCTTCTTTGGACCATGTTCGTCTCGTTCGTCCAACTTCGTCCTCCCATTTGATCCCTAGGCCTTCTTTGGACCAAGTTCGTCTCGTTCGTCCATCTTCGTCCTCCCATTTGCTCCGTAGGCCTTCTTTTTACCATGTTTGTCTCGTTCGTCCATCTTCGTCCTCCCATTTGATCCGTAGGCCTTCTTTGGACCAAGTTCGCCTCGTTCCTCCATCTTCGTCCTCCCATTTGATCCGTTGGCCTTCTTTGGACCAAGTTCGTCTCGTTCGTCCATCTTCGTCCATCTTCGTCCTCCCATTTGATCTGTTGGCCTTCATTGGACCAATTTCGTCTCGTTCGTCCATCTTCGTCCTCCCATTTGATCCCTAGGCCTTCTTTGGACCAAGTTCGTCTCGTTCGTCCATCTGCGTCCTCCCATTTGATCCGTAGGCCTTCTTTGGACCAAGTTCGTCTCGTTCGTCCATCTCCGTCCTCCCATTTGATCCGTTGGCCTTCTTTGGACCAAGTTCGTCTCGTTCGTCCATCTTCGTCCTCCCATTTGATCCGTAGGCCTTCTTTGGACCATGTTCGTCTCGTTCGTCCAACTTCGTCCTCCCATTTGATCCCTAGGCCTTCTTTGGACCAAGTTCGTCTCGTTCGTCCATCTTCGTCCTCCCATTTGATCCCTAGGCCTTCTTTGGACCAAGTTCGTCTCGTTCGTCCATCTGCGTCCTCCCATTTGATCCGTAGGCCTTCTTTGGACCAAGTTCGTCTCGTTCGTCCATCTCCGTCCTCCCATTTGATCCGTTGGCCTTCTTTGGACCAAGTTCGTCTCGTTCGTCCATCTTCGTCCTCCCATTTGATCCGTAGGCCTTCTTTGGACCATGTTCGTCTCGTTCGTCCATCTTCGTCCTCCCATTTGATCCCTAGGCCTTCTTTGGACCATGTTCGTCTCGTTCGTCCATCTTCGTCCTCCCATTTGATCCCTAGGCCTTCTTTGGACCACGTTCGTCTCGTTCGTCCATATTCGTCCTCCCATTTGATCCGTTGGGCTTCTTTGGACCATGTTCGTCTCGTTCGTCCATCTTCGTCCTCCCATTTGATCCCAAGGCCTTCTTTGGACCAGGTTCGTCTCGTTCGTCCATCTTCGTCCTCCAATTTGCTCCGTAGGCCTACTTTTTACCATGTTTGTCTCGTTCGTCCATCTTCGTCCTCCCATTTGATCCCTAGGCCTTCTTTGGACCAAGTTCGTCTTGTTCTACCACCTTCGTCCTCCCATTTGATCCGTTGGAATTCTTTGGACCATGTTTGTCTCGTTCGTCCATCTTCATCCTCCCATTTGATCCGTTGGCCTTCTTTGGACCAAGTTCGTCTCGTTCGTCCATCTTCGTCTTCCCATTTGATCCGTTGGCCTTCTTTGGACCATGTTCGTCTCGTTCGTCCATCTTCCTCCTCGGATTTGATCCGTAGGCCTTCTTTGGACCAAGTTCGTCTCGTTCGTCCATCTTCGTCCTCCCATTTGATCCCTAGGCCTTCTTTGGACCAAGTTCGTCTCGTTCGTCCATCTTCGTCCTCCCATTTGATCCGTTGGGCTTCTTTGGACCAAGTTCGTCTCGTTCGTCCATCTTCGTCCTCCCATTTGATCCCTAGGCCTTCTTTGGACCAAGTTCGTCCCGTTCGTCCATCTTCGTCCTCCCATTTGCTCCGTAGGCCTTCTTTGGACCAAGTTCGCCTCGTTCGTCCATCTTCGTCCTCCCATTTGATCCCTAGGCCTTCTTTAGACCAATTTCGTCTCGTTCGTCCATCTTCGTCCTCCCATTTGATCCCTAGGCCTTCTTTGGACCAAGTTCGTCTCGTTCGTCCTCCCATTTGATCCCTAGGCCTTCTTTGGACCAAGTTCGTCTCGTTCGTCCATCTTCGTCCTCCCATTTGCTCCGTAGGCCTTCTTTTTACCATGTTAGTCTCGTTCGTCCATCTTCGTCCTCCCATTTGATCCGTAGGCCTTCTTTGGACCAAGTTCGCCTCGTTCCTCCATCTTCGTCCTCCCATTTGATCCGTTGGCCTTCTTTGGACCAAGTTCGTCTCGTTCGTCCATCTTCGTCCTCCCATTTAATCTGTTGGCCTTCTTTGGAAAAATTTCGTCTCGTTCGTCCATCTTCGTCCTCCCATTTGATCCGTAGGCCTTCTTTGGACCAAGTTCGTCTCGTTCGTCCATCTTCGTCCTCCCATTTGATCCGTAGGCCTTCTTTGGACCAAGTTCGTCTCGTTCGTCCATCTTCGTCCTCCCATTTGATCCGTTGGCCTTCTTTGGACCAAGTTCGTCTCGTTCGTCCATCTTCGTCCTCCCATTTGATCCGTAGGCCTTCTTTGGACCAAGTTCGTCTCGTTCGTCCATCTTCGTCCTCCCATTTGATCCCTAGGCCTTTTTTTGACCAAGTTCGTCTCGTTCGTCCATCTTCGTCCTCCCATTTGCTCCGTAGGCCTTCTTTGTACTAAGTTCGCCTCGTTCGTCCATCTTCGTCCTCCCATTTGATCCCTAGGCCTTCTGTGGACCAAGCTCGTCTCGTTCGTCCATCTTCGTCCTCCCATTTGATCAGTTGGCCTTCTTTGGACCAAGTTCGTCTCGTTCGTCCATCTTCGTCCTCCCATTTGATCTGTTGGCCTTCTTTGGACCAAGTTCGTCTCGTTCGTCCATCTTCGTCCTCCCATTTGATCCGTTGGGCTTCTATGGACCAAGTTCGTCCCGTTCGTCCATCGTCGTCCTCCCATTTGCTCCGTAGGCCTTCTTTGGACCAAGTTTGCCTCGTTCGTCCATCTTCGTCCTCCCATTTGATCCTTTGGGCTTCTTTGGACCATGTTCGTCTCGTTCGTCCATCTTCGTCCTCCCATTTGATCCCTAGGCCTTCTTTGGACCAAGTTCGTCTCGTTCGTCCATCTTCGTCCTCCCATTTGCTCCGTAGGCCTTCTTTTTACCATGTTTGTCTCGTTCGTCCATCTTCGTCCTCCCATTTGATCCCTAGGCCTTCTTTGGACCAAGTTCGTCTTGTTCTACCACCTTCGTCCTCCCATTTGATCCGTTGGCTTTCTTTGGACCATGTTCGTCTCGTTCGTCCATCTTCGTCCTCCCATTTGATCCGTAGGCCTTCTTTGGACCATGTTCGTCTTGTTCGTCCATCTTCGTCCTCCCATTTGATCCCTAGGCCTTCTTTGGACCAAGTTCGTCTCGTTCGTCCATCTTCGTCCTCCCATTTGCTCCGCAGGCCTTCTTTTTACCATGTTTGTCTCGTTCGTCGATCTTCGTCGTCCCATTTGATCCGTAGGCCTTCTTTGGACCATGTTCGTCTCGTTCGTCCATCTTCGTCCTCCCATTTGATCCCTAGGCCTTCTTTGGACCAAGTTTGTCTCGTTCGTCCATCTTCGTCCTTCTTTGGACCAAGTTTGTCTCGTTCGTCCATCTTCGTCCTCCCATTTGCTCCGTAGGCCTTCTTTTTACCATGTTTGTCTCGTTCGTCCATCTTCGTCCTCCCATTTGATCCGTAGGCCTTCTTTGGACCAAGTTCGCCTCGTTCCTCCATCTTCGTCCTCCCATTTGATCCGTTGGCCTTCTTTGGACCAAGTTCGTCTCGTTCGTCCATCTTCGTCCTCCCATTTGCTCCGTAGGCCTTCTTTTTACCATGTTTGTCTCGTTCGTCCATCTTCGTCCTCCCATTTGATCCCTAGGCCTTCTGTGGACCAAGCTCGTCTCGTTCGTCCATCTTCGTCCTCCCATTTGATCAGTTGGCCTTCTTTGGACCAAGTTCGTCTCGTTCGTCCATCTTCGTCCTCCCATTTGATCCGTTGGCCTTCTTTGGACCAAGTTCGTCTCGTTCGTCCATCTTCGTCCTCCCATTTGATCCGTTGGGCTTCTATGGACCAAGTTCGTCTCGTTCGTCCATCGTCGTCCTCCCATTTGCTCCGTAGGCCTTCTTTGGACCAAGTTTGCCTCGTTCGTCCATCTTCGTCCTCCCATTTGATCCGTTGGGCTTCTTTGGACCATGTTCGTCTCGTTCGTCCATCTTCGTCCTCCCATTTGATCCCTAGGCCTTCTTTGGACCAAGTTCGTCTCGTTCGTCCATCTTCGTCCTCCCATTTGCTCCGTAGGCCTTCTTTTTACCATGTTTGTCTCGTTCGTTCATCTTCGTCCTCCCATTTGATCCCTAGGCCTTCTTTGGACCAAGTTCGTCTTGTTCTACCACCTTCGTCCTCCCATTTGATCCGTTGGCTTTCTTTGGACCATGTTCGTCTCGTTCGTCCATCTTCGTCCTCCCATTTGATCCGTAGGCCTTCTTTGGACCATGTTCGTCTCGTTCGTCCATCTTCGTCCTCCCATTTGATCCCTAGGCCTTCTTTGGACCAAGTTCGTCTCGTTCGTCCATCTTCGTCCTCCCATTTGCTCCGTAGGCCTTCTTTTTACCATGTTTGTCTCGTTCGTCCATCTTCGTCCTCCCATTTGATCCGTAGGCCTTCTTTGGACCATGTTCGTCTCGTTCGTCCATCTTCGTCCTCCCATTTGATCCCTAGGCCTTCTTTGGACAAAGTTCGTCTCGTTCGTCCATCTTCGTCCTCCCATTTGCTCCGTAGGCCTTCTTTTTACCATGTTTGTCTCGTTCGTCCATCTTCGTCCTCCCATTTGATCCGTAGGCCTTCTTTGGACCAAGTTCGCCTCGTTCCTCCATCTTCGTCCTCCCATTTGATCCGTTGGCCTTCTTTGGACCAAGTTCGTCTCGTTCGTCCATCTTCGTCCTCCCATTTGATCCGTTGGCGTTCTTTGGACCAAGTTCGTCTCGTTCGTCCATCTTCGTCCTCCCATTTGATCCGTTGGGCTTCTTTGGACCATGTTCGTCTCGTTCGTCCATCTTCGTCCTCCCATTTGATCCCTAGGCCTTCTTTGGACCAAGTTCGTCCCGTTCGTCCATCTTCGTCCTCCCATTTGCTCCGTAGGCCTTCTTTGGACCAAGTTCGCCTCGTTCGTCCATCTTCGTCCTCCCATTTGATCCCTAGGCCTTCTTTAGACCAATTTCGTCTCGTTCGTCCATCTTCGTCCTCCCATTTGATCCTTAGGCCTTCTTTGGACCAAGTTCGTCTCGTTCGTCCTCCCATTTGATCCCTAGGCCTTCTTTGGACCAAGTTCGTCTCGTTCGTCCATCTTCGTCCTCCCATTTGCTCCGTAGGCCTTCTTTTTACCATGTTAGTCTCGTTCGTCCATCTTCGTCCTCCCATTTGATCCGTAGGCCTTCTTTGGACCAAGTTCGCCTCGATCCTCCATCTTCGTCCTCCCATTTGATCTGTTGGCCTTCTTTGGACCAAGTTCGTCTCGTTCGTCCATCTTCGTCCTCCCATTTGATCTGTTGGCCTTCTTTGGACCAATTTCGTCTCGTTCGTCCATCTTCGTCCTCCCATTTGATCCCTAGGCCTTCTTTGGACCAAGTTCGTCTCGTTCGTCCATCTACGTCCTCCTATTTGATCCGTAGGCCTTCTTTGGACCAAGTTCGTCTCGTTCGTCCATCTTCGTCCTCCCATTTGATCCGTAGGCCTTCTTTGGACCAAGTTCGTCTCGTTCGTCCATCTTCGTCCTCCCATTTGATCCGTAGGCCTTCTTTGGACCAAGTTCGTCTCGTTCGTCCATCTTCGTCCTCCCATTTGATCTGTTGGCCTTCTTTGGACCAATTTCGTCTTGTTCGTCCATCTTCGTCCTCCCATTTGATCCCTAGGCCTTCTTTGGACCAAGTTCGTCTCGTTCGTCCATCTACGTCCTCCTATTTGATCCGTAGGCCTTCTTTGGACCAAGTTCGTCTCGTTCGTCCATCTTCGTCCTCCCATTTGATCCCTAGGCCTTCTTTGGACCAAGTTCGTCTCGTTCGTCCATCTACGTCCTCCTATTTGATCCGTAGGCCTTCTTTGGACCAAGTTCGTCTCGTTCGTCCATCTTCGTCCTCCCATTTGATCCGTAGGCCTTCTTTGGACCAAGTTCGTCTCGTTCGTCCATCTTCGTCCTCCCATTTGATCCGTAGGCCTTCTTTGGACCAAGTTCGTCTCGTTCGTCCATCTTCGTCCTCCCATTTGATCCGTTGGCCTTCTTTGGACCAAGTTCGTCTCGTTCGTCCATCTTCGTCCTCCCATTTGATCCGTAGGCCTTCTTTGGACCATGTTCGTCTCGTTCGTCCAACTTCGTCCTCCCATTTGATCCCTAGGCCTTCTTTGGACCAAGTTCGTCTCGTTCGTCCATCTTCGTCCTCCCATTTGCTCCGTAGGCCTTCTTTTTACCATGTTTGTCTCGTTCGTCCATCTTCGTCCTCCCATTTGATCCGTAGGCCTTCTTTGGACCAAGTTCGCCTCGTTCCTCCATCTTCGTCCTCCCATTTGATCCGTTGGCCTTCTTTGGACCAAGTTCGTCTCGTTCGTCCATCTTCGTCCATCTTCGTCCTCCCATTTGATCTGTTGGCCTTCATTGGACCAATTTCGTCTCGTTCGTCCATCTTCGTCCTCCCATTTGATCCCTAGGCCTTCTTTGGACCAAGTTCGTCTCGTTCGTCCATCTGCGTCCTCCCATTTGATCCGTAGGCCTTCTTTGGACCAAGTTCGTCTCGTTCGTCCATCTCCGTCCTCCCATTTGATCCGTTGGCCTTCTTTGGACCAAGTTCGTCTCGTTCGTCCATCTTCGTCCTCCCATTTGATCCGTAGGCCTTCTTTGGACCATGTTCGTCTCGTTCGTCCAACTTCGTCCTCCCATTTGATCCCTAGGCCTTCTTTGGACCAAGTTCGTCTCGTTCGTCCATCTTCGTCCTCCCATTTGCTCCGTAGGCCTTCTTTTTACCATGTTTGTCTCGTTCGTCCATCTTCGTCCTCCCATTTGATCCGTAGGCCTTCTTTGGACCAAGTTCGCCTCGTTCCTCCATCTTCGTCCTCCCATTTGATCCGTTGGCCTTCTTTGGACCAAGTTCGTCTCGTTCGTCCATCTTCGTCCATCTTCGTCCTCCCATTTGATCCCTAGGCCTTCTTTGGACCAACTTCGTCTCGTTCGTCCATCTTCGTCCTCCCATTTGCTCCGTAGGCCTTCTTTTTACCATGTTAGTCTCGTTCGTCCATCTTCGTCCTCCCATTTGATCCGTAGGCCTTCTTTGGACCAAGTTCGCCTCGATCCTCCATCTTCGTCCTCCCATTTGATCTGTTGGCCTTCTTTGGACCAAGTTCGTCTCGTTCGTCCATCTTCGTCCTCCCATTTGATCTGTTGGCCTTCTTTGGACCAATTTCGTCTCGTTCGTCCATCTTCGTCCTCCCATTTGATCCCTAGGCCTTCTTTGGACCAAGTTCGTCTCGTTCGTCCATCTATGTCCTCCTATTTGATCCGTAGGCCTTCTTTGGACCAAGTTCGTCTCGTTCGTCCATCTTCGTCCTCCCATTTGATCCGTAGGCCTTCTTTGGACCAAGTTCGTCTCGTTCGTCCATCTTCGTCCTCCCATTTGATCCGTAGGCCTTCTTTGGACCAAGTTCGTCTCGTTCGTCCATCTTCGTCCTCCCATTTGATCTGTTGGCCTTCTTTGGACCAATTTCGTCTCGTTCGTCCATCTTCGTCCTCCCATTTGATCCCTAGGCCTTCTTTGGACCAAGTTCGTCTCGTTCGTCCATCTACGTCCTCCTATTTGATCCGTAGGCCTTCTTTGGACCAAGTTCGTCTCGTTCGTCCATCTTCGTCCTCCCATTTGATCCGTTGGCCTTCTTTGGACCAAGTTCGTCTCGTTCGTCCATCTTCGTCCATCTTCGTCCTCCCATTTGATCCCTAGGCCTTCTTTGGACCAACTTCGTCTCGTTCGTCCATCTTCGTCCTCCCATTTGCTCCGTAGGCCTTCTTTTTACCATGTTAGTCTCGTTCGTCCATCTTCGTCCTCCCATTTGATCCGTAGGCCTTCTTTGGACCAAGTTCGCCTCGATCCTCCATCTTCGTCCTCCCATTTGATCTGTTGGCCTTCTTTGGACCAAGTTCGTCTCGTTCGTCCATCTTCGTCCTCCCATTTGATCTGTTGGCCTTCTTTGGACCAATTTCGTCTCGTTCGTCCATCTTCGTCCTCCCATTTGATCCCTAGGCCTTCTTTGGACCAAGTTCGTCTCGTTCGTCCATCTATGTCCTCCTATTTGATCCGTAGGCCTTCTTTGGACCAAGTTCGTCTCGTTCGTCCATCTTCGTCCTCCCATTTGATCCGTAGGCCTTCTTTGGACCAAGTTCGTCTCGTTCGTCCATCTTCGTCCTCCCATTTGATCCGTAGGCCTTCTTTGGACCAAGTTCGTCTCGTTCGTCCATCTTCGTCCTCCCATTTGATCTGTTGGCCTTCTTTGGACCAATTTCGTCTCGTTCGTCCATCTTCGTCCTCCCATTTGATCCCTAGGCCTTCTTTGGACCAAGTTCGTCTCGTTCGTCCATCTACGTCCTCCTATTTGATCCGTAGGCCTTCTTTGGACCAAGTTCGTCTCGTTCGTCCATCTTCGTCCTCCCATTTGATCCCTAGGCCTTCTTTGGACCAAGTTCGTCTCGTTCGTCCATCTACGTCCTCCTATTTGATCCGTAGGCCTTCTTTGGACCAAGTTCGTCTCGTTCGTCCATCTTCGTCCTCCCATTTGATCCATAGGCCTTCTTTGGACCAAGTTCGTCTCGTTCGTCCATCTTCGTCCTCCCATTTGATCCGTAGGCCTTCTTTGGACCAAGTTCGTCTCGTTCGTCCATCTTCGTCCTCCCATTTGATCCGTTGGCCTTCTTTGGACCAAGTTCGTCTCGTTCGTCCATCTTCGTCCTCCCATTTGCTCCGTAGGCCTTCTTTTTACCATGTTTGTCTCGTTCGTTCATCTTCGTCCTCCCATTTGATCCCTAGGCCTTCTTTGGACCAAGTTCGTCTTGTTCTACCACCTTCGTCCTCCCATTTGATCCGTTGGCTTTCTTTGGACCATGTTCGTCTCGTTCGTCCATCTTCGTCCTCCCATTTGATCCGTAGGCCTTCTTTGGACCATGTTCGTCTCGTTCGTCCATCTTCGTCCTCCCATTTGATCCCTAGGCCTTCTTTGGACCAAGTTCGTCTCGTTCGTCCATCTTCGTCCTCCCATTTGCTCCGTAGGCCTTCTTTTTACCATGTTTGTCTCGTTCGTCCATCTTCGTCCTCCCATTTGATCCGTAGGCCTTCTTTGGACCATGTTCGTCTCGTTCGTCCATCTTCGTCCTCCCATTTGATCCCTAGGCCTTCTTTGGACAAAGTTCGTCTCGTTCGTCCATCTTCGTCCTCCCATTTGCTCCGTAGGCCTTCTTTTTACCATGTTTGTCTCGTTCGTCCATCTTCGTCCTCCCATTTGATCCGTAGGCCTTCTTTGGACCAAGTTCGCCTCGTTCCTCCATCTTCGTCCTCCCATTTGATCCGTTGGCCTTCTTTGGACCAAGTTCGTCTCGTTCGTCCATCTTCGTCCTCCCATTTGATCCGTTGGCGTTCTTTGGACCAAGTTCGTCTCGTTCGTCCATCTTCGTCCTCCCATTTGATCCGTTGGGCTTCTTTGGACCATGTTCGTCTCGTTCGTCCATCTTCGTCCTCCCATTTGATCCCTAGGCCTTCTTTGGACCAAGTTCGTCCCGTTCGTCCATCTTCGTCCTCCCATTTGCTCCGTAGGCCTTCTTTGGACCAAGTTCGCCTCGTTCGTCCATCTTCGTCCTCCCATTTGATCCCTAGGCCTTCTTTAGACCAATTTCGTCTCGTTCGTCCATCTTCGTCCTCCCATTTGATCCCTAGGCCTTCTTTGGACCAAGTTCGTCTCGTTCGTCCTCCCATTTGATCCCTAGGCCTTCTTTGGACCAAGTTCGTCTCGTTCGTCCATCTTCGTCCTCCCATTTGCTCCGTAGGCCTTCTTTTTACCATGTTAGTCTCGTTCGTCCATCTTCGTCCTCCCATTTGATCCGTAGGCCTTCTTTGGACCAAGTTCGCCTCGATCCTCCATCTTCGTCCTCCCATTTGATCTGTTGGCCTTCTTTGGACCAAGTTCGTCTCGTTCGTCCATCTTCGTCCTCCCATTTGATCTGTTGGCCTTCTTTGGACCAATTTCGTCTCGTTCGTCCATCTTCGTCCTCCCATTTGATCCCTAGGCCTTCTTTGGACCAAGTTCGTCTCGTTCGTCCATCTACGTCCTCCTATTTGATCCGTAGGCCTTCTTTGGACCAAGTTCGTCTCGTTCGTCCATCTTCGTCCTCCCATTTGATCCGTAGGCCTTCTTTGGACCAAGTTCGTCTCGTTCGTCCATCTTCGTCCTCCCATTTGATCCGTAGGCCTTCTTTGGACCAAGTTCGTCTCGTTCGTCCATCTTCGTCCTCCCATTTGATCTGTTGGCCTTCTTTGGACCAATTTCGTCTTGTTCGTCCATCTTCGTCCTCCCATTTGATCCCTAGGCCTTCTTTGGACCAAGTTCGTCTCGTTCGTCCATCTACGTCCTCCTATTTGATCCGTAGGCCTTCTTTGGACCAAGTTCGTCTCGTTCGTCCATCTTCGTCCTCCCATTTGATCCCTAGGCCTTCTTTGGACCAAGTTCGTCTCGTTCGTCCATCTACGTCCTCCTATTTGATCCGTAGGCCTTCTTTGGACCAAGTTCGTCTCGTTCGTCCATCTTCGTCCTCCCATTTGATCCGTAGGCCTTCTTTGGACCAAGTTCGTCTCGTTCGTCCATCTTCGTCCTCCCATTTGATCCGTAGGCCTTCTTTGGACCAAGTTCGTCTCGTTCGTCCATCTTCGTCCTCCCATTTGATCCGTTGGCCTTCTTTGGACCAAGTTCGTCTCGTTCGTCCATCTTCGTCCTCCCATTTGATCCGTAGGCCTTCTTTGGACCATGTTCGTCTCGTTCGTCCAACTTCGTCCTCCCATTTGATCCCTAGGCCTTCTTTGGACCAAGTTCGTCTCGTTCGTCCATCTTCGTCCTCCCATTTGCTCCGTAGGCCTTCTTTTTACCATGTTTGTCTCGTTCGTCCATCTTCGTCCTCCCATTTGATCCGTAGGCCTTCTTTGGACCAAGTTCGCCTCGTTCCTCCATCTTCGTCCTCCCATTTGATCCGTTGGCCTTCTTTGGACCAAGTTCGTCTCGTTCGTCCATCTTCGTCCATCTTCGTCCTCCCATTTGATCTGTTGGCCTTCATTGGACCAATTTCGTCTCGTTCGTCCATCTTCGTCCTCCCATTTGATCCCTAGGCCTTCTTTGGACCAAGTTCGTCTCGTTCGTCCATCTGCGTCCTCCCATTTGATCCGTAGGCCTTCTTTGGACCAAGTTCGTCCCGTTCGTCCATCTCCGTCCTCCCATTTGATCCGTTGGCCTTCTTTGGACCAAGTTCGTCTCGTTCGTCCATCTTCGTCCTCCCATTTGATCCGTAGGCCTTCTTTGGACCATGTTCGTCTCGTTCGTCCAACTTCGTCCTCCCATTTGATCCCTAGGCCTTCTTTGGACCAAGTTCGTCTCGTTCGTCCATCTTCGTCCTCCCATTTGCTCCGTAGGCCTTCTTTTTACCATGTTTGTCTCGTTCGTCCATCTTCGTCCTCCCATTTGATCCGTAGGCCTTCTTTGGACCAAGTTCGCCTCGTTCCTCCATCTTCGTCCTCCCATTTGATCCGTTGGCCTTCTTTGGACCAAGTTCGTCTCGTTCGTCCATCTTCGTCCATCTTCGTCCTCCCATTTGATCCCTAGGCCTTCTTTGGACCAACTTCGTCTCGTTCGTCCATCTTCGTCCTCCCATTTGCTCCGTAGGCCTTCTTTTTACCATGTTAGTCTCGTTCGTCCATCTTCGTCCTCCCATTTGATCCGTAGGCCTTCTTTGGACCAAGTTCGCCTCGATCCTCCATCTTCGTCCTCCCATTTGATCTGTTGGCCTTCTTTGGACCAAGTTCGTCTCGTTCGTCCATCTTCGTCCTCCCATTTGATCTGTTGGCCTTCTTTGGACCAATTTCGTCTCGTTCGTCCATCTTCGTCCTCCCATTTGATCCCTAGGCCTTCTTTGGACCAAGTTCGTCTCGTTCGTCCATCTATGTCCTCCTATTTGATCCGTAGGCCTTCTTTGGACCAAGTTCGTCTCGTTCGTCCATCTTCGTCCTCCCATTTGATCCGTAGGCCTTCTTTGGACCAAGTTCGTCTCGTTCGTCCATCTTCGTCCTCCCATTTGATCCGTAGGCCTTCTTTGGACCAAGTTCGTCTCGTTCGTCCATCTTCGTCCTCCCATTTGATCTGTTGGCCTTCTTTGGACCAATTTCGTCTCGTTCGTCCATCTTCGTCCTCCCATTTGATCCCTAGGCCTTCTTTGGACCAAGTTCGTCTCGTTCGTCCATCTACGTCCTCCTATTTGATCCGTAGGCCTTCTTTGGACCAAGTTCGTCTCGTTCGTCCATCTTCGTCCTCCCATTTGATCCCTAGGCCTTCTTTGGACCAAGTTCGTCTCGTTCGTCCATCTACGTCCTCCTATTTGATCCGTAGGCCTTCTTTGGACCAAGTTCGTCTCGTTCGTCCATCTTCGTCCTCCCATTTGATCCATAGGCCTTCTTTGGACCAAGTTCGTCTCGTTCGTCCATCTTCGTCCTCCCATTTGATCCGTAGGCCTTCTTTGGACCAAGTTCGTCTCGTTCGTCCATCTTCGTCCTCCCATTTGATCCGTTGGCCTTCTTTGGACCAAGTTCGTCTCGTTCGTCCATCTTCGTCCTCCCATTTGATCCGTAGGCCTTCTTTGGACCATGTTCGTCTCGTTCGTCCAACTTCGTCCTCCCATTTGATCCCTAGGCCTTCTTTGGACCAAGTTCGTCTCGTTCGTCCATCTTCGTCCTCCCATTTGCTCCGTAGGCCTTCTTTTTACCATGTTTGTCTCGTTCGTCCATCTTCGTCCTCCCATTTGATCCGTAGGCCTTCTTTGGACCAAGTTCGCCTCGTTCCTCCATCTTCGTCCTCCCATTTGATCCGTTGGCCTTCTTTGGACCAAGTTCGTCTCGTTCGTCCATCTTCGTCCATCTTCGTCCTCCCATTTGATCTGTTGGCCTTCATTGGACCAATTTCGTCTCGTTCGTCCATCTTCGTCCTCCCATTTGATCCCTAGGCCTTCTTTGGACCAACTTCGTCTCGTTCGTCCATCTGCGTCCTCCCATTTGATCCGTAGGCCTTCTTTGGACCAAGTTCGTCTCGTTCGTCCATCTCCGTCCTCCCATTTGATCCGTAGGTCTTCTTTGGACCAAGTTCGTCTCGTTCGTCCATCTTCGTCCTCCCATTTGATCCCTAGGCCTTCTTTTGACTAAGTTCGTCTCGTTCGTCCATCTTCGTCCTCCCATTTGATCCGTAGGCCTTCTTTGTACTAAGTTCGCCTCGTTCGTCCATCTTCGTCCTCCCATTTGATCCCTAGGCCTTCTGTGGACCAAGCTCGTCTCGTTCGTCCATCTTCGTCCTCCCATTTGATCAGTTGGCCTTCTTTGGACCAAGTTCGTCTCGTTCGTCCATCTTCGTCCTCCCATTTGATCCGTTGGGCTTCTTTGGACCAAGTTCGTCCCGTTCGTCCATCTTCGTCCTCCCATTTGCTCCGTAGGCCTTCTTTGGACCAAGTTCGCCTCGTTCGTCCATCTTCGTCCTCCCATTTGATCCGTTGGGCTTCTTTGGACCATGTTCGTCTCGTTCGTCCATCTTCGTCCTCCCATTTAATCCCTAGGCCTTCTTTGGACCAACTTCGTCTCGTTCGTCCATCTTCGTCCTCCCATTTACTCCGTAGGCCTTCTTTTTACCATGTTTGTCTCGTTCGTCCATCTTCGTCCTCCCATTTGATCCCTAGGCCTTCTTTGGACCAGGTTCGTCTCGTTCGTCCATCTTCGTCCTCCCATTTGCTCCGTAGGCCTTCTTTTTACCATGTTTGTCTCGTTCGTCCATCTTCGTCCTCCCATTTGATCCCTAGGCCATCTTTGGACCAAGTTCGTCTTGTTCTACCACCTTCGTCCTCCCATTTGATCCGTTGGAATTCTTTGGACCAAGTTTGTCTCGTTCGTCCATCTTCGTCCTCCCATTTGATCCGTTGGCCTTCTTTGGACCAAGTTCGTCTCGTTCGTCCATCTTCGTCTTCCCATTTGATCCGTTGGCCTTCTTTGGACCATGTTCGTCTCGTTCGTCCATCTTCCTCCTCGGATTTGATCCGTAGGCCTTCTTTGGACCAAGTTCGTCTCGTTCGTCCATCTTCGTCCTCCCATTTGATCCCTAGGCCTTCTTTGGACCAAGTTCGTCTCGTTCGTCCATCTTCGTCCTCCCATTTGATCCGTTGGGCTTCTTTGGACCAAGTTCGTCTCGTTCGTCCATCTTCGTCCTCCCATTTGATCCCTAGGCCTTCTTTGGACCAAGTTCATCCCGTTCATCCATCTTCGTCCTCCCATTTGCTCCGTAGGCCTTCTTTGGACCAAGTTCGCCTCGTTCGTCCATCTTCGTCCTCCCATTTGATCCCTAGGCCTTCTTTGGACCAATTTCGTCTCGTTCGTCCATCTTCGTCCTCCCATTTGATCCCTAGGCCTTCTTTGGACCATGTTCGTCTCGTTCGTCCTCCCATTTGATCCCTAGGCCATCTTTGCCCCAAGCTCGTCTCGTTCGTCCATCTTCGTCCTCCCATTTGATCCGTTGGCTTTCTTTGCACCATGTTCGTCTCGTTCGTCCGTCTTCGTCCTCCCATTTGATCCGTAGGCCTTCTTTGGACCATGTTCGTCTCGTTCGTCCATCTTCGTCCTCCCATTTGATCCGTTGGCCTTCTTTGGACCAAGTTCGTCTCGTTCGTCCATCTTCGTCCTCCCATTTGATCTGTTGGCCTTCTTTGGACCAATTTCGTCTCGTTCGTCCATCTTCGTCCTCCCATTTGATCCCTAGGCCTTCTTTGGACCAACTTCGTCTCGTTCGTCCATCTGCGTCCTCCCATTTGATCCGTTGGCCTTCTTTGGACCAAGTTCGTCTCGTTCGTCCATCTTCGTCCTCCCATTTGATCCCTAGGCCTTCTTTTGACTAAGTTCGTCTCGTTCGTCCATCTTCGTCCTCCCATTTGATCCGTAGGCCTTCTTTGTACTAAGTTCGCCACGTTCGTCCATCTTCGTCCTCCCATTTGATCCCTAGGCCTTCTGTGGACCAAGCTCGTCTCGTTCGTCCATCTTCGTCCTCCCATTTGATCAGTTGGCCTTCTTTGGACCAAGTTCGTCTCGTTCGTCCATCTTCGTCCTCCCATTTGATCCGTTGGGCTTCTTTGGCCCAAGTTCGTCCCGTTCGTCCATCTTCGTCCTCCCATTTGCTCCGTAGGCCTTCTTTGGACCAAGTTCGCCTCGTTCGTCCATCTTCGTCCTCCCATTTGATCCGTTGGGCTTCTTTGGACCATGTTCGTCTCGTTCGTCCATCTTCGTCCTCCCATTTGATCCCTAGGCCTTCTTTGGACCAAGTTCGTCTCGTTCGTCCATCTGCGTCCTCCCATTTGATCCGTAGGCCTTCTTTGGACCAAGTTCGTCTCGTTCGTCCATCTCCGTCCTCCCATTTGATCCGTTGGCCTTCTTTGGACCAAGTTCGTCTCGTTCGTCCATCTTCGTCCTCCCATTTGATCCGTAGGCCTTCTTTGGACCATGTTCGTCTCGTTCGTCCAACTTCGTCCTCCCATTTGATCCCTAGGCCTTCTTTGGACCAAGTTCGTCTCGTTCGTCCATCTTCGTCCTCCCATTTGCTCCGTAGGCCTTCTTTTTACCATGTTTGTCTCGTTCGTCCATCTTCGTCCTCCCATTTGATCCGTAGGCCTTCTTTGGACCAAGTTCGCCTCGTTCCTCCATCTTCGTCCTCCCATTTGATCCGTTGGCCTTCTTTGGACCAAGTTCGTCTCGTTCGTCCATCTTCGTCCATCTTCGTCCTCCCATTTGATCTGTTGGCCTTCATTGGACCAATTTCGTCTCGTTCGTCCATCTTCGTCCTCCCATTTGATCCCTAGGCCTTCTTTGGACCAACTTCGTCTCGTTCGTCCATCTTCGTCCTCCCATTTGCTCCGTAGGCCTTCTTTTTACCATGTTAGTCTCGTTCGTCCATCTTCGTCCTCCCATTTGATCCGTAGGCCTTCTTTGGACCAAGTTCGCCTCGATCCTCCATCTTCGTCCTCCCATTTGATCTGTTGGCCTTCTTTGGACCAAGTTCGTCTCGTTCGTCCATCTTCGTCCTCCCATTTGATCTGTTGGCCTTCTTTGGACCAATTTCGTCTCGTTCGTCCATCTTCGTCCTCCCATTTGATCCCTAGGCCTTCTTTGGACCAAGTTCGTCTCGTTCGTCCATCTATGTCCTCCTATTTGATCCGTAGGCCTTCTTTGGACCAAGTTCGTCTCGTTCGTCCATCTTCGTCCTCCCATTTGATCCGTAGGCCTTCTTTGGACCAAGTTCGTCTCGTTCGTCCATCTTCGTCCTCCCATTTGATCCGTAGGCCTTCTTTGGACCAAGTTCGTCTCGTTCGTCCATCTTCGTCCTCCCATTTGATCTGTTGGCCTTCTTTGGACCAATTTCGTCTCGTTCGTCCATCTTCGTCCTCCCATTTGATCCCTAGGCCTTCTTTGGACCAAGTTCGTCTCGTTCGTCCATCTACGTCCTCCTATTTGATCCGTAGGCCTTCTTTGGACCAAGTTCGTCTCGTTCGTCCATCTTCGTCCTCCCATTTGATCCCTAGGCCTTCTTTGGACCAAGTTCGTCTCGTTCGTCCATCTACGTCCTCCTATTTGATCCGTAGGCCTTCTTTGGACCAAGTTCGTCTCGTTCGTCCATCTTCGTCCTCCCATTTGATCCGTAGGCCTTCTTTGTACTAAGTTCGCCTCGTTCGTCCATCTTCGTCCTCCCATTTGATCCCTAGGCCTTCTGTGGACCAAGCTCGTCTCGTTCGTCCATCTTCGTCCTCCCATTTGATCAGTTGGCCTTCTTTGGACCAAGTTCGTCTCGTTCGTCCATCTTCGTCCTCCCATTTGATCCGTTGGGCTTCTTTGGACCAAGTTCGTCCCGTTCGTCCATCTTCGTCCTCCCATTTGCTCCGTAGGCCTTCTTTGGACCAAGTTCGCCTCGTTCGTCCATCTTCGTCCTCCCATTTGATCCGTTGGGCTTCTTTGGACCATGTTCGTCTCGTTCGTCCATCTTCGTCCTCCCATTTAATCCCTAGGCCTTCTTTGGACCAACTTCGTCTCGTTCGTCCATCTTCGTCCTCCCATTTACTCCGTAGGCCTTCTTTTTACCATGTTTGTCTCGTTCGTCCATCTTCGTCCTCCCATTTGATCCCTAGGCCTTCTTTGGACCAGGTTCGTCTCGTTCGTCCATCTTCGTCCTCCCATTTGCTCCGTAGGCCTTCTTTTTACCATGTTTGTCTCGTTCGTCCATCTTCGTCCTCCCATTTGATCCCTAGGCCATCTTTGGACCAAGTTCGTCTTGTTCTACCACCTTCGTCCTCCCATTTGATCCGTTGGAATTCTTTGGACCAAGTTTGTCTCGTTCGTCCATCTTCGTCCTCCCATTTGATCCGTTGGCCTTCTTTGGACCAAGTTCGTCTCGTTCGTCCATCTTCGTCTTCCCATTTGATCCGTTGGCCTTCTTTGGACCATGTTCGTCTCGTTCGTCCATCTTCCTCCTCGGATTTGATCCGTAGGCCTTCTTTGGACCAAGTTCGTCTCGTTCGTCCATCTTCGTCCTCCCATTTGATCCCTAGGCCTTCTTTGGACCAAGTTCGTCTCGTTCGTCCATCTTCGTCCTCCCATTTGATCCGTTGGGCTTCTTTGGACCAAGTTCGTCTCGTTCGTCCATCTTCGTCCTCCCATTTGATCCCTAGGCCTTCTTTGGACCAAGTTCATCCCGTTCATCCATCTTCGTCCTCCCATTTGCTCCGTAGGCCTTCTTTGGACCAAGTTCGCCTCGTTCGTCCATCTTCGTCCTCCCATTTGATCCCTAGGCCTTCTTTGGACCAATTTCGTCTCGTTCGTCCATCTTCGTCCTCCCATTTGATCCCTAGGCCTTCTTTGGACCATGTTCGTCTCGTTCGTCCTCCCATTTGATCCCTAGGCCATCTTTGCCCCAAGCTCGTCTCGTTCGTCCATCTTCGTCCTCCCATTTGATCCGTTGGCTTTCTTTGCACCATGTTCGTCTCGTTCGTCCGTCTTCGTCCTCCCATTTGATCCGTAGGCCTTCTTTGGACCATGTTCGTCTCGTTCGTCCAACTTCGTCCTCCCATTTGATCCCTAGGCCTTCTTTGGACCAAGTTCGTCTCGTTCGTCCATCTTCGTCCTCCCATTTGCTCCGTAGGCCTTCTTTTTACCATGTTTGTCTCGTTCGTCCATCTTCGTCCTCCCATTTGATCCGTAGGCCTTCTTTGGACCAAGTTCGCCTCGTTCCTCCATCTTCGTCCTCCCATTTGATCCGTTGGCCTTCTTTGGACCAAGTTCGTCTCGTTCGTCCATCTTCGTCCTCCCATTTGATCTGTTGGCCTTCTTTGGACCAATTTCGTCTCGTTCGTCCATCTTCGTCCTCCCATTTGATCCCTAGGCCTTCTTTGGACCAACTTCGTCTCGTTCGTCCATCTGCGTCCTCCCATTTGATCCGTAGGCCTTCTTTGGACCAAGTTCGTCTCGTTCGTCCATCTCCGTCCTCCCATTTGATCCGTAGGCCTTCTTTGGACCAAGTTCGTCTCGTTCGTCCATCTTCGTCCTCCCATTTGATCCCTAGGCCTTCTTTTGACTAAGTTCGTCTCGTTCGTCCATCTTCGTCCTCCCATTTGATCCGTAGGCCTTCTTTGTACTAAGTTCGCCACGTTCGTCCATCTTCGTCCTCCCATTTGATCCCTAGGCCTTCTGTGGACCAAGCTCGTCTCGTTCGTCCATCTTCGTCCTCCCATTTGATCAGTTGGCCTTCTTTGGACCAAGTTCGTCTCGTTCGTCCATCTTCGTCCTCCCATTTGATCCGTTGGGCTTCTTTGGCCCAAGTTCGTCCCGTTCGTCCATCTTCGTCCTCCCATTTGCTCCGTAGGCCTTCTTTGGACCAAGTTCGCCTCGTTCGTCCATCTTCGTCCTCCCATTTGATCCGTTGGGCTTCTTTGGACCATGTTCGTCTCGTTCGTCCATCTTCGTCCTCCCATTTAATCCCTAGGCCTTCTTTGGACCAAGTTCGTCTCGTTCGTCCATCTTCGTCCTCCCATTTGCTCCGTAGGCCTTCTTTTTACCATGTTTGTCTCGTTCGTCCATCTTCGTCCTCCCATTTGATCCCTAGGCCTTCTTTGGACCAAGTTCGTCTTGTTCTACCACCTTCGTCCTCCCATTTGATCTGTTGGTCTTCTTTGGACCAAGTTCGTCTCGTTCGTCCATCTTCGTCCTCCCATTTGATCCGTTGGCCTTTTTTGGACCATGTTCGTCTCGTTCGTCCATCTTCGTCCTCCCATTTGATCCGTTGGGCTTCTTTGGACCAAGTTCGTCGCGTTCGTCAATCTTCGTCCTCCCATTTGAACCCTAGGCCTTCTTTGGACCAAGTTCGTCCCGTTCGTCCATCTTCGTCCTCCCATTTGCTCCGTAGGCCTTCTTTGGACCAAGTTCGCCTCGTGCTTCCATCTTCGTCCTCCCATTTGATCCCTAGGCCTTCTTTGGACTAATTTCGTCTCGTTCGTCCATCTTCGTCCTCCCATTTGATCCCTAGGCCTTCTTTGGACCATGTTCGTCTCGTTCGTCCATCTTCCTCCTCGGATTTGATCCGTAGGCCTTCTTTGGACCAAGTTCGTCTCGTTCGTCCATCTTCGTCCTCCCATTTGATCCCTAGGCCTTCTTTGGACCAACTTCGTCTCGTTCGTCCATCTGCGTCCTCCCATTTGATCCGTAGGCCTTCTTTGGACCAAGTTCGTCTCGTTCGTCCATCTCCGTCCTCCCATTTGATCCGTAGGCCTTCTTTGGACCAAGTTCGTCTCGTTCGTCCATCTTCGTCCTCCCATTTGATCCCTAGGCCTTCTTTTGACTAAGTTCGTCTCGTTCGTCCATCTTCGTCCTCCCATTTGATCCGTAGGCCTTCTTTGTACTAAGTTCGCCTCGTTCGTCCATCTTCGTCCTCCCATTTGATCCCTAGGCCTTCTGTGGACCAAGCTCGTCTCGTTCGTCCATCTTCGTCCTCCCATTTGATCAGTTGGCCTTCTTTGGACCAAGTTCGTCTCGTTCGTCCATCTTCATCCTCCCATTTGATCCGTTGGGCTTCTTTGGCCCAAGTTCGTCCCGTTCGTCCATCTTCGTCCTCCCATTTGCTCCGTAGGCCTTCTTTGGACCAAGTTCGCCTCGTTCGTCCATCTTCGTCCTCCCATTTGATCCGTTGGGCTTCTTTGGACCATGTTCGTCTCGTTCGTCCATCTTCGTCCTCCCATTTAATCCCTAGGCCTTCTTTGGACCAAGTTCGTCTCGTTCGTCCATCTTCGTCCTCCCATTTGCTCCGTAGGCCTTCTTTTTACCATGTTTGTCTCGTTCGTCCATCTTCGTCCTCCCATTTGATCCCTAGGCCTTCTTTGGACCAAGTTCGTCTTGTTCTACCACCTTCGTCCTCCCATTTGATCTGTTGGCCTTCTTTGGACCAAGTTCGTCTCGTTCGTCCATCTTCGTCCTCCCATTTGATCCGTTGGCCTTTTTTGGACCAAGTTCGTCGCGTTCGTCAATCTTCGTCCTCCCATTTGATCCCTAGGCCTTCTTTGGACCAAGTTCGTCCCGTTCGTCCATCTTCGTCCTCCCATTTGCTCCGTAGGCCTTCTTTGGACCAAGTTCGCCTCGTGCTTCCATCTTCGTCCTCCCATTTGATCCCTAGTCCTTCTTTGGACCAATTTCGTCTCGTTCGTCCATCTTCCTCCTCGGATTTGATCCGTAGGCCTTCTTTGGACCAAGTTCGTCTCGTGCTTCCATCTTCGTCCTCCCATTTGATCCCTAGGCCTTCTTTGGACCAATTTCGTCTCGTTCGTCCATCTTCGTCCTCCCATTTGATCCCTAGGCCTTCTTTGGACCAAGTTCGTCTTGTTCGTCCTCCCATTTGATCCCTAGGCCTTCTTTGCACCAAGCTCGTCTCGTTCGTCCATCTTCGTCCTCCCATTTGATCCGTTGGCTTTCTTTGGACCATGTTCGTCTCGTTCGTCCATCTTCGTCCTCCCATTTGATCCGTAGGCCTTCTTTGGACCATGTTCGTCTCGTTCGTCCATCTTCCACCTCGGATTTGATCCGTAGGCCTTCTTTGGACCAATTTCGTCTCGTTCGTCCATCTTCGTCCTCCCATTTGATCCCTAGGCCTTCTTTGGACCAAGTTCGTCCCGTTCGTCCATCTTCGTCCTCCCATTTGCTCCGTAGGCCTTCTTTGGACCAAGTTCGCCTCGTTCGTCCATCTTCGTCCTCCCATTTGATCCCTAGGCCTTCTTTGGACCAATTTCGTCTCGTTCGTCCATCTTCGTCCTCCCATTTGATCCCTAGGCCTTCTTTGGACCAAGTTCGTCTTGTTCGTCCTCCCATTTGATCCCTAGGCCTTCTTTGCACCAAGCTCGTCTCGTTCGTCCATCTTCGTCCTCCCATTTGATCCGTAGGCCTTCTTTGGACCAATTTCGTCTCGTTCGTCCATCTTCGTCCTCCCATTTGATCCCTAGGCCTTCTTTGGACCAAGTTCGTCTCGTTCGTCCATCTTCGTCCTCCCATTTGCTCCCTAGGCCTTCTTTGGACCAAGTTCGTCTTGTTCGTCCTCCCATTTGATCCCTAGGCCTTCTTTGCACCAAGTTCGTCCCGTTCGTCCATCTTCGTCCTCCCATTTGCTCCGTAGGCCTTCTTTGGACCAAGTTCGTCTCGTTCGTCCATCTTCGTCCTCCCATTTGATCTGTTGGCCTTCTTTGGACCAATTTCGTCTCGTTCGTCCATCTTCGTCCTCCCATTTGATCCCTAGGCCTTCTTTGGACCAAGTTCGTCTTGTTCTACCACCTTCGTCCTCCCATTTGATCCGTTGGAATTCTTTGGACCAAGTTTGTCTCGTTCGTCCATCTTCGTCCTCCCATTTGATCTGTTGGCCTTCTTTGGACCAAGTTCGTCTCGTTCGTCCATCTTCGTCCTCCCATTTGATCCGTTGGCCTTCTTTGGACCATGTTCGTCTCGTTCGTCCATCTTCCTCCTCCGATTTGATCCGTAGGCCTTCTTTGGACCAAGTTCGTCTCGTTCGTCCATCTTCGTCCTCCCATTTGATCCCTAGGCCTTCTTTGGACCAAGTTCGTCTCGTTCGTCCATCTTCGTCCTCCCATTTGATCCGTTGGGCTTCTTTGGACCAAGTTCGTCGCGTTCGTCAATCTTCGTCCTCCCATTTGATCCCTAGGCCTTCTTTGGACCAAGTTCGTCCCGTTCGTCCATCTTCGTCCTCCCATTTGCTCCGTAGGCCTTCTTTGGACCAAGTTCGCCTCGTGCTTCCATCTTCGTCCTCCCATTTGATCCCTAGGCCTTCTTTGGACCAATTTCGTCTCGTTCGTCCATCTTCGTCCTCCCATTTGATCCCTAGGCCTTCTTTGGACCATGTTCGTCTCGTTCGTCCATCTTCCTCCTCGGATTTGATCCGTAGGCCATCTTTGGACGAAGTTCGTCTCGTTCGTCCATCTTCGTCCTCCCATTTGATCCCTAGGCCTTCTTTGGACCAAGTTCGTCCCGTTCGTCCATCTTCGTCCTCCCATTTGCTCCGTAGGCCTTCTTTGGACCAAGTTCCCCTCGTTCGTCCGTCTTCGTCCTCCCATTTGATCCCGAGGCCTTCTTTGGACCAATTTCGTCTCGTTCGTCCATCTTCGTCCTCCCATTTGATCCCTAGGCCTTCTTTGGACCAAGTTCGTCTCGTTCGTCCTCCCATTTGATCCCTAGGCCTTCTTTGCACCAAGCTCGTCTCGTTCGTCCATCTTCGTCCTCCCATTTGATCCGTTGGCCATCTTTGGACCATGTTCGTCTCGTTCGTCCATCTTCGTCCTCCCATTTGATCCGTAGGCCTTCTTTGGACCATGTTCGTCTCGTTCGTCCAACTACGTCCTCCCATTTGATCCCTAGGCCTTCTTTGGACCAAGTTCGTCTCGTTCGTCCATCTTCGTCCTCCCATTTGATCTGTTGGCCTTCTTTGGACCAATTTCGTCTCGTTCGTCCATCTTCGTCCTCCGATTTGATCCCTAGGCCTTCTTTGGACCAAGTTCGTCTTGTTCTACCACCTTCGTCCTCCCATTTGATCCGTTGGAATTCTTTGGACCAAGTTTGTCTCGTTCGTCCATCTTCGTCCTCCCATTTGATCTGTTGGCCTTCTTTGGACCAAGTTCGTCTCGTTCGTCCATCTTCGTCCTCCCATTTGATCCGTTGGCCTTCTTTGGACCATGTTCGTCTCGTTCGTCCATCTTCCTCCTCCGATTTGATCCGTAGGCCTTCTTTGGACCAAGTTCGTCTCGTTCGTCCATCTTCGTCCTCCCATTTGATCCCTAGGCCTTCTTTGGACCAAGTTCGTCTCGTTCGTCCATCTTCGTCCTCCCATTTGCTCCGTAGGCCTTCTTTGGACCAAGTTCGCCTCGTGCTTCCATCTTCGTCCTCCCATTTGATCCGTTGGGCTTCTTTGGACCAAGTTCGTCGCGTTCGTCAATCTTCGTCCTCCCATTTGATCCCTAGGCCTTCTTTGGACCAAGTTCGTCCCGTTCGTCCATCTTCGTCCTCCCATTTGCTCCGTAGGCCTTCTTTGGACCAAGTTCGCCTCGTGCTTCCATCTTCGTCCTCGCATTTGATCCCTAGGCCTTCTTTGGACCAATTTCGTCTCGTTCGTCCATCTTCGTCCTCCCATTTGATCCCTAGGCCTTCTTTGGACCATGTTCGTCTCGTTCGTCCATCTTCCTCCTCGGATTTGATCCGTAGGCCTTCTTTGGACCAAGTTCGCCTCGTTCGTCCATCTTCGTCCTCCCATTTGATCCCTAGGCCTTCTTTGGACCAATTTCGTCTCGTTCGTCCATCTTCGTCCTCCCATTTGATCCCTAGGCCTTCTTTGGACCAAGTTCGTCTCGTTCGTCCATCTTCGTCCTCCCATTTGATCCCTAGGCCTTCTTTTGACCAAGTTCGTCTCGTTCGTCCATCTTCGTCCTCCCATTTGCTCCGTAGGCCTTCTTTGTACTAAGTTCGCCTCGTTCGTCCATCTTCGTCCTCCCATTTGATCCCTAGGCCTTCTGTGGACCAAGCTCGTCTCGTTCGTCCATCTTCGTCCTCCCATTTGATCAGTTGGCCTTCTTTGGACCAAGTTCGTCCCGTTCGTCCATCTTCGTCCTCCCATTTGATCCGTTGGGCTTCTTTGGACCAAGTTCGTCCCGTTCGTCCATCTTCGTCCTCCCATTTGCTCCGTAGGCCTTCTTTGGACCAAGTTCGCCTCGTTCGTCCATCTTCGTCCTCCCATTTGATCCGTAGGCCTTCTTTGGACCAATTTCGTCTCGTTCGTCCATCTTCGTCCTCCCATTTGATCCCTAGGCCTTCTTTGGACCAAGTTCGTCTCGTTCGTCCATCTTCGTCCTCCCATTTGATCCCTAGGCCTTCTTTGGACCAAGTTCGTCTCGTTCGTCCATCTTCGTCCTCCCATTTGATCCGTAGGCCTTCTTTGGACCAAGTTCGTCTCGTTCGTCCATCTTCGTCCTCCCATTTGATCCGTAGGCCTTCTTTGGACCAAGTTCGTCTCGTTCGTCCATCTTCGTCCTCCCATTTGATCCGTAGGCCTTCTTTGGACCAAGTTCGTCTCGTTCGTCCATCTTCGTCCTCCCATTTGATCCGTTGGGCTTCTTTGGACCAAGTTCGTCCCGTTCGTCCATCTTCGTCCTCCCATTTGCTCCCTAGGCCTTCTTTGGACCAAGTTCGCCTCGTTCGTCCATCTTCGTCCTCCCATTTGATCCCTAGGCCTTCTTTGGACCAAGTTCGTCTCGTTCGTCCATCTTCGTCCTCCCATTTGATCCCTAGGCCTTCTTTGGACCAAGTTCGCCTAGTTCGTCCATCTTCGTCCTCCCATTTGATCCCTAGGCCTTCTGCGGACCAAGCTCGTCTCGTTCGTCCATCTTCGTCCTCCCATTTGATCAGTTGGCCTTCTTTGGACCAAGTTCGTCGCGTTCGTCCATCTTCGTCCTCCCATTTGATCCGTTGGGCTTCTTTGGACCAAGTTCGTCCCGTTCGTCCATCTTCGTCCTCCCATTTGCTCCGTAGGCCTTCTTTGGACCAAGTTCGCCTCGTTCGTCCATCTTCGTCCTCCCATTTGATCCGTAGGCCTTCTTTGGACCAATTTCGTCTCGTTTGTCCATCTTCGTCCTCCCATTTGATCCCTAGGCCTTCTTTGGACCAAGTTCGTCTCGTTCGTCCATCTTCGTCCTCCCATTTGATCCCTAGGCCTTCTTTGGACCAAGTTCGTCTCGTTCGTCCATCTTCGTCCTCCCATTTGATCCGTAGGCCTTCTTTGGACCAAGTTCGTCTCGTTCGTCCATCTTAGTCCTCCCATTTGATCCGTAGGCCTTCTTTGGACCAAGTTCGTCTCGTTCGTCCATCTTCGTCCTCCCATTTGATCCGTAGGCCTTCTTTGGACCAAGTTCGTCTCGTTCATCCATCTTCGTCCTCCCATTTGATCCGTAGGCCTTCTTTGGACCAAGTTCGTCTCGTTCGTCCATCTTCGTCCTCCCATTTGATCCCTAGGCCTTCTTTTGACCAAGTTCGTCTCGTTCGTCCATCTTCGTCCTCCCATTTGCTCCGTAGGCCTTCTTTGTACTAAGTTCGCCTCGTTCGTCCATCTTCGTCCTCCCATTTGATCCCTAGGCCTTCTGTGGACCAAGCTCGTCTCGTTCGTTCATCTTCGTCCTCCCATTTGATCAGTTGGCCTTCTTTGGACCAAGTTCGTCTCGTTCGTCCATCTTCGTCCTCCCATTTGATCCGTTGGGATTCTTTGGACCAAGTTCGTCCCGTTCGTCCATCTTCGTCCTCCCATTTGCTCCGTAGGCCTTCTTTGGACCAAGTTCACCTCGTTCGTCCATCTTCGTCCTCCCATTTGATCCGTTGGGCTTCTTTGGACCATGTTCGTCTCGTTCGTCCATCTTCGTCCTCCCATTTGATCCCTAGGCCTTCTTTGGACCAAGTTCGTCTCGTTCGTCCATCTTCGTCCTCCCATTTGCTCCGTAGGCCTTCTTTTTACCATGTTTGTCTCGTTCGTCCATCTTCGTCCTCCCATTTGATCCCTAGGCCTTCTTTGGACCAAGTTCGTCTTGTTCTACCACCTTCGTCCTCCCATTTGATCCGTTGGAATTCTTTGGACCAAGTTCGTCTCGTTCGTCCATCTTCGTCCTCCCATTTGATCCCTAGGCCTTCTTTGGACCAAGTTCGTCTCGTTCGTCCATCTTCGTCCTCCCATTTGATCCGTAGGCCTTCTTTGGACCAAGTTCGTCTCGTTCGTCCATCTTCGTCCTCCCATTTGATCCGTAGGCCTTCTTTGGACCAAGTTCGTCTCGTTCGTCCATCTTCGTCCTCCCATTTGATCCCTAGGCCTTCTTTTGACCAAGTTCGTCTCGTTCGTCCATCTTCGTCCTCCCATTTGCTCCGTAGGCCTTCTTTGTACTAAGTTCGCCTCGTTCGTCCATCTTCGTCCTCCCATTTGATCCCTAGGCCTTCTGTGGACCAAGCTCGTCTCGTTCGTCCATCTTCGTCCTCCCATTTGATCAGTTGGCCTTCTTTGGACCAAGTTCATCTCGTTCGTCCATCTTCGTCCTCCCATTTGATCCGTTGGGCTTCTTTGGACCAAGTTTGTCCCGTTCGTCCATCTTCGTCCTCCCATTTGCTACGTAGGCCTTCTTTGGACCAAGTTCGCCTCATTCGTCCATCTTCGTCCTCCCATTTGATCCGTTGGGCTTCTTTGGACCATGTTCGTCTCGTTCGTCCATCTTCGTCCTCCCATTTGATCCCTAGGCCTTCTTTGGACCAAGTTCGTCTCGTTCGTCCATCTTCGTCCTCCCATTTGCTCCGTAGGCCTTCTTTTTACCATGTTTGTCTCGTTCGTCCATCTTCGTCCTCCCATTTGATCCCTAGGCCTTCTTTGGACCAAGTTCGTCTTGTTCTACCACCTTCGTCCTCCCATTTGATCCGTTGGAATTCTTTGGACCAAGTTTGTCTCGTTCGTCCATCTTCGTCCTCCCATTTGATCGGTTGGCCTTCTTTGGACCAAGTTCGTCTCGTTCGTCCATCTTCGTCCTCCCATTTGATCCGTTGGCCTTCTTTGGACCATGTTCGTCTCGTTCGTCCATCTTCGTCCTCCCATTTGCTCCGTAGGCCTTCTTTGGACCAAGTTCACCTCGTTCGTCCATCTTCGTCCTCCCATTTGATCCGTTGGGCTTCTTTGGACCATGTTCGTCTCGTTCGTCCATCTTCGTCCTCCCATTTGATCCCTAGGCCTTCTTTGGACCAAGTTCGTCTCGTTCGTCCATCTTCGTCCTCCCATTTGCTCCGTAGGCCTTCTTTTTACCATGTTTGTCTCGTTCGTCCATCTTCGTCCTCCCATTTGATCCCTAGGCCTTCTTTGGACCAAGTTCGTCTTGTTCTACCACCTTCGTCCTCCCATTTGATCCGTTGGAATTCTTTGGACCAAGTTTGTCTCGTTCGTCCATCTTCGTCCTCCCATTTGATCGGTTGGCCTTCTTTGGACCAAGTTCGTCTCGTTCGTCCATCTTCGTCCTCCCATTTGATCCGTTGGCCTTCTTTGGACCATGTTCGTCTCGTTCGTCCATCTTCGTCCTCCCATTTGCTCCGTAGGCCTTCTTTGGACCAAGTTCACCTCGTTCGTCCATCTTCGTCCTCCCATTTGATCCGTTGGGCTTCTTTGGACCATGTTCGTCTCGTTCGTCCATCTTCGTCCTCCCATTTGATCCCTAGGCCTTCTTTGGACCAAGTTCGTCTCGTTCGTCCATCTTCGTCCTCCCATTTGCTCCGTAGGCCTTCTTTTTACCATGTTTGTCTCGTTCGTCCATCTTCGTCCTCCCATTTGATCCCTAGGCCTTCTTTGGACCAAGTTCGTCTTGTTCTACCACCTTCGTCCTCCCATTTGATCCGTTGGAATTCTTTGGACCAAGTTTGTCTCGTTCGTCCATCTTCGTCCTCCCATTTGATCGGTTGGCCTTCTTTGGACCAAGTTCGTCTCGTTCGTCCATCTTCGTCCTCCCATTTGATCCGTTGGCCTTCTTTGGACCATGTTCGTCTCGTTCGTCCATCTTCGTCCTCCCATTTGCTCCGTAGGCCTTCTTTGGACCAAGTTCACCTCGTTCGTCCATCTTCGTCCTCCCATTTGATCCGTTGGGCTTCTTTGGACCATGTTCGTCTCGTTCGTCCATCTTCGTCCTCCCATTTGATCCCTAGGCCTTCTTTGGACCAAGTTCGTCTCGTTCGTCCATCTTCGTCCTCCCATTTGCTCCGTAGGCCTTCTTTTTACCATGTTTGTCTCGTTCGTCCATCTTCGTCCTCCCATTTGATCCCTAGGCCTTCTTTGGACCAAGTTCGTCTTGTTCTACCACCTTCGTCCTCCCATTTGATCCGTTGGAATTCTTTGGACCAAGTTCGTCTCGTTCGTCCATCTTCGTCCTCCCATTTGATCCCTAGGCCTTCTTTGGACCAAGTTCGTCTCGTTCGTCCATCTTCGTCCTCCCATTTGATCCGTAGGCCTTCTTTGGACCAAGTTCGTCTCGTTCGTCCATCTTCGTCCTCCCATTTGATCCGTAGGCCTTCTTTGGACCAAGTTCGTCTCGTTCGTCCATCTTCGTCCTCCCATTTGATCCGTAGGCCTTCTTTGGACCAAGTTCGTCTCGTTCGTCCATCTTCGTCCTCCCATTTGATCCCTAGGCCTTCTTTTTACCAAGTTCGTCTCGTTCGTCCATCTTCGTCCTCCCATTTGCTCCGTAGGCCTTCTTTGTACTAAGTTCGCCTCGTTCGTCCATCTTCGTCCTCCCATTTGATCCCTAGGCCTTCTGTGGACCAAGCTCGTCTCGTTCGTCCATCTTCGTCCTCCCATTTGATCAGTTGGCCTTCTTTGGACCAAGTTCATCTCGTTCGTCCATCTTCGTCCTCCCATTTGATCCGTTGGGCTTCTTTGGACCAAGTTCGTCCCGTTCGTCCATCTTCGTCCTCCCATTTGCTCCGTAGGCCTTCTTTGGACCAAGTTCGCCTCATTCGTCCATCTTCGTCCTCCCATTTGATCCGTTGGGCTTCTTTGGACCATGTTCGTCTCGTTCGTCCATCTTCGTCCTCCCATTTGATCCCTAGGCCTTCTTTGGACCAAGTTCGTCTCGTTCGTCCATCTTCGTCCTCCCATTTGCTCCGTAGGCCTTCTTTTTACCATGTTTGTCTCGTTCGTCCATCTTCGTCCTCCCATTTGATCCCTAGGCCTTCTTTGGACCAAGTTCGTCTTGTTCTACCACCTTCGTCCTCCCATTTGATCCGTTGGAATTCTTTGGACCAAGTTTGTCTCGTTCGTCCATCTTCGTCCTCCCATTTGATCGGTTGGCCTTCTTTGGACCAAGTTCGTCTCGTTCGTCCATCTTCGTCCTCCCATTTGATCCGTTGGCCTTCTTTGGACCATGTTCGTCTCGTTCGTCCATCTTCCTCCTCCGATTTGATCCGTAGGCCTTCTTTGGACCAAGTTCGTCTCGTTCGTCCATCTTCGTCCTCCCATTTGATCCCTAGGCCTTCTTTGGACCAAGTTCGTCTCGTTCGTCCATCTTCGTCCTCCCATTTGATCCGTTGGGCTTCTTTGGACCAAGTTCGTCGCGTTCGTCAATCTTCGTCCTCCCATTTGATCCCTAGGCCTTCTTTCGACCAAGTTCGTCCCGTTCGTCCATCTTCGTCCTCCCATTTGCTCCGTAGGCCTTCTTTGGACCAAGTTCGCCTCGTGCTTCCATCTTCGTCCTCCCATTTGATCCCTAGGCCTTCTTTGGACCAATTTCGTCTCGTTCGTCCATCTTCGTCCTCCCATTTGATCCCTAGGCCTTCTTTGGAGCAAGTTCGTCTCGTTCGTCCTCCCATTTGATCCCTAGGCCTTCTTTGGACCAAGCTCGTCTCGTTCGTCCATCTTCGTCCTCCCATTTGATCCGTTGGCTTTCTTTGGACCATGTTCGTCTCGTTCGTCCATCTTCGTCCTCCCATTTGATCCGTAGGCCTTCTTTGGACCATGTTCGTCTCGTTCGTCCATCTTCGTCCTCCCATTTGATCCCTAGGCCTTCTTTGGACCAAGTTCGTCTCGTTCGTCCATCTTCGTCCTCCTATTTGCTCCGTAGGCCTTCTTTTTACCATGTTTGTCTCGTTCGTCCATCTTCGTCCTCCCATTTGATCCGTAGGCCTTCTTTGGACCAAGTTCGCCTCGTTCCTCCATCTTCGTCCTCCCATTTGATCCGTTGGCCTTCTTTGGACCAAGTTCGTCTCGTTCGTCCATCTTCGTCCTCCCATTTGATCCGTAGGCCTTCTTTGGACCAATTTCGTCTCGTTCGTCCATCTTCGTCCTCCCATTTGATCCCTAGGCCTTCTTTGGACCAAGTTCGTCTCGTTCGTCGATCTTCGTCCTCCCATTTGATCCCTAGGCCTTCTTTGGACCAAGTTCGTCTCGTTCGTCCATCTTCGTCCTCCTATTTGATCCGTAGGCCTTCTTTGGACCAAGTTCGTCTCGTTCGTCCATCTTCGTCCTCCCATTTGATCCGTAGGCCTTCTTTGGACCAAGTTCGTCTCGTTCGTCCATCTTCGTCCTCCCATTTGATCCCTAGGCCTTCTTTTGACCAAGTTCGTCCCGTTCGTCCATCTTCGTCCTCCCATTTGCTCCGTAGGCCTTCTTTGTACTAAGTTCGCCTCGTTCGTCCATCTTCGTCCTCCCATTTGATCCCTAGGCCTTCTTTGGACCAAGCTCGTCTCGTTCGTCCATCTTCGTCCTCCCATTTGATCAGTTGGCCTTCTTTGGACCAAGTTCGTCTCGTTCGTCCATCTTCGTCCTCCCATTTGATCCGTTGGCCTTCTTTGGACCAAGTTCGTCCCGTTCGTCCATCTTCGTCCTCCCATTTGCTCCGTAGGCCTTCTTTGGACCATGTTCGTCTCGTTCGTCCATCTTCGTCCTCCCATTTGATCCCCTTTGGACCAAGTTCGTCTCGTTCGTCCATCTTCGTCCTCCCATTTGCTCCGTAGGCCTTCTTTTTACCATGTTTGTCTCGTTCGTCCATCTTCGTCCTCCCATTTGATCCGTAGGCCTTCTTTGGACCAAGTTCGCCTCGTTCTACCACCTTCGTCCTCCCATTTGATCCGTTGGCCTTCTTTGGACCAAGTTCGTCTCGTTCGTCCATCTTCGTCCTCCCATTTGATCCCTAGGCCTTCTTTGGACCAAGTTCGTCTCGTTCGTCCATCTTCGTCCTCCCATTTGATCCGTAGGCCTTCTTTGGACCAAGTTCGTCTCGTTCGTCCATCTTCGTCCTCCCATTTGATCCCTAGGCCTTCTTTGGACCAAGTTCGTCTCGTTCGTCCATCTTCGTCCTCCCATTTGATCCCTAGGCCTTCTTTGGACCAAGTTCGTCTCGTTCGTCCATCTTTGTCCTCCCATTTGATCCGTAGGCCTTCTTTGGACCAAGTTCGTCTCGTTCGTCCATCTTCGTCCTCCCATTTGATCCGTAGGCCTTCTTTGGACCAAGTTCGTCTCGTTCGTCCATCTTCGTCCTCCCATTTGATCCCTAGGCCTTCTTTTTACCAAGTTCGTCTCGTTCGTCCATCTTCGTCCTCCCATTTGCTCCGTAGGCCTTCTTTGTACTAAGTTCGCCTCGTTCGTCCATCTTCGTCCTCCCATTTGATCCCTAGGCCTTCTGTGGACCAAGCTCGTCTCGTTCGTCCATCTTCGTCCTCCCATTTGATCAGTTGGCCTTCTTTGGACCAAGTTCATCTCGTTCGTCCATCTTCGTCCTCCCATTTGATCCGTTGGGCTTCTTTGGACCAAGTTCGTCCCGTTCGTCCATCTTCGTCCTCCCATTTGCTCCGTAGGCCTTCTTTGGACCAAGTTCGCCTCATTCGTCCATCTTCGTCCTCCCATTTGATCCGTTGGGCTTCTTTGGACCATGTTCGTCTCGTTCGTCCATCTTCGTCCTCCCATTTGATCCCTAGGCCTTCTTTGGACCAAGTTCGTCTCGTTCGTCCATCTTCGTCCTCCCATTTGCTCCGTAGGCCTTCTTTTTACCATGTTTGTCTCGTTCGTCCATCTTCGTCCTCCCATTTGATCCCTAGGCCTTCTTTGGACCAAGTTCGTCTTGTTCTACCACCTTCGTCCTCCCATTTGATCCGTTGGAATTCTTTGGACCAAGTTTGTCTCGTTCGTCCATCTTCGTCCTCCCATTTGATCGGTTGGCCTTCTTTGGACCAAGTTCGTCTCGTTCGTCCATCTTCGTCC
Organism: Glycyrrhiza uralensis; assembly: GCA_030159175.1. Classification (NCBI taxonomy): domain Eukaryota; kingdom Viridiplantae; phylum Streptophyta; class Magnoliopsida; order Fabales; family Fabaceae; genus Glycyrrhiza; species Glycyrrhiza uralensis. The sequence continues at coordinate 18,232,005 of BRZY01000002.1, forward strand.
TCCCATTTGATCCGTTGGCCTTCTTTGGACCATGTTCGTCTCGTTCGTCCATCTTCCTCCTCCGATTTGATCCGTAGGCCTTCTTTGGACCAAGTTCGTCTCGTTCGTCCATCTTCGTCCTCCCATTTGATCCCTAGGCCTTCTTTGGACCAAGTTCGTCTCGTTCGTCCATCTTCGTCCTCCCATTTGATCCGTTGGGCTTCTTTGGACCAAGTTCGTCGCGTTCGTCAATCTTCGTCCTCCCATTTGATCCCTAGGCCTTCTTTCGACCAAGTTCGTCCCGTTCGTCCATCTTCGTCCTCCCATTTGCTCCGTAGGCCTTCTTTGGACCAAGTTCGCCTCGTGCTTCCATCTTCGTCCTCCCATTTGATCCCTAGGCCTTCTTTGGACCAATTTCGTCTCGTTCGTCCATCTTCGTCCTCCCATTTGATCCCTAGGCCTTCTTTGGACCAAGTTCGTCTCGTTCGTCCTCCCATTTGATCCCTAGGCCTTCTTTGGACCAAGCTCGTCTCGTTCGTCCATCTTCGTCCTCCCATTTGATCCGTTGGCTTTCTTTGGACCATGTTCGTCTCGTTCGTCCATCTTCGTCCTCCCATTTGATCCGTAGGCCTTCTTTGGACCATGTTCGTCTCGTTCGTCCATCTTCGTCCTCCCATTTGATCCCTAGGCCTTCTTTGGACCAAGTTCGTCTCGTTCGTCCATCTTCGTCCTCCTATTTGCTCCGTAGGCCTTCTTTTTACCATGTTTGTCTCGTTCGTCCATCTTCGTCCTCCCATTTGATCCGTAGGCCTTCTTTGGACCAAGTTCGCCTCGTTCCTCCATCTTCGTCCTCCCATTTGATCCGTTGGCCTTCTTTGGACCAAGTTCGTCTCGTTCGTCCATCTTCGTCCTCCCATTTGATCCGTAGGCCTTCTTTGGACCAATTTCGTCTCGTTCGTCCATCTTCGTCCTCCCATTTGATCCCTAGGCCTTCTTTGGACCAAGTTCGTCTCGTTCGTCCATCTTCGTCCTCCCATTTGATCCCTAGGCCTTCTTTGGACCAAGTTCGTCTCGTTCGTCCATCTTCGTCCTCCTATTTGATCCGTAGGCCTTCTTTGGACCAAGTTCGTCTCGTTCGTCCATCTTCGTCCTCCCATTTGATCCGTAGGCCTTCTTTGGACCAAGTTCGTCTCGTTCGTCCATCTTCGTCCTCCCATTTGATCCCTAGGCCTTCTTTTGACCAAGTTCGTCCCGTTCGTCCATCTTCGTCCTCCCATTTGCTCCGTAGGCCTTCTTTGTACTAAGTTCGCCTCGTTCGTCCATCTTCGTCCTCCCATTTGATCCCTAGGCCTTCTTTGGACCAAGCTCGTCTCGTTCGTCCATCTTCGTCCTCCCATTTGATCAGTTGGCCTTCTTTGGACCAAGTTCGTCTCGTTCGTCCATCTTCGTCCTCCCATTTGATCCGTTGGCCTTCTTTGGACCAAGTTCGTCCCGTTCGTCCATCTTCGTCCTCCCATTTGCTCCGTAGGCCTTCTTTGGACCATGTTCGTCTCGTTCGTCCATCTTCGTCCTCCCATTTGATCCCTAGGCCTTCTTTGGACCAAGTTCGTCTCGTTCGTCCATCTTCGTCCTCCCATTTGCTCCGTAGGCCTTCTTTTTACCATGTTTGTCTCGTTCGTCCATCTTCGTCCTCCCATTTGATCCGTAGGCCTTCTTTGGACCAAGTTCGCCTCGTTCTACCACCTTCGTCCTCCCATTTGATCCGTTGGCCTTCTTTGGACCAAGTTCGTCTCGTTCGTCCATCTTCGTCCTCCCATTTGATCCCTAGGCCTTCTTTGGACCAAGTTCGTCTCGTTCGTCCATCTTCGTCCTCCCATTTGATCCGTAGGCCTTCTTTGGACCAAGTTCGTCTCGTTCGTCCATCTTCGTCCTCCCATTTGATCCCTAGGCCTTCTTTGGACCAAGTTCGTCTCGTTCGTCCATCTTCGTCCTCCCATTTGATCCCTAGGCCTTCTTTGGACCAAGTTCGTCTCGTTCGTCCATCTTTGTCCTCCCATTTGATCCGTAGGCCTTCTTTGGACCAAGTTCGTCTCGTTCGTCCATCTTCGTCCTCCCATTTGATCCGTAGGCCTTCTTTGGACCAAGTTCGTCTCGTTCGTCCATCTTCGTCCTCCCATTTGATCCGTAGGCCTTCTTTGGACCAAGTTCGTCTCGTTCATCCGTTGGCCTTCTTTGGACCAAGTTCGTCTCGTTCGTCCATCTTCGTCCTCCCATTTGATCCGTAGGCCTTCTTTGGACCAAGTTCGTCTCGTTCGTCCATCTTCGTCCTCCCATTTGATCCCTAGGCCTTCTTTTGACCAAGTTCGTCTCGTTCGTCCATCTTCGTCCTCCCATTTGCTCCGTAGGCCTTCTTTGTACTATGTTCGCCTCGTTCGTCCATCTTCGTCCTCCCATTTGATCCCTAGGCCTTCTTTGGACCAAGCTCGTCTCGTTCGTCCATCTTCGTCCTCCCATTTGATCAGTTGGCCTTCTTTGGACCAAGTTCGTCTCGTTCGTCCATCTTCGTCCTCCCATTTGCTCCGTAGGCCTTCTTTGGACCAAGTTCGCCTCGTTCGTCCATCTTCGTCCTCCCATTTGATCCGTAGGCCTTCTTTGGACCAAGTTCGCCTCGTTCGTCCATCTTCGTCCTCCCATTTGATCCGTTGGGCTTCTTTGGACCATGTTCGTCTCGTTCGTCCATCTTCGTCCTCCCATTTGATCCGTTGGGCTTCTTTGGACCAAGTTCGTCCCGTTCGTCCATCTTCGTCCTCCCATTTGCTCCGTAGGCCTTCTTTGGACCAAGTTCGCCTCGTTCGTCCATCTTCGTCCTCCCATTTGATCCGTTGGGCTTCTTTGGACCATGTTCGTCTCGTTCGTCCATCTTCGTCCTCCCATTTGATCCCTAGGCCTTCTTTGGACCAAGTTCGTCTCGTTCGTCCATCTTCGTCCTCCCATTTGCTCCGTAGGCCTTCTTTTTACCATGTTTGTCTCGTTCGTCCATCTTCGTCCTCCCATTTGATCCCTAGGCCTTCTTTGGACCAAGTTCGTCTTGTTCTACCACCTTCGTCCTCCCATTTGATCCGTTGGAATTCTTCGGACCAAGTTTGTCTCGTTCGTCCATCTTCGTCCTCCCATTTGATCCGTTGGCCTTCTTTGGACCATGTTCGTCTCGTTCGTCCATCTTCCTCCTCCGATTTGATCCGTAGGCCTTCTTTGGACCAAGTTCGTCTCGTTCGTCCATCTTCGTCCTCCCATTTGATCCCTAGGCCTTCTTTGGACCAAGTTCGTCTCGTTCGTCCATCTTCGTCCTCCCATTTGATCCGTTGGGCTTCTTTGGACCAAGTTCGTCAATCTTCGTCCTCCCATTTGATCCCTAGGCCTTCTTTGGACCAAGTTCGTCCCGTTCGTCCATCTTCGTCCTCCCATTTGCTCCGTAGGCCTTCTTTGGACCAAGTTCGCCTCGTGCTTCCATCTTCGTCCTCCCATTTGATCCCTAGGCCTTCTTTGGACCAATTTCGTCTCGTTCGTCCATCTTCGTCCTCCCATTTGATCCCTAGGCCTTCTTTGGACCAAGTTCGTCTCGTTCGTCCTCCCATTTGATCCCTAGGCCTTCTTTGGACCAAGCTCGTCTCGTTCGTCCATCTTCGTCCTCCCATTTGATCCGTTGGCTTTCTTTGGACCATGTTCGTCTCGTTCGTCCATCTTCGTCCTCCCATTTGATCCGTAGGCCTTCTTTGGACCATGTTCGTCTCGTTCGTCCATCTTCGTCCTCCCATTTGATCCCTAGGCCTTCTTTGGACCAAGTTCGTCTCGTTCGTCCATCTTCGTCCTCCTATTTGCTCCGTAGGCCTTCTTTTTACCATGTTTGTCTCGTTCGTCCATCTTCGTCCTCCCATTTGATCCGTAGGCCTTCTTTGGACCAAGTTCGCCTCGTTCCTCCATCTTCGTCCTCCCATTTGATCCGTTGGCCTTCTTTGGACCTAGTTCGTCTCGTTCGTCCATCTTCGTCCTCCCATTTGATCCGTAGGCCTTCTTTGGACCAATTTCGTCTCGTTCGTCCATCTTCGTCCTCCCATTTGATCCCTAGGCCTTCTTTGGACCAAGTTCGTCTCGTTCGTCCATCTTCGTCCTCCCATTTGATCCCTAGGCCTTCTTTGGACCAAGTTCGTCTCGTTCGTCCATCTTCGTCCTCCCATTTGATCCGTAGGCCTTCTTTGGACCAAGTTCGTCTCGTTCGTCCATCTTCGTCCTCCCATTTGATCCGTAGGCCTTCTTTGGACCAAGTTCGTCTCGTTCGTCCATCTTCGTCCTCCCATTTGATCCGTTGGCCTTCTTTGGACCAAGTTCGTCTCGTTCGTCCATCTTCGTCCTCCCATTTGATCCGTAGGCCTTCTTTGGACCAAGTTCGTCTCGTTCGTCCATCTTCGTCCTCCCATTTGATCCCTAGGCCTTCTTTTGACCAAGTTCGTCTCGTTCGTCCATCTTCGTCCTCCCATTTGCTCCGTAGGCCTTCTTTGTACGAAGTTCGCCTCGTTCGTCCATCTTCGTCCTCCCATTTGATCCCTAGGCCTTCTTTGGACCAAGCTCGTCTCGTTCGTCCATCTTCGTCCTCCCATTTGATCAGTTGGCCTTCTTTGGACCAAGTTCGTCTCGTTCGTCCATCTTCGTCCTCCCATTTGATCCGTTGGCCTTCTTTGGACCAAGTTCGTCCCGTTCGTCCATCTTCGTCCTCCCATTTGCTCCGTAGGCCTTCTTTGGACCATGTTCGTCTCGTTCGTCCATCTTCGTCCTCCCATTTGATCCCTAGGCCTTCTTTGGACCAAGTTCGTCTCGTTCGTCCATCTTCGTCCTCCCATTTGCTCCGTAGGCCTTCTTTTTACCATGTTTGTCTCGTTCGTCCATCTTCGTCCTCCCATTTGATCCGTAGGCCTTCTTTGGACCAAGTTCGCCTCGTTCTACCACCTTCGTCCTCCCATTTGATCCGTTGGCCTTCTTTGGACCAAGTTCGTCTCGTTCGTCCATCTTCGTCCTCCCATTTGATCCCTAGGCCTTCTTTGGACCAAGTTCGTCTCGTTCGTCCATCTTCGTCCTCCCATTTGATCCCTAGGCCTTCTTTGGACCAAGTTCGTCTCGTTCGTCCATCTTTGTCCTCCCATTTGATCCGTAGGCCTTCTTTGGACCAAGTTCGTCTCGTTAGTCCATCTTCGTCCTCCCATTTGATCCGTAGGCCTTCTTTGGACCAAGTTCGTCTCGTTCGTCCATCTTCGTCATCCCATTTGATCCGTAGGCCTTCTTTGGACCAAGTTCGTCTCGTTCATCCGTTGGCCTTCTTTGGACCAAGTTCGTCTCGTTCGTCCATCTTCGTCCTCCCATTTGATCCGTAGGCCTTCTTTGGACCAAGTTCGTCTCGTTCGTCCATCTTCGTCCTCCCATTTGATCCCTAGGCCTTCTTTTGACCAAGTTCGTCTCGTTCGTCCATCTTCGTCCTCCCATTTGCTCCGTAGGCCTTCTTTGTACTATGTTCGCCTCGTTCGTCCATCTTCGTCCTCCCGTTTGATCCCTAGGCCTTCTTTGGACCAAGCTCGTCTCGTTCGTCCATCTTCGTCCTCCCATTTGCTCCGTAGGCCTTCTTTGGACCAAGTTCGCCTCGTTCGTCCATCTTCGTCCTCCCATTTGATCCGTAGGCCTTCTTTGGACCAAGTTCGCCTCGTTCGTCCATCTTCGTCCTCCCATTTGATCCGTTGGGCTTCTTTGGACCATGTTCGTCTCGTTCGTCCATCTTCGTCCTCCCATTTGATCCGTTGGGCTTCTTTGGACCAAGTTCGTCCCGTTCGTCCATCTTCGTCCTCCCATTTGCTCCGTAGGCCTTCTTTGGACCAAGTTCGCCTCGTTCGTCCATCTTCGTCCTCCCATTTGATCCGTTGGGCTTCTTTGGACCATGTTCGTCTCGTTCGTCCATCTTCGTCCTCCCATTTGATCCCTAGGCCTTCTTTGGACCAAGTTCGTCTCGTTCGTCCATCTTCGTCCTCCCATTTGCTCCGTAGGCCTTCTTTTTACCATGTTTGTCTCGTTCGTCCATCTTCGTCCTCCCATTTGATCCCTAGGCCTTCTTTGGACCAAGTTCGTCTTGTTCTACCACCTTCGTCCTCCCATTTGATCCGTTGGAATTCTTTGGACCAAGTTTGTCTCGTTCGTCCATCTTCGTCCTCCCATTTGATCTGTTGGCCTTCTTTGGACCAAGTTCGTCTCGTTCGTCCATCTTCATCCTCCCATTTGATCCGTTGGCCTTCTTTGGACCATGTTCGTCTCGTTCGTCCATCTTCCTCCTCCGATTTGATCCGTAGGCCTTCTTTGGACCAAGTTCGTCTCGTTCGTCCATCTTCGTCCTCCCATTTGATCCCTAGGCCTTCTTTGGACCAAGTTCGTCTCGTTCGTCCATCTTCGTCCTCCCATTTGATCCGTTGGGCTTCTTTGGACCAAGTTCGTCGCGTTCGTCAATCTTCGTCCTCCCATTTGATCCCTAGGCCTTCTTTGGACCAAGTTCGTCCCGTTCGTCCATCTTCGTCCTCCCATTTGCTCCGTAGGCCTTCTTTGGACCAAGTTCGCCTCGTGCTTCCATCTTCGTCCTCCCATTTGATCCCTAGGCCTTCTTTGGACCAATTTCGTCTCGTTCGTGCATCTTCGTCCTCCTATTTGATCCGTAGGCCTTCTTTGGACCAAGTTCGTCTCGTTCGTCCATCTTCGTCCTCCCATTTGATCCGTAGGCCTTCTTTGGACCAAGTTCGTCTCGTTCGTCCATCTTCGTCCTCCCATTTGATCCGTAGGCCTTCTTTGGACCAAGTTCGTCTCGTTCGTCCATCTTCGTCCTCCCATTTGATCCGTTGGCCTTCTTTGGACCAAGTTCGTCTCGTTCGTCCATCTTCGTCCTCCCATTTGATCCGTAGGCCTTCTTTGGACCAAGTTCGTCTCGTTCGTCCATCTTCGTCCTCCCATTTGATCCCTAGGCCTTCTTTTGACCAAGTTCGTCTCGTTCGTCCATCTTCGTCCTCCCATTTGCTCCGTAGGCCTTCTTTGTACTAAGTTCGCCTCGTTCGTCCATCTTCGTCCTCCCATTTGATCCCTAGGCCTTCTTTGGACCAAGCTCGTCTCGTTCGTCCATCTTCGTCCTCCCATTTGATCAGTTGGCCTTCTTTGGACCAAGTTCGTCTCGTTCGTCCATCTTTGTCCTCCCATTTGATCCGTTGGCCTTCTTTGGACCAAGTTCGTCCCGTTCGTCCATCTTCGTCCTCCCATTTGCTCCGTAGGCCTTCTTTGGACCATGTTCGTCTCGTTCGTCCATCTTCGTCCTCCCATTTGATCCGTAGGCCTTCTTTGTACTAAGTTCGCCTCGTTCGTCCATCTTCGTCCTCCCATTTGATCCCTAGGCCTTCTTTGGACCAAGCTCGTCTCGTTCGTCCATCTTCGTCCTCCCATTTGATCAGTTGGCCTTCTTTGGACCAAGTTCGTCTCGTTCGTCCATCTTCGTCCTCCCATTTGATCCGTTGGCCTTCTTTGGACCAAGTTCGTCTCGTTCGTCCATCTTCGTCCTCCCATTTGATCCGTAGGCCTTCTTTGGACCAAGTTCGTCTCGTTCGTCCATCTTCGTCCTCCCAATTGATCCGTAGGCCTTCTTTGGACCAAGTTCGTCTCGTTCGTCCATCTTCGTCCTCCCATTTGATCCGTTGGCCTTCTTTGGACCAAGTTCGTCTCGTTCGTCCATCTTCGTCCTCCCATTTGATCCGTAGGCCTTCTTTGGACCAAGTTCGTCTCGTTCGTCCATCTTCGTCCTCCCATTTGATCCGTTGGCCTTCTTTGGACCAAGTTCGTCTCGTTCGTCCATCTTCGTCCTCCCATTTGATCCGTAGGCCTTCTTTGGACCAAGTTCGTCTCGTTCGTCCATCTTCGTCCTCCCATTTGCTCCGTAGGCCTTCTTTTTACCATGTTTGTCTCGTTCGTCCATCTTCGTCCTCCCATTTGATCCGTAGGCCTTCTTTGGACCAAGTTCGCCTCGTTCCTCCATCTTCGTCCTCCCATTTGATCCGTTGGCCTTCTTTGGACCAAGTTCGTCTCGTTCGTCCATCTTCGTCCTCCCATTTGATCCGTAGGCCTTCTTTGGACCAATTTCGTCTCGTTCGTCCATCTTCGTCCTCCCATTTGATCCCTAGGCCTTCTTTGGACCAAGTTCGTCTCGTTCGTCCATCTTCGTCCTCCCATTTGATCCCTAGGCCTTCTTTGGACCAAGTTCGTCTCGTTAGTGCATCTTCGTCCTCCTATTTGATCCGTAGGCCTTCTTTGGACCAAGTTCGTCTCGTTCGTCCATCTTCGTCCTCCCATTTGATCCGTAGGCCTTCTTTGGACCAAGTTCGTCTCGTTCGTCCATCTTCGTCCTCCCATTTGATCCGTAGGCCTTCTTTGGACCAAGTTCGTCTCGTTCGTCCATCTTCGTCCTCCCATTTGATCCGTTGGCCTTCTTTGGACCAAGTTCGTCTCGTTCGTCCATCTTCGTCCTCCCATTTGATCCGTAGGCCTTCTTTGGACCAAGTTCGTCTCGTTCGTCCATCTTCGTCCTCCCATTTGATCCCTAGGCCTTCTTTTGACCAAGTTCGTCTCGTTCGTCCATCTTCGTCCTCCCATTTGCTCCGTAGGCCTTCTTTGTACTAAGTTCGCCTCGTTCGTCCATCTTCGTCCTCCCATTTGATCCCTAGGCCTTCTTTGGACCAAGCTCGTCTCGTTCGTCCATCTTCGTCTTCCCATTTGATCCGTTGGCCTTCTTTGGACCAAGTTCGTCCCGTTCGTCCATCTTCGTCCTCCCATTTGCTCCGTAGGCCTTCTTTGGACCATGTTCGTCTCGTTCGTCCATCTTCGTCCTCCAATTTGATCCCTAGGCCTTCTTTGGACCAAGTTCGTCCCGTTCGTCCATCTTCGTCCTCCCATTTGCTCCGTAGGCCTTCTTTGGACCAAGTTCGCCTCGTGCTTCCATCTTCGTCCTCCCATTTGATCCCTAGGCCTTCTTTGGACCAATTTCGTCTCGTTCGTCCATCTTCGTCCTCCCATTTGATCCCTAGGCCTTCTTTGGACCAAGTTCGTCTCGTTCGTCCTCCCATTTGATCCGTAGGCCTTCTTTGGACCAAGTTCGTCTCGTTCGTCCATCTTCGTCCTCCCATTTGATCCCTAGGCCTTCTTTTGACCAAGTTCGTCTCGTTCGTCCATCTTCGTCCTCCCATTTGCTCCGTAGGCCTTCTTTGTACTAAGTTCGCCTCGTTCGTCCATCTTCGTCCTCCCATTTGATCCCTAGGCCTTCTTTGGACCAAGCTCGTCTCGTTCGTCCATCTTCGTCCTCCCATTTGATCAGTTGGCCTTCTTTGGACCAAGTTCGTCTCGTTCGTCCATCTTTGTCCTCCCATTTGATCCGTTGGCCTTCTTTGGACCAAGTTCGTCCCGTTCGTCCATCTTCGTCCTCCCATTTGCTCCGTAGGCCTTCTTTGGACCATGTTCGTCTCGTTCGTCCATCTTCGTCCTCCCATTTGATCCGTAGGCCTTCTTTGTACTAAGTTCGCCTCGTTCGTCCATCTTCGTCCTCCCATTTGATCCCTAGGCCTTCTTTGGACCAAGCTCGTCTCGTTCGTCCATCTTCGTCCTCCCATTTGATCAGTTGGCCTTCTTTGGACCAAGTTCGTCTCGTTCGTCCATCTTCGTCCTCCCATTTGATCCGTTGGCCTTCTTTGGACCAAGTTCGTCTCGTTCGTCCATCTTCGTCCTCCCATTTGCTCCGTAGGCCTTCTTTTTACCATGTTTGTCTCGTTCGTCCATCTTCGTCCTCCCATTTGATCCGTAGGCCTTCTTTGGACCAAGTTCGCCTCGTTCCTCCATCTTCGTCCTCCCATTTGATCCGTTGGCCTTCTTTGGACCAAGTTCGTCTCGTTCGTCCATCTTCGTCCTCCCATTTGATCCGTAGGCCTTCTTTGGACCAATTTCGTCTCGTTCGTCCATCTTCGTCCTCCCATTTGATCCCTAGGCCTTCTTTGGACCAAGTTCGTCTCGTTCGTCCATCTTCGTCCTCCCATTTGATCCGTAGGCCTTCTTTGGACCAAGTTCGTCTCGTTCGTGCATCTTCGTCCTCCTATTTGATCCGTAGGCCTTCTTTGGACCAAGTTCGTCTCGTTCGTCCATCTTCGTCCTCCCATTTGATCCGTAGGCCTTCTTTGGACCAAGTTCGTCTCGTTCGTCCATCTTCGTCCTCCCATTTGATCCGTTGGCCTTCTTTGGACCAAGTTCGTCTCGTTCGTCCATCTTCGTCCTCCCATTTGATCCGTAGGCCTTCTTTGGACCAAGTTCGTCTCGTTCGTCCATCTTCGTCCTCCCATTTGATCCCTAGGCCTTCTTTTGACCAAGTTCGTCTCGTTCGTCCATCTTCGTCCTCCCATTTGCTCCGTAGGCCTTCTTTGTACTAAGTTCGCCTCGTTCGTCCATCTTCGTCCTCCCATTTGATCCCTAGGCCTTCTTTGGACCAAGCTCGTCTCGTTCGTCCATCTTCGTCCTCCCATTTCATCCGTTGGCCTTCTTTGGACCAAGTTCGTCCCGTTCGTCCATCTTCGTCCTCCCATTTGCTCCGTAGGCCTTCTTTGGACCATGTTCGTCTCGTTCGTCCATCTTCGTCCTCCCATTTGATCCCTAGGCCTTCTTTGGACCAAGTTCGTCCCGTTCGTCCATCTTCGTCCTCCCATTTGCTCCGTAGGCCTTCTTTGGACCAAGTTCGCCTCGTGCTTCCATCTTCGTCCTCCCATTTGATCCCTAGGCCTTCTTTGGACCAATTTCGTCTCGTTCGTCCATCTTCGTCCTCCCATTTGATCCCTAGGCCTTCTTTGGACCAAGTTCGTCTCGTTCGTCCTCCCATTTGATCCCTAGGCCTTCTTTGGACCAAGCTCGTCTCGTTCGTCCATCTTCGTCCTCCCATTTGATCCGTTGGCTTTCTTTGGACCATGTTCGTCTCGTTCGTCCATCTTCGTCCTCCCATTTGATCCGTAGGCCTTCTTTGGACCATTTCGTCTCGTTCGTCCATCTTCGTCCTCCCATTTGATCCCTAGGCCTTCTTTGGACCAAGTTCGTCTCGTTCGTCCATCTTCGTCCTCCCATTTGCTCCGTAGGCCTTCTTTTTACCATGTTTGTCTCGTTCGTCCATCTTCGTCCTCCCATTTGATCCGTAGGCCTTCTTTGGACCAAGTTCGCCTCGTTCCTCCATCTTCGTCCTCCCATTTGATCCGTTGGCCTTCTTTGGACCAAGTTCGTCTCGTTCGTCCATCTTCGTCCTCCCATTTGATCCCTAGGCCTTCTTTGGACCAAGTTCGTCTCGTTCGTCCATCTTCGTCCTCCCATTTGATCCCTAGGCCTTCTTTGGACCAAGTTCGTCTCGTTCGTGCATCTTCGTCCTCCTATTTGATCCGTAGGCCTTCTTTGGACCAAGTTCGTCTCGTTCGTCCATCTTCGTCCTCCCATTTGATCCGTAGGCCTTCTTTGGACCAAGTTCGTCTCGTTCGTCCATCTTCGTCCTCCCATTTGATCCGTAGGCCTTCTTTGGACCAAGTTCGTCTCGTTCGTCCATCTTCGTCCTCCCATTTGATCCGTTGGCCTTCTTTGGACCAAGTTCGTCTCGTTCGTCCATCTTCGTCCTCCCATTTGATCCGTAGGCCTTCTTTGGACCAAGTTCGTCTCGTTCGTCCATCTTCGTCCTTCCATTTGATCCCTAGGCCTTCTTTTGACCAAGTTCGTCTCGTTCGTCCATCTTCGTCCTCCCATTTGCTCCGTAGGCCTTATTTGTACTAAGTTCGCCTCGTTCGTCCACCTTCGTCCTCCCATTTGATCCCTAGGCCTTCTTTGGACCAAGCTCGTCTCGTTCGTCCATCTTCGTCCTCCCATTTGATCAGTTGGCCTTCTTTGGACCAAGTTCGTCTCGTTCGTCCATCTTCGTCCTCCCATTTGATCCGTTGGCCTTCTTTGGACCAAGTTCGTCCCGTTCGTCCATCTTCATCCTCCCATTTGCTCCGTAGGCCTTCTTTGGACCATGTTCGTCTCGTTCGTCCATCTTCGTCCTCCCATTTGATCCCTAGGCCTTCTTTGGACCAGTTCGTCTCGTTCGTCCATCTTCGTCCTCCCATTTGCTCCGTAGGCCTTCTTTTTACCATGTTCGTCTCGTTCGTCCATCTTCGTCCTCCCATTTGATCCCTAGGCCTTCTTTGGACCAAGTTCGTCCCGTTCGTCCATCTTCGTCCTCCCATTTGCTCCGTAGGCCTTCTTTGGACCAAGTTCGCCTCGTGCTTCCATCTTCGTCCTCCCATTTGATCCCTAGGCCTTCTTTGGACCAATTTCGTCTCGTTCGTCCATCTTCGTCCTCCCATTTGATCCCTAGGCCTTCTTTGGACCAAGTTCGTCTCGTTCGTCCTCCCATTTGATCCCTAGGCCTTCTTTGGACCAAGCTCGTCTCGTTCGTCCATCTTCGTCCTCCCATTTGATCCGTTGGCTTTCTTTGGACCATGTTCGTCTCGTTCGTCCATCTTCGTCCTCCCATTTGATCCGTAGGCCTTCTTTGGACCATTTCGTCTCGTTCGTCCATCTTCGTCCTCCCATTTGATCCCTAGGCCTTCTTTGGACCAAGTTCGTCTCGTTCGTCCATCTTCGTCCTCCCATTTGCTCCGTAGGCCTTCTTTTTACCATGTTTGTCTCGTTCGTCCATCTTCGTCCTCCCATTTGATCCGTAGGCCTTCTTTGGACCAAGTTCGCCTCGTTCCTCCATCTTCGTCCTCCCATTTGATCCGTTGGCCTTCTTTGGACCAAGTTCGTCTCGTTCGTCCATCTTCGTCCTCCCATTTGATCCCTAGGCCTTCTTTGGACCAAGTTCGTCTCGTTCGTCCATCTTCGTCCTCCCATTTGATCCCTAGGCCTTCTTTGGACCAAGTTCGTCTCGTTCGTGCATCTTCGTCCTCCTATTTGATCCGTAGGCCTTCTTTGGACCAAGTTCGTCTCGTTCGTCCATCTTCGTCCTCCCATTTGATCCGTAGGCCTTCTTTGGACCAAGTTCGTCTCGTTCGTCCATCTTCGTCCTCCCATTTGATCCGTAGGCCTTCTTTGGACCAAGTTCGTCTCGTTCGTCCATCTTCGTCCTCCCATTTGATCCGTTGGCCTTCTTTGGACCAAGTTCGTCTCGTTCGTCCATCTTCGTCCTCCCATTTGATCCGTAGGCCTTCTTTGGACCAAGTTCGTCTCGTTCGTCCATCTTCGTCCTTCCATTTGATCCCTAGGCCTTCTTTTGACCAAGTTCGTCTCGTTCGTCCATCTTCGTCCTCCCATTTGCTCCGTAGGCCTTATTTGTACTAAGTTCGCCTCGTTCGTCCACCTTCGTCCTCCCATTTGATCCCTAGGCCTTCTTTGGACCAAGCTCGTCTCGTTCGTCCATCTTCGTCCTCCCATTTGATCAGTTGGCCTTCTTTGGACCAAGTTCGTCTCGTTCGTCCATCTTCGTCCTCCCATTTGATCCGTTGGCCTTCTTTGGACCAAGTTCGTCCCGTTCGTCCATCTTCATCCTCCCATTTGCTCCGTAGGCCTTCTTTGGACCATGTTCGTCTCGTTCGTCCATCTTCGTCCTCCCATTTGATCCCTAGGCCTTCTTTGGACCAGTTCGTCTCGTTCGTCCATCTTCGTCCTCCCATTTGCTCCGTAGGCCTTCTTTTTACCATGTTTGTCTCGTTCGTCCATCTTCGTCCTCCCATTTGATCCGTAGGCCTTCTTTGGACCAAGTTCGCCTCGTTCTACCACCTTCGTCCTCCCATTTGATCCGTTGGCCTTCTTTGGACCAAGTTCGTCTCGTTCGTCCATCTTCGTCCTCCCATTTGATCCCTAGGCCTTCTTTGGACCAAGTTCGTCTCGTTCGTCCATCTTCGTCCTCCCATTTGATCCGTAGGCCTTCTTTGGACCAAGTTCGTCTCGTTCGTCCATCTTCGTCCTCCCATTTGATCCCTAGGCCTTCTTTGGACCAAGTTCGTCTCGTTCGTCCATCTTCGTCCTCCCATTTGATCCCTAGGCCTTCTTTGGACCAAGTTCGTCTCGTTCGTCCATCTTCGTCCTCCTATTTGATCCGTAGGCCTTCTTTGGACCAAGTTCGTCTCGTTCGTCCATCTTCGTCCTCCCATTTGATCCGTAGGCCTTCTTTGGACCAAGTTCGTCTCGTTCGTCCATCTTCGTCCTCCCATTTGATCCGTTGGCCTTCTTTGGACCAAGTTCGTCTCGTTCGTCCATCTTCGTCCTCCCATTTGATCCGTAGGCCTTCTTTGGACCAAGTTCGTCTCGTTCGTCCATCTTCGTCCTCCCATTTGATCCCTAGGCCTTCTTTTGACCAAGTTCGTCTCGTTCGTCCATCTTCGTCCTCCCATTTGCTCCGTAGGCCTTCTTTGTACTATGTTCGCCTCGTTCGTCCATCTTCGTCCTCCCATTTCATCCCTAGGCCTTCTTTGGACCAAGCTCGTCTCGTTCGTCCATCTTCGTCCTCCCATTTGATCAGTTGGCCTTCTTTGGACCAAGTTCGTCTCGTTCGTCCATCTTCGTCCTCCCATTTGATCCGTTGGCCTTCTTTGGACCAAGTTCGTCCCGTTCGTCCATCTTCGTCCTCCCATTTGCTCCGTAGGCCTTCTTTGGACCAAGTTCGTCTCGTTCGTCCATCTTCGTCCTCCCATTTGATCCGTTGGCCTTCTTTGGACCAAGTTCGTCCCGTTCGTCCATCTTCGTCCTCCCATTTGCTCCGTAGGCCTTCTTTGGACCAAGTTCGTCTCGTTCGTCCATCTTCGTCCTCCCATTTGATCCGTTGGCCTTCTTTGGACCAAGTTCGTCTCGTTCGTCCATCTTCGTCCTCCCATTTGATCCGTAGGCCTTCTTTGGACCAAGTTCGTCTCGTTCGTCCATCTTCGTCCTTCCATTTGATCCCTAGGCCTTCTTTTGACCAAGTTCGTCTCGTTCGTCCATCTTCGTCCTCCCATTTGCTCCGTAGGCCTTATTTGTACTAAGTTCGCCTCGTTCGTCCACCTTCGTCCTCCCATTTGATCCCTAGGCCTTCTTTGGACCAAGCTCGTCTCGTTCGTCCATCTTCGTCCTCCCATTTGATCAGTTGGCCTTCTTTGGACCAAGTTCGTCTCGTTCGTCCATCTTCGTCCTCCCATTTGATCCGTTGGCCTTCTTTGGACCAAGTTCGTCCCGTTCGTCCATCTTCATCCTCCCATTTGCTCCGTAGGCCTTCTTTGGACCATGTTCGTCTCGTTCGTCCATCTTCGTCCTCCCATTTGATCCCTAGGCCTTCTTTGGACCAGTTCGTCTCGTTCGTCCATCTTCGTCCTCCCATTTGCTCCGTAGGCCTTCTTTTTACCATGTTTGTCTCGTTCGTCCATCTTCGTCCTCCCATTTGATCCGTAGGCCTTCTTTGGACCAAGTTCGCCTCGTTCTACCACCTTCGTCCTCCCATTTGATCCGTTGGCCTTCTTTGGACCAAGTTCGTCTCGTTCGTCCATCTTCGTCCTCCCATTTGATCCCTAGGCCTTCTTTGGACCAAGTTCGTCTCGTTCGTCCATCTTCGTCCTCCCATTTGATCCGTAGGCCTTCTTTGGACCAAGTTCGTCTCGTTCGTCCATCTTCGTCCTCCCATTTGATCCCTAGGCCTTCTTTGGACCAAGTTCGTCTCGTTCGTCCATCTTCGTCCTCCCATTTGATCCCTAGGCCTTCTTTGGACCAAGTTCGTCTCGTTCGTCCATCTTCGTCCTCCTATTTGATCCGTAGGCCTTCTTTGGACCAAGTTCGTCTCGTTCGTCCATCTTCGTCCTCCCATTTGATCCGTAGGCCTTCTTTGGACCAAGTTCGTCTCGTTCGTCCATCTTCGTCCTCCCATTTGATCCGTTGGCCTTCTTTGGACCAAGTTCGTCTCGTTCGTCCATCTTCGTCCTCCCATTTGATCCGTAGGCCTTCTTTGGACCAAGTTCGTCTCGTTCGTCCATCTTCGTCCTCCCATTTGATCCCTAGGCCTTCTTTTGACCAAGTTCGTCTCGTTCGTCCATCTTCGTCCTCCCATTTGCTCCGTAGGCCTTCTTTGTACTATGTTCGCCTCGTTCGTCCATCTTCGTCCTCCCATTTCATCCCTAGGCCTTCTTTGGACCAAGCTCGTCTCGTTCGTCCATCTTCGTCCTCCCATTTGATCAGTTGGCCTTCTTTGGACCAAGTTCGTCTCGTTCGTCCATCTTCGTCCTCCCATTTGATCCGTTGGCCTTCTTTGGACCAAGTTCGTCCCGTTCGTCCATCTTCGTCCTCCCATTTGCTCCGTAGGCCTTCTTTGGACCAAGTTCGCCTCGTTCGTCCATCTTCGTCCTCCCATTTGATCCATAGGCCTTCTTTGGACCAAGTTCGCCTCGTTCGTCCATCTTCGTCCTCCCATTTGATCCGTTGGGCTTCTTTGGACCATGTTCGTCTCGTTCGTCCATCTTCGTCCTCCCATTTGCTCCGTAGGCCTTCTTTTTACCATGTTTGTCTCGTTCGTCCATCTTCGTCCTCCCATTTGATCCCTAGGCCTTCTTTGGACCAAGTTCGTCTTGTTCTACCACCTTCGTCCTCCCATTTGATCCGTTGGAATTCTTTGGACCAAGTTTGTCTCGTTCGTCCATCTTCGTCCTCCCATTTGATCCGTTGGCCTTCTTTGGACCAAGTTCGTCTCGTTCGTCCATCTTCGTCCTCCCATTGGATCCGTTGGCCTTCTTTGGACAATGTTCGTCTCAATCGTCCATCTTCCTCCTCCGATTTGATCCGTAGGCCTTCTTTGGACCAAGTTCGTCTCGTTCGTCCATCTTCGTCCTCCCATTTGATCCCTAGGCCTTCTTTGGACCAAGTTCGTCTCGTTCGTCCACCTTCGTCCTCCCATTTGATCCGTTGGGCTTCTTTGGACCAAGTTCGTCGCGTTCGTCCATCTTCGTCCTCCCATTTGATCCCTAGGCCTTCTTTGGACCAAGTTCGTCCCGTTCGTCCATCTTCGTCCTCCCATTTGCTCCGTAGGCCTTCTTTGGACCAAGTTCGCCTCGTGCATCCATCTTCGTCGTCCCATTTGATCCCTAGGCCTTCTTTGGACCAATTTCGTCTCGTTCGTCCATCTTCGTCCTCCCATTTGATCCCTAGGCCTTCTTTGGACCAAGTTCGTCTCGTTCGTCCTCCCATTTGATCCCTAGGCCTTCTTTGGACCAAGCTCGTCTCGTTCGTCCATCTTCGTCCTCCCATTTGATCCGTTGGCTTTCTTTGGACCATGTTCGTCTCGTTCGTCCATCTTCGTCCTCCCATTTGATCCGTAGGCCTTCTTTGGACCATGTTCGTCTCGTTCGTCCATCTTCGTCCTCCCATTTGATCCCTAGGCCTTCTTTGGACCAAGTTCGTCTCGTTCGTCCATCTTCGTCCTCCCATTTGCTCCGTAGGCCTTCTTTTTACCATGTTTGTCTCGTTCGTCCATCTTCGTCCTCCCATTTGATCAGTAGGCCTTCTTTGGACCAAGTTCGCCTCGTTCCTCCATCTTCGTCCTCCCATTTGATCCGTTGGCCTTCTTTGGACCAAGTTCGTCTCGTTCGTCCATCTTCGTCCTCCCATTTGATCCCTAGGCCTTCTTTGGACCAAGTTCGTCTCGTTCGTCCATCTTCGTCCTCCCATTTGATCCCTAGGCCTTCTTTGGACCAAGTTCGTCTCGTTCGTCCATCTTCGTCCTCCCATTTGATCCGTAGGCCTTCTTTGGACCAAGTTCGTCTCGTTCGTCCATCTTCGTCCTCCCATTTGATCCCTAGGCCTTCTTTGGACCAAGTTCGTCTCGTTCGTCCATCTTCGTCCTCCCATTTGATCCCTAGGCCTTCTTTGGACCAAGTTCGTCTCGTTCGTCCATCTTCGTCCTCCTATTTGATCCGTAGGCCTTTTTTGGACCAAGTTCGTCTCGTTCGTCCATCTTCGTCCTCCCATTTGATCCGTAGGCCTTCTTTGGACCAAGTTCGTCTCGTTCGTCCATCTTCGTCCTCCCATTTGATCCGTTGGCCTTCTTTGGACGAAGTTCGTCTCGTTCGTCCATCTTCGTCCTCCCATTTGATCCGTAGGCCTTCTTTGGACCAAGTTCGTCTCGTTCGTCCATCTTCGTCCTCCCATTTGATCCCTAGGCCTTCTTTTGACCAAGTTCGTCTCGTTCGTCCATCTTCGTCCTCCCATTTGCTCCGTAGGCCTTCTTTGTACTATGTTCGCCTCGTTCGTCCATCTTCGTCCTCCCATTTGATCCCTAGGCCTTCTTTGGACCAAGCTCGTCTCGTTCGTCCATCTTCGTCCTCCCATTTGATCAGTTGGCCTTCTTTGGACCAAGTTCGTCTCGTTCGTCCATCTTCGTCCTCCCATTTGATCCGTTGGCCTTCTTTGGACCAAGTTCGTCCCGTTCGTCCATCTTCGTCCTCCCATTTGCTCCGTAGGCCTTCTTTGGACCAAGTTCGCCTCGTTCTACCACCTTCGTCCTCCCATTTGATCCGTTGGCCTTCTTTGGACCAAGTTCGTCTCGTTCGTCCATCTTCGTCCTCCCATTTGCTCCGTAGGCCTTCTTTGTACTATGTTCGCCTCGTTCGTCCATCTTCGTCCTCCCATTTGATCCCTAGGCCTTCTTTGGACCAAGCTCGTCTCGTTCGTCCATCTTCGTCCTCCCATTTGATCAGTTGGCCTTCTTTGGACCAAGTTCGTCTCGTTCGTCCATCTTCGTCCTCCCATTTGATCCGTAGGCCTTCTTTGGACCAAGTTCGTCTCGTTCGTCCATCTTCGTCCTCCCATTTGATCCGTAGGCCTTCTTTGGACCAAGTTCGTCTCGTTCGTCCATCTTCGTCCTCCCATTTGATCCCTAGGCCTTCTTTGGACCAAGTTCGTCTCGTTCGTCCATCTTCGTCCTCCCATTTGATCCGTAGGCCTTCTTTGGACCAAGTTCGTCTCGTTCGTCCATCTTCGTCCTCCCATTTGATCCGTTGGCCTTCTTTGGACCAAGTTCGTCTCGTTCGTCCATCTTCGTCCTCCCATTTGATCCGTAGGCCTTCTTTGGACCAAGTTCGTCTCGTTCGTCCATCTTCGTCCTCCCATTTGATCCCTAGGCCTTCTTTTGACCAAGTTCGTCTCGTTCGTCCATCTTCGTCCTCCCATTTGCTCCGTAGGCCTTCTTTGTACTATGTTCGCCTCGTTCGTCCATCTTCGTCCTCCCATTTCATCCCTAGGCCTTCTTTGGACCAAGCTCGTCTCGTTCGTCCATCTTCGTCCTCCCATTTGATCAGTTGGCCTTCTTTGGACCAAGTTCGTCTCGTTCGTCCATCTTCGTCCTCCCATTTGATCCGTTGGCCTTCTTTGGACCAAGTTCGTCCCGTTCGTCCATCTTCGTCCTCCCATTTGCTCCGTAGGCCTTCTTTGGACCAAGTTCGCCTCGTTCGTCCATCTTCGTCCTCCCATTTGATCCATAGGCCTTCTTTGGACCAAGTTCGCCTCGTTCGTCCATCTTCGTCCTCCCATTTGATCCGTTGGGCTTCTTTGGACCATGTTCGTCTCGTTCGTCCATCTTCGTCCTCCCATTTGCTCCGTAGGCCTTCTTTTTACCATGTTTGTCTCGTTCGTCCATCTTCGTCCTCCCATTTGATCCCTAGGCCTTCTTTGGACCAAGTTCGTCTTGTTCTACCACCTTCGTCCTCCCATTTGATCCGTTGGAATTCTTTGGACCAAGTTTGTCTCGTTCGTCCATCTTCGTCCTCCCATTTGATCCGTTGGCCTTCTTTGGACCAAGTTCGTCTCGTTCGTCCATCTTCGTCCTCCCATTGGATCCGTTGGCCTTCTTTGGACAATGTTCGTCTCAATCGTCCATCTTCCTCCTCCGATTTGATCCGTAGGCCTTCTTTGGACCAAGTTCGTCTCGTTCGTCCATCTTCGTCCTCCCATTTGATCCCTAGGCCTTCTTTGGACCAAGTTCGTCTCGTTCGTCCACCTTCGTCCTCCCATTTGATCCGTTGGGCTTCTTTGGACCAAGTTCGTCGCGTTCGTCCATCTTCGTCCTCCCATTTGATCCCTAGGCCTTCTTTGGACCAAGTTCGTCCCGTTCGTCCATCTTCGTCCTCCCATTTGCTCCGTAGGCCTTCTTTGGACCAAGTTCGCCTCGTGCATCCATCTTCGTCGTCCCATTTGATCCCTAGGCCTTCTTTGGACCAATTTCGTCTCGTTCGTCCATCTTCGTTCTCCCATTTGATCCCTAGGCCTTCTTTGGACCAAGTTCGTCTCGTTCGTCCTCCCATTTGATCCCTAGGCCTTCTTTGGACCAAGCTCGTCTCGTTCGTCCATCTTCGTCCTCCCATTTGATCCGTTGGCTTTCTTTGGACCATGTTCGTCTCGTTCGTCCATCTTCGTCCTCCCATTTGATCCGTAGGCCTTCTTTGGACCATGTTCGTCTCGTTCGTCCATCTTCGTCCTCCCATTTGATCCCTAGGCCTTCTTTGGACCAAGTTCGTCTCGTTCGTCCATCTTCGTCCTCCCATTTGCTCCGTAGGCCTTCTTTTTACCATGTTTGTCTCGTTCGTCCATCTTCGTCCTCCCATTTGATCAGTAGGCCTTCTTTGGACCAAGTTCGCCTCGTTCCTCCATCTTCGTCCTCCCATTTGATCCGTTGGCCTTCTTTGGACCAAGTTCGTCTCGTTCGTCCATCTTCGTCCTCCCATTTGATCCCTAGGCCTTCTTTGGACCAAGTTCGTCTCGTTCGTCCATCTTCGTCCTCCCATTTGATCCCTAGGCCTTCTTTGGACCAAGTTCGTCTCGTTCGTCCATCTTCGTCCTCCCATTTGATCCGTAGGCCTTCTTTGGACCAAGTTCGTCTCGTTCGTCCATCTTCGTCCTCCCATTTGATCCCTAGGCCTTCTTTGGACCAAGTTCGTCTCGTTCGTCCATCTTCGTCCTCCCATTTGATCCCTAGGCCTTCTTTGGACCAAGTTCGTCTCGTTCGTCCATCTTCGTCCTCCTATTTGATCCGTAGGCCTTTTTTGGACCAAGTTCGTCTCGTTCGTCCATCTTCGTCCTCCCATTTGATCCGTAGGCCTTCTTTGGACCAAGTTCGTCTCGTTCGTCCATCTTCGTCCTCCCATTTGATCCGTTGGCCTTCTTTGGACGAAGTTCGTCTCGTTCGTCCATCTTCGTCCTCCCATTTGATCCGTAGGCCTTCTTTGGACCAAGTTCGTCTCGTTCGTCCATCTTCGTCCTCCCATTTGATCCCTAGGCCTTCTTTTGACCAAGTTCGTCTCGTTCGTCCATCTTCGTCCTCCCATTTGCTCCGTAGGCCTTCTTTGTACTATGTTCGCCTCGTTCGTCCATCTTCGTCCTCCCATTTGATCCCTAGGCCTTCTTTGGACCAAGCTCGTCTCGTTCGTCCATCTTCGTCCTCCCATTTGATCAGTTGGCCTTCTTTGGACCAAGTTCGTCTCGTTCGTCCATCTTCGTCCTCCCATTTGATCCGTTGGCCTTCTTTGGACCAAGTTCGTCCCGTTCGTCCATCTTCGTCCTCCCATTTGCTCCGTAGGCCTTCTTTGGACCAAGTTCGCCTCGTTCTACCACCTTCGTCCTCCCATTTGATCCGTTGGCCTTCTTTGGACCAAGTTCGTCTCGTTCGTCCATCTTCGTCCTCCCATTTGCTCCGTAGGCCTTCTTTGTACTATGTTCGCCTCGTTCGTCCATCTTCGTCCTCCCATTTGATCCCTAGGCCTTCTTTGGACCAAGCTCGTCTCGTTCGTCCATCTTCGTCCTCCCATTTGATCAGTTGGCCTTCTTTGGACCAAGTTCGTCTCGTTCGTCCATCTTCGTCCTCCCATTTGATCCGTAGGCCTTCTTTGGACCAAGTTCGTCTCGTTCGTCCATCTTCGTCCTCCCATTTGATCCGTAGGCCTTCTTTGGACCAAGTTCGTCTCGTTCGTCCATCTTCGTCCTCCCATTTGATCCCTAGGCCTTCTTTGGACCAAGTTCGTCTCGTTCGTCCATCTTCGTCCTCCTATTTGATCCGTAGGCCTTCTTTGGACCAAGTTCGTCTCGTTCGTCCATCTTCGTCCTCCCATTTGATCCGTAGGCCTTCTTTGGACCAAGTTCGTCTCGTTCGTCCATCTTCGTCCTCCCATTTGATCCGTTGGCCTTCTTTGGACCAAGTTCGTCTCGTTCGTCCATCTTCGTCCTCCCATTTGATCCGTAGGCCTTCTTTGGACCAAGTTCGTCTCGTTCGTCCATCTTCGTCCTCCCATTTGATCCCTAGGCCTTCTTTTGACCAAGTTCGTCTCGTTCGTCCATCTTCGTCCTCCCATTTGCTCCGTAGGCCTTCTTTGTACTATGTTCGCCTCGTTCGTCCATCTTCGTCCTCCCATTTGATCCCTAGGCCTTCTTTGGACCAAGTTCGTCTCGTTCGTCCACCTTCGTCCTCCCATTTGATCCGTTGGGCTTCTTTGGACCAAGTTCGTCGCGTTCGTCCATCTTCGTCCTCCCATTTGATCCCTAGGCCTTCTTTGGACCAAGTTCGTCCCGTTCGTCCATCTTCGTCCTCCCATTTGCTCCGTAGGCCTTCTTTGGACCAAGTTCGCCTCGTGCATCCATCTTCGTCGTCCCATTTGATCCCTAGGCCTTCTTTGGACCAATTTCGTCTCGTTCGTCCATCTTCGTCCTCCCATTTGATCCCTAGGCCTTCTTTGGACCAAGTTCGTCTCGTTCGTCCTCCCATTTGATCCCTAGGCCTTCTTTGGACCAAGCTCGTCTCGTTCGTCCATCTTCGTCCTCCCATTTGATCCGTTGGCTTTCTTTGGACCATGTTCGTCTCGTTCGTCCATCTTCGTCCTCCCATTTGATCCGTAGGCCTTCTTTGGACCATGTTCGTCTCGTTCGTCCATCTTCGTCCTCCCATTTGATCCGTAGGCCTTCTTTGGACCAAGTTCGTCTCGTTCGTCCATCTTCGTCCTCCCATTTGATCCGTAGGCCTTCTTTGGACCAAGTTCGTCTCGTTCGTCCATCTTCGTCCTCCTATTTGATCCGTAGGCCTTCTTTGGACCAAGTTCGTCTCGTTCGTCCATCTTCGTCCTCCCATTTGATCCGTAGGCCTTCTTTGGACCAAGTTCGTCTCGTTCGTCCATCTTCGTCCTCCCATTTGATCCGTTGGCCTTCTTTGGACCAAGTTCGTCTCGTTCGTCCATCTTCGTCCTCCCATTTGATCCGTAGGCCTTCTTTGGACCAAGTTCGTCTCGTTCGTCCATCTTCGTCCTCCCATTTGATCCCTAGGCCTTCTTTGGACCAAGTTCGTCTCGTTCGTCCATCTTTGTCCTCCTATTTGATCCGTAGGCCTTCTTTGGACCAAGTTCGTCTCGTTCGTCCATCTTCGTCCTCCCATTTGATCAGTTGGCCTTCTTTGGACCAAGTTCGTCTCGTTCGTCCATCTTCGTCCTCCCATTTGATCCGTTGGCCTTCTTTGGACCAAGTTCGTCCCGTTCGTCCATCTTCGTCCTCCCATTTGCTCCGTAGGCCTTCTTTGGACCATGTTCGCCTCGTTCGTCCATCTTCGTCCTCCCATTTGATCCATAGGCCTTCTTTGGACCAAGTTCGCCTCGTTCGTCCATCTTCGTCCTCCCATTTGATCCGTTGGGCTTCTTTGGACCATGTTCGTCTCGTTCGTCCATCTTCGTCCTCCCATTTGCTCCGTAGGCCTTCTTTTTACCATGTTTGTCTCGTTCGTCCATCTTCGTCCTCCCATTTGATCCCTAGGCCTTCTTTGGACCAAGTTCGTCTTGTTCTACCACCTTCGTCCTCCCATTTGATCCGTTGGAATTCTTTGGACCAAGTTTGTCTCGTTCGTCCATCTTCGTCCTCCCATTTGATCCGTTGGCCTTCTTTGGACCAAGTTCGTCTCGTTCGTCCATCTTCGTCCTCCCATTGGATCCGTTGGCCTTCTTTGGACAATGTTCGTCTCAATCGTCCATCTTCCTCCTCCGATTTGATCCGTAGGCCTTCTTTGGACCAAGTTCGTCTCGTTCGTCCATCTTCGTCCTCCCATTTGATCCCTAGGCCTTCTTTGGACCAAGTTCGTCTCGTTCGTCCACCTTCGTCCTCCCATTTGATCCGTTGGGCTTCTTTGGACCAAGTTCGTCGCGTTCGTCCATCTTCGTCCTCCCATTTGATCCCTAGGCCTTCTTTGGACCAAGTTCGTCCCGTTCGTCCATCTTCGTCCTCCCATTTGCTCCGTAGGCCTTCTTTGGACCAAGTTCGACTCGTGCATCCATCTTCGTCGTCCCATTTGATCCCTAGGCCTTCTTTGGACCAATTTCGTCTCGTTCGTCCATCTTCGTCCTCCCATTTGATCCCTAGGCCTTCTTTGGACCAAGTTCGTCTCGTTCGTCCTCCCATTTGATCCCTAGGCCTTCTTTGGACCAAGCTCGTCTCGTTCGTCCATCTTCGTCCTCCCATTTGATCCGTTGGCTTTCTTTGGACCATGTTCGTCTCGTTCGTCCATCTTCGTCCTCCCATTTGATCCGTAGGCCTTCTTTGGACCATGTTCGTCTCGTTCGTCCATCTTCGTCCTCCCATTTGATCCCTAGGCCTTCTTTGGACCAAGTTCGTCTCGTTCGTCCATCTTCGTCCTCCCATTTGCTCCGTAGGCCTTCTTTTTACCATGTTTGTCTCGTTCGTCCATCTTCGTCCTCCCATTTGATCCGTAGGCCTTCTTTGGACCAAGTTCGCCTCGTTCCTCCATCTTCGTCCTCCCATTTGATCCGTTGGCCTTCTTTGGACCAAGTTCGTCTCGTTCGTCCATCTTCGTCCTCCCATTTGATCCGCAGGCCTTCTTTGGACCAATTTCGTCTCGTTCGTCCATCTTCGTCCTCCCATTTGATCCGTAGGCCTTCTTTGGACCAAGTTCGTCTCGTTCGTCCATCTTCGTCCTCCCATTTGATCCCTAGGCCTTCTTTGGACCAAGTTCGTCTCGTTCGTCCATCTTCGTCCTCCTATTTGATCCGTAGGCCTTCTTTGGACCAAGTTCGTCTCGTTCGTCCATCTTCGTCCTCCCATTTGATCCGTAGGCCTTCTTTGGACCAAGTTCGTCTCGTTCGTCCATCTTCGTCCTCCCATTTGATCCGTAGGCCTTCTTTGGACCAAGTTCGTCTCGTTCGTCCATCTTCGTCCTCCCATTTGATCCCTAGGCCTTCTTTGGACCAAGTTCGTCTCGTTCGTCCATCTTCGTCCTCCCATTTGATCCCTAGGCCTTCTTTGGACCAAGTTCGTCTCGTTCGTCCATCTTCGTCCTCCTATTTGATCCGTAGGCCTTCTTTGGACCAAGTTCGTCTCGTTCGTCCATCTTCGTCCTCCCATTTGATCCGTAGGCCTTCTTTGGACCAAGTTCGTCTCGTTCGTCCATCTTCGTCCTCCCATTTGATCCGTTGGCCTTCTTTGGACCAAGTTCGTCTCGTTCGTCCATCTTCGTCCTCCCATTTGATCCGTAGGCCTTCTTTGGACCAAGTTCGTCTCGTTCGTCCATCTTCGTCCTCCCATTTGATCCCTAGGCCTTCTTTTGACCAAGTTCGTCTCGTTCGTCCATCTTTGTCCTCCCATTTGCTCCGTAGGCCTTCTTTGTACTATGTTCGCCTCGTTCGTCCATCTTCGTCCTCCCATTTGATCCCTAGGCCTTCTTTGGACCAAGCTCGTCTCGTTCGTCCATCTTCGTCCTCCCATTTGATCAGTTGGCCTTCTTTGGACCAAGTTCGTCTCGTTCGTCCATCTTCGTCCTCCCATTTGATCCGTTGGCCTTCTTTGGACCAAGTTCGTCCCGTTCGTCCATCTTCGTCCTCCCATTTGCTCCGTAGGCCTTCTTTGGACCAAGTTCGCCTCGTTCGTCCATCTTCGTCCTCCCATTTGATCCATAGGCCTTCTTTGGACCAAGTTCGCCTCGTTCGTCCATCTTCGTCCTCCCATTTGATCCGTTGGGCTTCTTTGGACCATGTTCGTCTCGTTCGTCCATCTTCGTCCTCCCATTTGCTCCGTAGGCCTTCTTTTTACCATGTTTGTCTCGTTCGTCCATCTTCGTCCTCCCATTTGATCCCTAGGCCTTCTTTGGACCAAGTTCGTCTTGTTCTACCACCTTCGTCCTCCCATTTGATCCGTTGGAATTCTTTGGACCAAGTTTGTCTCGTTCGTCCATCTTCGTCCTCCCATTTGATCCGTTGGCCTTCTTTGGACCAAGTTCGTCTCGTTCGTCCATCTTCGTCCTCCCATTGGATCCGTTGGCCTTCTTTGGACAATGTTCGTCTCAATCGTCCATCTTCCTCCTCCGATTTGATCCGTAGGCCTTCTTTGGACCAAGTTCGTCTCGTTCGTCCATCTTCGTCCTCCCATTTGATCCCTAGGCCTTCTTTGGACCAAGTTCGTCTCGTTCGTCCACCTTCGTCCTCCCATTTGATCCGTTGGGCTTCTTTGGACCAAGTTCGTCGCGTTCGTCCATCTTCGTCCTCCCATTTGATCCCTAGGCCTTCTTTGGACCAAGTTCGTCCCGTTCGTCCATCTTCGTCCTCCCATTTGCTCCGTAGGCATTCTTTGGACCAAGTTCGACTCGTGCATCCATCTTCGTCGTCCCATTTGATCCCTAGGCCTTCTTTGGACCAATTTCGTCTCGTTCGTCCATCTTCGTCCTCCCATTTGATCCCTAGGCCTTCTTTGGACCAAGTTCGTCTCGTTCGTCCTCCCATTTGATCCCTAGGCCTTCTTTGGACCAAGCTCGTCTCGTTCGTCCATCTTCGTCCTCCCATTTGATCCGTTGGCTTTCTTTGGACCATGTTCGTCTCGTTCGTCCATCTTTGTCCTCCCATTTGATCCGTAGGCCTTCTTTGGACCATGTTCGTCTCGTTCGTCCATCTTCGTCCTCCCATTTGATCCCTAGGCCTTCTTTGGACCAAGTTCGTCTCGTTCGTCCATCTTCGTCCTCCCATTTGCTCCGTAGGCCTTCTTTTTACCATGTTTGTCTCGTTCGTCCATCTTCGTCCTCCCATTTGATCCGTAGGCCTTCTTTGGACCAAGTTCGCCTCGTTCCTCCATCTTCGTCCTCCCATTTGATCCGTTGGCCTTCTTTGGACCAAGTTCGTCTCGTTCGTCCATCTTCGTCCTCCCATTTGATCCGCAGGCCTTCTTTGGACCAATTTCGTCTCGTTCGTCCATCTTCGTCCTCCCATTTGATCCGTAGGCCTTCTTTGGACCAAGTTCGTCTCGTTCGTCCATCTTCGTCCTCCCATTTGATCCCTAGGCCTTCTTTGGACCAAGTTCGTCTCGTTCGTCCATCTTCGTCCTCCTATTTGATCCGTAGGCCTTCTTTGGACCAAGTTCGTCTCGTTCGTCCATCTTCGTCCTCCCATTTGATCCGTAGGCCTTCTTTGGACCAAGTTCGTCTCGTTCGTCCATCTTCGTCCTCCCATTTGATCCGTAGGCCTTCTTTGGACCAAGTTCGTCTCGTTCGTCCATCTTCGTCCTCCCATTTGATCCGTTGGCCTTCTTTGGACCAAGTTCGTCTCGTTCGTCCATCTTCGTCCTCCCATTTGATCCGTAGGCCTTCTTTGGACCAAGTTCGTCTCGTTCGTCCATCTTCGTCCTCCCATTTGATCCCTAGGCCTTCTTTTGACCAAGTTCGTCTCGTTCGTCCATCTTCGTCCTCCCATTTGCTCCGTAGGCCTTCTTTGTACTAAGTTCGCCTCGTTCGTCCATCTTCGTCCTCCCATTTGATCCCTAGGCCTTCTTTGGACCAAGCTCGTCTCGTTCGTCCATCTTCGTCCTCCCATTTGATCAGTTGGCCTTCCTTGGACCAAGTTCATCTCGTTCATCCATCTTCGTCCTCCCATTTGATCCGTTGGGCTTCTTTGGACCAAGTTCGTCCCGTTCGTCCATCTTCGTCCTCCCATTTGCTCCGTAGGCCTTCTTTGGACCAAGTTCGCCTCGTTCGTCCATCTTCGTCCTCCCATTTGATCCGTAGGCCTTCTTTGGACCAAGTTCGCCTCGTTCGTCCATCTTCGTCCTCCCATTTGATCCCTAGGCCTTCTTTGGACCAAGTTCGTCTCGTTCGTCCATCTTCGTCCTCCCATTTGATCCCTTGGCCTTCTTTGGACCAAGTTCGCCTCGTTCGTCCATCTTCGTCCTCCCATTTGATCCGTAGGCCTTCTTTGGACCAAGTTCGCCTCGTTCCTCCATCTTCGTCCTCCCATTTGATCCGTTGGCCTTCTTTGGACCAAGTTCGTCTCGTTCGTCCATCTTCGTCCTCCCATTTGATCCGCAGGCCTTCTTTGGACCAATTTCGTCTCGTTCGTCCATCTTCGTCCTCCCATTTGATCCGTAGGCCTTCTTTGGACCAAGTTCGTCTCGTTCGTCCATCTTCGTCCTCCTATTTGATCCGTAGGCCTTCTTTGGACCAAGTTCGTCTCGTTCGTCCATCTTCGTCCTCCCATTTGATCCGTAGGCCTTCTTTGGACCAAGTTCGTCTCGTTCGTCCATCTTCGTCCTCCCATTTGATCCGTAGGCCTTCTTTGGACCAAGTTCGTCTCGTTCGTCCATCTTCGTCCTCCCATTTGATCCGTTGGCCTTCTTTGGACCAAGTTCGTCTCGTTCGTCCATCTTCGTCCTCCCATTTGATCCGTAGGCCTTCTTTGGACCAAGTTCGTCTCGTTCGTCCATCTTCGTCCTCCCATTTGATCCCTAGGCCTTCTTTTGACCAAGTTCGTCTCGTTCGTCCATCTTCGTCCTCCCATTTGCTCCGTAGGCCTTCTTTGTACTAAGTTCGCCTCGTTCGTCCATCTTCGTCCTCCCATTTGATCCCTAGGCCTTCTTTGGACCAAGCTCGTCTCGTTCGTCCATCTTCGTCCTCCCATTTGATCAGTTGGCCTTCCTTGGACCAAGTTCATCTCGTTCGTCCATCTTCGTCCTCCCATTTGATCCGTTGGGCTTCTTTGGACCAAGTTCGTCCCGTTCGTCCATCTTCGTCCTCCCATTTGCTCCGTAGGCCTTCTTTGGACCAAGTTCGCCTCGTTCGTCCCATTTGATCCGTAGGCCTTCTTTGGACCAAGTTCGCCTCGTTCGTCCATCTTCGTCCTCCCATTTGATCCCTAGGCCTTCTTTGGACCAAGTTCGTCTCGTTCGTCCATCTTCGTCCTCCCATTTGATCCCTTGGCCTTCTTTGGACCAAGTTCGCCTCGTTCGTCCATCTTCGTCCTCCCATTTGATCCCTAGGCCTTCTTTTGACCAAGTTCGTCTCGTTCGTCCATCTTCGTCCTCCCATTTGCTCCGTAGGCCTTCTTTGTACTAAGTTCGCCTCGTTCGTACATCTTCGTCCTCCCATTTGATCCCTAGGCCTTCTTTGGACCAAGCTCGTCTCGTTCGTCCATCTTCGTCCTCCCATTTGATCCCTAGGCCTTCTTTGGACCAAGTTCGTCCCGTTCGTCCATCTTCGTCCTCCCATTTGCTCCGTAGGCCTTCTTTGGACCAAGTTCGCCTCGTGCATCCATCTTTGTCGTCCCATTTGATCCTTAGGCCTTCTTTGGACCTATTTCGTCTCGTTCGTCCATCTTCGTCCTCCCATTTGATCCCTAGGCCTTCTTTGGACCAAGTTCGTCTCGTTCGTCCTCCCATTTGATCCGTAGGCCTTCTTTGGACCAAGCTCGTCTCGTTCGTCCATCTTCGTCCTCCCATTTGATCCGTTGGCTTTCTTTGGACCATGTTCGTCTCGTTCGTCCATCTTCGTCCTCCCATTTGATCCGTAGGCCTTCTTTGGACCATGTTCGTCTCGTTCGTCCATCTTCGTCCTCCCATTTGATCCCTAGGCCTTCTTTGGACCAAGTTCGTCTCGTTCGTCCATCTTCGTCCTCCCATTTGCTCCGTAGGCCTTCTTTTTACCATGTTTGTCTCGTTCGTCCATCTTCGTCCTCCCATTTGATCCGTAGGCCTTCTTTGGACCAAGTTCGCCTCGTTCCTCCATCTTCGTCCTCCCATTTGATCCCTAGGCCTTCTTTGGACCAAGCTCGTCTCGTTCGTCCATCTTCGTCCTCCCATTTGATCCCTAGGCCTTCTTTGGACCAAGTTCGTCCCGTTCGTCCATCTTCGTCCTCCCATTTGCTCCGTAGGCCTTCTTTGGACCAAGTTCGCCTCGTGCATCCATCTTTGTCGTCCCATTTGATCCTTAGGCCTTCTTTGGACCTATTTCGTCTCGTTCGTCCATCTTCGTCCTCCCATTTGATCCCTAGGCCTTCTTTGGACCAAGTTCGTCTCGTTCGTCCTCCCATTTTATCCGTAGGCCTTCTTTGGACCAAGCTCGTCTCGTTCGTCCATCTTCGTCCTCCCATTTGATCCGTTGGCTTTCTTTGGACCATGTTCGTCTCGTTCGTCCATCTTCGTCCTCCCATTTGATCCGTAGGCCTTCTTTGGACCATGTTCGTCTCGTTCGTCCATCTTCGTCCTCCCATTTGATCCCTAGGCCTTCTTTGGACCAAGTTCGTCTCGTTCGTCCATCTTCGTCCTCCCATTTGCTCCGTAGGCCTTCTTTTTACCATGTTTGTCTCGTTCGTCCATCTTCGTCCTCCCATTTGATCCGTAGGCCTTCTTTGGACCAAGTTCGCCTCGTTCCTCCATCTTCGTCCTCCCATTTGATCCGTTGGCCTTCTTTGGACCAAGTTCGTCTCGTTCGTCCATCTTCGTCCTCCCATTTGATCCGCAGGCCTTCTTTGGACCAAGTTCGCCTCGTTCGTCCCATTTGATCCGTAGGCCTTCTTTGGACCAAGTTCGCCTCGTTCGTCCATCTTCGTCCTCCCATTTGATCCCTAGGCCTTCTTTGGACCAAGTTCGTCTCGTTCGTCCATCTTCGTCCTCCCATTTGATCCCTTGGCCTTCTTTGGACCAAGTTCGCCTCGTTCGTCCATCTTCGTCCTCCCATTTGATCCCTAGGCCTTCTTTTGACCAAGTTCGTCTCGTTCGTCCATCTTCGTCCTCCCATTTGCTCCGTAGGCCTTCTTTGTACTAAGTTCGCCTCGTTCGTACATCTTCGTCCTCCCATTTGATCCCTAGGCCTTCTTTGGACCAAGCTCGTCTCGTTCGTCCATCTTCGTCCTCCCATTTGATCCCTAGGCCTTCTTTGGACCAAGTTCGTCCCGTTCGTCCATCTTCGTCCTCCCATTTGCTCCGTAGGCCTTCTTTGGACCAAGTTCGCCTCGTGCATCCATCTTTGTCGTCCCATTTGATCCTTAGGCCTTCTTTGGACCTATTTCGTCTCGTTCGTCCATCTTCGTCCTCCCATTTGATCCCTAGGCCTTCTTTGGACCAAGTTCGTCTCGTTCGTCCTCCCATTTGATCCGTAGGCCTTCTTTGGACCAAGCTCGTCTCGTTCGTCCATCTTCGTCCTCCCATTTGATCCGTTGGCTTTCTTTGGACCATGTTCGTCTCGTTCGTCCATCTTCGTCCTCCCATTTGATCCGTAGGCCTTCTTTGGACCATGTTCGTCTCGTTCGTCCATCTTCGTCCTCCCATTTGATCCCTAGGCCTTCTTTGGACCAAGTTCGTCTCGTTCGTCCATCTTCGTCCTCCCATTTGCTCCGTAGGCCTTCTTTTTACCATGTTTGTCTCGTTCGTCCATCTTCGTCCTCCCATTTGATCCGTAGGCCTTCTTTGGACCAAGTTCGCCTCGTTCCTCCATCTTCGTCCTCCCATTTGATCCCTAGGCCTTCTTTGGACCAAGCTCGTCTCGTTCGTCCATCTTCGTCCTCCCATTTGATCCCTAGGCCTTCTTTGGACCAAGTTCGTCCCGTTCGTCCATCTTCGTCCTCCCATTTGCTCCGTAGGCCTTCTTTGGACCAAGTTCGCCTCGTGCATCCATCTTTGTCGTCCCATTTGATCCTTAGGCCTTCTTTGGACCTATTTCGTCTCGTTCGTCCATCTTCGTCCTCCCATTTGATCCCTAGGCCTTCTTTGGACCAAGTTCGTCTCGTTCGTCCTCCCATTTTATCCGTAGGCCTTCTTTGGACCAAGCTCGTCTCGTTCGTCCATCTTCGTCCTCCCATTTGATCCGTTGGCTTTCTTTGGACCATGTTCGTCTCGTTCGTCCATCTTCGTCCTCCCATTTGATCCGTAGGCCTTCTTTGGACCATGTTCGTCTCGTTCGTCCATCTTCGTCCTCCCATTTGATCCCTAGGCCTTCTTTGGACCAAGTTCGTCTCGTTCGTCCATCTTCGTCCTCCCATTTGCTCCGTAGGCCTTCTTTTTACCATGTTTGTCTCGTTCGTCCATCTTCGTCCTCCCATTTGATCCGTAGGCCTTCTTTGGACCAAGTTCGCCTCGTTCCTCCATCTTCGTCCTCCCATTTGATCCGTTGGCCTTCTTTGGACCAAGTTCGTCTCGTTCGTCCATCTTCGTCCTCCCATTTGATCCGCAGGCCTTCTTTGGACCAATTTCGTCTCGTTCGTCCATCTTCGTCCTCCCATTTGATCCGTAGGCCTTCTTTGGACCAAGTTCGTCTCGTTCGTCCATCTTCGTCCTCCCATTTGATCCCTAGGCCTTCTTTGGACCAAGTTCGTCTCGGTCGTCCATCTTCGTCCTCCTATTTGATCCGTAGGCCTTCTTTGGACCAAGTTCGTCTCGTTCGTCCATCTTCGTCCTCCCATTTGATTCGTAGGCCTTCTTTGGACCAAGTTCGTCTCGTTCGTCCATCTTCGTCCTCCCATTTGATCCGTAGGCCTTCTTTGGACCAAGTTCGTCTCGTTCGTCCATCTTCGTCCTCCCATTTGATCCGTTGGCCTTCTTTGGACCAAGTTCGTCTCGTTCGTCCATCTTCGTCCTCCCATTTGATCCGTAGGCCTTCTTTGGACCAAGTTCGTCTCGTTCGTCCATCTTCGTCCTCCCATTTGATCCCTAGGCCTTCTTTTGACCAAGTTCGTCTCGTTCGTCCATCTTCGTCCTCCCATTTGCTCCGTAGGCCTTCTTTGTACTAAGTTCGCCTCGTTCGTCCATCTTCGTCCTCCCATTTGATCCCTAGGCCTTCTTTGGACCAAGCTCGTCTCGTTCGTCCATCTTCGTCCTCCCATTTGATCAGTTGGCCTTCCTTGGACCAAGTTCATCTCGTTCGTCCATCTTCGTCCTCCCATTTGATCCGTTGGGCTTCTTTGGACCAAGTTCGTCCCGTTCGTCCATCTTCGTCCTCCCATTTGCTCCGTAGGCCTTCTTTGGACCAAGTTCGCCTCGTTCGTCCATCTTCGTCCTCCCATTTGTTCCGTATGCCTTCTTTGGACCAAGTTCGCCTCGTTCGTCCATCTTCGTCCTCCCATTTGATCCCTAGGCCTTCTTTGGACCAAGTTCGTCTCGTTCGTCCATCTTCGTCCTCCCATTTGATCCCTTGGCCTTCTTTGGTCGAAGTTCCTCTCGTTCGTCCATCTTCGTCCTCCCATTTGATCCCTAGGCCTTCTTTTGACCAAGTTCGTCTCGTTCGTCCATCTTCGTCCTCCCATTTGCTCCGTAGGCCTTCTTTGTACTAAGTTCGCCTCGTTCGTCCATCTTCGTCCTCCCATTTGATCCCTAGGCCTTCTTTGGACCAAGCTCGTCTCGTTCGTCCATCTTCGTCCTCCCATTTGATCCCTTGGCCTTCTTTGGTCGAAGTTCCTCTCGTTCGTCCATCTTCGTCCTCCCATTTGATCAGTTGGCCTTCTTTGGACCAAGTTCATCTCGTTCGTCCATCTTCGTCCTCCCATTTGATCCGTTGGCCTTCTTTGGACCAAGTTCGTCTCGTTCGTCCATCTTCGTCCTCCCATTTGACCCGTTGGGCTTCTTTGGACCAAGTTCGTCCCGTTCGTCCATCTTCGTCCTCCCATTTGCTCCGTAGGCCTTCTTTGGACCAAGTTCGCCTCGTTCGTCCATCTTCGTCCTCCCATTTGATCCGTAGGCCTTCTTTGGACCAAGTTCGCCTCGTTCGTCCAACTTCGTCCTCCCATTTGATCCCTAGGCCTTCTTTGGACCAAGTTCGTCTCGTTCGTCCATCTTCGTCCTCCCATTTGATCCCTTGGCCTTCTTTGGACGAAGTTCCTCTCGTTCGTCCATCTTCGTCCTCCCATTTGATCCGTAGGCCTTCTTTGGACCAAGTTCGTCTTGTTCTACCACCTTCGTCCTCCCATTTGATCCCTAGGCCTTGTTTGGACCAAGTTCGTCTTGTTTACCACCTTCGTCCTCCCATTTGATCCGTTGGAATTCTTTGGACCAAGTTCGTCTCGTTCGTCCATCTTCGTCCTCCCATTTGATCCGCAGGCCTTCTTTGGACCAATTTCGTCTCGTTCGTCCATCTTCGTCCTCCCATTTGATCCGTAGGCCTTCTTTGGACCAAGTTCGTCTCGTTCGTCCATCTTCGTCCTCCCATTTGATCCCTAGGCCTTCTTTGGACCAAGTTCGTCTCGTTCGTCCATCTTCGTCCTCCTATTTGATCCGTAGGCCTTCTTTGGACCAAGTTCGTCTCTTTCGTCCATCTTCGTCCTCCCATTTGATCCGTAGGCCTTCTTTGGACCAAGTTCGTCTCGTTCGTCCATCTTCGTCCTCCCATTTGATCCGTAGGCCTTCTTTGGACCAAGTTCGTCTCGTTCGTCCATCTTCGTCCTCCCATTTGATCCGTTGGCCTTCTTTGGACCAAGTTCGTCTCGTTCGTCCATCTTCGTCCTCCCATTTGATCCGTAGGCCTTCTTTGGACCAAGTTCGTCTCGTTCGTCCATCTTCGTCCTCCCATTTGATCCCTAGGCCTTCTTTTGACCAAGTTCGTCTCGTTCGTCCATCTTCGTCCTCCCATTTGCTCCGTAGGCCTTCTTTGTACTAAGTTCGCCTCGTTCGTCCATCTTCGTCCTCCCATTTGATCCCTAGGCCTTCTTTGGACCAAGCTCGTCTCGTTCGTCCATCTTCGTCCTCCCATTTGATCAGTTGGCCTTCCTTGGACCAAGTTCATCTCGTTCGTCCATCTTCGTCCTCCCATTTGATCCGTTGGGCTTCTTTGGACCAAGTTCGTCCCGTTCGTCCATCTTCGTCCTCCCATTTGCTCCGTAGGCCTTCTTTGGACCAAGTTCGCCTCGTTCGTCCATCTTCGTCCTCCCATTTGTTCCGTAGGCCTTCTTTGGACCAAGTTCGCCTCGTTCGTCCATCTTCGTCCTCCCATTTGATCCCTAGGCCTTCTTTGGACCAAGTTCGTCTCGTTCGTCCATCTTCGTCCTCCCATTTGATCCCTTGGCCTTCTTTGGTCGAAGTTCCTCTCGTTCGTCCATCTTCGTCCTCCCATTTGATCCCTAGGCCTTCTTTTGACCAAGTTCGTCTCGTTCGTCCATCTTCGTCCTCCCATTTGCTCCGTAGGCCTTCTTTGTACTAAGTTCGCCTCGTTCGTCCATCTTCGTCCTCCCATTTGATCCCTAGGCCTTCTTTGGACCAAGCTCGTCTCGTTCGTCCATCTTCGTCCTCCCATTTGATCAGTTGGCCTTCTTTGGACCAAGTTCCTCTCGTTCGTCCATCTTCGTCCTCCCATTTGATCCGTTGGCCTTCTTTGGACCAAGTTCGTCTCGTTCGTCCATCTTCGTCCTCCCATTTGATCCGTTGGGCTTCTTTGGACCAAGTTCGTCCCGTTCGTCCATCTTCGTCCTCCCATTTGCTCCGTAGGCCTTCTTTGGACCAAGTTCGCCTCGTTCGTCCATCTTCGTCCTCCCATTTGATCCGTAGGCCTTCTTTGGACCAAGTTCGCCTCGTTCGTCCAACTTCGTCCTCCCATTTGATCCCTAGGCCTTCTTTGGACCAAGTTCGTCTCGTTCGTCCATCTTCGTCCTCCCATTTGATCCCTTGGCCTTCTTTGGACGAAGTTCGTCTCGTTCGTCCATCTTCGTCCTCCCATTTGATCCCTTGGCCTTCTTTGGACGAAGTTCCTCTCGTTCGTTCATCTTCGTCCTCCCATTTGATCCGTAGGCCTTCTTTGGACCAAGTTCGTCTTGTTCTACCACCTTCGTCCTCCCAATTGATCCGTAGGCCTTCTTTGGACCAAGTTCGCCTCGTTCCTCCATCTTCGTCCTCCCATTTGATCCGTAGGCCTTCTTTGGACCAAGTTCGCCTCGTTCGTCCATCTTCGTCCTCCCATTTGATCCCTTGGCCTTCTTTGGACGAAGTTCCTCTCGTTCGTCCATCTTCGTCCTCCCATTTGATCCGTAGGCCTTCTTTGGACCAAGTTCGTCTTGTTCTACCACCTTCGTCCTCCCATTTGATCCCTAGGCCTTGTTTGGACCAAGTTCGTCTTGTTTACCACCTTCGTCCTCCCATTTGATCCGTTGGAATTCTTTGGACCAAGTTCGTCTCGTTCGTCCATCTTCGTCCTCCCATTTGATCCGCAGGCCTTCTTTGGACCAATTTCGTCTCGTTCGTCCATCTTCGTCCTCCCATTTGATCCGTAGGCCTTCTTTGGACCAAGTTCGTCTCGTTCGTCCATCTTCGTCCTCCCATTTGATCCCTAGGCCTTCTTTGGACCAAGTTCGTCTCGTTCGTCCATCTTCGTCCTCCTATTTGATCCGTAGGCCTTCTTTGGACCAAGTTCGTCTCGTTCGTCCATCTTCGTCCTCCCATTTGATCCGTAGGCCTTCTTTGGACCAAGTTCGTCTCGTTCGTCCATCTTCGTCCTCCCATTTGATCCGTAGGCCTTCTTTGGACCAAGTTCGTCTCGTTCGTCCATCTTCGTCCTCCCATTTGATCCGTTGGCCTTCTTTGGACCAAGTTCGTCTCGTTCGTCCATCTTCGTCCTCCCATTTGATCCGTAGGCCTTCTTTGGACCAAGTTCGTCTCGTTCGTCCATCTTCGTCCTCCCATTTGATCCCTAGGCCTTCTTTTGACCAAGTTCGTCTCGTTCGTCCATCTTCGTCCTCCCATTTGCTCCGTAGGCCTTCTTTGTACTAAGTTCGCCTCGTTCGTCCATCTTCGTCCTCCCATTTGATCCCTAGGCCTTCTTTGGACCAAGCTCGTCTCGTTCGTCCATCTTCGTCCTCCCATTTGATCAGTTGGCCTTCCTTGGACCAAGTTCATCTCGTTCGTCCATCTTCGTCCTCCCATTTGATCCGTTGGGCTTCTTTGGACCAAGTTCGTCCCGTTCGTCCATCTTCGTCCTCCCATTTGCTCCGTAGGCCTTCTTTGGACCAAGTTCGCCTCGTTCGTCCATCTTCGTCCTCCCATTTGTTCCGTAGGCCTTCTTTGGACCAAGTTCGCCTCGTTCGTCCATCTTCGTCCTCCCATTTGATCCCTAGGCCTTCTTTGGACCAAGTTCGTCTCGTTCGTCCATCTTCGTCCTCCCATTTGATCCCTTGGCCTTCTTTGGTCGAAGTTCCTCTCGTTCGTCCATCTTCGTCCTCCCATTTGATCCCTAGGCCTTCTTTTGACCAAGTTCGTCTCGTTCGTCCATCTTCGTCCTCCCATTTGCTCCGTAGGCCTTCTTTGTACTAAGTTCGCCTCGTTCGTCCATCTTCGTCCTCCCATTTGATCCCTAGGCCTTCTTTGGACCAAGCTCGTCTCGTTCGTCCATCTTCGTCCTCCCATTTGATCAGTTGGCCTTCTTTGGACCAAGTTCCTCTCGTTCGTCCATCTTCGTCCTCCCATTTGATCCGTTGGCCTTCTTTGGACCAAGTTCGTCTCGTTCGTCCATCTTCGTCCTCCCATTTGATCCGTTGGGCTTCTTTGGACCAAGTTCGTCCCGTTCGTCCATCTTCGTCCTCCCATTTGCTCCGTAGGCCTTCTTTGGACCAAGTTCGCCTCGTTCGTCCATCTTCGTCCTCCCATTTGATCCGTAGGCCTTCTTTGGACCAAGTTCGCCTCGTTCGTCCAACTTCGTCCTCCCATTTGATCCCTAGGCCTTCTTTGGACCAAGTTCGTCTCGTTCGTCCATCTTCGTCCTCCCATTTGATCCCTTGGCCTTCTTTGGACGAAGTTCGTCTCGTTCGTCCATCTTCGTCCTCCCATTTGATCCCTTGGCCTTCTTTGGACGAAGTTCCTCTCGTTCGTTCATCTTCGTCCTCCCATTTGATCCGTAGGCCTTCTTTGGACCAAGTTCGTCTTGTTCTACCACCTTCGTCCTCCCAATTGATCCGTAGGCCTTCTTTGGACCAAGTTCGCCTCGTTCCTCCATCTTCGTCCTCCCATTTGATCCGTAGGCCTTCTTTGGACCAAGTTCGCCTCGTTCCTCCATCTTCGTCCTCCCATTTGATCAGTTGGCCTTCTTTGGACCAAGTTCGTCTCGTTCGTCCATCTTCGTCCTCCCATTTGCTCCGTAGGCCTTCTTTGGACCAAGTTCGCCTCGTTCGTCCATCTTCGTCCTCCCATTTGATCCCTAGGCCTTCTTTGGACCAATTTCGTCTCGTTCGTCCATCTTCGTCCTCCCATTTGATCCCGTAGGCCTTCTTTGGACCAAGTTCGTCCCGTTCGTCCATATTTGTCCTCCCATTTGCTACGTAGGCCTTCTTTGGACCAAGTTCGTCTCGTTCATCCATCTTCGTCCTCCCATTTGATCCGTAGGCCTTCTTTGGACCAAGTTCGTCTTGTTCTACCACCTTCGTCCTCCCATTTGATCCGTTGGAATTCTTTGGACCAAGTTTGTCTCGTTCGTCCATCTTCGTCCTCCCATTTGATCCGTAGGCCTTCTTTGGACCAAGTTCGTCTCGTTCGTCCATCTTCGTCCTCCCATTTGATCCGTAGGCCTTCTTTGGACCAAGTTCGTCTCGTTCGTCCATCTTCGTCCTCCCATTTGATCCCTAGGCCTTCTTTTGACCAAGTTCGTCTCGTTCGTCCATCTTCGTCCTTCCATTTGCTCTGTAGGCCTTCTTTGTACTAAGTTCGCCTCGTTCGTCCATCTTCGTCCTCCCATTTGATCCCTAGGCCTTTTGTGGACCAATCTCGTCTCGTTCGTCCATCTTCATCCTCCCATTTGATCAGTTGGCCTTCTTTGGACCAAGTTCGTCTCGTTCGTCCATCTTCGTCCTCCCATTTGATCCGTTGGGCTTCTTTGGACCAAGTTCGTCTCGTTCGTCCATCTTCGTCCTCCCATTTGATCCCTAGGCCTTCTTTGGACCAAGTTCGTCTCGTTCGTCCACCTTCGTCCTCCCATTTGATCCGTTGGGCTTCTTTGGACCAAGTTCGTCGCGTTCGTCCATCTTCGTCCTCCCATTTGATCCCTAGGCCTTCTTTGGACCAAGTTCGTCCCGTTCGTCCATCTTCGTCCTCCCATTTGCTCCGTAGGCCTTCTTTGGACCAAGTTCGCCTCGTGCATCCATCTTCGTCCTTCCATTTGATCCCTAGGCCTTCTTTGGACCAATTTCGTCTCGTTCGTCCATCTTCGTCCTCCCATTTGATCCCTAGGCCTTCTTTGGACCAAGTTCGTCTCGTTCGTCCTCCCATTTGATCCCTAGGCCTTCTTCGGACCAAGCTCGTCTCGTTCGTCCATCTTCGTCCTCCCATTTGATCCGTAGGCCTTCTTTGGACCATGTTCGTCTCGTTCGTCCATCTTCGTCCTCCCATTTGCTCCGTAGGCCTTCTTTTTACCATGTTGGTCTCGTTCGTCCATCTTCGTCCTCCCATTCGATCCGTAGGCCTTCTTTGGACCAAGTTCGCCTCGTTCCTCCATCTTCGTCCTCCCATTTGATCCGTTGGCCTTCTTTGGACCAAGTTCGTCTCGTTCGTCCATCTTCGTCCTCCCATTTGATCCGCAGGCCTTCTTTGGACCAATTTCGTCTCGTTCGTCCATCTTCGTCCTCCCATTTGATCCCTAGGCCTTCTTTGGACCAAGTTCGTCTCGTTCGTCCATCTTCGTCCTCCCATTTGATCCGTAGGCCTTCTTTGGACCAAGTTCGTCTCGTTCGTCCATCTTCGTCCTCCCATTTGATCCGTAGGCCTTCTTTGGACCAAGTTCGTCTCGTTCGTCCATCTTTGTCCTCCCATTTGATCCGTAGGCCTTCTTTGGACCAAGTTCGTCTCGTTCGTCCATCTTCGTCCTCCCATTTGATCCGTAGGCCTTCTTTGGACCAAGTTCGTCTCGTTCGTCCATCTTCGTCCTCCCATTTGATCCGTTGGCCTTCTTTGGACCAAGTTCGTCTCGTTCGTCCATCTTCGTCCTCCCATTTGATCCCTAGGCTTTCTTTGGACCAAGTTCGTCTCGTTCGTCCATCTTCGTCCTCCCATTTGATCCCTAGGCCTTCTTTTGACCAAGTTCGTCTCGTTCGTCCATCTTCGTCCTCCCATTTGCTCCGTAGGCCTTCTTTGTACTAAGTTCGCCTCGTTCGTCCAACTTCGTCCTCCCATTTGATCCCTAGGCCTTCTTTGGACCAAGCTCGTCTCGTTCATCCATCTTCGTCCTCCCGTTTGATCAGTTGGCCTTCTTTGGACCAAGTTCATCTCGTTCGTCCATCTTCGTCCTCCCATTTGATCCGTTGGCCTTCTTTGGACCAAGTTCGTCGCGTTCGTCCATCTTCGTCCTCCCATTTGATCCGTTGGGCTTCTTTGGACCAAGTTCGTCCCGTTCGTCCATCTTCGTCCTCCCATTTGCTCCGTAGGCCTTCTTTGGACCAAGTTCGCCTCGTTCGTCCATCTTCGTCCTCCCATTTGATCCGTAGGCCTTCTTTGGACCAAGTTCGCCTCGTTCGTCCATCTTCGTCCTCGCATTTGATCCCTAGGCCTTCTTTGGACCAAGTTCGTCTCGTTCGTCCTCCCATTTGATCCCTTGGCCTTCTTTGGACGAAGTTCCTCTCGTTCGTCCATCTTCGTCCTCCCATTTGATCCGTTGGCCTTCTTTGGACCAAGTTCGCCTCGTTCGTCCATCTTCGTCCTCCCATTTGATCCGTAGGCCTTCTTTGGACCAAGTTCGTCTTGTTCTACCACCTTCGTCCTCCCATTTGATCCGTTGGAATTCTTTGGACCAAGTTTGTCTCGTTCGTCCATCTTCGTCCTCCCATTTGATCCGTTGGCCTACTTTGGACCAAGTTCGCCTCGTTTGTCCATCTTCGTCCTCCCATTTGATCCGTTGGCCTTCTTTGGACCATGTTCGTCTCGTTCGTCCATCTTCCTCCTCCGATTTGATCCGTAGGCCTTCTTTGGACCAAGTTCGTCTCGTTCGTCCATCTTCGTCCTCCCATTTGATCCTTAGGCCTTCTTTGGACCAAGTTCGTCTCGTTCGTACATCTTCGTCCTCCCATTTGATCCGTTGGGCTTCTTTGGACCAAGTTCGTCTCGTTCGTCCATCTTCGTCCTCCCATTTGATCCCTAGACCTTCTTTGGACCATGTTTGTCCCGTTCGTCCATCTTCGTCCTCCCATTTGCTCCGTAGGCCTTCTTTTTACCATGTTTGTCTCGTTCGTCCATCTTCGTCCTCCCATTCGATCCGTAGGCCTTCTTTGGACCAAGTTCGCCTCGTTCCTCCATCTTCGTCCTCCCATTTGATCCGTTGGCCTTCTTTGGACCAAGTTCGTCTCGTTCGTCCATCTTCGTCCTCCCATTTGATCCGCAGGCCTTCTTTGGACCAATTTCGTCTCGTTCGTCCATCTTCGTCCTCCCATTTGATCCCTAGACCTTCTTTGGACCAAGTTCGTCTCGTTCGTCCATCTTCGTCCTCCCATTTGATCCCTAGGCCTTCTTTGGACCAAGTTCGTCTCGTTCGTCCATCTTCGTCCTCCCATTTGATCCGTAGGCCTTCTTTGGACCAAGTTCGTCTCGTTCGTCCATCTTCGTCCTCCCATTTGATCCGTAGGCCTTCTTTGGACCAAGTTCGTCTCGTTCGTCCATCTTCGTCCTCCCATTT
The DNA here is from genome assembly GCA_030159175.1 of Glycyrrhiza uralensis. Taxonomy (NCBI): domain Eukaryota; kingdom Viridiplantae; phylum Streptophyta; class Magnoliopsida; order Fabales; family Fabaceae; genus Glycyrrhiza; species Glycyrrhiza uralensis. The sequence goes on from BRZY01000002.1 coordinate 18,273,946, forward strand.
GATCCGTTGGCCTTCTTTGGACCAAGTTCGTCTCGTTCGTCCATCTTCGTCCTCCCATTTGATCCCTAGGCTTTCTTTGGTCCAAGTTCGTCTCGTTCGTCCATCTTCGTCCTCCCATTTGATCCCTAGGCCTTCTTTTGACCAAGTTCGTCTCGTTCGTCCATCTTCGTCCTCCCATTTGCTCCGTAGGCCTTCTTTGTACTAAGTTCGCCTCGTTCGTCCATCTTCGTCCTCCCATTTGATCCCTAGGCCTTCTTTGGACCAAGCTCGTCTCGTTCGTCCATCTTCGTCCTCCCGTTTGATCAGTTGGCCTTCTTTGGACCAAGTTCATCTCGTTCGTCCATCTTCGTCCTCCCATTTGATCCGTTGGCCTTCTTTGGACCAAGTTCGTCGCGTTCGTCCATCTTCGTCCTCCCATTTGATCCGTTGGGCTTCTTTGGACCAAGTTCGTCCCGTTCGTCCATCTTCGTCCTCCCATTTGCTCCGTAGGCCTTCTTTGGACCAAGTTCGCCTCGTTCGTCCATCTTCGTCCTCCCATTTGATCCGTAGGCCTTCTTTGGACCAAGTTCGCCTCGTTCGTCCATCTTCGTCCTCGCATTTGATCCCTAGGCCTTCTTTGGACCAAGTTCGTCTCGTTCGTCCATCTTCGTCCTCCCATTTGATCCCTTGGCCTTCTTTGGACGAAGTTCCTCTCGTTCGTCCATCTTCGTCCTCCCATTTGATCCGTTGGCCTTCTTTGGACCAAGTTTGCCTCGTTCGTCCATCTTCGTCCTCCCATTTGATCCGTAGGCCTTCTTTGGACCAAGTTCGTCTTGTTCTACCACCTTCGTCCTCCCATTTGATCCGTTGGAATTCTTTGGACCAAGTTTGGCTCGTTCGTCCATCTTCATCCTCCCAATTGATCCGTAGGCCTTCTTTGGACCAAGTTCGCCTCGTTCCTCCATCTTCGTCCTCCCATTTGATCCGTAGGCCTTCTTTGGACCAAGTTCGCCTCGTTCCTCCATCTTCGTCCTCCCATTTGATCAGTTGGCCTTCTTTGGACCAAGTTCGTCTCGTTCGTCCATCTTCGTCCTCCCATTTGCTCCGTAGGCCTTCTTTGGACCAAGTTCGCATCGTTCGTCCATCTTCGTCCTCCCATTTGATCCCTAGGCCTTCTTTGGACTAATTTCGTCTCGTTCGTCCATCTTCGTCCACCCATTTGATCCCGTAGGCCTTCTTTGGACCAAGTTCGTCCCGTTCGTCCATATTTGTCCTCCCATTTGCTCCGTAGGCCTTCTTTGGACCAAGTTCGTCTCGTTCATCCATCTTCGTCCTCCCATTTGATCCGTAGGCCTACTATGGACCAAGTTCGTCTTGTTCTACCACCTTCGTCCTCCCATTTGATCCGTTGGAATTCTTTGGACCAAGTTTGTCTCGTTCGTCCATCTTCGTCCTCCCATTTGATCCGTTGGCCTACTTTGGACCAAGTTCGCCTCGTTTGTCCATCTTCGTCCTCCCATTTGATCCGTTGGCCTTCTTTGGACCTTGTTCGTCTCGTTCGTCCATCTTCCTCCTCCGATTTGATCCGTAGGCCTTCTTTGGACCAAGTTCGTCTCGTTCGTCCATCTTCGTCCTCCCATTTGATCCTTACGCCTTCTTTGGACCAAGTTCGTCTCGTTCGTCCATCTTCGTCCTCCCATTTGATCCGTTGGGCTTCTTTGGACCAAGTTCGTCTCGTTCGTCCATCTTCGTCCTCCCATTTGATCCCTAGACCTTCTTTGGACCATGTTTGTCCCGTTCGTCCATCTTCGTCCTCCCATTTGCTCCGTAGGCCTTCTTTGGACCAAGTTCGCCTCGTTCGTCCATCTTCGTCCTAAAATTTGATCCCTAGGCCTTCTTTGGACACAGCTCGTCTCGTTCGTCCATCTTCGTCCTCCCATTTGATCCGTTGGCTTTCTTTGGACCATGTTCGTCTCGTTCTTCCATCTTCGTCCTCCCATTTGATCCGTAGGCCTTCTTTGGACCATGTTCGTCTCGTTCGTCCATCTTCGTCCTCCCATTTGATCCCTAGGCCTTCTTTGGACCAAGTTCGTCTCGTTCGTCCATCTTCGTCCTCCCATTTGCTCCGTAGGCCTTCTTTTTACCATGTTTGTCTCGTTCGTCCATCTTCGTCCTCCCATTTGATCCGTTGGCCTTCATTGGACCAAGTTCGTCTCGTTCGTCCATCTTCGTCCTCCCATTTGATCCGTAGGCCTTCTTTGGACCAATTTCGTCTCGTTCGTCCATCTTCGTCCTCCCATTTGATCCCTAGGCCTTCTTTGGACCAAGTTCGTCTCGTTCGTCCATCTTCGTCCTCCCATTTGATCCCTAGGCCTTCTTTGGACGAAGTTCCTCTCGTTCGTCCATCTTCGTCCTCCCATTTGATCCGTAGGCCTTCTTTGGACCAAGTTTGCCTCGTTCGTCCATCTTCGTCCTCCCATTTGATCCCTAGGCCTTCTTTGGACGAAGCTCGTCTTGTTCTACCACCTTCGTCCTCCCATTTGATCAGTTGGCCTTCTTTGGACCAAGTTCGCCTCGTTCGTCCATCTTCGTCCTCCCATTTGATCCCTAGGCCTTCTTTGGACCAAGTTCGCATCGTTCGTCCATCTTCGTCCTCCCATTTGATCCCTAGGCCTTCTTTGGACTAATTTCGTCTCGTTCGTCCATCTTCGTCCACCCATTTGATCCCGTAGGCCTTCTTTGGACCAAGTTCGTCCCGTTCGTCCATATTTGTCCTCCCATTTGCTCCGTAGGCCTTCTTTTGACCAAGTTCGTCTCGTTCATCCATCTTCGTCCTCCCATTTGATCCGTTGGAATTCTTTGGACCAAGTTTGTCTCGTTCGTCCATCTTCGTCCTCCCATTTGATCCGTAGGCCTTCTTTGGACCAAGTTTGTCTCGTTCGTCCATCTTCGTCCTCCCATTTGATCCGTTGGCCTACTTTGGACCAAGTTCGCCTCGTTTGTCCATCTTCGTCCTCCCATTTGATCCGTTGGCCTTCTTTGGACCATGTTCGTCTCGTTCGTCCATCTTCCTCCTCCGATTTGATCCGTAGGCCTTCTTTGGACCAAGTTCGTCTCGTTCGTCCATCTTCGTCCTCCCATTTGATCCTTACGCCTTCTTTGGACCAAGTTCGTCTCGTTCGTCCATCTTCGTCCTCCCATTTGATCCGTTGGGCTTCTTTGGACCAAGTTCGTCTCGTTCGTCCATCTTCGTCCTCCCATTTGATCCCTAGACCTTCTTTGGACCATGTTTGTCCCGTTCGTCCATCTTCGTCCTCCCATTTGCTCCGTAGGCCTTCTTTGGACCAAGTTCGCCTCGTTCGTCCATCTTCGTCCTACCATTTGATCCCTAGGCCTTCTTTGGACCCAGCTCGTCTCGTTCGTCCATCTTCGTCCTCCCATTTGATCCGTTGGCTTTCTTTGGACCATGTTCGTCTCGTTCTTCCATCTTCGTCCTCCCATTTGATCCGTAGGCCTTCTTTGGACCATGTTCGTCTCGTTCGTCCATCTTCGTCCTCCCATTTGATCCCTAGGCCTTCTTTGGACCAAGTTCGTCTCGTTCGTCCATCTTCGTCCTCCCATTTGCTCCGTAGGCCTTCTTTTTACCATGTTTGTCTCGTTCGTCCATCTTCGTCCTCCCATTTGATCCGTTGGCCTTCATTGGACCAAGTTCGTCTCGTTCGTCCATCTTCGTCCTCCCATTTGATCCGTAGGCCTTCTTTGGACCAATTTCGTCTCGTTCGTCCATCTTCGTCCTCCCATTTGATCCCTAGGCCTTCTTTGGACCAAGTTCGTCTCGTTCGTCCATCTTCGTCCTCCCATTTGATCCCTAGGCCTTCTTTGGACCAAGTTCGTCTCGTTCGTCCATCTTCGTCCTCCCATTTGCTCCGTAGGCCTTCTTTGGACCAAGTTCGCCTCGTTCGTCCATCTTCGTCCTCCCATTTGATCCCTAGGCCTTCTTTGGACGAAGCTCGTCTCGTTCGTCCATCTTCGTCCTCCCATTTGATCAGTTGGCCTTCTTTGGACCAAGTTCGTCTCGTTCGTCCATCTTCGTCCTCCCATTTGATCCGTTGGCCTTCTTTGGACCAAGTTCGTCCCGTTCGTCCATCTTCGTCCTCCCATTTGCTCCGTAGGCCTTCTTTGGACCAAGTTCACCTCTTTCGTCCATCTTTGTCCTCCCATTTGATCCGTAGGCCTTCTTTGGACCAAGTTCGCCTCGTTCGTCCATCTTCGTCCTCCCATTTGATCCCTAGGCCTTCTTTGGACCAAGTTCGTCTCGTTCGTCCATCTTCGTCCTCCCATTTGATCCCTAGGCCTTCTTTGGACCAAGTTCCTCTCGTTCGTCCATCTTCGTGCTCCCATTTGATCCGTTGGCCTTCTTTGGACCAAGTTCGTCTCGTTCGTCCATCTTCGTCCTCCAATTTGATCCGTATGCCTTCTTTGGACCAAGTTCGTCTTGTTCTACCACCTTCGTCCTCCCATTTGATCCGTTGGAATTCTTTGGACCAAGTTTGTCTCGTTCGTCCATCTTCGTCCTCCCATTTGATCCGTAGGCCTTCTTTGGACCAAGTTCGCCTCGTTCCTCCATCTTCGTCCTCCCATTTGATCAGTTGGCCTTCTTTGGACCAAGTTCGTCTCGTTCGTCCATCTTCGTCCTCCCATTTGCTCCGTAGGCCTTCTTTGGACCAAGTTCGCCTCGTTCGTCCATCTTCGTCCTCCCATTTGATCCCTAGGCCTTCTTTGGACGAAGCTCGTCTCGTTCGTCCATCTTCGTCCTCCCATTTGATCAGTTGGCCTTCTTTGGACCAAGTTCGTCTCGTTCGTCCATCTTCGTCCTCCCATTTGATCCGTTGGCCTTCTTTGGACCAAGTTCGTCCCGTTCGTCCATCTTCGTCCTCCCATTTGCTCCGTAGGCCTTCTTTGGACCAAGTTCACCTCTTTCGTCCATCTTTGTCCTCCCATTTGATCCGTAGGCCTTCTTTGGACCAAGTTCGCCTCGTTCGTCCATCTTCGTCCTCCCATTTGATCCCTAGGCCTTCTTTGGACCAAGTTCGTCTCGTTCGTCCATCTTCGTCCTCCCATTTGATCCCTAGGCCTTCTTTGGACCAAGTTCCTCTCGTTCGTCCATCTTCGTGCTCCCATTTGATCCGTTGGCCTTCTTTGGACCAAGTTCGTCTCGTTCGTCCATCTTCGTCCTCCAATTTGATCCGTATGCCTTCTTTGGACCAAGTTCGTCTTGTTCTACCACCTTCGTCCTCCCATTTGATCCGTTGGAATTCTTTGGACCAAGTTTGTCTCGTTCGTCCATCTTCGTCCTCCCATTTGATCCGTAGGCCTTCTTTGGACCAAGTTCGCCTCGTTCCTCCATCTTCGTCCTCCCATTTGATCAGTTGGCCTTCTTTGGACCAAGTTCGTCTCGTTCGTCCATCTTCGTCCTCCCATTTGCTCCGTAGGCCTTCTTTGGACCAAGTTCGCCTCGTTCGTCCATCTTCGTCCTCCCATTTGATCCCTAGGCCTTCTTTGGACCAATTTCGTCTCGTTCGTCCATCTTCGTCCTCCCATTTGATCCCTAGGCCTTCTTTGGACCAAGCTCGTCTCGTTCGTCCATCTTCGTCCTCCCATTTGATCCGTTGGCTTTCTTTGGACCATGTTCGTCTCATTCGTCCTTCTTCGTCCTCCCATTTGATCCGTAGGCCTTCTTTGGACCATGTTCGTCTCGTTCGTCCATCTTCGTCCTCCCATTTGATCCCTAGGCCTTCTTTGGACCAAGTTCGTCCCGTTCGTCCATCTTCGTCCTCCCATTTGATCCCTAGGCCTTCTTTGGACCAAGTTCGTCCCGTTCGTCCATCTTCGCCCTCCCATTTGCTCTGTAGGCCTTCTTTGGACCAAGTTCGCCTCGTTCGTCCATATTCGTCCTCCCATTTGCTCCGTAGGCCTTCTTTGGACCAAGTTCGCCTCGTTCGTCCATATTCGTCCTCCCATTTGATCCGTAGGCCTTCTTTGGACCAAGTTCGCCTCGTTCGTCCATCTTCGTCCTCCCATTTGATCCCTAGGCCTTCTTTGGACCAAGTTCGTCTCGTTCGTCCATCTTCGTCCTCCCATTTGATCCCTTGGCCTTCTTTGGACGAAGTTCCTCTCGTTCGTCCATCTTCGTCCTCCCATTTGATCCGTTGGCTTTCTTTGGACCATGTTCGTCTCGTTCGTCCTTCTTCGTCCTCCCATTTGATCCGTAGGCCTTCTTTGGACCATGTTCGTCTCGTTCGTCCATCTTCGTCCTCCCATTTGATCCGTAGGCCTTCTTTGGACCATGTTCGTCTCGTTCGTCCATCTTCGTCCTCCCATTTGATCCCTAGGCCTTCTTTGGACCAAGTTCGTCTCGTTCGTCCATCTTCGTCCTCCCATTTGCTCCGTAGGCCTTCTTTTTACCATGTTTGTCTCGTTCGTCCATCTTCGTCCTCCCATTTGATCCGTTGGCCTTCATTGGACCAAGTTCGTCTCGTTCGTCCATCTTCGTCCTCCCATTTGATCCGTAGGCCTTCTTTGGACCAATTTCGTCTCGTTCGTCCATCTTCGTCCTCCCATTTGATCCCTAGGCCTTCTTTGGACCAAGTTCGTCTCGTTCGTCCATCTTCGTCCTCCCATTTGATCCCTAGGCCTTCTTTGGACCAAGTTCGTCTCGTTCGTCCATCTTCGTCCTCCCATTTGCTCCGTAGGCCTTCTTTGGACCAAGTTCGCCTCGTTCGTCCATCTTCGTCCTCCCATTTGATCCCTAGGCCTTCTTTGGACGAAGCTCGTCTCGTTCGTCCATCTTCGTCCTCCCATTTGATCAGTTGGCCTTCTTTGGAAAAAGTTCGTCTCGTTCGTCCATCTTCGTCCTCCCATTTGATCCGTTGGCCTTCTTTGGACCAAGTTCGTCGCGTTCGTCCATCTTCGTCCTCCCATTTGATCCGTTGGGCTTCTTTGGACCAAGTTCGTCCCGTTCGTCCATCTTCGTCCTCCCATTTGCTCCGTAGGCCTTCTTTGGACCAAGTTCACCTCTTTCGTCCATCTTTGTCCTCCCATTTGATCCGTAGGCCTTCTTTGGACCAAGTTCGCCTCGTTCGTCCATCTTCGTCCTCCCATTTGATCCCTAGGCCTTCTTTGGACCAAGTTCGTCTCGTTCGTCCATCTTCGTCCTCCCATTTGATCCCTAGGCCTTCTTTGGACCAAGTTCCTCTCGTTCGTCCATCTTCGTGCTCCCATTTGATCCGTTGGCCTTCTTTGGACCAAGTTCGTCTCGTTCGTCCATCTTCGTCCTCCAATTTGATCCGTATGCCTTCTTTGGACCAAGTTCGTCTTGTTCTACCACCTTCGTCCTCCCATTTGATCCGTTGGAATTCTTTGGACCAAGTTTGTCTCGTTCGTCCATCTTCGTCCTCCCATTTGATCCGTAGGCCTTCTTTGGACCAAGTTCGCCTCGTTCCTCCATCTTCGTCCTCCCATTTGATCAGTTGGCCTTCTTTGGACCAAGTTCGTCTCGTTCGTCCATCTTCGTCCTCCCATTTGCTCCGTAGGCCTTCTTTGGACCAAGTTCGCCTCGTTCGTCCATCTTCGTCCTCCCATTTGATCCCTAGGCCTTCTTTGGACCAATTTCGTCTCGTTCGTCCATCTTCGTCCTCCCATTTGATCCCTAGGCCTTCTTTGGACCAAGCTCGTCTCGTTCGTCCATCTTCGTCCTCCCATTTGATCCGTTGGCTTTCTTTGGACCATGTTCGTCTCGTTCGTCCTTCTTCGTCCTCCCATTTGATCCGTAGGCCTTCTTTGGACCATGTTCGTCTCGTTCGTCCATCTTCGTCCTCCCATTTGATCCCTAGGCCTTCTTTGGACCAAGTTCGTCCCGTTCGTCCATCTTCGTCCTCCCATTTGATCCCTAGGCCTTCTTTGGACCAAGTTCGTCCCGTTCGTCCATCTTCGCCCTCCCATTTGCTCTGTAGGCCTTCTTTGGACCAAGTTCGCCTCGTTCGTCCATATTCGTCCTCCCATTTGCTCCGTAGGCCTTCTTTGGACCAAGTTCGCCTCGTTCGTCCATATTCGTCCTCCCATTTGATCCGTAGGCCTTCTTTGGACCAAGTTCGCCTCGTTCGTCCATCTTCGTCCTCCCATTTGATCCCTAGGCCTTCTTTGGACCAAGTTCGTCTCGTTCGTCCATCTTCGTCCTCCCATTTGATCCCTTGGCCTTCTTTGGACGAAGTTCCTCTCGTTCGTCCATCTTCGTCCTCCCATTTGATCCGTTGGCTTTCTTTGGACCATGTTCGTCTCGTTCGTCCTTCTTCGTCCTCCCATTTGATCCGTAGGCCTTCTTTGGACCATGTTCGTCTCGTTCGTCCATCTTCGTCCTCCCATTTGATCCCTAGGCCTTCTTTGGACCAAGTTCGTCCCGTTCGTCCATCTTCGTCCTCCCATTTGATCCCTAGGCCTTCTTTGGACCAAGTTCGTCCCGTTCGTCCATCTTCGTCCTCCCATTTGCTCTGTAGGCCTTCTTTGGACCAAGTTCGCCTCGTTCGTCCATATTCGTCCTCCCATTTGCTCCGTAGGCCTTCTTTGGACCAAGTTCGCCTCGTTCGTCCATATTCGTCCTCCCATTTGATCCGTAGGCCTTCTTTGGACCAAGTTCGCCTCGTTCGTCCATCTTCGTCCTCCCATTTGATCCCTAGGCCTTCTTTGGACCAAGTTCGTCTCGTTCGTCCATCTTCGTCCTCCCATTTGATCCCTTGGCCTTCTTTGGACGAAGTTCCTCTCGTTCGTCCATCTTCGTCCTCCCATTTGATCCGTTGGCCTTCTTTGGACCAAGTTCGCCTCGTTCCTCCATCTTCGTCCTCCCATTTGATCAGTTGGCCTTCTTTGGACCAAGTTCGTCTCGTTCGTCCATCTTCGTCCTCCCATTTGCTCCGTAGGCCTTCTTTGGACCAAGTTCGCCTCGTTCGTCCATCTTCGTCCTCCCATTTGATCCCTAGGCCTTCTTTGGACCAATTTCGTCTCGTTCGTCCATCTTCGTCCTCCCATTTGATCCCTAGGCCTTCTTTGGACCAAGTTCGTCTCGTTCGTCCTCCCATTTGATCCCTAGGCCTTCTTTGGACCAAGCTCGTCTCGTTCGTCCATCTTCGTCCTCCCATTTGATCCGTTGGCTTTCTTTGGGCCATGTTCGTCTCGTTCGTCCTTCTTCGTCCTCCCATTTGATCCGTAGGCCTTCTTTGGACCATGTTCGTCTCGTTCGTCCATCTTCGTCCTCCCATTTGATCCCTAGGCCTTCTTTGGACCAAGTTCGTCCCGTTCGTCCATCTTCGTCCTCCCATTTGATCCCTAGGCCTTCTTTGGACCAAGTTCGTCCCGTTCGTCCATCTTCGTCCTCCCATTTGCTCTGTAGGCCTTCTTTGGACCAAGTTCGCCTCGTTCGTCCATATTCGTCCTCCCATTTTCTCCGTAGGCCTTCTTTGGACCAAGTTCGCCTCGTTCGTCCATCTTCGTCCTCCCATTTGATCCCTAGGCCTTCTTTGGACCAAGTTCGTCTCGTTCGTCCATCTTCGTCCTCCCATTTGATCCCTTGGCCTTCTTTGGACGAAGTTCCTCTCGTTCGTCCATCTTCGTCCTCCCATTTGATCCGTTGGCTTTCTTTGGACCATGTTCGTCTCGTTCGTCCTTCTTCGTCCTCCCATTTGATCCGTAGGCCTTCTTTGGACCATGTTCGTCTCGTTCGTCCATCTTCGTCCTCCCATTTGATCCCTAGGCCTTCTTTGGACCAAGTTCGTCCCGTTCGTCCATCTTCGTCCTCCCATTTGATCCCTAGGCCTTCTTTGGACCAAGTTCGTCCCGTTCGTCCATCTTCGTCCTCCCATTTGCTCTGTAGGCCTTCTTTGGACCAAGTTCGCCTCGTTCGTCCATATTCGTCCTCCCATTTGCTCCGTAGGCCTTCTTTGGACCAAGTTCGCTTCGTTCGTCCATATTCGTCCTCCCATTTGATCCGTAGGCCTTCTTTGGACCAAGTTCGCCTCGTTCGTCCATCTTCGTCCTCCCATTTGATCCCTAGGCCTTCTTTGGACCAAGTTCGTCTCGTTCGTCCATCTTCGTCCTCCCATTTGATCCCTTGGCCTTCTTTGGACGAAGTTCCTCTCGTTCGTCCATCTTCGTCCTCCCATTTGATCCGTTGGCCTTCTTTGGACCAAGTTCACCTCGTTCGTCCATCTTCGTCCTCCCATTTGATCCCTAGGCCTTCTTTGGACCAAGTTCGTCTCGTTCGTCCATCTTCGTCCTCCCATTTGATCCCTAGGCCTTCTTTGGACGAAGCTCGTCTCGTTCGTCCATCTTCGTCCTCCAATTTGATCAGTTGGCCTTCTTTGGACCAAGTTCGTCTCGTTCGTCCATCTTCGTCCTCCCATTTGATCCGTTGGCCTTCTTTGGACCAAGTTCGTCGCGTTCGTCCATCTTCGTCCTCCCATTTGATCCGTTGGGCTTCTTTGGACCAAGTTCGTCCCGTTCGTCCATCTTCGTCCTCCCATTTGCTCCGTAGGCCTTCTTTGGACCAAGTTCGCCTCTTTCGTCCATCTTCGTCCTCCCATTTGATCCGTAGGCCTTCTTTGGACCAAGTTCGCCTCGTTCGTCCATCTTCGTCCTCCCATTTGATCCCTAGGCCTTCTTTGGACCAAGTTCGTCTCGTTCGTCCATCTTCGTCCTCCCATTTGATCCCTAGGCCTTCTTTGGACCAAGTTCATCTCGTTCGTCCATCTTCGTCCTCCCATTTGATCCGTTGGCCTTCTTTGGACCAAGTTCGTCGCGTTCGTCCATCTTCGTCCTCCCATTTGATCCGTAGGCCTTCTTCGGACCAAGTTCGCCTCGTTCCTCCATCTTCGTCCTCCCATTTGATCAGTTGGCCTTCTTTGGACCAAGTTCGTCTCGTTCGTCCATCTTCGTCCTCCCATTTGCTCCGTAGGCCTTCTTTGGACCAAGTTCGCCTCGTTCGTCCATCTTCGTCCTCCCATTTGATCCCTAGGCCTTGTTTGGACCAAGTTCGTCTCGTTCGTCCATCTTCGTCCTCCCATTTGCTCCGTAGGCCTTCTTTGGACCAAGTTTGCCTCGTTCGTCCATCTTCATCCTCCCATTTGATCCCTAGGCCTTCTTTGGACCAAGTTCGTCTCGTTCGTCCATCTTCGTCCTCCCATTTGATCCGTTGGGCTTCTTTGGACCATGTTCGTCTCGTTCGTCCATCTTCGTCCTCCCATTTGATCCCTAGGCCTTCTTTGGACCAAGTTCGTCTCGTTCGTCCATCTTCGTCGTCCCATTTGCTCCGTAGGCCTTCTTTTTACCATGTTTGTCTCGTTCGTCCATCTTCGTCTTCCCATTTGATCCCTAGGCCTTCTTTGGACCAAGTTCGTCTTGTTCTACCACCTTTGTCCTCCCATTTGATCCGTTGGAATTCTTTGGACCAAGTTTGTCTCGCTCGTCCATCTTCGTCCTCCCATTTGATCCGTTGGCCTTCTTTGGACCAAGTTCGTCTCGTTCGTCCATCTTCGTCCTCCTATTTGATCCGTAGGCCTTCTTTGGACCAAGTTCGTCTCGTTCGTCCATCTTCGTCCTCCCATTTGATCCCTAGGCCTTCTTTGGACCAAGTTCGTCTCGTTCGTCCATCTTCGTCCTCCCATTTGATCCGTTGGCCTTCTTTGGACCAAGTTCGTCTCGTTCGTCCATCTTCGTCCTCCCATTTGATCCGTTGGCCTTCTTTGGACCAAGTTCGTCTCGTTCGTCCATCTTCGTCCTCCCATTTGAACCGTAGGCCTTCTTTGGACCAAGTTCATCTCGTTCGTCCATCTTCGTCCTCCCATTTGATCCCTAGGCCTTCTTTGGACCAAGTTCGTCTCGTTCGTCCATCTTCGTCCTCCCATTTGCTCCGAAGGCCTTCTTTGTACTAAGTTCGCCTCGTTCGTCCATCTTCGTCCTCCCATTTGATCCTTTGGGCTTCTTTGGACCAAGTTCGTCTCGTTCGTCCATCTTCGTCCTCCCATTTGATCCGTAGGCCTTCTTTGGACCAAGTTCGTCTCGTTCGTCCATCTTCGTCCTCCCATTTGAACCGTAGGCCTTCTTTGGACCAAGTTCGTCTCGTTCGTCCATCTTCGTCCTCCCATTTGATCCCTAGGCCTTCTTTGGACCAAGTTCGTCTCGTTCGTCCATCTTCGTCCTCCCATTTGATCCCTTGGCCTTCTTTGGACGAAGTTCCTCTCGTTCGTCCTTCTTCGTCCACCCATTTGATCCGTTGGCCTTCTTTGGACCAAGTTCGTCTCGTTCGTCCATCTTCGTCCTCCCATTTGATCCGTTGGCCTTCTTTGGACCAAGTTCGTCTCGTTCGTCCATCTTCGTCCTCCCATTTGATCCGTAGGCCTTCTTTGGACCAAGTTCGTCTCGTTCGTCCATCTTCGTCCTCCCATTTGATCCCTAGGCCTTTTTTGGACCAAGTTCGTCTCGTTCGTCCATCTTCGTCCTCCCATTTGCTCCGTAGGCCTTCTTTGGACCAAGTTTGCCTCGTTCGTCCATCTTCATCCTCCCATTTGATCCCTAGGCCTTCTTTGGACCAAGTTCGTCTCGTTCGTCCATCTTCGTCCTCCCATTTGATCCGTTGGGCTTCTTTGGACCATGTTCGTCTCGTTCGTCCATCTTCGTCCTCCCATTTGATCCCTAGGCCTTCTTTGGACCAAGTTCGTCTCGTTCGTCCATCTTCGTCGTCCCATTTGCTCCGTAGGCCTTCTTTTTACCATGTTTGTCTCGTTCGTCCATCTTCGTCTTCCCATTTGATCCCTAGGCCTTCTTTGGACCAAGTTCGTCTTGTTCTACCACCTTTGTCCTCCCATTTGATCCGTTGGAATTCTTTGGGCCAAGTTTGTCTCGCTCGTCCATCTTCGTCCTCCCATTTGATCCGTTGGCCTTCTTTGGACCAAGTTCGTCTCGTTCGTCCATCTTCGTCCTCCTATTTGATCCGTAGGCCTTCTTTGGACCAAGTTCGTCTCGTTCGTCCATCTTCGTCCTCCCATTTGATCCCTAGGCCTTCTTTGGACCAAGTTCGTCTCGTTCGTCCATCTTCGTCCTCCCATTTGATCCGTTGGCCTTCTTTGGACCAAGTTCGTCTCGTTCGTCCATCTTCGTCCTCCCATTTGATCCGTTGGCCTTCTTTGGACCAAGTTCGTCTCGTTCGTCCATCTTCGTCCTCCCATTTGAACCGTAGGCCTTCTTTGGACCAAGTTCATCTCGTTCGTCCATCTTCGTCCTCCCATTTGATCCCTAGGCCTTCTTTGGACCAAGTTCGTCTCGTTCGTCCATCTTCGTCCTCCCATTTGCTCCGAAGGCCTTCTTTGTACTAAGTTCGCCTCGTTCGTCCATCTTCGTCCTCCCATTTGATCCTTTGGGCTTCTTTGGACCAAGTTCGTCTCGTTCGTCCATCTTCGTCCTCCCATTTGATCCGTAGGCCTTCTTTGGACCAAGTTCGACTCGTTCGTCCATCTTCGTCCTCCCATTTGAACCGTAGGCCTTCTTTGGACCAAGTTCGTCTCGTTCGTCCATCTTCGTCCTCCCATTTGATCCCTAGGCCTTCTTTGGACCAAGTTCGTCTCGTTCGTCCATCTTCGTCCTCCCATTTGATCCCTAGGCCTTCTTTGGACCAAGTTCGTCTCGTTCGTCCATCTTCGTCCTCCCATTTGATCCCTTGGCCTTCTTTGGACGAAGTTCCTCTCGTTCGTCCTTCTTCGTCCACCCATTTGATCCGTTGGCCTTCTTTGGACCAAGTTCGTCTCGTTCGTCCATCTTCGTCCTCCCATTTGATCCGTTGGCCTTCTTTGGACCAAGTTCGTCTCGTTTGTCCATCTTCGTCCTCCCATTTGATCCGTAGGCCTTCTTTGGACCAAGTTCGTCTCGTTCGTCCATCTTCGTCCTCCCATTTGATCCCTAGGCCTTTTTTGGACCAAGTTCGTCTCGTTCGTCCATCTTCGTCCTCCCATTTGCTCCGTAGGCCTTCTTTGGACCAAGTTCGCCTCGTTCGTCCATCTTCATCCTCCCATTTGATAACTAGGCCTTCTTTGGATCAAGTTCGTCTCGTTCGTCCATCTTCGTCCTCCCATTTGATCCGTTGGGCTTCTTTGGACCATGTTCGTCTCGTTCGTCCATCTTCGTCCTCCCATTTGATCCCTAGGCCTTTTTTGGACCAAGTTCGTCTCGTTCGTCCATCTTCGTCCTCCCATTTGCTCCGTAGGCCTTCTTTGGACCAAGTTCGCCTCGTTCGTCCATCTTCATCCTCCCATTTGATCCCTAGGCCTTCTTTGGACCAAGTTCGTCTCGTTCGTCCATCTTCGTCCTCCCATTTGCTCCGTAGGCCTTCTTTGGACCAAGTTCGCCTCGTTCGTCCATCTTCGTCCTCCCATTTGATCCCTAGGCCTTTTTTGGACCAAGTTCGTCTCGTTCGTCCATCTTCGTCCTCCCATTTGCTCCGTAGGCCTTCTTTGGACCAAGTTTGCCTCGTTCGTCCATCTTCATCCTCCCATTTGATCCCTAGGCCTTCTTTGGACCAAGTTCGTCTCGTTCGTCCATCTTCGTCCTCCCATTTGATCCGTTGGGCTTCTTTGGACCATGTTCGTCTCGTTCGTCCATCTTCGTCCTCCCATTTGATCCCTAGGCCTTCTTTGGACCAAGTTCGTCTCGTTCGTCCATCTTCGTCGTCCCATTTGCTCCGTAGGCCTTCTTTTTACCATGTTTGTCTCGTTCGTCCATCTTCGTCTTCCCATTTGATCCCTAGGCCTTCTTTGGACCAAGTTCGTCTTGTTCTACCACCTTTGTCCTCCCATTTGATCCGTTGGAATTCTTTGGACCAAGTTTGTCTCGCTCGTCCATCTTCGTCCTCCCATTTGATCCGTTGGCCTTCTTTGGACCAAGTTCGTCTCGTTCGTCCATCTTCGTCCTCCTATTTGATCCGTAGGCCTTCTTTGGACCAAGTTCGTCTCGTTCGTCCATCTTCGTCCTCCCATTTGATCCCTAGGCCTTCTTTGGACCAAGTTCGTCTCGTTCGTCCATCTTCGTCCTCCCATTTGATCCGTTGGCCTTCTTTGGACCAAGTTCGTCTCGTTCGTCCATCTTCGTCCTCCCATTTGATCCGTTGGCCTTCTTTGGACCAAGTTCGTCTCGTTCGTCCATCTTCGTCCTCCCATTTGAACCGTAGGCCTTCTTTGGACCAAGTTCATCTCGTTCGTCCATCTTCGTCCTCCCATTTGATCCCTAGGCCTTCTTTGGACCAAGTTCGTCTCGTTCGTCCATCTTCGTCCTCCCATTTGCTCCGTAGGCCTTCTTTGTACTAAGTTCGCCTCGTTCGTCCATCTTCGTCCTCCCATTTGATCCGTTGGGCTTCTTTGGACCATGTTCGTCTCGTTCGTCCATCTTCGTCCTCCCATTTGATCCCTAGGCCTTTTTTGGACCAAGTTCGTCTCGTTCGTCCATCTTCGTCCTCCCATTTGCTCCGTAGGCCTTCTTTGGACCAAGTTCGCCTCGTTCGTCCATCTTCATCCTCCCATTTGATCCCTAGGCCTTCTTTGGACCAAGTTCGTCTCGTTCGTCCATCTTCGTCCTCCCATTTGCTCCGTAGGCCTTCTTTGGACCAAGTTCGCCTCGTTCGTCCATCTTCGTCCTCCCATTTGATCCCTAGGCCTTTTTTGGACCAAGTTCGTCTCGTTCGTCCATCTTCGTCCTCCCATTTGCTCCGTAGGCCTTCTTTGGACCAAGTTTGCCTCGTTCGTCCATCTTCATCCTCCCATTTGATCCCTAGGCCTTCTTTGGACCAAGTTCGTCTCGTTCGTCCATCTTCGTCCTCCCATTTGATCCGTTGGGCTTCTTTGGACCATGTTCGTCTCGTTCGTCCATCTTCGTCCTCCCATTTGATCCCTAGGCCTTCTTTGGACCAAGTTCGTCTCGTTCGTCCATCTTCGTCGTCCCATTTGCTCCGTAGGCCTTCTTTTTACCATGTTTGTCTCGTTCGTCCATCTTCGTCTTCCCATTTGATCCCTAGGCCTTCTTTGGACCAAGTTCGTCTTGTTCTACCACCTTTGTCCTCCCATTTGATCCGTTGGAATTCTTTGGACCAAGTTTGTCTCGCTCGTCCATCTTCGTCCTCCCATTTGATCCGTTGGCCTTCTTTGGACCAAGTTCGTCTCGTTCGTCCATCTTCGTCCTCCTATTTGATCCGTAGGCCTTCTTTGGACCAAGTTCGTCTCGTTCGTCCATCTTCGTCCTCCCATTTGATCCCTAGGCCTTCTTTGGACCAAGTTCGTCTCGTTCGTCCATCTTCGTCCTCCCATTTGATCCGTTGGCCTTCTTTGGACCAAGTTCGTCTCGTTCGTCCATCTTCGTCCTCCCATTTGATCCGTTGGCCTTCTTTGGACCAAGTTCGTCTCGTTCGTCCATCTTCGTCCTCCCATTTGAACCGTAGGCCTTCTTTGGACCAAGTTCATCTCGTTCGTCCATCTTCGTCCTCCCATTTGATCCCTAGGCCTTCTTTGGACCAAGTTCGTCTCGTTCGTCCATCTTCGTCCTCCCATTTGCTCCGTAGGCCTTCTTTGTACTAAGTTCGCCTCGTTCGTCCATCTTCGTCCTCCCATTTGATCCTTTGGGCTTCTTTGGACCAAGTTCGTCTCGTTCGTCCATCTTCGTCCTCCCATTTGATCCGTAGGCCTTCTTTGGACCAAGTTCGTCTCGTTCGTCCATCTTCGTCCTCCCATTTGAACCGTAGGCCTTCTTTGGACCAAGTTCGTCTCGTTCGTCCATCTTCGTCCTCCCATTTGATCCCTAGGCCTTCTTTGGACCAAGTTCGTCTCGTTCGTCCATCTTCGTCCTCCCATTTGATCCCTAGGCCTTCTTTGGACCAAGTTCGTCTCGTTCGTCCATCTTCGTCCTCCCATTTGATCCCTTGGCCTTCTTTGGACGAAGTTCCTCTCGTTCGTCCTTCTTCGTCCACCCATTTGATCCGTTGGCCTTCTTTGGACCAAGTTCGTCTCGTTCGTCCATCTTCGTCCTCCCATTTGATCCGTTGGCCTTCTTTGGACCAAGTTCGTCTCGTTTGTCCATCTTCGTCCTCCCATTTGATCCGTAGGCCTTCTTTGGACCAAGTTCGTCTCGTTCGTCCATCTTCGTCCTCCCATTTGATCCCTAGGCCTTTTTTGGACCAAGTTCGTCTCGTTCGTCCATCTTCGTCCTCCCATTTGCTCCGTAGGCCTTCTTTGGACCAAGTTCGCCTCGTTCGTCCATCTTCATCCTCCCATTTGATCCCTAGGCCTTCTTTGGATCAAGTTCGTCTCGTTCTTCCATCTTCGTCCTCCCATTTGATCCGTTGGGCTTCTTTGGACCATGTTCGTCTCGTTCGTCCATCTTCGTCCTCCCATTTGATCCCTTGGCCTTCTTTGGACCAAGTTCATCTCGTTCGTCCATCTTCGTCGTCCCATTTGATCCCTAGGCCTTCTTTGGACCAAGTTCGTCTCGTTCGTCCATCTTCGTCCTCCTATTTGATCCGTAGGCCTTCTTTGGACCAAGTTCGTCTCGTTCGTCCATCTTCGTCCTCCCATTTGATCCCTAGGCCTTCTTTGGACCAAGTTCGTCTCGTTCGTCCATCTTCGTCCTCCCATTTGATCCCTAGGCCTTCTTTGGACCAAGTTCGTCTCGTTCGTCCATCTTCGTCCTCCCATTTGATCCGTAGGCCTTCTTTGGACCAAGTTCGTCTCGTTCGTCCATCTTCGTCCTCCCATTTGATCCGTAGGCCTTCTTTGGACCAAGTTCGTCTCGTTCGTCCATCTTCGTCCTCCCATTTGATCCCTAGGCCTTCTTTGGACCAAGTTCCTCTCGTTCGTCCTCCCATTTGCTCCGTAGGCCTTCTTTGGACCAAGTTCGCCTCGTTCGTCCATCTTCATCCTCCCATTTGATCCCTAGGCCTTCTTTGGAAAAGTTCGTCTCGTTCGTCCATCTTCGTCCTCCCATTTGATCCGTTGGGCTTCTTTGGACCATGTTCGTCTCGTTCGTCCATCTTCGTCCTCCCATTTGATCCCTAGGCCTTCTTTGGACCAAGTTCGTCTCGTTCGTCCATCTTCGTCGTCCCATTTGCTCCGTAGGCCTTCTTTTTACCATGTTTGTCTCGTTCGTCCATCTTCGTCTTCCCATTTGATCCCTAGGCCTTGTTTGGACCAAGTTCGTCTTGTTCTACCACCTTCGTCCTCCCATTTGATCCGTTGGAATTCTTTGGACCAAGTTTGTCTCGCTCGTCCATCTTCGTCCTCCCATTTGATCCGTTGGCCTTCTTTGGACGAAGTTCGTCTCGTTCGTCCATCTTCGTCCTCCTATTTGATCCGTAGGCCTTCTTTGGACCAAGTTCGTCTCGTTCGTCCATCTTCGTCCTCCCATTTGATCCCTAGGCCTTCTTTGGACCAAGTTCGTCTCGTTCGTCCATCTTCGTCCTCCCATTTGATCCGTTGGCCTTCTTTGGACCAAGTTCATCTCGTTCGTCCATCTTCGTCCATCTTCGTCCTCCCATTTGATCCCTAGGCCTTCTTTGGACCAAGTTCGTCTCGTTCGTCCATCTTCGTCCTCCCATTTGCTCCGTAGGCCTTCTTTGTACTAAGTTCGCCTCGTTCGTCCATCTTCGTCCTCCCATTTGATCCGTTGGGCTTCTTTGGACCAAGTTCGTCCCGTTTGTCCATCTTCGTCCTCCCATTTGCTCCGTAGGCCTTCTTTGGACCAAGTTCGCCTCGTTCGTCCATCTTCGTCCTCCCATTTGATCCGTAGGCCTTCTTTGGACCAAGTTCGCCTCGTTCGTCCATCTTCGTCCTCCCATTTGATCCCTAGGCCTTCTTTGGACCAAGTTCCTCTCGTTCGTCCATCTTCGTCCTCCCATTTGATCCGTTGGCCTTCTTTGGACCAAGTTCGTCTCGTTTGTCCATCTTCGTCCTCCCATTTGATCCGTAGGGCTTCTTTGGACCAAGTTCGTCTTGTTCTACAACCTTCGTCCTCCCAATTGATCCGTTGGAATTCTTTGGACCAAGTTTGTCTCGTTCGTCCATCTTCGTCCTCCCATTTGATCCGTTGGAATTCTTTGGACCAAGTTTGTCTCGTTCGTCCATCTTCGTCCTCCCATTTGATCCGTTGGCCTTCTTTGGACCAAGTTCGTCTCGTTCGTCCATCTTCGTCCTCCCATTTGATCCGTTGGCCTTCTTTGGACCATGTTCGTCTCGTTCGTCCATCTTCCTCCTCCGATTTGATCCCTAGGCCTTCTTTGGACCAAGTTCGTCTCGTTCGTCCATCTTCGTCCTCCCATTTGCTCCGTAGGCCTTCTTTGGACCAAGTTCGCCTCGTTCGTCCATCTTCGTCCTCCCATTTGATCCCTAGGCCTTCTTTGGACCAATTTCGTCTCGTTCGTCCATCATCGTCCTCCCATTTGATCCCTAGGCCTTCTTTGGACCAAGTTCGTCTCGTTCGTCCATCTTCGTCCTCCCATTTGATCCCTAGGCCTTCTTTGGACCAAGTTCCTCTCGTTCGTCCATCTTCGTCCTCCCATTTGATCCGTTGGCCTTCTTTGGACCAAGTTCGTCTCGTTTGTCCATCTTCGTCCTCCCATTTGATCCGTAGGCCTTCTTTGGACCAAGTTCGTCTTGTTCTACCAGCTTCGTCCTCCCAATTGATCCGTTGGCCTTCTTTGGACCAAGTTCGTCTCGTTCGTCCATCTTCGTCCTCCCATTTGATCCGTTGGCCTTCTTTGGACCATGTTCGTCTCGTTCGTCCATCTTCGTCCTCCCATTTGATCCCTAGGCCTTCTTTGGACCAAGTTCCTCTCGTTCGTCCATCTTCGTCCTCCCATTTGATCCGTTGGCCTTCTTTGGACCATGTTCGTCTCGTTTGTCCATCTTCGTCCTCCCATTTGATCCGTAGGCCTTCTTTGGACCAAGTTCGTCTTGTTCTACCAGCTTCGTCCTCCCAATTGATCCGTTGGAATTCTTTGGACCAAGTTTGTCTCGTTCGTCCATCTTCGTTCTCCCATTTGATCCGTTGGAATTCTTTGGACCAAGTTGGTCTCGTTCGTCCATCTTCGTCCTCCCATTTGATCCGTTGGCCTTCTTTGGACCAAGTTCGTCTCGTTCGTCCATCTTCGTCCTCCCATTTGATCCGTTGGCCTTCTTTGGACCAAGTTCGTCTCGTTTGTCCATCTTCGTCCTCCCATTTGATCCGTAGGACTTCTTTGGACCAAGTTCGTCTTGTTCTACCAGCTTCGTCCTCCCAATTGATCCGTTGGAATTCTTTGGACCAAGTTTGTCTCGTTCGTCCATCTTCGTCCTCCCATTTGATCCGTTGGCCTTCTTTGGACCAAGTTCGTCTCGTTCGTCCATCTTCGTCCTCCCATTTGATCCGTTGGCCTTCTTTGGACCATGTTCGTCTCGTTCGTCCATCTTCCTCCTCCGATTTGATCCCTAGGCCTTCTTTGGACCAAGTTCGTCTCGTTCGTCCATCTTCGTCCTCCCATTTGCTCCGTAGGCCTTCTTTGGACCAAGTTCGCCTCGTTCGTCCATCTTCGTCCTCCCATTTGATCCCTAGGCCTTCTTTGGACCAAGTTCGTCTCGTTCGTCCATCTTCGTCCTCCCATTTGATCCCTAGGCCTTCTTTGGACCAAGTTCGTCTCGTTCGTCCATCTTCGTCCTCCCATTTGATCCCTAGGCCTTCTTTGGACCAAGTTCGTCTCGTTCGTCCATCTTCGTCCTCCCATTTGCTCCGTAGGCCTTCTTTGGACCAAGTTCGCCTCGTTCGTCCATCTTCATCCTCCCATTTGATCCCTAGGCCTTCTTTGGACCAAGTTCGTCTCGTTCGTCCATCTTCGTCCTCCCATTTGATCCGTTGGGCTTCTTTGGACCATGTTCGTCTCGTTCGTCCATCTTCGTCCTCCCATTTGATCCCTAGGCCTTCTTTGGACCAAGTTCGTCTCGTTCGTCCATCTTCGTCGTCCCATTTGCTCCGTAGGCCTTCTTTTTACCATGTTTGTCTCGTTCGTCCATCTTCGTCTTCCCATTTGATCCCTAGGCCTTCTTTGGACCAAGTTCGTCTTGTTCTACCACCTTCGTCCTCCCATTTGATACGTTCGAATTCTTTGGACCAAGTTTGTCTCGCTCGTCCATCTTCGTCCTCCCATTTGATCCGTTGGCCTTCTTTGGACCAAGTTCGTCTCGTTCGTCCATCTTCGTCCTCCTATTTGATCCGTAGGCCTTCTTTGGACCACGTTCGTCTCGTTCGTCCATCTTCGTCCTCCCATTTGATCCCTAGGCCTTCTTTGGACCAAGTTCGTCTCGTTCGTCCATCTTCGTCCTCCCATTTGATCCGTTGGCCTTCTTTGGACCAAGTTCGTCTCGTTCGTCCATCTTCGTCCTCCCATTTGAACCGTAGGCTTTCTTTGGACCAAGTTCATCTCGTTCGTCCATCTTCGTCCTCCCATTTGATCCCAAGCCTTCTTTGGACCAAGTTCGTCTCGTTCGTCCATCTTCGTCCTCCCATTTGCTCCGTAGGCCTTCTTTGTACTAAGTTCGCCTCGTTCGTCCATCTTCGTCCTCCCATTTGATCCGTTGGGCTTCTTTGGACCAAGTTCGTCCCGTTTGTCCATCTTCGTCCTCCCATTTGCGCTGTAGGCCTTCTTTGGACCAAGTTCGTCTCGTTCGTCCATCTTCGTCCTCCTATTTGATCCGTAGGCCTTCTTTGGACCAAGTTCGTCTCGTTCGTCCATCTTCGTCCTCCCATTTGATCCCTAGGCCTTCTTTGGACCAAGTTCGTCTCGTTCGTCCATCTTCGTCCTCCCATTTGATCCGTTGGCCTTCTTTGGACCAAGTTCGTCTCGTTCGTCCATCTTCGTCCTCCCATTTGATCCGTAGGCCTTCTTTGGACCAAGTTCGTCTCGTTCGTCCATCTTCGTCCTCCCATTTGATCCCTAGGCCTTCTTTGGACCAAGTTCGTCTCGTTCGTCCATCTTCGTCCTCCCATTTGATCCGTTGGCCTTCTTTGGACCAAGTTCGTCTCGTTCGTCCATCTTCGTCCTCCCATTTGATCCGTAGGCCTTCTTTGGACCAAGTTCGTCTCGTTCGTCCATCTTCGTCCTCCCATTTGATCCCTAGGCCTTCTTTGGACCAAGTTCGTCTCGTTCGTCCATCTTCGTCATCCCATTTGATCCGTAGGCCTTCTTTGGACCAAGTTCGTCTCGTTCGTCCATCTTCGTCCTCCCATTTGATCCCTAGGCCTTTTTTGGACCAAGTTCGTCTCGTTAGTCCATCTTCGTCCTCCCATTTGCTCCGTAGGCCTTCTTTGGACCAAGTTCGCCTCGTTCGTCCATCTTCATCCTCCCATTTGATCCCTAGGCCTTCTTTGGAAAAGTTCGTCTCGTTCGTCCATCTTCGTCCTCCCATTTGATCCGTTGGGCTTCTTTGGACCATGTTCGTCTCGTTCGTACATCTTCGTCCTCCCATTTGATCCCTAGGCCTTCTTTGGACCAAGTTCGTCTCGTACGTCCATCTTCGTCGTCCCATTTGCTCCGTAGGCCTTCTTGTTACCATGTTTGTCTCGTTCGTCCATCTTCGTCTTCCCATTTGATCCCTAGGCCTTCTTTGGACCATGTTTGTCTCGTTCGTCCATCTTCGTCCTCCCATTTGATCCGTTGGCCTTCTTTGGACCAAGTTCGTCTCGTTCGTCCATCTTCGTCCTCCCATTTGATCCGTAGGCCTTCTTTGGACCAAGTTCGTCTCGTTCGTCCATCTTCGTCCTCCCATTTGATCCCTAGGCCTTCTTTGGACCAAGTTCGTCTCGTTCGTCCATCTTCGTCATCCCATTTGATCCGTAGGCCTTCTTTGGACCAAGTTCGTCTCGTTCGTCCATCTTCGTCCTCCCATTTGATCCCTAGGCCTTTTTTGGACCAAGTTCGTCTCGTTAGTCCATCTTCGTCCTCCCATTTGCTCCGTAGGCCTTCTTTGGACCAAGTTCGCCTCGTTCGTCCATCTTCATCCTCCCATTTGATCCCTAGGCCTTCTTTGGAAAAGTTCGTCTCGTTCGTCCATCTTCGTCCTCCCATTTGATCCGTTGGGCTTCTTTGGACCATGTTCGTCTCGTTCGTACATCTTCGTCCTCCCATTTGATCCCTAGGCCTTCTTTGGACCAAGTTCGTCTCGTACGTCCATCTTCGTCGTCCCATTTGCTCCGTAGGCCTTCTTGTTACCATGTTTGTCTCGTTCGTCCATCTTCGTCTTCCCATTTGATCCCTAGGCCTTCTTTGGACCATGTTTGTCTCGTTCGTCCATCTTCGTCCTCCCATTTGATCCGTTGGCCTTCTTTGGACCAAGTTCGTCTCGTTCGTCCATCTTCGTCCTCCCATTTGCTCCGTAGGCCTTCTTTGGACCAAGTTCGCCTCGTTCGTCCAACTTCGTCCTCCCATTTGATCCCTAGGCCTTCTTTGGACCAATTTCGTCTCGTTCGTCCATCATCGTCCTCCCATTTGATCCCTAGGCCTTCTTTGGACCAAGCTCGTCTCGTTCGTCCATCTTCGTCCTCCCATTTGATCCGTTGGCCTTCTTTGGACCAAGTTCGTCTCGTTCGTCCATCTTCGTCCTCCCATTTGATCCGTAGGCCTTCTTTGGACCAAGTTCGTCTCGTTCGTCCATCTTCGTCCTCCCATTTGATCCCTAGGCCTTTTTTGGACCAAGTTCGTCTCGTTCGTCCATCTTCGTCCTCCCATTTGCTCCATAGGCCTTCTTTGGACCAAGTTCGCCTCGTTCGTCCATCTTCATCCTCCCATTTGATCCCTAGGCCTTCTTTGGACCAAGCTCGTCTCGTTCGTCCATCTTCGTCCTCCCATTTGATCAGTTGGCCTTGTTTGGACCAAGTTCGTCTCGTTCGTCCATCTTCGTCCTCCAATTTGATCCGTTGGCCTTCTTTGGACCAAGTTCGTCTCGTTCGTCCATCTTCGTCCTCCCATTTGATCCGTTGGGCTTCTTTGGACCATGTTCGTCTCGTTCGTCCATCTTCGTCCTCCCATTTGATCCCTAGGCCTTCTTTGGACCAAGTTCTTCTCGTTCGTCCATCTTCGTCCTCCCATTTGCTCCGTAGGCCTTCTTTTTACCATGTTTGTCTCGTTCGTCCATCTTCGTCCTCCCATTTG
Organism: Glycyrrhiza uralensis; assembly: GCA_030159175.1. Taxonomy (NCBI): domain Eukaryota; kingdom Viridiplantae; phylum Streptophyta; class Magnoliopsida; order Fabales; family Fabaceae; genus Glycyrrhiza; species Glycyrrhiza uralensis. The sequence goes on from BRZY01000002.1 coordinate 18,298,175, forward strand.
ATCCCTAGGCCTTCTTTGGACCAAGTTCGTCTTGTTCTACCACCTTCGTCCTCCCATTTGATCCGTTGGAATTCTTTGGACCAAGTTTGTCTCGCTCGTCCATCTTCGTCCTCCCATTTGATCCGTTGGCCTTCTTTGGACCAAGTTCGTCTCGTTCGTCCATCTTCGTCCTCCCATTTGATCCGTTGGCCTTCTTTGGACCATGTTCGTCTCGTTCGTCCATCTTCCTCCTCCGATTTGATCCGTAGGCCTTCTTTGGACCAAGTTCGTCTCGTTCGTCCATCTTCGTCCTCCCATTTGATCCCAAGGCCTTCTTTGGACCAAGTTCGTGTCGTTCGTCCATCTTCGTCCTCCCATTTGCTCCGTAGGCCTTCTTTGGACCAAGTTCGCCTCGTTCGTCCATATTCGTCCTCCCATTTGATGCGTAGGCCTTCTTTGGACCAAGTTCGCCTCGTTCGTCCATCTTCGTCCTCCCATTTGATCCCTAGGCCTTCTTTGGACCAAGTTCCTCTCGTTCGTCCATCTTCGTCCTCCCATTTGATCCCTAGGCCTTCTTTGGACCAAGTTCCTCTCGTTCGTCCATCTTCGTCCTCCCATTTGATCCGTTGGCCTTCTTTGGACCAAGTTCGTCTCGCTCGTCCATCTTCGTCCTCCCATTTGATCCGTTGGCCTTCTTTGGACCAAGTTCGTCTCGTTCGTCCATCTTCGTCCTCCCATTTGATCCGTTGGCCTTCTTTGGACCATGTTCGTCTCGTTCGTCCATCTTCCTCCTCCGATTTGATCCGTAGGCCTTCTTTGGACCAAGTTCGTCTCATTCGTCCATCTTCATCCTCCCATTTGATCCGTAGGCCTTCTTTGGACCAAGTTCGTCTCATTCGTCCATCTTCATCCTCCCATTTGATCCCTAGGCTTTCTTTGGATCAAGTTCGTCTCGTTCGTCCATCTTCGTCCTCCCATTTGATCCGTTGGGCTTCTTTGGACCATGTTCGTCTCGTTCGTCCATCTTCGTCCTCCCATTTGATCCCTAGGCCTTCTTTGGACCAAGTTCCTCTCGTTCGTCCATCTTCGTCCTCCCATTTGATCCCTAGGCCTTCTTTGGACCAAGTTCGTCTCGTTCGTCCATCTTCGTCCTCCCATTTGATCCGTTGGCCTTCTTTTGACCAAGATCGTCTCGTTCGTCCATCTTCGTCCTCCCATTTGATCCGTTGGCCTTCTTTGGACCAAGTTCGTCTCGTTCGTCCATCTTCGTCCTCCCATTTGATCCCTAGGCCTTCTTTGGACCAAGTTCCTCTCGTTCGTCCATCTTCGTCCTCCCATTTGATCCGTTGGCCTTCTTTGGACCAAGTTCGTCTCGCTCGTCCATCTTCGTCCTCCCATTTGATCCGTTGGCCTTCTTTGGACCAAGTTCGTCTCGTTCGTCCATCTTCGTCCTCCCATTTGATCCGTTGGCCTTCTTTGGACCATGTTCGTCTCGTTCGTCCATCTTCCTCCTCCGATTTGATCCGTAGGCCTTCTTTGGACCAAGTTCGTCTCGTTCGTCCATCTTCATCCTCCCATTTGATCCCTAGGCTTTCTTTGGATCAAGTTCGTCTCGTTCGTCCATCTTCGTCCTCCCATTTGATCCGTTGGGCTTCTTTGGACCATGTTCGTCTCGTTCGTCCATCTTCGTCCTCCCATTTGATCCCTAGGCCTTCTTTGGACCAAGTTCCTCTCGTTCGTCCATCTTCGTCCTCCCATTTGATCCCTAGGCCTTCTTTGGACCAAGTTCGTCTCGTTCGTCCATCTTCGTCCTCCCATTTGATCCCTAGGCCTTCTTTGGACGAAGTTCCTCTCGTTCGTCCATCTTCGTCCTCCCATTTGATCCGTTGGCCTTCTTTTGACCAAGATCGTCTCGTTCGTCCATCTTCGTCCTCCCATTTGATCCGTTGGCCTTCTTTGGACCAAGTTCGTCTCGTTCGTCCATCTTCGTCCTCCCATTTGATCCGTAGGCCTTCTTTGGACCAAGTTCGTCTCGTTCGTCCATCTTCGTCCTCCCATTTGATCCCTAGGCCTTTTTTGGACCAAGTTCGTCTCGTTCGTCCATCTTCGTCCTCCCATTTGCTCCGTAGGCCTTCTTTGGACCAAGTTCGCCTCGTTCGTCCATCTTCATCCTCCCATTTGATCCCTAGGCCTTCTTTGGACCAAGCTTCTCTCGTTCGTCCATCTTCGTCCTCCCATTTGATCAGTTGGCCTTGTTTGGACCAAGTTCGTCTCGTTCGTCCATCTTCGTCCTCCCATTTGATCCGTTGGCCTTCTTTGGACCAAGTTCGTCTCGTTCGTCCATCTTCGTCCTCCCATTTGATCCCTAGGCCTTCTTTGGACCAAGTTCGTCTCGTTCGTCCATCTTCGTCCTCCCATTTGCTCCGTAGGCCTTCTTTTTACCATGTTTGTGTCGTTCGTCCATCTTCGTCCTCCCATTTGATCCCTAGGCCTTCTTTGGACCAAGTTCGTCTTGTTCTACCACCTTCGTCCTCCCATTTGATCCGTTGGAATTCTTTGGACCAAGTTTGTCTCGCTCGTCCATCTTCGTCCTCCCATTTGATCCGTTGGCCTTCTTTGGACCAAGTTCGTCTCGTTCGTCCATCTTCGTCCTCCCATTTGATCCGTTGGCCTTCTTTGGACCATGTTCGTCTCGTTCGTCCATCTTCCTCCTCCGATTTGATCCGTAGGCCTTCTTTGGACCAAGTTCGTCTCGTTCGTCCATCTTCGTCCTCCCATTTGATCCCTAGGCCTTCTTTGGACCAAGTTTGTCTCGTTCGTCCGTCTTCGTCCTCCCATTTGATCCGTTGGGCTTCTTTGGACCAAGTTCGTCTCGTTCGTCCATCTTCGTCCTCCCATTTGATCCCTAGGCCTTCTTTGGACCAAGTTCGTCCCGTTCGTCCATCTTCGTCCTCCCATTTGCTCCGTAGGCCTTCTTTGGACCAAGTTCGCCTCGTTCGTCCATCTTCGTCCTCCCATTTGATCGCTGGGCCTTCTTTGGACCAAGTTCGTCTCGTTCGTCCTCCCATTTGATCCCTAGGCCTTCTTTGGACCAAGCTCGTCTCGTTCGTCGATCTTCGTCCTCCCATTTGATCCGTTGGCTTTCTTTGGACCATGTTCGTCTCGTTCGTCCATCTTCTTCCTCCCATTTGATCCGTAGGCCTTCTTTGGACCATGTTCGTCTCGTTCGTCCATCTTCGTCCTCCCATTTGATCCCTAGGCCTTCTTTGGACCAAGTTCGTCTCGTTCGTCCATCTTCGTCCTCCCATTTGCTCCGTAGGCCTTCTTTTTACCATGTTTGTCTCGTTCGTCCATCTTCGTCCTCCCATTTGATCCGTAGGCCTTCTTTGGACCAAGTTCGCCTCGTTCCTCCATCTTCGTCCGCCCATTTGATCCGTTGGCCTTCTTTGGACCAAGTTCGTCTCGTTCGTCCATCTTCGTCCTCCCATTTGATCCGTAGGCCTTCTTTGGACCAATTTCGTCTCGTTCGTCCATCTTCGTCCACCCATTTGATCCCTAGGCCTTCTTTGGACCAAGTTCGTCTCGTTCGTCCATCTTCGTCCTCCCATTTGATCCCTAGGCCTTCTTTGGACCAAGTTCGTCTCGTTCGTCCATCTTCGTCCTCCTATTTGATCCGTAGGCCTTCTTTGGACCAAGTTCGTCTCGTTCGTCCATCTTCGTCCTCCCATTTGATCCCTAGGCCTTCTTTGGACCAAGTTCGTCTCGTTCGTCCATCTTCGTCCTCCCATTTGCTCCGTAGGCCTTCTTTTTACCATGTTTGTCTCGTTCGTCCATCTTCGTCCTCCCATTTGATCCCTAGGCCTTCTTTGGACCAAGTTCGTCTTGTTCTACCACCTTCGTCCTCCCATTTGATCCGTTGGAATTCTTTGGACCAAGTTTGTCTCGCTCGTCCATCTTCGTCCTCCCATTTGATCCGTTGGCCTTCTTTGGACCAAGTTCGTCTCGTTCGTCCATCTTCGTCCTCCCATTTGATCCGTTGGCCTTCTTTGGACCATGTTCGTCTCGTTCGTCCATCTTCCTCCTCCGATTTGATCCGTAGGCCTTCTTTGGACCAAGTTCGTCTCGTTCGTCCATCGTCGTCCTCCCATTTGATCCCTAGGCCTTCTTTGGACCAAGTTTGTCTCGTTCGTCCGTCTTCGTCCTCCCATTTGATCCGTTGGGCTTCTTTGGACCAAGTTCGTCTCGTTCGTCCATCTTCGTCCTCCCATTTGATCCCTAGGCCTTCTTTGGACCAAGTTCGTCCCGTTCGTCCATCTTCGTCCTCCCATTTGCTCCGTAGGCCTTCTTTGGACCAAGTTCGCCTCGTTCGTCCATCTTCGTCCTCCCATTTGATCGCTAGGCCTTCTTTGGACCAAGTTCGTCTCGTTCGTCCTCCCATTTGATCCCTAGGCCTTCTTTGGACCAAGCTCGTCTCGTTCGTCGATCTTCGTCCTCCCATTTGATCCGTTGGCTTTCTTTGGACCATGTTCGTCTCGTTCGTCCATCTTCTTCCTCCCATTTGATCCGTAGGCCTTCTTTGGACCATGTTCGTCTCGTTCGTCCATCTTCGTCCTCCCATTTGATCCCTAGGCCTTCTTTGGACCAAGTTCGTCTCGTTCGTCCATCTTCGTCCTCCCATTTGCTCCGTAGGCCTTCTTTTTACCATGTTTGTCTCGTTCGTCCATCTTCGTCCTCCCATTTGATCCGTAGGACTTCTTTGGACCAAGTTCGCCTCGTTCCTCCATCTTCGTCCGCCCATTTGATCCGTTGGCCTTCTTTGGACCAAGTTCGTCTCGTTCGTCCATCTTCGTCCTCCCATTTGATCCGTAGGCCTTCTTTGGACCAATTTCGTCTCGTTCGTCCATCTTCGTCCACCCATTTGATCCCTAGGCCTTCTTTGGACCAAGTTCGTCTCGTTCGTCCATCTTCGTCCTCCCATTTGATCCCTAGGCCTTCTTTGGACCAAGTTCGTCTCGTTCGTCCATCTTCGTCCTCCTATTTGATCCGTAGGCCTTCTTTGGACCAAGTTCGTCTCGTTCGTCCATCTTCGTCCTCCCATTTGATCCCTAGGCCTTCTTTGGACCAAGTTCGTCTCGTTCGTCCATCTTCGTCCTCCCATTTGATCCGTTGGCCTTCTTTGGACCAAGTTCGTCTCGTTCGTCCATCTTCGTCCTCCCATTTGATCCGTAGGCCTTCTTTGGACCAAGTTCGTCTCGTTCGTCCATCTTCGTCCTCCCATTTGATCCCTAGGCCTTTTTTGGACCAAGTTCGTCTCGTTCGTCCATCTTCGTCCTCCCATTTGCTCCGTAGGCCTTCTTTGGACCAAGTTCGCCTCGTTCGTCCATCTTCATCCTCCCATTTGATCCCTAGGCCTTCTTTGGACCAAGCTTCTCTCGTTCGTCCATCTTCGTCCTCCCATTTGATCAGTTGGCCTTGTTTGGACCAAGTTCGTCTCGTTCGTCCATCTTCGTCCTCCCATTTGATCCGTTGGCCTTCTTTGGACCAAGTTCGTCTCGTTCGTCCATCTTCGTCCTCCCATTTGATCCCTAGGCCTTCTTTGGACCAAGTTCGTCTCGTTCGTCCATCTTCGTCCTCCCATTTGCTCCGTAGGCCTTCTTTTTACCATGTTTGTGTCGTTCGTCCATCTTCGTCCTCCCATTTGATCCCTAGGCCTTCTTTGGACCAAGTTCGTCTTGTTCTACCACCTTCGTCCTCCCATTTGATCCGTTGGAATTCTTTGGACCAAGTTTGTCTCGCTCGTCCATCTTCGTCCTCCCATTTGATCCGTTGGCCTTCTTTGGACCAAGTTCGTCTCGTTCGTCCATCTTCGTCCTCCCATTTGATCCGTTGGCCTTCTTTGGACCATGTTCGTCTCGTTCGTCCATCTTCCTCCTCCGATTTGATCCGTAGGCCTTCTTTGGACCAAGTTCGTCTCGTTCGTCCATCTTCGTCCTCCCATTTGATCCCTAGGCCTTCTTTGGACCAAGTTTGTCTCGTTCGTCCGTCTTCGTCCTCCCATTTGATCCGTTGGGCTTCTTTGGACCAAGTTCGTCTCGTTCGTCCATCTTCGTCCTCCCATTTGATCCCTAGGCCTTCTTTGGACCAAGTTCGTCCCGTTCGTCCATCTTCGTCCTCCCATTTGCTCCGTAGGCCTTCTTTGGACCAAGTTCGCCTCGTTCGTCCATCTTCGTCCTCCCATTTGATCGCTGGGCCTTCTTTGGACCAAGTTCGTCTCGTTCGTCCTCCCATTTGATCCCTAGGCCTTCTTTGGACCAAGCTCGTCTCGTTCGTCGATCTTCGTCCTCCCATTTGATCCGTTGGCTTTCTTTGGACCATGTTCGTCTCGTTCGTCCATCTTCTTCCTCCCATTTGATCCGTAGGCCTTCTTTGGACCATGTTCGTCTCGTTCGTCCATCTTCGTCCTCCCATTTGATCCCTAGGCCTTCTTTGGACCAAGTTCGTCTCGTTCGTCCATCTTCGTCCTCCCATTTGCTCCGTAGGCCTTCTTTTTACCATGTTTGTCTCGTTCGTCCATCTTCGTCCTCCCATTTGATCCGTAGGCCTTCTTTGGACCAAGTTCGCCTCGTTCCTCCATCTTCGTCCGCCCATTTGATCCGTTGGCCTTCTTTGGACCAAGTTCGTCTCGTTCGTCCATCTTCGTCCTCCCATTTGATCCGTAGGCCTTCTTTGGACCAATTTCGTCTCGTTCGTCCATCTTCGTCCACCCATTTGATCCCTAGGCCTTCTTTGGACCAAGTTCGTCTCGTTCGTCCATCTTCGTCCTCCCATTTGATCCCTAGGCCTTCTTTGGACCAAGTTCGTCTCGTTCGTCCATCTTCGTCCTCCTATTTGATCCGTAGGCCTTCTTTGGACCAAGTTCGTCTCGTTCGTCCATCTTCGTCCTCCCATTTGATCCCTAGGCCTTCTTTGGACCAAGTTCGTCTCGTTCGTCCATCTTCGTCCTCCCATTTGCTCCGTAGGCCTTCTTTTTACCATGTTTGTCTCGTTCGTCCATCTTCGTCCTCCCATTTGATCCCTAGGCCTTCTTTGGACCAAGTTCGTCTTGTTCTACCACCTTCGTCCTCCCATTTGATCCGTTGGAATTCTTTGGACCAAGTTTGTCTCGCTCGTCCATCTTCGTCCTCCCATTTGATCCGTTGGCCTTCTTTGGACCAAGTTCGTCTCGTTCGTCCATCTTCGTCCTCCCATTTGATCCGTTGGCCTTCTTTGGACCATGTTCGTCTCGTTCGTCCATCTTCCTCCTCCGATTTGATCCGTAGGCCTTCTTTGGACCAAGTTCGTCTCGTTCGTCCATCGTCGTCCTCCCATTTGATCCCTAGGCCTTCTTTGGACCAAGTTTGTCTCGTTCGTCCGTCTTCGTCCTCCCATTTGATCCGTTGGGCTTCTTTGGACCAAGTTCGTCTCGTTCGTCCATCTTCGTCCTCCCATTTGATCCCTAGGCCTTCTTTGGACCAAGTTCGTCCCGTTCGTCCATCTTCGTCCTCCCATTTGCTCCGTAGGCCTTCTTTGGACCAAGTTCGCCTCGTTCGTCCATCTTCGTCCTCCCATTTGATCGCTAGGCCTTCTTTGGACCAAGTTCGTCTCGTTCGTCCTCCCATTTGATCCCTAGGCCTTCTTTGGACCAAGCTCGTCTCGTTCGTCGATCTTCGTCCTCCCATTTGATCCGTTGGCTTTCTTTGGACCATGTTCGTCTCGTTCGTCCATCTTCTTCCTCCCATTTGATCCGTAGGCCTTCTTTGGACCATGTTCGTCTCGTTCGTCCATCTTCGTCCTCCCATTTGATCCCTAGGCCTTCTTTGGACCAAGTTCGTCTCGTTCGTCCATCTTCGTCCTCCCATTTGCTCCGTAGGCCTTCTTTTTACCATGTTTGTCTCGTTCGTCCATCTTCGTCCTCCCATTTGATCCGTAGGACTTCTTTGGACCAAGTTCGCCTCGTTCCTCCATCTTCGTCCGCCCATTTGATCCGTTGGCCTTCTTTGGACCAAGTTCGTCTCGTTCGTCCATCTTCGTCCTCCCATTTGATCCGTAGGCCTTCTTTGGACCAATTTCGTCTCGTTCGTCCATCTTCGTCCACCCATTTGATCCCTAGGCCTTCTTTGGACCAAGTTCGTCTCGTTCGTCCATCTTCGTCCTCCCATTTGATCCCTAGGCCTTCTTTGGACCAAGTTCGTCTCGTTCGTCCATCTTCGTCCTCCTATTTGATCCGTAGGCCTTCTTTGGACCAAGTTCGTCTCGTTCGTCCATCTTCGTCCTCCCATTTGATCCCTAGGCCTTCTTTGGACCAAGTTCGTCTCGTTCGTCCATCTTCGTCCTCCCATTTGATCCGTTGGCCTTCTTTGGACCAAGTTCGTCTCGTTCGTCCATCTTCGTCCTCCCATTTGATCCGTAGGCCTTCTTTGGACCAAGTTCGTCTCGTTCGTCCATCTTCGTCCTCCCATTTGATCCCTAGGCCTTCTTTGGACCAAGTTCGTCTCGTTCGTCCATCTTCGTCCTCCCATTTGCTCCGTAGGCCTTCTTTGTACCAAGTTCGCCTCGTTCCTCCATCTTCGTCCTCCCATTTGATCCGTTGGCCTTCTTTGGACCAAGTTCGTCTCGTTCGTCCATCTTCGTCCTCCCATTTGATCCGTAGGCCTTCTTTGGACCAATTTCGTCTCGTTCGTCCATCTTCGTCCTCCCATTTGATCCCTAGGCCTTCTTTGGACCAAGTTCGTCTCGTTCGTCCATCTTCGTCCTCCCATTTGATCCCTAGGCCTTCTTTGGACCAAGTTCGTCTCGTTCGTCCATCTTCGTCCTCCCATTTGATCCGTTGGGCTTCTTTGGACCAAGTTCGTCTCGTTCGTCCATCTTCGTCCTCCCATTTGATCCCTAGGCCTTCTTTGGACCAAGTTCATCCCGTTCGTCCATCTTCGTCCTCCCATTTGCTCCGTAGGCCTTCTTTGGACCAAGTTCGCCTCGTTCGTCCATCTTCGTCCTCCCATTTGGTCCCTAGGCCTTCTTTGGACCAATTTTGTCTCGTTCGTCCATCTTCGTCCTCCCATTTGATCCCTAGGCCTTCTTTGGACCAAGTTCGTCTCGTTCGTCCTCCCATTTGATCCCTAGGCCTTCTTTGGACCAAGCTCGTCTCGTTCGTCGATCTTCGTCCTCCCATTTGATCCGTTGGCTTTCTTTGGAGCAAGTTTGTCTCGTTCGTCCGTCTTCGTCCTCCCATTTGATCCCTAGGCCTTCTTTGGACCAAGTTTGTCTCGTTCGTCCGTCTTCGTCCTCCCCATTTGATCCGTTGGGCTTCTTTGGACCAAGTTCGTCTCGTTCGTCCATCTTCGTCCTCCCATTTGCTCCGTAGGCCTTCTTTTTACCATGTTTGTCTCGTTCGTCCATCTTCGTCCTCCCATTTGATCCGTAGGACTTCTTTGGACCAAGTTCGCCACGTTCCTCCATCTTCGTCCGCCCATTTGATCCGTTGGCCTTCTTTGGACCAAGTTCGTCTCGTTCGTCCATCTTCGTCCTCCCATTTGATCCCTAGGCCTTCTTTGGACCAAGTTCGTCCCGTTCGTCCATCTTCGTCCTCCCATTTGCTCCGTAGGCCTTCTTTGGACCAAGTTCGCCTCGTTCGTCCATCTTCGTCCTCCCATTTGATCGCTAGGCCTTCTTTGGACCAAGTTCGTCTCGTTCGTCCTCCCATTTGATCCCTAGGCCTTCTTTGGACCAAGCTCGTCTCGTTCGTCGATCTTCGTCCTCCCATTTGATCCGTTGGCTTTCTTTGGACCAAGCTCGTCTCGTTCGTCGATCTTCGTCCTCCCATTTGATCCGTTGGCTTTCTTTGGACCATGTTCGTCTCGTTCGTCCATCTTCTTCCTCCCATTTGATCCGTAGGCCTTCTTTGGACCATGTTCGTCTCGTTCGTCCATCTTCGTCCTCCCATTTGATCCCTAGGCCTTCTTCGGACCAAGTTCGTCTCGTTCGTCCATCTTCGTCCTCCCATTTGCTCCGTAGGCCTTCTTTGGACCAAGTTCGCCTCGTTCGTCCATCTTCGTCCTCCCATTTGATCGCTAGGCCTTCTTTGGACCAAGTTCGTCTCGTTCGTCCTCCCATTTGATCCGTAGGCCTTCTTTGGACCAAGTTCGCCTCGTTCCTCCATCTTCGTCCGCCCATTTGATCCGTTGGCCTTCTTTGGACCAAGTTCGTCTCGTTCGTCCATCTTCGTCCTCCCATTTGATCCGTAGGCCTTCTTTGGACCAATTTCGTCTCGTTCGTCCATCTTCGTCCACCCATTTGATCCCTAGGCCTTCTTTGGACCAAGTTCGTCTCGTTCGTCCATCTTCGTCCTCCCATTTGATCCCTAGGCCTTCTTTGGACCAAGTTCGTCTCGTTCGTCCATCTTCGTCCTCCTATTTGATCCGTAGGCCTTCTTTGGACCAAGTTCGTCTCGTTCGTCCATCTTCGTCCTCCCATTTGATCCCTAGGCCTTCTTTGGACCAAGTTCGTCTCGTTCGTCCATCTTCGTCCTCCCATTTGATCCCTAGGCCTTCTTTGGACGAAGTTCCTCTCGTTCGTCCATCTTCGTCCTCCCATTTGATCCGTTGGCCTTCTTTTGACCAAGATCGTCTCGTTCGTCCATCTTCGTCCTCCCATTTGATCCGTTGGCCTTCTTTGGACCAAGTTCGTCTCGTTCGTCCATCTTCGTCCTCCCATTTGATCCGTAGGCCTTCGTTGGACCAAGTTCGTCTCGTTCGTCCATCTTCGTCCTCCCATTTGATCCCTAGGCCTTTTTTGGACCAAGTTCGTCTCGTTCGTCCATCTTCGTCCTCCCATTTGCTCCGTAGGCCTTCTTTGGACCAAGTTCGCCTCGTTCGTCCATCTTCATCCTCCCATTTGATCCCTAGGCCTTCTTTGGACCAAGTTTGTCTCGTTCGTCCGTGTTCGTCCTCCCATTTGATCCGTTGGGCTTCTTTGGACCAAGTTCGTCTCGTTCGTCCATCTTCGTCCTCCCATTTGATCCCTAGGCCTTCTTTGGACCAAGTTCGTCCCGTTCGTCCATCTTCGTCCTCCCATTTGCTCCGTAGGCCTTCTTTGGACCAAGTTCGTCTCGTTCGTCCATCTTCGTCCTCCCATTTGATCCCTAGGCCTTCTTTGGACCAAGTTCGTCCCGTTCGTCCATCTTCGTCCTCCCATTTGCTCCGTAGGCCTTCTTTGGACCAAGTTCGCCTCGTTCGTCCATCTTCGTTCTCCCATTTGATCGCTAGGCCTTCTTTGGACCAAGTTCGTCTCGTTCGTCCTCCCATTTGATCCCTAGGCCTTCTTTGGACCAAGCTCGTCTCGTTCGTCGATCTTCGTCCTCCCATTTGATCCGTTGGCTTTCTTTGGACCATGTTCGTCTCGTTCGTCCATCTTCTTCCTCCCATTTGATCCGTAGGCCTTCTTTGGACCATGTTCGTCTCGTTCGTCCATCTTCGTCCTCCCATTTGATCCCTAGGCCTTCTTTGGACCAAGTTCGTCTCGTTCGTCCATCTTCGTCCTCCCATTTGCTCCGTAGGCCTTCTTTTTACCATGTTTGTCTCGTTCGTCCATCTTCGTCCTCCCATTTGATCCGTAGGCCTTCTTTGGACCAAGTTCGCCTCGTTCCTCCATCTTCGTCCGCCCATTTGATCCGTTGGCCTTCTTTGGACCAAGTTCGTCTCGTTCGTCCATCTTCGTCCTCCCATTTGATCCGTAGGCCTTCTTTGGACCAATTTCGTCTCGTTCGTCCATCTTCGTCCACCCATTTGATCCCTAGGCCTTCTTTGGACCAAGTTCGTCTCGTTCGTCCATCTTCGTCCTCCCATTTGATCCCTAGGCCTTCTTTGGACCAAGTTCGTCTCGTTCGTCCATCTTCGTCCTCCGATTTGATCCGTAGGCCTTCTTTGGACCAAGTTCGTCTCGTTCGTCCATCTTCGTCCTCCCATTTGATCCCTAGGCCTTCTTTGGACCAAGTTCGTCTCGTTCGTCCATCTTCGTCCTCCCATTTGCTCCGTAGGCCTTCTTTGTACCAAGTTCGCCTCGTTCCTCCATCTTCGTCCTCCCATTTGGTCCCTAGGCCTTCTTTGGACCAATTTTGTCTCGTTCGTCCATCTTCGTCCTCCCATTTGATCCGTAGGCCTTCTTTGGACCAAGTTCGTCTCGTTCGTCCATCTTCGTCCTCCCATTTGATCCGTAGGCCTTCTTTGGACCAAGTTCGTCTCGTTCGTCCATCTTCGTCCTCCCATTTGATCCCTAGGCCTTCTTTGGACCAAGTTCGTCTCGTTCGTCCATCTTCGTCCTCCCATTTGCTCCGTAGGCCTTCTTTGTACCAAGTTCGCCTCGTTCCTCCTTCTTCGTCCTCCCATTTGATCCGTTGGCCTTCTTTGGACCAAGTTCGTCTCGTTCGTCCATCTTCGTCCTCCCATTTGATCCGTAGGCCTTCTTTGGACCAATTTCGTCTCGTTCGTCCATCTTCGTCCTCCCATTTGATCCCTAGGCCTTCTTTGGACCAAGTTCGTCTCGTTCGTCCATCTTCGTCCTCCCATTTGATCCGTTGGCCTTCTTTGGACCAAGTTCATCCCGTTCGTCCATCTTCGTCCTCCCATTTGATCCGTAGGCCTTCTTTGGACCAAGTTCGCCTCGTTCCTCCATCTTCGTCCGCCCATTTGATCCGTTGGCCTTCTTTGGACCAAGTTCATCCCGTTCGTCCATCTTCGTCCTCCCATTTGCTCCGTAGGCCTTCTTTGGACCAAGTTCGCCTCGTTCGTCCATCTTCGTCCTCCCATTTGGTCCCTAGGCCTTCTTTGGACCAATTTTGTCTCGTTCGTCCATCTTCGTCCTCCCATTTGATCCCTAGGCCTTCTTTGGACCAAGTTCGTCTCATTCGTCCTCCCATTTGATCCCTAGGCCTTCTTTGGACCAAGCTCGTCTCGTTCGTCGATCTTCGTCCTCCCATTTGATCCGTTGGCTTTCTTTGGACCAAGTTTGTCTCGTTCGTCCGTCTTCGTCCTCCCATTTGATCCGTTGGGCTTCTTTGGACCAAGTTCGTCTCGTTCGTCCATCTTCGTCCTCCCATTTGCTCCGTAGGCCTTCTTTGGACCAAGTTCGCCTCGTTCGTCCATCTTCGTCCTCCCATTTGATCGCTAGGCCTTCTTTGGACCAAGTTCGTCTCGTTCGTCCTCCCATTTGATCCCTAGGCCTTCTTTGGACCAAGCTTGTCTCGTTCGTCGATCTTCGTCCTCCCATTTGATCCGTTGGCTTTCTTTGGACCATGTTCGTCTCGTTCGTCCATCTTCTTCCTCCCATTTGATCCGTAGGCCTTCTTTGGACCATGTTCGTCTCGTTCGTCCATCTTCGTCCTCCCATTTGATCCCTAGGCCTTCTTTGGACCAAGTTCGTCTCGTTCGTCCATCTTCGTCCTCCCATTTGCTCCGTAGGCCTTCTTTTTACCATGTTTGTCTCGTTCGTCCATCTTCGTCCTCCCATTTGATCCGTAGGCCTTCTTTGGACCAAGTTCGCCTCGTTCCTCCATCTTCGTCCGCCCATTTGATCCGTTGGCCTTCTTTGGACCAAGTTCGTCTCGTTCGTCCATCTTCGTCCTCCCATTTGATCCGTAGGCCTTCTTTGGACCAATTTCGTCTCGTTCGTCCATCTTCGTCCACCCATTTTATCCCTAGGCCTTCTTTGGACCAAGTTCGTCTCGTTCGTCCATCTTCGTCCTCCCATTTGATCCCTAGGCCTTCTTTGGACCAAGTTCGTCTCGTTCGTCCATCTTCGTCCTCCTATTTGATCCGTAGGCCTTCTTTGGACCAAGTTCGTCTCGTTCGTCCATCTTCGTCCTCCCATTTGATCCCTAGGCCTTCTTTGGACCAAGTTCGTCTCGTTCGTCCATCTTCGTCCTCCCATTTGATCCGTTGGCCTTCTTTGGACCAAGTTCGTCTCGTTCGTCCATCTTCGTCCTCCCATTTGATCCGTAGGCCTTCTTTGGACCAAGTTCGTCTCGTTCGTCCATCTTCGTCCTCCCATTTGATCCCTAGGCCTTCTTTGGACCAAGTTCGTCTCGTTCGTCCATCTTCGTCCTCCCATTTGCTCCGTAGGCCTTCTTTGTACCAAGTTCGCCTCGTTCCTCCTTCTTCGTCCTCCCATTTGATCCGTTGGCCTTCTTTGGACCAAGTTCGTCTCGTTCGTCCATCTTCGTCCTCCCATTTGATCCGTAGGCCTTCTTTGGACCAATTTCGTCTCGTTCGTCCATCTTCGTCCTCCCATTTGATCCCTAGGCCTTCTTTGGACCAAGTTCGTCTCGTTCGTCCATCTTCGTCCTCCCATTTGATCCCTAGGCCTTCTTTGGACCAAGTTCGTCTCGTTCGTCCATCTTCGTCCTCCCATTTGATCCGTTGGGCTTCTTTGGACCAAGTTCGTCTCGTTCGTCCATCTTCGTCCTCCCATTTGATCCCTAGGCCTTCTTTGGACCAAGTTCATCCCGTTCGTCCATCTTCGTCCTCCCATTTGCTCCGTAGGCCTTCTTTGGACCAAGTTCGTCTCGTTCGTCCATCTTCGTCCTCCCATTTGATCCCTAGGCCTTCTTTGGACCAAGTTCATCCCGTTCGTCCATCTTCGTCCTCCCATTTGCTCCGTAGGCCTTCTTTGGACCAAGTTCGCCTCGTTCGTCCATCTTCGTCCTCCCATTTGATCCCTAGGCCTTCTTTGGACCAAGTTCGTCCCGTTCGTCCATCTTCGTCCTCCCATTTGCTCCGTAGGCCTTCTTTGGACCAAGTTCGCCTCGTTCGTCCATCTTCGTCCTCCCATTTGATCGCTAGGCCTTCTTTGGACCAAGTTCGTCTCGTTCGTCCTCCCATTTGATCCCTAGGCCTTCTTTGGACCAAGCTTGTCTCGTTCGTCGATCTTCGTCCTCCCATTTGATCCTTTGGCTTTCTTTGGACCATGTTCGTCTCGTTCGTCCATCTTCTTCCTCCCATTTGATCCGTAGGCCTTCTTTGGACCATGTTCGTCTCGTTCGTCCATCTTCGTCCTCCCATTTGATCCCTAGGCCTTCTTTGGACCAAGTTCGTCTCGTTCGTCCATCTTCGTCCTCCCATTTGCTCCGTAGGCCTTCTTTTTACCATGTTTGTCTCGTTCGTCCATCTTCGTCCTCCCATTTGATCCGTAGGCCTTCTTTGGACCAAGTTCGCCTCGTTCCTCCATCTTCGTCCGCCCATTTGATCCGTTGGCCTTCTTTGGACCAAGTTCGTCTCGTTCGTCCATCTTCGTCCTCCCATTTGATCCGTAGGCCTTCTTTGGACCAATTTCGTCTCGTTCGTCCATCTTCGTCCACCCATTTTATCCCTAGGCCTTCTTTGGACCAAGTTCGTCTCGTTCGTCCATCTTCGTCCTCCCATTTGATCCCTAGGCCTTCTTTGGACCAAGTTCGTCTCGTTCGTCCATCTTCGTCCTCCTATTTGATCCGTAGGCCTTCTTTGGACCAAGTTCGTCTCGTTCGTCCATCTTCGTCCTCCCATTTGATCCCTAGGCCTTCTTTGGACCAAGTTCGTCTCGTTCGTCCATCTTCGTCCTCCCATTTGATCCTTTGGCCTTCTTTGGACCAAGTTCGTCTCGTTCGTCCATCTTCGTCCTCCCATTTGATCCGTAGGCCTTCTTTGGACCAAGTTCGTCTCGTTCGTCCATCTTCGTCCTCCCATTTGATCCCTAGGCCTTCTTTGGACCAAGTTCGTCTCGTTCGTCCATCTTCGTCCTCCCATTTGCTCCGTAGGCCTTCTTTGTACCAAGTTCGCCTCGTTCCTCCTTCTTCGTCCTCCCATTTGATCCGTTGGCCTTCTTTGGACCAAGTTCGTCTCGTTCGTCCATCTTCGTCCTCCCATTTGATCCGTAGGCCTTCTTTGGACCAATTTCGTCTCGTTCGTCCATCTTCGTCCTCCCATTTGATCCCTAGGCCTTCTTTGGACCAAGTTCGTCTCGTTCGTCCATCTTCGTCCTCCCATTTGATCCCTAGGCCTTCTTTGGACCAAGTTCGTCTCGTTCGTCCATCTTCGTCCTCCCATTTGATCCGTTGGGCTTCTTTGGACCAAGTTCGTCGCGTTCGTCCATCTTCGTCCTCCCATTTGATCCCTAGGCCTTCTTTGGACCAAGTTCATCCCGTTCGTCCATCTTCGTCCTCCCATTTGCTCCGTAGGCCTTCTTTGGACCAAGTTCGCCTCGTTCGTCCATCTTCGTCCTCCCATTTGGACCCTAGGCCTTCTTTGGACCAATTTTGTCTCGTTCGTCCATCTTCGTCCTCCCATTTGATCCCTAGGCCTTCTTTGGACCAATTTCGTCTCGTTCGTCCTCCCATTTGATCCCTAGGCCTTCTTTGGACCAAGCTCGTCTCGTTCGTCGATCTTCGTCCTCCCATTTGATCGCTAGGCCTTCTTTGGACCAAGTTCGTCTCGTTCGTCCTCCCATTTGATCCCTAGGCCTTCTTTGGACCAAGCTCGTCTCGTTCGTCGATCTTCGTCCTCCCATTTGATCGCTAGGCCTTCTTTGGACCAATTTCGTCTCGTTCGTCCTCCCATTTGATCCCTAGGCCTTCTTTGGACCAAGCTCGTCTCGTTCGTCGATCTTCGTCCTCCCATTTGATCCGTTGGCTTTCTTTGGACCAAGCTCGTCTCGTTCGTCGATCTTCGTCCTCCCATTTGATCCGTTGGCTTTCTTTTGGACCATGTTCGTCTCGTTCGTCCATCTTCGTCCTCCCATTTGCTCCGTAGGCCTTCTTTGGACCAAGTTCGCCTCGTTCGTCCATCTTCGTCCTCCCATTTGATCGCTAGGCCTTCTTTGGACCAAGTTCGTCTCGTTCGTCCTCCCATTTGATCCGTAGGCCTTCTTTGGACCAAGTTCGCCTCGTTCCTCCATCTTCGTCCGCCCATTTGATCCGTTGGCCTTCTTTGGACCAAGTTCGTCTCGTTCGTCCATCTTCGTCCTCCCATTTGATCCGTAGGCCTTCTTTGGACCAATTTCGTCTCGTTCGTCCATCTTCGTCCACCCATTTGATCCCTAGGCCTTCTTTGTACCAAGTTCGTCTCGTTCGTCCATCTTCGTCCTCCCATTTGATCCCTAGGCCTTCTTTGGACCAAGTTCGTCTCGTTCGTCCATCTTCGTCCTCCTATTTGATCCATAGGCCTTCTTTGGACCAAGTTCGTCTCGTTCGTCCATCTTCGTCCTCCCATTTGATACCTAGGCCTTCTTTGGACCAAGTTCGTCTCGTTCGTCCATCTTCGTCCTCCCATTTGATCCCTAGGCCTTCTTTGGACGAAGTTCCTCTCGTTCGTCCATCTTCGTCCTCCCATTTGATCCGTTGGCCTTCTTTTGACCAAGATCGTCTCGTTCGTCCATCTTCGTCCTCCCATTTGATCCGTTGGCCTTCTTTGGACCAAGTTCGTCTCGTTCGTCCATCTTCGTCCTCCCATTTGATCCGTAGGCCTTCTTTGGACCAAGTTCGTCTCGTTCGTCCATCTTCGTCCTCCCATTTGATCCCTAGGCCTTTTTTGGACCAAGTTCGTCTCGTTCGTCCATCTTCGTCCTCCCATTTGCTCCGTAGGCCTTCTTTGGACCAAGTTCGCCTCGTTCGTCCATCTTCATCCTCCCATTTGATCCCTAGGCCTTCTTTGGACCAAGCTTGTCTCGTTCGTCCATCTTCGTCCTCCCATTTGATCAGTTGGCCTTGTTTGGACCAAGTTCGTCTCGTTCGTCCATCTTCGTCCTCCCATTTGATCCGTTGGCCTTCTTTGGACCAAGTTCGTCTCGTTCGTCCATCTTCGTCCTCCCATTTGATCCCTAGGCCTTCTTTGGACCAAGTTCGTCTCGTTCGTCCATCTTCGTCCTCCCATTTGCTCCGTAGGCCTTCTTTTTACCATGTTTGTCTCGTTCGTCCATCTTCGTCCTCCCATTTGATCCCTAGGCCTTCTTAGGACCAAGTTCGTCTTGTTCTACCACCTTCGTCCTCCCATTTGATCCGTTGGAATTCTTTGGACGAAGTTTGTCTCGCTCGTCCATCTTCGTCCTCCCATTTGATCCGTTGGCCTTCTTTGGACCAAGTTCGTCTCGTTCGTCCATCTTCGTCCTCCCATTTGATCCGTTGGCCTTCTTTGGACCATGTTCGTCTCGTTCGTCCATCTTCCTCCTCCGATTTGATCCGTAGGCCTTCTTTGGACCAAGTTCGTCTCGTTCGTCCATCTTCGTCCTCCCATTTGATCCCTAGGCCTTCTTTGGACCAAGTTTGTCTCGTTCGTCCGTGTTCGTCCTCCCATTTGATCCGTTGGGCTTCTTTGGACCAAGTTCGTCTCGTTCGTCCATCTTCGTCCTCCCATTTGATCCCTAGGCCTTCTTTGGACCAAGTTCGTCCCGTTCGTCCATCTTCGTCCTCCCATTTGCTCCGTAGGCCTTCTTTGGACCAAGTTCGCCTCGTTCGTCCATCTTCGTCCTCCCATTTGATCGCTAGGCCTTCTTTGGACCAAGTTCGTCTCGTTCGTCCTCCCATTTGATCCCTAGGCCTTCTTTGGACCAAGCTCGTCTCGTTCGTCGATCTTCGTCCTCCCATTTGATCCGTTGGCTTTCTTTGGACCATGTTCGTCTCGTTCGTCCATCTTCTTCCTCCCATTTGATCCGTAGGCCTTCTTTGGACCATGTTCGTCTCGTTCGTCCATCTTCGTCCTCCCATTTGATCCCTAGGCCTTCTTTGGACCAAGTTCGTCTCGTTCGTCCATCTTCGTCCTCCCATTTGCTCCGTAGGCCTTCTTTTTACCATGTTTGTCTCGTTCGTCCATCTTCGTCCTCCCATTTGATCCGTAGGCCTTCTTTGGACCAAGTTCGCCTCGTTCCTCCATCTTCGTCCGCCCATTTGATCCGTAGGCCTTCTTTGGACCAATTTCGTCTCGTTCGTCCATCTTCGTCCACCCATTTGATCCCTAGGCCTTCTTTGGACCAAGTTCGTCTCGTTCGTCCATCTTCGTCCTCCCATTTGATCCCTAGGCCTTCTTTGGACCAAGTTCGTCTCGTTCGTCCATCTTCGTCCTCCTATTTGATCCGTAGGCCTTCTTTGGACCAAGTTCGTCTCGTTCGTCCATCTTCGTCCTCCCATTTGATCCCTAGGCCTTCTTTGGACCAAGTTCGTCTCGTTCGTCCATCTTCGTCCTCCCATTTGCTCCGTAGGCCTTCTTTGTACCAAGTTCGCCTCGTTCCTCCATCTTCGTCCTCCCATTTGATCCGTTGGCCTTCTTTGGACCAAGTTCGTCTCGTTCGTCCATCTTCGTCCTCCCATTTGATCCGTAGGCCTTCTTTGGACCAATTTCGTCTCGTTCGTCCATCTTCGTCCTCCCATTTGATCCCTAGGCCTTCTTTGGACCAAGTTCGTCTCGTTCGTCCATCTTCGTCCTCCCATTTGATCCCTAGGCCTTCTTTGGACCAAGTTCGTCTCGTTCGTCCATCTTCGTCCTCCCATTTGATCCGTTGGGCTTCTTTGGACCAAGTTCGTCTCGTTCGTCCATCTTCGTCCTCCCATTTGATCCCTAGGCCTTCTTTGGACCAAGTTCATCCCGTTCGTCCATCTTCGTCCTCCCATTTGCTCCGTAGGCCTTCTTTGGACCAAGTTCGCCTCGTTCGTCCATCTTCGTCCTCCCATTTGGTCCCTAGGCCTTCTTTGGACCAATTTTGTCTCGTTCGTCCATCTTCGTCCTCCCATTTGATCCCTAGGCCTTCTTTGGACCAAGTTCGTCTCATTCGTCCTCCCATTTGATCCCTAGGCCTTCTTTGGACCAAGCTCGTCTCGTTCGTCGATCTTCGTCCTCCCATTTGATCCGTTGGCTTTCTTTGGACCAAGTTTGTCTCGTTCGTCCGTCTTTGTCCTCCCATTTGATCCCTAGGCCTTCTTTGGACCAAGTTTGTCTCGTTCGTCCGTCTTCGTCGTCCCATTTGATCCGTTGGGCTTCTTTGGACCAAGTTCGTCTCGTTCGTCCATCTTCGTCCTCCCATTTGATCCCTAGGCCTTCTTTGGACCAAGTTCGTCCCGTTCGTCCATCTTCGTCCTCCCATTTGCTCCGTAGGCCTTCTTTGGACCAAGTTCGCCTCGTTCGTCCATCTTCGTCCTCCCATTTGATCGCTAGGCCTTCTTTGGACCAAGTTCGTCTCGTTCGTCCTCCCATTTGATCCCTAGGCCTTCTTTGGACCAAGCTCGTCTCGTTCGTCGATCTTCGTCCTCCCATTTGATCCGTTGGCTTTCTTTGGACCATGTTCGTCTCGTTCGTCCATCTTCTTCCTCCCATTTGATCCGTAGGCCTTCTTTGGACCATGTTCGTCTCGTTCGTCCATCTTCGTCCTCCCATTTGATCCCTAGGCCTTCTTTGGACCAAGTTCGTCTCGTTCGTCCATCTTCGTCCTCCCATTTGCTCCGTAGGCCTTCTTTTTACCATGTTTGTCTCGTTCGTCCATCTTCGTCCTCCCATTTGATCCGTAGGCCTTCTTTGGACCAAGTTCGCCTCGTTCCTCCATCTTCGTCCGCCCATTTGATCCGTTGGGCTTCTTTGGACCAAGTTCGTCTCGTTCGTCCATCTTCGTCCTCCCATTTGATCCGTAGGCCTTCTTTGGACCAATTTCGTCTCGTTCGTCCATCTTCGTCCACCCATTTGATCCCTAGGCCTTCTTTGGACCAAGTTCGTCTCGTTCGTCCATCTTCGTCCTCCCATTTGATCCCTAGGCCTTCTTTGGACCAAGTTCGTCTCGTTCGTCCATCTTCGTCCTCCTATTTGATCCGTAGGCCTTCTTTGGACCAAGTTCGTCTCGTTCGTCCTCCCATTTGATCCCTAGGCCTTCTTTGGACCAAGTTCGTCTCGTTCGTCCATCTTCGTCCTCCCATTTGATCCGTTGGCCTTCTTTGGACCAAGTTCGTCTCGTTCGTCCATCTTCGTCCTCCCATTTGATCCGTAGGCCTTCTTTGGACCAAGTTCGTCTCGTTCGTCCATCTTCGTCCTCCCATTTGATCCCTAGGCCTTCTTTGGACCAAGTTCGTCTCGTTCGTCCATCTTCGTCCTCCCATTTGCTCCGTAGGCCTTCTTTGTACCAAGTTCGCCTCGTTCCTCCTTCTTCGTCCTCCCATTTGATCCGTTGGCCTTCTTTGGACCAAGTTCGTCTCGTTCGTCCATCTTCGTCCTCCCATTTGATCCGTAGGCCTTCTTTGGACCAATTTCGTCTCGTTCGTCCATCTTCGTCCTCCCATTTGATCCCTAGGCCTTCTTTGGACCAAGTTCGTCTCGTTCGTCCATCTTCGTCCTCCCATTTGATCCCTAGGCCTTCTTTGGACCAAGTTCGTCTCGTTCGTCCATCTTCGTCCTCCCATTTGATCCGTTGGGCTTCTTTGGACCAAGTTCGTCTCGTTCGTCCATCTTCGTCCTCCCATTTGATCCCTAGGCCTTCTTTGGACCAAGTTCATCCCGTTCGTCCATCTTCGTCCTCCCATTTGCTCCGTAGGCCTTCTTTGGACCAAGTTCGCCTCGTTCGTCCATCTTCGTCCTCCCATTTGGACCCTAGGCCTTCTTTGGACCAATTTTGTCTCGTTCGTCCATCTTCGTCCTCCCATTTGATCCCTAGGCCTTCTTTGGACCAATTTCGTCTCGTTCGTCCTCCCATTTGATCCCTAGGCCTTCTTTGGACCAAGCTCGTCTCGTTCGTCGATCTTCGTCCTCCCATTTGATCCGTTGGCTTTCTTTGGACCGTGTTCGTCTCGTTCGTCCATCTTCGTCCTCCCATTTGATCCGTAGGCCTTCTTTGGACCATGTTCGTCTCGTTCGTCCATCTTCGTCCTCCCATTTGATCCCTAGGCCTTCTTTGGACCAAGTTCGTCTCGTTCGTCCATCTTCGTCCTCCCATTTGATCCCTAGGCCTTCTTTGGACCAAGTTCGCCTCGTTCGTCCATCTTCGTCCTCCCATTTGCTCCGTAGGCCTTCTTTTTACCATGTTTGTCTCGTTCGTCCATCTTCGTTCTCCCATTTGATCCGTAGGCCTTCTTTGGACCAAGTTCGCCTCGTTCCTCCATCTTCGTCCTCCCATTTGATCCCTAGGCCTACTTTGGACCAAGTTCGTCTCGTTCGTCCATCTTCGTCCCCCCATTTGATCCCTAGGCCTTCTTTGGACGAAGTTCCTCTCGTTCGTCCATCTTCGTCCTCCCATTTGATCCGTCGGCCTTCTTTTGACCAAGATCGTCTCGTTCGTCCATCTTCGTCCTCCCATTTGTTCCGTAGGCCTTCGTTTTACCATGTTTGTCTCGTTCGTCCATCTTCGTCCTCCCATTTGATCCGTAGGCCTTCTTTGGACCAAGTTCGCCTCGTTCCTCCATCTTCGTCCTCCCATTTGATCCGTTGGCCTTCTTTGGACCAAGTTCGTCTCGTTCGTCCATCTTCGTCCTCCCATTTGATCCGTAGGCCTTCTTTGGACCAAGTTCGTCTCGTTCGTCCATCTTCGTCCTCCCATTTGATCCCTAGGCCTTCTTTGGACCAAGTTCGTCTCGTTCGTCCATCTTCGTCCTCCCATTTGATCCCTAGGCCTTCTTTGGACCAAGTTCGTCTCGTTCGTCCATCTTCGTCCTCCCATTTGCTCCGTAGGCCTTCTTTGGACCAAGTTCGCCTCGTTCCTCCATCTTCGTCCTCCCATTTGATCCCTAGGCCTACTTTGGACCAAGTTCGTCTCGTTCGTCCATCTTCGTCCCCCCATTTGATCCCTAGGCCTTCTTTGGACGAAGTTCCTCTCGTTCGTCCATCTTCGTCCTCCCATTTGATCCGTCGGCCTTCTTTTGACCAAGATCGTCTCGTTCGTCCATCTTCGTCCTCCCATTTGCTCCGTAGGCCTTCGTTTTACCATGTTTGTCTCGTTCGTCCATCTTCGTCCTCCCATTTGATCCGTAGGCCTTCTTTGGACCAAGTTCGCCTCGTTCCTCCATCTTCGTCCTCCCATTTGATCCGTTGGCCTTCTTTGGACCAAGTTCGTCTCGTTCGTCCATCTTCGTCCTCCCATTTGATCCGTAGGCCTTCTTTGGACCAAGTTCGTCTCGTTCGTCCATCTTCGTCCTCCCATTTCATCCCTAGGCCTTCTTTGGACCAAGTTCGTCTCGTTCGTCCATCTTCGTCCTCCCATTTGCTCCGTAGGCCTTCTTTGGACCAAGTTCGCCTCGTTCCTCCATCTTCGTCCTCCCATTTGATCCCTAGGCCTACTTTGGACCAAGTTCGTCTCGTTCGTCCATCTTCGTCCCCCCATTTGATCCCTAGGCCTTCTTTGGACGAAGTTCCTCTCGTTCGTCCATCTTCGTCCTCCCATTTGATCCGTCGGCCTTCTTTTGACCAAGATCGTCTCGTTCGTCCATCTTCGTCCTCCCATTTGCTCCGTAGGCCTTCGTTTTACCATGTTTGTCTCGTTCGTCCATCTTCGTCCTCCCATTTGATCCGTAGGCCTTCTTTGGACCAAGTTCGCCTCGTTCCTCCATCTTCGTCCTCCCATTTGATCCGTTGGCCTTCTTTGGACCAAGTTCGTCTCGTTCGTCCATCTTCGTCCTCCCATTTGATCCGTAGGCCTTCTTTGGACCAAGTTCGTCTCGTTCGTCCATCTTCGTCCTCCCATTTGATCCCTAGGCCTTCTTTGGACCAAGTTCGTCTCGTTCGTCCATCTTCGTCCTCCCATTTGCTCCGTAGGCCTTCTTTGTACCAAGTTCGCCTCGTTCCTCCTTCTTCGTCCTCCCATTTGATCCGTTGGCCTTCTTTGGACCAAGTTCGTCTCGTTCGTCCATCTTCGTCCTCCCATTTGATCCGTAGGCCTTCTTTGGACCAATTTCGTCTCGTTCGTCCATCTTCGTCCTCCCATTTGATCCCTAGGCCTTCTTTGGACCAATTTCGTCTCGTTCGTCCTCCCATTTGATCCCTAGGCCTTCTTTGGACCAAGCTCGTCTCGTTCGTCGATCTTCGTCCTCCCATTTGATCCGTTGGCTTTCTTTGGACCGTGTTCGTCTCGTTCGTCCATCTTCGTCCTCCCATTTGATCCGTAGGCCTTCTTTGGACCATGTTCGTCTCGTTCGTCCATCTTCGTCCTCCCATTTGATCCCTAGGCCTTCTTTGGACCAAGTTCGTCTCGTTCGTCCATCTTCGTCCTCCCATTTGATCCCTAGGCCTTCTTTGGACCAAGTTCGCCTCGTTCGTCCATCTTCGTCCTCCCATTTGCTCCGTAGGCCTTCTTTTTACCATGTTTGTCTCGTTCGTCCATCTTCGTTCTCCCATTTGATCCGTAGGCCTTCTTTGGACCAAGTTCGCCTCGTTCCTCCATCTTCGTCCTCCCATTTGATCCCTAGGCCTACTTTGGACCAAGTTCGTCTCGTTCGTCCATCTTCGTCCCCCCATTTGATCCCTAGGCCTTCTTTGGACGAAGTTCCTCTCGTTCGTCCATCTTCGTCCTCCCATTTGATCCGTCGGCCTTCTTTTGACCAAGATCGTCTCGTTCGTCCATCTTCGTCCTCCCATTTGTTCCGTAGGCCTTCGTTTTACCATGTTTGTCTCGTTCGTCCATCTTCGTCCTCCCATTTGATCCGTAGGCCTTCTTTGGACCAAGTTCGCCTCGTTCCTCCATCTTCGTCCTCCCATTTGATCCGTTGGCCTTCTTTGGACCAAGTTCGTCTCGTTCGTCCATCTTCGTCCTCCCATTTGATCCGTAGGCCTTCTTTGGACCAAGTTCGTCTCGTTCGTCCATCTTCGTCCTCCCATTTGATCCCTAGGCCTTCTTTGGACCAAGTTCGTCTCGTTCGTCCATCTTCGTCCTCCCATTTGATCCCTAGGCCTTCTTTGGACCAAGTTCGTCTCGTTCGTCCATCTTCGTCCTCCCATTTGCTCCGTAGGCCTTCTTTGGACCAAGTTCGCCTCGTTCCTCCATCTTCGTCCTCCCATTTGATCCCTAGGCCTACTTTGGACCAAGTTCGTCTCGTTCGTCCATCTTCGTCCCCCCATTTGATCCCTAGGCCTTCTTTGGACGAAGTTCCTCTCGTTCGTCCATCTTCGTCCTCCCATTTGATCCGTCGGCCTTCTTTTGACCAAGATCGTCTCGTTCGTCCATCTTCGTCCTCCCATTTGCTCCGTAGGCCTTCGTTTTACCATGTTTGTCTCGTTCGTCCATCTTCGTCCTCCCATTTGATCCGTAGGCCTTCTTTGGACCAAGTTCGCCTCGTTCCTCCATCTTCGTCCTCCCATTTGATCCGTTGGCCTTCTTTGGACCAAGTTCGTCTCGTTCGTCCATCTTCGTCCTCCCATTTGATCCGTAGGCCTTCTTTGGACCAAGTTCGTCTCGTTCGTCCATCTTCGTCCTCCCATTTCATCCCTAGGCCTTCTTTGGACCAAGTTCGTCTCGTTCGTCCATCTTCGTCCTCCCATTTGCTCCGTAGGCCTTCTTTGGACCAAGTTCGCCTCGTTCCTCCATCTTCGTCCTCCCATTTGATCCCTAGGCCTACTTTGGACCAAGTTCGTCTCGTTCGTCCATCTTCGTCCCCCCATTTGATCCCTAGGCCTTCTTTGGACGAAGTTCCTCTCGTTCGTCCATCTTCGTCCTCCCATTTGATCCGTCGGCCTTCTTTTGACCAAGATCGTCTCGTTCGTCCATCTTCGTCCTCCCATTTGCTCCGTAGGCCTTCGTTTTACCATGTTTGTCTCGTTCGTCCATCTTCGTCCTCCCATTTGATCCGTAGGCCTTCTTTGGACCAAGTTCGCCTCGTTCCTCCATCTTCGTCCTCCCATTTGATCCGTTGGCCTTCTTTGGACCAAGTTCGTCTCGTTCGTCCATCTTCGTCCTCCCATTTGATCCGTAGGCCTTCTTTGGACCAAGTTCGTCTCGTTCGTCCATCTTCGTCCTCCCATTTGATCCCTAGGCCTTCTTTGGACCAAGTTCGTCTCGTTCGTCCATCTTCGTCCTCCCATTTGCTCCGTAGGCCTTCTTTGTACCAAGTTCGCCTCGTTCCTCCTTCTTCGTCCTCCCATTTGATCCGTTGGCCTTCTTTGGACCAAGTTCGTCTCGTTCGTCCATCTTCGTCCTCCCATTTGATCCGTAGGCCTTCTTTGGACCAATTTCGTCTCGTTCGTCCATCTTCGTCCTCCCATTTGATCCCTAGGCCTTCTTTGGACCAAGTTCGTCTCGTTCGTCCATCTTCGTCCTCCCATTTGATCCCTAGGCCTTCTTTGGACCAAGTTCGTCTCGTTCGTCCATCTTCGTCCTCCCATTTGATCCGTTGGGCTTCTTTGGACCAAGTTCGTCTCGTTCGTCCATCTTCGTCCTCCCATTTGATCCCTAGGCCTTCTTTGGACCAAGTTCATCCCGTTCGTCCATCTTCGTCCTCCCATTTGCTCCGTAGGCCTTCTTTGGACCAAGTTCGCCTCGTTCGTCCATCTTCGTCCTCCCATTTGGACCCTAGGCCTTCTTTGGACCAATTTTGTCTCGTTCGTCCATCTTCGTCCTCCCATTTGATCCCTAGGCCTTCTTTGGACCAATTTCGTCTCGTTCGTCCTCCCATTTGATCCCTAGGCCTTCTTTGGACCAAGCTCGTCTTGTTCGTCGATCTTCGTCCTCCCATTTGATCCGTTGGCTTTCTTTGGACCGTGTTCGTCTCGTTCGTCCATCTTCGTCCTCCCATTTGATCCGTAGGCCTTCTTTGGACCATGTTCGTCTCGTTCGTCCATCTTCGTCCTCCCATTTGATCCCTAGGCCTTCTTTGGACCAAGTTCGTCTCGTTCGTCCATCTTCGTCCTCCCATTTGATCCCTAGGCCTTCTTTGGACCAAGTTCGTCTCGTTCGTCCATCTTCGTCCTCCCATTTGCTCCGTAGGCCTTCTTTTTACCATGTTTGTCTCGTTCGTCCATCTTCGTTCTCCCATTTGATCCGTAGGCCTTCTTTGGACCAAGTTCGCCTCGTTCCTCCATCTTCGTCCTCCCATTTGATCCCTAGGCCTACTTTGGACCAAGTTCGTCTCGTTCGTCCATCTTCGTCCTCCCATTTGATCCCTAGGCCTTCTTTGGACGAAGTTCCTCTCGTTCGTCCATCTTCGTCCTCCCATTTGATCCGTCGGCCTTCTTTTGACCAAGATCGTCTCGTTCGTCCATCTTCGTCCTCCCATTTGCTCCGTAGGCCTTCTTTTTACCATGTTTGTCTCGTTCGTCCATCTTCGTCCTCCCATTTGATCCGTAGGCCTTCTTTGGACCAAGTTCGCCTCGTTCCTCCATCTTCGTCCTCCCATTTGATCCGTTGGCCTTCTTTGGACCAAGTTCGTCTCGTTCGTCCATCTTCGTCCTCCCATGTGATCCGTAGGCCTACTTTGGACCAATTTCGTCTCGTTCGGCCATCTTCGTCCTCCCATTTGATCCCTAGGCCTTCTTTGGACCAAGTTCATCTCGTTCGTCCATCTTCGTCCTCCCATTTGATCCCTAGGCCTTCTTTGGACCAAGTTCGTCTCGTTCGTCCATCTTCGTCCTCCTATTTGATCCGTAGGCCTTCTTTGGACCAAGTTCGTCTCGTTCGTCCATCTTCGTCCTCCCATTTGATCCCTAGGCCTTCTTTGGACCAAGTTCGTCTCGTTCGTCCATCTTCGTCCTCCCATTTGATCCGTTGGCCTTCTTTGGACCAAGTTCGTCTCGTTCGTCCATCTTCGTCCTCCCATTTGATCCGTAGGCCTTCTTTGGACCAAGTTCGTCTCGTTCGTCCATCTTCGTCCTCCCATTTGATCCCTAGGCCTTCTTTGGACCAAGTTCGTCTCGTTCGTCCATCTTCGTCCTCCCATTTGCTCCGTAGGCCTTCTTTGTACCAAGTTCGCCTCGTTCCTCCATCTTCGTCCTCCCATTTGATCCGTTGGCCTTCTTTGGACCAAGTTCGTCTCGTTCGTCCATCTTCGTCCTCCCATTTGATCTGTAGGCCTTCTTTGGACCAATTTCGTCTCGTTCGTCCATCTTCGTCCTCCCATTTGATCCCTCGGCCTTCTTTGGACCAAGTTCGTCTCGTTCGTCCATCTTCGTCCTCCCATTTGATCCCTAGGCCTTCTTTGGACCAAGTTCGTCTCGTTCGTCCATCTTCGTCCTCCCATTTGATCCGTTGGGCTTCTTTGGACCAAGTTCGTCTCGTTCGTCCATCTTCGTCCTCCCATTTGATCCCTAGGCCTTCTTTGGACCAAGTTCGCCTCGTTCGTCCATCTTCGTCCTCCCATTTGGTCCCTAGGCCTTCTTTGGACCAATTTCGTCTCGTTCGTCCATCTTCGTCCTCCCATTTAATCCCTAGGCCTTCTTTGGACCAAGTTCGTCTCGTTCGTCCATCTTCGTCCTCCCATTTGCTCCGTAGGCCTTCTTTTTACCATGTTTGTCTCGTTCGTCCATCTTCGTCCTCCCATTTGATCCGTAGGCCTTCTTTGGACCAAGTTCGCCTCGTTCCTCCATCTTCGTCCTCCCATTTGATCCGTTGGCCTTCTTTGGACCAAGTTCGTCTCGTTCGTCCATCTTCGTCCTCCCATTTGATCCCTAGGCCTTCTTTGGACCAAGTTCGTCTCGTTCGTCCATCTTCGTCCTCCCATTTGATCCCTAGGCCTTCTTTGGACCAAGTTCGTCTCGTTCGTCCATCTTCGTCCTCCTATTTGATCCGTAGGCCTTCTTTGGACCAAGTTCGTCTCGTTCGTCCATCTTCGTCCTCCCTTTTGATCCCTAGGCCTTCTTTGGACCAAGTTCGTCTCGTTCGTCCATCTTTGTCCTCCCATTTGTTCCGTTGGCCTTCTTTGGACCAAGTTCGTCTCGTTCGTCCATCTTCGTCCTCCCATTTGCTCCGTAGGCCTTCTTTGGACCAAGTTCGTCTCGTTCGTCCATCTTCGTCCTCCCATTTGATCCGTAGGCCTTCTTTGGACCAAGTTCGCCTCGTTCGTCCATTTTCGTCCTCCCATTTGATCCGTTGGCCTTCTTTGGACCAAGTTCGTCTCGTTCGTCCATTTTCGTCCTCCCATTTGATCCCTAGGCCTTCTTTGGACCAAGTTCCTCTCGTTCGTCCATCTTCGTCCTCCCATTTGATCCGTTGGCCTTCTTTGGACCAAGTTCGTCTCGTTCGTCCATTTTCGTCCTCCCATTTGATCCGTAGGCCTTCTTTGGACCAAGTTCGTCTTGTTCTACCACCTTCGTCCTCCCAATTGATCCGTTGGAATTCTTTGGACCAAGTTTGTCTCGTTCATCCATCTTCGTCCTCCCATTTGATCCGTTGGCCTTCTTTGGACCAAGTTCGTCTCGTTCGTCCATCTTCGTCCTCCCATTTGATCCGTTGGCCTTCTTTGGACCATGTTCGTCTCGTTCGTCCATCTTCCTCCTCCGATTTGATCCGTAGGCCTTCTTTGGACCAAGTTCGTCTCGTTCGTCCATCTTCGTCCTCCCATTTGATCCCTAGGCCTTCTTTGGACCAAGTTCGTCTCGTTCGTCCATCTTCGTCCTCCCATTTGCTCCGTAGGCCTTCTTTGGACCAAGTTCGCCTCGTTCGTCCATCTTCGTCCTCCCATTTGATCCCTAGGCCTTCTTTGGACCAATTTTGTCTCGTTCGTCCATCTTCGTCCTCCCATTTGATCCCTAGGCCTTCTTTGGACCAAGCTCGTCTCGTTCGTCCATCTTCGTCCTCCCATTTGATCCGTTGGCTTTCTTTGGACCATGTTCGTCTCGTTCGTCCATCTTCGTCCTCCCATTTGATCCGTAGGCCTTCTTTGGACCATGTTCGTCTCGTTCGTCCATCTTCGTCCTCGCATTTGATCCCTAGGCCTTCTTTGGACCAAGTTCGTCTCGTTCGTGCATCTTCGTCCTCCCATTTGCTCCGTAGGCCTTCTTTTTACCATGTTTGTCTCGTTCGTCCATCTTCGTCCTCCCATTTGATCAGTAGGCCTTCTTTGGACCAAGTTCGCCTCGTTCCTCCATCTTCGTCCTCCCATTTGATCCGTTGGCCTTCTTTGGACCAAGTTCGTCTCGTTCGTCCATCTTCGTCCTCCCATTTGATCCCTAGGCCTTCTTTGGACGAAGTTCCTCTCGTTCGTCCATCTTCGTCCTCCCATTTGATCCGTCGGCCTTCTTTTGACCAAGATCGTCTCGTTCGTCCATCTTCGTCCTCCCATTTGCTACGTAGGCCTTCTTTTTACCATGTTTGTCTCGTTCGTCCATCTTCGTCCTCCCATTTGATCCGTAGGCCTTCTTTGGACCAAGTTCGCCTCGTTCCTCCATCTTCGTCCTCCCATTTGATCCGTTGGCCTTCTTTGGACCAAGTTCGTCTCGTTCGTCCATCTTCGTCCTCCCATGTGATCCGTAGGCCTACTTTGGACCAAGTTCGTCTCGTTCGTCCATCTTCGTCCTCCCATTTGATCCCTAGGCCTTCTTTGGACCAAGTTCGTCTCGTTCGTCCATCTTCGTCCTCCTATTTGATCCGTAGGCCTTCTTTGGACCAAGTTCGTCTCATTCGTCCATCTTCGTCCTCCCATTTGATCCCTAGGCCTTCTTTGGACCAAGTTCGTCTCGTTCGTCCATCTTCGTCCTCCCATTTGATCCGTTGGCCTTGTTTGGACCAAGTTCGTCTCGTTCGTC
Organism: Glycyrrhiza uralensis; assembly: GCA_030159175.1. NCBI lineage: Eukaryota > Viridiplantae > Streptophyta > Magnoliopsida > Fabales > Fabaceae > Glycyrrhiza > Glycyrrhiza uralensis. The sequence goes on from BRZY01000002.1 coordinate 18,328,837, forward strand.
CATCTTCGTCCTCCCATTTGATCCGTAGGCCTTCTTTGGACCAAGTTCGTCTCGTTCGTCCATCTTCGTCCTCCCATTTGATCCCTAGGCCTTCTTTGGACCAAGTTCGTCTCGTTCGTCCATCTTCGTCCTCCCATTTGCTCCGTAGGCCTTCTTTGTACCAAGTTCGCCTCGTTCCTCCATCTTCGTCCTCCCATTTGATCCGTTGGCCTTCTTTGGACCAAGTTCGTCTCGTTCGTCCATCTTCGTCCTCCCATTTGATCTGTAGGCCTTCTTTGGGCCAATTTCGTCTCGTTCGTCCATCTTCGTCCTCCCATTTGATCCCTAGGCCTTCTTTGGACCAAGTTCGTCTCGTTCGTCCATCTTCGTCCTCCCATTTGATCCCTAGGCCTTCTTTGGACCAAGTTCGTCTCGTTCGTCCATCTTCGTCCTCCCATTTGATCCGTTGGGCTTCTTTGGACCAAGTTCGTCTCGTTCGTCCATCTTCGTCCTCCCATTTGATCCCTAGGCCTTCTTTGGACCAAGTTCGCCTCGTTCGTCCATCTTCGTCCTCCCATTTGGTCCCTAGGCCTTCTTTGGACCAATTTCGTCTCGTTCGTCCATCTTCGTCCTCCCATTTAATCCCTAGGCCTTCTTTGGACCAAGTTCGTCTCGTTCGTCCATCTTCGTCCTCCCATTTTGTAACGTCCGTAATTTTTGATTCTGTTTTAATTTTATTTTATGTATGTGATGTGTGTTTAAATAGGATAAAATATATTTTATTAAGGATAATGAAATAGATGAAGCTCTCTGACATTGGGAGGTGATGGTTTGAGTTAGACGATTAGATACAGAGAGAATTCTGTTTGCCGTAAATAGATGAAAGAGTGGCTTTGTGAAGTAGAAACCCTAGATTTAGGTTAAGAAAAAGATTTGAAGGTATAAATAGTGATTTTATAATATTCGAGGATTTTAGAAATGTATTCGGGAATTTTCTGAAGAACGCATAAAAATATTACAGTTTTGGTCCCTATAGTTTGACTAGGTTGAACTGCGAGTAGATATGGAGACCAGAACATATCTAGAAATATTTTTGAGGATGCCAAATGATGTTTCCTAATATTTTAGAATTTTAGAAATTATTTTGGAAATTTTTGGAATGACAGATGAAGAATTGTAGTTTTGGTCCCTGTAGAACGAGAACTGGATAGCAGGGAGAGCAGGTGAATGCCAGAAGCTTAGGAAATGATTCAAAATCAACCAAAAGAGTACCCAATGGTATTCTTATAATATCTATGATTTTTAGAAATTTTCTGGGATTTTTCTGATAAAGTTGAATTTTACCCTAAGTTATGGGTTACGGTAAAAATCGAAAAGTTACCGTAGTGCTTCTAAGCTTGATCTTTTTGAACCAAGACTTTTGTGACATCTTATTTACATGGATTAGGACTTATTACAAGGTTCATGAGAGGTTTTACCCCAATAGGTTAGGTTTGGACAATTTTTACTATGAAATACAAAAGTTACCACACTTAATTACCCTTGGAGAGTTACCATTTACCATGGTTAAGGTAAAAAATTAATTTACCCCTTCTAGGATCAGATGTGCTGCGCCAGATTAGAAGAGGAAGAGGGTAGAATTCTCTTGAAGCATGACTCATGGGCATGGACCAATAGGAATCAAGCAAGTGAACCATGTAATGATTAAATGGGAAAAAATCATAAGATAGGAAGAGAAAGGGAGAGGGAGCCGTGAGTTTGAGGAAGAGAAGGAGAAGAAGACCTTCATGTTCTTGAGTTCATCTTGTGCAACTCCATAGCCAAACCTTGAGTGATTCTTCCAAAATCCTTGTCCAAATACACTAGTTTTCAAGTCTTGAATCATAGGATTAGTGGACAAGAAGCTAACAAGGAGCAAGCAAGGAAGAGAAGGGAAGGAAGAAGGAAGAGCTTGGAGTAGGACTTTCTTCAAGTTTGGTAAGGGGAAATCTCTTCTTACATGAGTATATAAAGCTTGGTAGACATAGATAGAGCTTTGATGGTATGATTTTGATTATGGTGATGTTAATTTTGTTCTAGGGTTCATGAGGTTGATAACCTATGTGGTCATGTATTTTTATGAATATGATTGTGTTTTGAGATGTGCATATGTTTGGTATGACCCTTGTTAATGGATTGAATGGATTGGAGAAGAATTTGGGGTTGGTTAGGGTTTGATTTTGATCATGGTTGTGCTCTTGGTATGAAGATGCTATGCTCTTGTTGATGAGTTGTGTTCATGGCTTGAATATGGCATGAGATTGTTGTGAAAATAATGAACCTCATTTGTTTGGATTCAATTGAACTTAAACATGCAAAGAAGAGATTGGTTACATCATTTTTGTGAAAATCGCAAGTCTGGTACGCCCTGGGTGTGGCTGTTTTCGTGGCTGGGAAATTCTGGAAAACAGGGGACAGCTCTGTTCATACCGCGGGTGTGAAAAACTCTTGCGCCTGTGAACAGTTCTGGACCCAGGTTTTTGAAAATTAGTATTTTTGGTAAAAATCAAGTTTTCCCAATATTTTTCATAAACATACTTAAGAGAAAATGATTATTTGAACATTAAAGAATGGTATGTATGTTACTTAAGTTGAATTTTAGAACTTAAACATGGATTTGAATAAATATATTTTGGAAAAAGATCAATATTTCAAAGAGAGTAAAAATGTAATAGAAGCCATGTTGAATGAGCACAAAGAGATGTGAATGAGCACAAAGAGATGTGAATTATCATAAGTGATGATAATGTGATAACCTAGAGTGAAGGTTATATGTGATTGTGCAAGTAATAACCTAGAGAAAATGTTAAAGTGATTACAAGACAAACCAAAGCTTAAAAATGCTTGAAAATGGTGATTTTGTATGCTTAATGTGATGTGCCATTTTGCATAAAGAGAAAGAGAATTTGGCAAGTGGCCAATGTGATGAGCATTACAACCCGGATGGGGTTGAGAATAGGGATAGTCTGGCCACAGTAGCCTAAAGGGATTATCCAGGTTGCGAAACCCCTCAGATGGCCAGGTAGGAGATATCCCCTGAGCCGAGGCAAGTCGCATAACCCGGCTTGGATAAATCTGACGGACTTGACTATTCATGATATGGTGAGACGTAGCTTATCTGAATGATTACTATGAAGTCTGGAGGGACTCTCTGGTAAGTCTGGTAAGTCTGCTACGGCCAATCGCTCAATGGTGTTGGAGGTAGGGAAGTCTCCTTGGAGCACTACGAGGGTGATGTGAGGGGAAATAGAAGTGACATGCATTGTATTATATGAGCTGATGATAAGTTGATTGACGCTGAGATTTGCATTATGATTGTGAACATTTTATTGTGCTGAGATTGATGCTGTGACTGTGATTATTTAATTGTGTCTATGAGGATATATTGTTTTTCTGGTAAATGTTAAAAATCTTTGAATCAAGAAAGGGTGAGTAATAGATAATGCATACTGCAATTATGTCTGATAAGTTTGGTAGAATTTGTATTGATTGTCTCTATGCTTTATTATTTATGTACGATGATTTTTCACCCTTTCTATATGTTTTGTGCTCTTGTTTTGAACATGATTCATATAGATGGGAGATCCTCCGGCAGGGTTGACCAAAGTCCGTAGACTTAGTTTCTGGCCCAGAGGGGCGGAAGGAGAGGGGTGGATTATCAACCCCGAGACACAGTGGGGTACATATTTAGGTTATGTTACGTCGCTAGAAACGTCCACTGGAGGACCGCATAGATGGACTGTAGAAAATATTATATTAGATGTAAAAATGCCTATAGTAGAGTTATGGGATGCTTGGAAGGAGAAGGAGAGGCAGAGGCAACAGGTGCCTCAACCAGAGCCTACACACCGATCCGAGCCAAAGCAGCAGGAGACTACAAGACCAGGTTCACTGCACCAGAGAACTAGGACTCCTCCTTGTAAGAGGTTTTACGGGAAATGGAGACAAACGGCGCGTAAGAGTACAATACGCCGTGCACAGCCACTGAAGATCACATCCTCCGAGAAGAGGCCAATGGAGAAGACACCTACCCCTCAGCCTGATAGCAAGGGAACGGGGAAACAGATAGTGGAAGAGGAAAGTGATCCTTCAGAGGAGTCAGTGGGTAGTGTGTAGGAGTGGTGAGGACATAGTGTGCGAAGTGACTTTGTTTTGTTTTGTTTATGTAGTAGTTGACTCTATACCGGTGTGGGCTTATACTTAGAGTATTTTGGATGACTGTACTTTATACTATATGACTTTACCAGTTGACCAGTGATGTATATGTACACTTGAGATCAGTAGTATATCTGATGTATATTATTCCTTTAGTAGTTAGTTTCTCTTGTTTTTCATTTCGTTAATGATACGTTACGGCATGAAAGAGTTTTCGAAATCGAAACAACGTAAGTGAGAGTTTCAAGTAAAAATAAAATAAAATAAAATAATACATCAGGCTCATGTTTCCTTTAAAGAAAAAAATTTATACTCATTTTCGAAAGATCAACTTAGGTTAATTAAAAGAAGAATTTCCTTAAAATGAAAATCAATATGACGTATTTTAGATAAATCAGGTTACTTATGTTGTAATATCCTTTTATGAGAAAGGGTGTTGCACATTTGCTCCGTAGGCCTTCTTTGTACTAAGTTCGCCTCGTTCGTCCATCTTCGTACTCCCATTTGATCCGTTGGGCTTCTTTGGACCAAGTTCGTCCCGTTCGTCCATCTTCGTCCTCCCATTTGCTCCGTAGGCCTTCTTTGGACCAAGTTCGTCTCGTTCGTCCATCTTCGTCCTCCCATTTGATCCGTAGGCCTTCTTTGGACCAAGTTCGCCTCGTTCGTCCATCTTCGTCCTCCCATTTGATCCCTAGGCCTTCTTTGGACCAAATTCGTCTCGTTCGTCCATCTTCGTCCTCCCATTTGATCCCTAGGCCTTCTTTGGACCAAGTTCCTCTCGTTCGTCCATCTTCGTCCTCCCATTTGATCCGTTGGCCTTCTTTGGACCAAGTTCGTCTCGTTCGTCCATCTTCGTCCTCCCATTTGATCCGTAGGCCTTCTTTGGACCAAGTTCGTCTTGTTCTACCACCTTCGTCCTCCCAATTGATCCGTTGGAATTCTTTGGACCAAGTTTGTCTCGTTCGTCCATCTTCGTCCTCCCATTTGATCCGTTGGCCTTCTTTGGACCAAGTTCGTCTCGTTCGTCCATCTTCGTCCTCCCATTTGATCCGTTGGCCTTCTTTGGACCATGTTCGTCTCGTTCGTCCATCTTCCTCCTCCGATTTGATCCGTAGGCCTTCTTTGGACCAAGTTCGTCTCGTTCGTCCATCTTCGTCCTCCCATTTGATCCCTAGGCCTTCTTTGGACCAAGTTCGTCTCGTTCGTCCATCTTCGTCCTGCCATTTGCTCCGTAGGCCTTCTTTGGACCAAGTTCGCCTCGTTCGTCCATCTTCGTCCTCCCATTTGATCCCTAGGCCTTCTTTGGACCAAGCTCGTCTCGTTCGTCCATCTTCGTCCTCCCATTTGATCCGTTGGCTTTCTTTGGACCAAGTTCGTCTCGTTCGTCCATCTTCGTCCTCCCATTTGCTCCGTAGGCCTTCTTTTTACCATGTTTGTCTCGTTCGTCCATCTTCGTCCTCCCATTTGATCCCTGGGCCTTCTTTGGACCAAATTCGTCTCGTTCGTCCATCTTCGTCCTCCCATTTGATCCCTAGGCCTTCTTTGGACCAAGTTCCTCTCGTTCGTCCATCTTCGTCCTCCCATTTGATCCGTTGGCCTTCTTTGGACCAAGTTCGTCTCGTTCGTCCATCTTCGTCCTCCCATTTGATCCGTAGGCCTTCTTTGGACCAAGTTCGTCTTGTTCTACCACCTTCGTCCTCCCAATTGATCCGTTGGAATTCTTTGGACCAAGTTTGTCTCGTTCGTCCATCTTCGTCCTCCCATTTGATCCGTTGGCCTTCTTTGGACCAAGTTCTTCTCGTTCGTCCATCTTCGTCCTCCCATTTGATCCGTTGGCCTTCTTTGGACCATGTTCGTCTCGTTCGTCCATCTTCCTCCTCCGATTTGATCCGTAGGCCTTCTTTGGACCAAGTTCGTCTCGTTCGTCCATCTTCGTCGTCCCATTTGATCCCTAGGCCTTCTTTGGACCAAGTTCGTCTCGTTCGTCCATCTTCGTCCTCCCATTTGCTCCGTAGGCCTTCTTTGGACCAAGTTCGCCTCGTTCGTCCATCTTCGTCCTCCCATTTGATCCCTAGGCCTTCTTTGGACCAAGCTCGTCTCGTTCGTCCATCTTCGTCCTGCCATTTGATCCGTTGGCTTTCTTTGGACCATGTTCGTCTCGTTCGTCCATCTCCGTCCTCCCATTTGATCCGTAGGCCTTCTTTGGACCATGTTCGTCTCGTTCGTCCATCTTCGTCCTCCCATTTGATCCCTAGGCCTTCTTTGGACCAAGTTCGTCTCGTTCGTCCATCTTCGTCCTCCCATTTGCTCCGTAGGCCTTCTTTTTACCATGTTTGTCTCGTTCGTCCATCTTCGTCCTCCCATTTGATCAGTAGGCCTTCTTTGGACCAAGTTCGCCTCGTTCCTCCATCTTCGTCCTCCCATTTGATCCGTTGGCCTTCTTTGGACCAAGTTCGTCTCGTTCGTCCATCTTCGTCCTCCCATTTGATCCGTAGTCCTTCTTTGGACCAATTTCGTCTCGTTCGTCCATCTTTGTCCTCCCATTTGAACCCTAGGCATTCTTTGGACCAAGTTCGTCTCGTTCGTCCTCCCATTTGATCCCTAGGCCTTCTTTGGACCAAGCTCGTCTCGTTCGTCCATCTTCGTCCTCCCATTTGATCCGTAGGCCTTCTTTGGACCAAGTTCGCCTCGTTCCTACATCTTCGTCCTCCCATTTGATCCGTTGGCCTTCTTTGGACCAAGTTCGTCTCGTTCGTCCATCTTCGTCCTCCCATTTGATCCGTAGGCCTTCTTTGGACCAAGTTCGTCTTGTTCTACCACCTTCGTCCTCCCAATTGATCCGTTGGAATTCTTTGGACCAAGTTTGTCTCGTTCGTCCATCTTCGTCCTCCCATTTGATCCGTTGGCCTTCTTTGGACCAAGTTCGTCTCGTTCGTCCATCTTCGTCCTCCCATTTGATCCGTTGGCCTTCTTTGGACCATGTTCGTCTCGTTCGTCCATCTTCCTCCTCCGATTTGATCCGTAGGCCTTCTTTGGACCAAGTTCGTCTCGTTCGTCCATCTTCGTCGTCCCATTTGATCCCTAGGCCTTCTTTGGACCAAGTTCGTCTCGTTCGTCCATCTTCGTCCTCCCATTTGCTCCGTAGGCCTTCTTTGGACCAAGTTCGCCTCGTTCGTCCATCTTCGTCCTCCCATTTGATCCCTAGGCCTTCTTTGGACCAAGCTCGTCTCGTTCGTCCATCTTCGTCCTGCCATTTGATCCGTTGGCTTTCTTTGGACCATGTTCGTCTCGTTCGTCCATCTCCGTCCTCCCATTTGATCCGTAGGCCTTCTTTGGACCATGTTCGTCTCGTTCGTCCATCTTCGTCCTCCCATTTGATCCCTAGGCCTTCTTTGGACCAAGTTCGTCTCGTTCGTCCATCTTCGTCCTCCCATTTGCTCCGTAGGCCTTCTTTTTACCATGTTTGTCTCGTTCGTCCATCTTCGTCCTCCCATTTGATCAGTAGGCCTTCTTTGGACCAAGTTCGCCTCGTTCCTCCATCTTCGTCCTCCCATTTGATCCGTTGGCCTTCTTTGGACCAAGTTCGTCTCGTTCGTCCATCTTCGTCCTCCCATTTGATCCGTAGTCCTTCTTTGGACCAATTTCGTCTCGTTCGTCCATCTTTGTCCTCCCATTTGAACCCTAGGCATTCTTTGGACCAAGTTCGTCTCGTTCGTCCTCCCATTTGATCCCTAGGCCTTCTTTGGACCAAGCTCGTCTCGTTCGTCCATCTTCGTCCTCCCATTTGATCCGTAGGCCTTCTTTGGACCAAGTTCGCCTCGTTCCTACATCTTCGTCCTCCCATTTGATCCGTTGGCCTTCTTTGGACCAAGTTCGTCTCGTTCGTCCATCTTCGTCCTCCCATTTGATCCGTAGGCCTTCTTTGGACCAATTTCGTCTCGTTCGTCCATCTTCGTCCTCCCATTTGATCCCTAGGCCATCTTTGGACCAAGTTCGTCTCGTTCGTCCATCTTCGTCCTCCTATTTGATCCCTAGGCCTTCTTTGGACCAAGTTCGTCTCGTTCGTCCATCTTCGTCCTCCTATTTGATCCCTAGGCCTTCTTTGGACCAATTTCGTCTCGTTCGTCCATCTTCGTCGTCCCATTTGATCCCTAGGCCTTCTTTGGACCAAGTTCGTCTCGTTCGTCCTCCCATTTGATCCCTAGGCCTTCTTTGGACCAAACTCGTCTCGTTCGTCGATCTTCGTCCTCCCATTTGATCCGTTGGCTTTCTTTGGACCATGTTCGTCTCGTTCGTCCATCTTCGTCCTCCCATTTGATCCGTAGGCCTTCTTTGGACCATGTTCGTCTCGTTCGTCCATCTTCGTCCTCCCATTTGATCCCTAGGCCTTCTTTGGACCAAGTTCGTCTCGTTCGTCCATCTTCGTCCTCCCATTTGCTCCGTAGGCCTTCTTTTTACCATGTTTGTCTCGTTCGTCCATCTTCGTCCTCCCATTTGATCCGTAGGCCTTCTTTGGACCAAGTTCGCCTCGTTCCTCCATCTTCGTCCTCCCATTTGATCCGTTGGCCTTCTTTGGACCAAGTTCGTCTCGTTCGTCCTCCCATTTGATCCCTAGGCCTTCTTTGGACCAAACTCGTCTCGTTCGTCCATCTTCGTCCTCCCATTTGATCCGTTGGGCTTCTTTGGACCAAGTTCGTCTCGTTCGTCCATCTTCGTCCTCCCATTTGATCCCTAGGCCTTCTTTGGACCAAGTTCGCCTCGTTCGTCCATCTTCGTCCTCCCATTTGATCCGTTGGCCTTCTTTGGACCAAGTTCGTCTCGTTCGTCCTCCCATTTGATCCCGAGGCCTTCTTTGGACCAAACTCGTCTCGTTCGTCCATCTTCGTCCTCCCATTTGATCCGTTGGGCTTCTTTGGACCAAGTTCGTCTCGTTCGTCCATCTTCGTCCTCCCATTTGATCCCTAGGCCTTCTTTGGACCAAGTTCGTCTCGTTCGTCCATCTTCGTCCTCCCATTTGATCCCTAGGCCTTCTTTGGACCAAGTTCGCCTCGTTCGTCCATCTTCGTCCTCCCATTTGATCCGTTGGCCTTCTTTGGACCAAGTTCGTCTCGTTCGTCCTCCCATTTGATCCCTAGGCCTTCTTTGGACCAAACTCGTCTCGTTCGTCCATCTTCGTCCTCCCATTTGATCCGTTGGGCTTCTTTGGACCAAGTTCGTCTCGTTCGTCCATCTTCGTCCTCCCATTTGATCCCTAGGCCTTCTTTGGACCAAGTTCGTCTCGTTCGTCCATCTTTGTCCTCCCATTTGCTCCGTAGGCCTTCTTTGGACCAAGTTCGCCTCGTTCGTCCATCTTCGTCCTCCCATTTGATCCCTAGGCCTTCTTTGGACCAATTTCGTCTCGTTCGTCCATCTTCGTCCTCCAATTTGATCCCTAGGCCTTCTTTGGACCAAGCTCGTCTCGTTCGTCCATCTTCGTCCTCCCATTTGATCCGTTGGCTTTCTTTGGACCATGTTCGTCTCGTTCGTCCATCTTCGTCCTCCCATTTGATCCGTAGGCCTTCTTTGGACCATGTTCGTCTCGTTCGTCCATCTTCGTCCTCCCATTTGATCCCTAGGCCTTCTTTGGACCAAGTTCGTCTCGTTCGTCCATCTTCGTCCTCCCATTTGCTCCGTAGGCCTTCTTTTTACCATGTTTGTCTCGTTCGTCCATCTTCGTCCTCCCATTTGATCAGTAGGCCTTCTTTGGACCAAGTTCGCCTCGTTCCTCCATCTTCGTCCTCCCATTTGATCCGTTGGCCTTCTTTGGACCAAGTTCGTCTCGTTCGTCCATCTTCGTCCTCCCATTTGATCCGTAGGCCTTCTTTGGACCAATTTCGTCTCGTTCGTCCATCTTTGTCCTCCCATTTGATCCCTAGGCATTCTTTGGACCAAGTTCGTCTCGTACGTCCTCCCATTTGATCCCTAGGCCTTCTTTGGACCAAGCTCGTCTCGTTCGTCCATCTTCGTCCTCCCATTTGATCCGTAGGCCTTCTTTGGACCAAGTTCGCCTCGTTCCTACATCTTCGTCCTCCCATTTGATCCCTAGGCCTTCTTTGGACCAAGCTCGTCTCGTTCGTCCATCTTCGTCCTCCCATTTGATCCGTAGGCCTTCTTTGGACCAAGTTCGCCTCGTTCCTACATCTTCGTCCTCCCATTTGATCCGTTGGCCTTCTTTGGACCAAGTTCGTCTCGTTCGTCCATCTTCGTCCTCCCATTTGATCCGTAGGCCTTCTTTGGACCAATTTCGTCTCGTTCGTCCATCTTCGTCCTCCCATTTGATCCCTAGGCCTTCTTTGGACCAAGTTCGTCTCGTTCGTCCATCTTCGTCCTCCTATTTGATCCCTAGGCCTTCTTTGGACCAATTTCGTCTCGTTCGTCCATCTTCGTCGTCCCATTTGATCCCTAGGCCTTCTTTGGACCAAGTTCGTCTCGTTCGTCCATCTTCGTCCTCCTATTTGATCCCTAGGCCTTCTTTGGACCAATTTCGTCTCGTTCGTCCATCTTCGTCGTCCCATTTGATCCCTAGGCCTTCTTTGGACCAAGTTCGTCTCGTTCGTCCTCCCATTTGATCCCTAGGCCTTCTTTGGACCAAACTCGTCTCGTTCGTCGATCTTCGTCCTCCCATTTGATCCGTTGGCTTTCTTTGGACCATGTTCGTCTCGTTCGTCCATCTTCGTCCTCCCATTTGATCCGTAGGCCTTCTTTGGACCATGTTCGTCTCGTTCGTCCATCTTCGTCCTCCCATTTGATCCCTAGGCCTTCTTTGGACCAAGTTCGTCTCGTTCGTCCATCTTCGTCCTCCCATTTGCTCCGTAGGCCTTCTTTTTACCATGTTTGTCTCGTTCGTCCATCTTCGTCCTCCCATTTGATCAGTAGGCCTTCTTTGGACCAAGTTCGCCTCGTTCCTCCATCTTCGTCCTCCCATTTGATCCGTTGGCCTTCTTTGGACCAAGTTCGTCTCGTTCGTCCATCTTCGTCCTCCCATTTGATCCGTAGGCCTTCTTTGGACCAATTTCGTCTCGTTCGTCCATCTTTGTCCTCCCATTTGATCCCTAGGCATTCTTTGGACCAAGTTCGTCTCGTACGTCCTCCCATTTGATCCCTAGGCCTTCTTTGGACCAAGCTCGTCTCGTTCGTCCATCTTCGTCCTCCCATTTGATCCGTAGGCCTTCTTTGGACCAAGTTCGCCTCGTTCCTACATCTTCGTCCTCCCATTTGATCCCTAGGCCTTCTTTGGACCAAGCTCGTCTCGTTCGTCCATCTTCGTCCTCCCATTTGATCCGTAGGCCTTCTTTGGACCAAGTTCGCCTCGTTCCTACATCTTCGTCCTCCCATTTGATCCGTTGGCCTTCTTTGGACCAAGTTCGTCTCGTTCGTCCATCTTCGTCCTCCCATTTGATCCGTAGGCCTTCTTTGGACCAATTTCGTCTCGTTCGTCCATCTTCGTCCTCCCATTTGATCCCTAGGCCTTCTTTGGACCAAGTTCGTCTCGTTCGTCCATCTTCGTCCTCCTATTTGATCCCTAGGCCTTCTTTGGACCAATTTCGTCTCGTTCGTCCATCTTCGTCGTCCCATTTGATCCCTAGGCCTTCTTTGGACCAAGTTCGTCTCGTTCGTCCATCTTCGTCCTCCTATTTGATCCCTAGGCCTTCTTTGGACCAATTTCGTCTCGTTCGTCCATCTTCGTCGTCCCATTTGATCCCTAGGCCTTCTTTGGACCAAGTTCGTCTCGTTCGTCCTCCCATTTGATCCCTAGGCCTTCTTTGGACCAAACTCGTCTCGTTCGTCGATCTTCGTCCTCCCATTTGATCCGTTGGCTTTCTTTGGACCATGTTCGTCTCGTTCGTCCATCTTCGTCCTCCCATTTGATCCGTAGGCCTTCTTTGGACCATGTTCGTCTCGTTCGTCCATCTTCGTCCTCCCATTTGATCCCTAGGCCTTCTTTGGACCAAGTTCGTCTCGTTCGTCCATCTTCGTCCTCCCATTTGCTCCGTAGGCCTTCTTTTTACCATGTTTGTCTCGTTCGTCCATCTTCGTCCTCCCATTTGATCCGTAGGCCTTCTTTGGACCAAGTTCGCCTCGTTCCTCCATCTTCGTCCTCCCATTTGATCCGTTGGCCTTCTTTGGACCAAGTTCGTCTCGTTCGTCCTCCCATTTGATCCCTAGGCCTTCTTTGGACCAAACTCGTCTCGTTCGTCCATCTTCGTCCTCCCATTTGATCCGTAGGCCTTCTTTGGACCATGTTCGTCTCGTTCGTCCATCTTCGTCCTCCAATTTGATCCCTAGGCCTTCTTTGGACCAAGCTCGTCTCGTTCGTCCATCTTCGTCCTCCCATTTGATCCGTTGGCTTTCTTTGGACCATGTTCGTCTCGTTCGTCCATCTTCGTCCTCCCATTTGATCCGTAGGCCTTCTTTGGACCATGTTCGTCTCGTTCGTCCATCTTCGTCCTCCCATTTGATCCCTAGGCCTTCTTTGGACCAAGTTCGTCTCGTTCGTCCATCTTCGTCCTCCCATTTGCTCCGTAGGCCTTCTTTTTACCATGTTTGTCTCGTTCGTCCATCTTCGTCCTCCCATTTGATCAGTAGGCCTTCTTTGGACCAAGTTCGCCTCGTTCCTCCATCTTCGTCCTCCCATTTGATCCGTTGGCCTTCTTTGGACCAAGTTCGTCTCGTTCGTCCATCTTCGTCCTCCCATTTGATCCGTAGGCCTTCTTTGGACCAATTTCGTCTCGTTCGTCCATCTTTGTCCTCCCATTTGATCCCTAGGCATTCTTTGGACCAAGTTCGTCTCGTACGTCCTCCCATTTGATCCCTAGGCCTTCTTTGGACCAAGCTCGTCTCGTTCGTCCATCTTCGTCCTCCCATTTGATCCGTAGGCCTTCTTTGGACCAAGTTCGCCTCGTTCCTACATCTTCGTCCTCCCATTTGATCCCTAGGCCTTCTTTGGACCAAGCTCGTCTCGTTCGTCCATCTTCGTCCTCCCATTTGATCCGTAGGCCTTCTTTGGACCAAGTTCGCCTCGTTCCTACATCTTCGTCCTCCCATTTGATCCGTTGGCCTTCTTTGGACCAAGTTCGTCTCGTTCGTCCATCTTCGTCCTCCCATTTGATCCGTAGGCCTTCTTTGGACCAATTTCGTCTCGTTCGTCCATCTTCGTCCTCCCATTTGATCCCTAGGCCTTCTTTGGACCAAGTTCGTCTCGTTCGTCCATCTTCGTCCTCCTATTTGATCCCTAGGCCTTCTTTGGACCAATTTCGTCTCGTTCGTCCATCTTCGTCGTCCCATTTGATCCCTAGGCCTTCTTTGGACCAAGTTCGTCTCGTTCGTCCATCTTCGTCCTCCTATTTGATCCCTAGGCCTTCTTTGGACCAATTTCGTCTCGTTCGTCCATCTTCGTCGTCCCATTTGATCCCTAGGCCTTCTTTGGACCAAGTTCGTCTCGTTCGTCCTCCCATTTGATCCCTAGGCCTTCTTTGGACCAAACTCGTCTCGTTCGTCGATCTTCGTCCTCCCATTTGATCCGTTGGCTTTCTTTGGACCATGTTCGTCTCGTTCGTCCATCTTCGTCCTCCCATTTGATCCGTAGGCCTTCTTTGGACCATGTTCGTCTCGTTCGTCCATCTTCGTCCTCCCATTTGATCCCTAGGCCTTCTTTGGACCAAGTTCGTCTCGTTCGTCCATCTTCGTCCTCCCATTTGCTCCGTAGGCCTTCTTTTTACCATGTTTGTCTCGTTCGTCCATCTTCGTCCTCCCATTTGATCCGTAGGCCTTCTTTGGACCAAGTTCGCCTCGTTCCTCCATCTTCGTCCTCCCATTTGATCCGTTGGCCTTCTTTGGACCAAGTTCGTCTCGTTCGTCCTCCCATTTGATCCCTAGGCCTTCTTTGGACCAAACTCGTCTCGTTCGTCCATCTTCGTCCTCCCATTTGATCCGTTGGGCTTCTTTGGACCAAGTTCGTCTCGTTCGTCCATCTTCGTCCTCCCATTTGATCCCTAGGCCTTCTTTGGACCAAGTTCGCCTCGTTCGTCCATCTTCGTCCTCCCATTTGATCCGTTGGCCTTCTTTGGACCAAGTTCGTCTCGTTCGTCCTCCCATTTGATCCCGAGGCCTTCTTTGGACCAAACTCGTCTCGTTCGTCCATCTTCGTCCTCCCATTTGATCCGTTGGGCTTCTTTGGACCAAGTTCGTCTCGTTCGTCCATCTTCGTCCTCCCATTTGATCCCTAGGCCTTCTTTGGACCAAGTTCGTCTCGTTCGTCCATCTTCGTCCTCCCATTTGATCCCTAGGCCTTCTTTGGACCAAGTTCGCCTCGTTCGTCCATCTTCGTCCTCCCATTTGATCCGTTGGCCTTCTTTGGACCAAGTTCGTCTCGTTCGTCCTCCCATTTGATCCCTAGGCCTTCTTTGGACCAAACTCGTCTCGTTCGTCCATCTTCGTCCTCCCATTTGATCCGTTGGGCTTCTTTGGACCAAGTTCGTCTCGTTCGTCCATCTTCGTCCTCCCATTTGCTCCGTAGGCCTTCTTTTTACCATGTTTGTCTCGTTCGTCCATCTTCGTCCTCCCATTTGATCCGTAGGCCTTCTTTGGACCAAGTTCGCCTCGTTCCTCCATCTTCGTCCTCCCATTTGATCCGTTGGCCTTCTTTGGACCAAGTTCGTCTCGTTCGTCCTCCCATTTGATCCCTAGGCCTTCTTTGGACCAAACTCGTCTCGTTCGTCCATCTTCGTCCTCCCATTTGATCCGTTGGGCTTCTTTGGACCAAGTTCGTCTCGTTCGTCCATCTTCGTCCTCCCATTTGATCCCTAGGCCTTCTTTGGACCAAGTTCGCCTCGTTCGTCCATCTTCGTCCTCCCAATTGATCCGTTGGCCTTCTTTGGACCAAGTTCGTCTCGTTCGTCCTCCCATTTGATCCCGAGGCCTTCTTTGGACCAAACTCGTCTCGTTCGTCCATCTTCGTCCTCCCATTTGATCCGTTGGGCTTCTTTGGACCAAGTTCGTCTCGTTCGTCCATCTTCGTCCTCCCATTTGATCCCTAGGCCTTCTTTGGACCAAGTTCGTCTCGTTCGTCCATCTTCGTCCTCCCATTTGATCCCTAGGCCTTCTTTGGACCAAGTTCGCCTCGTTCGTCCATCTTCGTCCTCCCATTTGATCCGTTGGCCTTCTTTGGACCAAGTTCGTCTCGTTCGTCCTCCCATTTGATCCCTAGGCCTTCTTTGGACCAAACTCGTCTCGTTCGTCCATCTTCGTCCTCCCATTTGATCCGTTGGGCTTCTTTGGACCAAGTTCGTCTCGTTCGTCCATCTTCGTCCTCCCATTTGATCCCTAGGCCTTCTTTGGACCAAGTTCGTCTCGTTCGTCCATCTTTGTCCTCCCATTTGCTCCGTAGGCCTTCTTTGGACCAAGTTCGCCTCGTTCGTCCATCTTCGTCCTCCCATTTGATCCCTAGGCCTTCTTTGGACCAATTTCGTCTCGTTCGTCCATCTTCGTCCTCCAATTTGATCCCTAGGCCTTCTTTGGACCAAGCTCGTCTCGTTCGTCCATCTTCGTCCTCCCATTTGATCCGTTGGCTTTCTTTGGACCATGTTCGTCTCGTTCGTCCATCTTCGTCCTCCCATTTGATCCGTAGGCCTTCTTTGGACCATGTTCGTCTCGTTCGTCCATCTTCGTCCTCCCATTTGATCCCTAGGCCTTCTTTGGACCAAGTTCGTCTCGTTCGTCCATCTTCGTCCTCCCATTTGCTCCGTAGGCCTTCTTTTTACCATGTTTGTCTCGTTCGTCCATCTTCGTCCTCCCATTTGATCAGTAGGCCTTCTTTGGACCAAGTTCGCCTCGTTCCTCCATCTTCGTCCTCCCATTTGATCCGTTGGCCTTCTTTGGACCAAGTTCGTCTCGTTCGTCCATCTTCGTCCTCCCATTTGATCCGTAGGCCTTCTTTGGACCAATTTCGTCTCGTTCGTCCATCTTTGTCCTCCCATTTGATCCCTAGGCATTCTTTGGACCAAGTTCGTCTCGTACGTCCTCCCATTTGATCCCTAGGCCTTCTTTGGACCAAGCTCGTCTCGTTCGTCCATCTTCGTCCTCCCATTTGATCCGTAGGCCTTCTTTGGACCAAGTTCGCCTCGTTCCTACATCTTCGTCCTCCCATTTGATCCCTAGGCCTTCTTTGGACCAAGCTCGTCTCGTTCGTCCATCTTCGTCCTCCCATTTGATCCGTAGGCCTTCTTTGGACCAAGTTCGCCTCGTTCCTACATCTTCGTCCTCCCATTTGATCCGTTGGCCTTCTTTGGACCAAGTTCGTCTCGTTCGTCCATCTTCGTCCTCCCATTTGATCCGTAGGCCTTCTTTGGACCAATTTCGTCTCGTTCGTCCATCTTCGTCCTCCCATTTGATCCCTAGGCCTTCTTTGGACCAAGTTCGTCTCGTTCGTCCATCTTCGTCCTCCTATTTGATCCCTAGGCCTTCTTTGGACCAATTTCGTCTCGTTCGTCCATCTTCGTCGTCCCATTTGATCCCTAGGCCTTCTTTGGACCAAGTTCGTCTCGTTCGTCCATCTTCGTCCTCCTATTTGATCCCTAGGCCTTCTTTGGACCAATTTCGTCTCGTTCGTCCATCTTCGTCGTCCCATTTGATCCCTAGGCCTTCTTTGGACCAAGTTCGTCTCGTTCGTCCTCCCATTTGATCCCTAGGCCTTCTTTGGACCAAACTCGTCTCGTTCGTCGATCTTCGTCCTCCCATTTGATCCGTTGGCTTTCTTTGGACCATGTTCGTCTCGTTCGTCCATCTTCGTCCTCCCATTTGATCCGTAGGCCTTCTTTGGACCATGTTCGTCTCGTTCGTCCATCTTCGTCCTCCCATTTGATCCCTAGGCCTTCTTTGGACCAAGTTCGTCTCGTTCGTCCATCTTCGTCCTCCCATTTGCTCCGTAGGCCTTCTTTTTACCATGTTTGTCTCGTTCGTCCATCTTCGTCCTCCCATTTGATCCGTAGGCCTTCTTTGGACCAAGTTCGCCTCGTTCCTCCATCTTCGTCCTCCCATTTGATCCGTTGGCCTTCTTTGGACCAAGTTCGTCTCGTTCGTCCTCCCATTTGATCCCTAGGCCTTCTTTGGACCAAACTCGTCTCGTTCGTCCATCTTCGTCCTCCCATTTGATCCGTTGGGCTTCTTTGGACCAAGTTCGTCTCGTTCGTCCATCTTCGTCCTCCCATTTGATCCCTAGGCCTTCTTTGGACCAAGTTCGCCTCGTTCGTCCATCTTCGTCCTCCCATTTGATCCGTTGGCCTTCTTTGGACCAAGTTCGTCTCGTTCGTCCTCCCATTTGATCCCGAGGCCTTCTTTGGACCAAACTCGTCTCGTTCGTCCATCTTCGTCCTCCCATTTGATCCGTTGGGCTTCTTTGGACCAAGTTCGTCTCGTTCGTCCATCTTCGTCCTCCCATTTGATCCCTAGGCCTTCTTTGGACCAAGTTCGTCTCGTTCGTCCATCTTCGTCCTCCCATTTGATCCCTAGGCCTTCTTTGGACCAAGTTCGCCTCGTTCGTCCATCTTCGTCCTCCCATTTGATCCGTTGGCCTTCTTTGGACCAAGTTCGTCTCGTTCGTCCTCCCATTTGATCCCTAGGCCTTCTTTGGACCAAACTCGTCTCGTTCGTCCATCTTCGTCCTCCCATTTGATCCGTTGGGCTTCTTTGGACCAAGTTCGTCTCATTCGTCCATCTTCGTCCTCCCATTTGATCCCTAGGCCTTCTTTGGACCAAGTTCGTCTCGTTCGTCCATCTTTGTCCTCCCATTTGCTCCGTAGGCCTTCTTTGGACCAAGTTCGCCTCGTTCGTCCATCTTCGTCCTCCCATTTGATCCCTAGGCCTTCTTTGGACCAATTTCGTCTCGTTCGTCCATCTTCGTCCTCCAATTTGATCCCTAGGCCTTCTTTGGACCAAGCTCGTCTCGTTCGTCCATCTTCGTCCTCCCATTTGATCCGTTGGCTTTCTTTGGACCATGTTCGTCTCGTTCGTCCATCTTCGTCCTCCCATTTGATCCCTAGGCCTTCTTTGGACCAAGTTCGTCTCGTTCGTCCATCTTCGTCCTCCCATTTGCTCCGTAGGCCTTCTTTTTACCATGTTTGTCTCGTTCGTCCATCTTCGTCCTCCCATTTGATCAGTAGGCCTTCTTTGGACCAAGTTCGCCTCGTTCCTCCATCTTCGTCCTCCCATTTGATCCGTTGGCCTTCTTTGGACCAAGTTCGTCTCGTTCGTGCATCTTCGTCCTCCCATTTGATCCGTAGGCCTTCTTTGGACCAATTTCGTCTCGTTCGTCCATCTTTGTCCTCCCATTTGATCCCTAGGCATTCTTTGGACCAAGTTCGTCTCGTACGTCCTCCCATTTGATCCCTAGGCCTTCTTTGGACCAAGCTCGTCTCGTTCGTCCATCTTCGTCCTCCCATTTGATCCGTAGGCCTTCTTTGGACCAAGTTCGCCTCGTTCCTACATCTTCGTCCTCCCATTTGATCCGTTGGCCTTCTTTGGACCAAGTTCGTCTCGTTCGTCCATCTTCGTCCTCCCATTTGATCCGTTGGCCTTCTTTGGACCAAGTTCGTCTCGTTCGTCCTCCCATTTGATCCCTAGGCCTTCTTTGGACCAAACTCGTCTCGTTCGTCCATCTTCGTCCTCCCATTTGATCCGTTGGGCTTCTTTGGACCAAGTTCGTCTCGTTCGTCCATCTTCGTCCTCCCATTTGATCCCTAGGCCTTCTTTGGACCAAGTTCGTCTCGTTCGTCCATCTTCGTCCTCCCATTTGCTCCGTAGGCCTTCTTTGGACCAAGTTCGCCTCGTTCCTCCATCTTCGTCCTCCCATTTGATCCGTTGGCCTTCTTTGGACCAAGTTCGTCTCGTTCGTCCTCCCATTTGATCCCTAGGCCTTCTTTGGACCAAACTCGTCTCGTTCGTCCATCTTCGTCCTCCCATTTGCTCCGTAGGCCTTCTTTTTACCATGTTTGTCTCGTTCGTCCATCTTCGTCCTCCCATTTGATCCGTAGGCCTTCTTTGGACCAAGTTCGCCTCGTTCCTCCATCTTCGTCCTCCCATTTGATCCGTTGGCCTTCTTTGGACCAAGTTCGTCTCGTTCGTCCTCCCATTTGATCCCTAGGCCTTCTTTGGACCAAACTCGTCTCGTTCGTCCATCTTCGTCCTCCCATTTGATCCGTTGGGCTTCTTTGGACCAAGTTCGTCTCGTTCGTCCATCTTCGTCCTCCCATTTGATCCCTAGGCCTTCTTTGGACCAAGTTCGTCTCGTTCGTCCATCTTCGTCCTCCCATTTGATCCGTTGGCTTTCTTTGGACCATGTTCGTCTCGTTCGTCCATCTTCGTCCTCCCATTTGATCCGTAGGCCTTCTTTGGACCATGTTCGTCTCGTTCGTCTATCTTCGTCCTCCCATTTGATCCCTAGGCCTTCTTTGGACCAAGTTCGTCTCGTTCGTCCATCTTCGTCCTCCCATTTGCTCCGTAGGCCTTCTTTTTACCATGTTTGTCTCGTTCGTCCATCTTCGTCCTCCCATTTGATCCGTAGGCCTTCTTTGGACCAAGTTCGCCTCGTTCCTCCATCTTCGTCCTCCCATTTGATCCGTTGGCCTTCTTTGGACCATGTTCGTCTCGTTCGTCCTCCCATTTGATCCCTAGGCCTTCTTTGGACCAAACTCGTCTCGTTCGTCCATCTTCGTCCTCCCATTTGATCCGTTGGGCTTCTTTGGACCAAGTTCGTCTCGTTCGTCCATCTTCGTCCTCCCATTTGATCCCTAGGCCTTCTTTGGACCAAGTTCGCCTCGTTCGTCCATCTTCGTCCTCCCATTTGATCCGTTGGCCTTCTTTGGACCAAGTTCGTCTCGTTCGTCCTCCCATTTGATCCCGAGTCCTTCTTTGGACCAAACTCGTCTCGTTCGTCCATCTTCGTCCTCCCATTTGATCCGTTGGGCTTCTTAGGACCAAGTTCGTCTCGTTCGTCCATCTTCGTCCTCCCATTTGATCCCTAGGCCTTCTTTGGACCAAGTTCGTCTCGTTCGTCCATCTTCGTCCTCCCATTTGATCCCTAGGCCTTCTTTGGACCAAGTTCGCCTCGTTCGTCCATCTTCGTCCTCCCATTTGATCCGTTGGCCTTCTTTGGACCAAGTTCGTCTCGTTCGTCCTCCCATTTGATCCCTAGGCCTTCTTTGGACCAAACTCGTCTCGTTCGTCCATCTTCGTCCTCCCATTTGATCCGTTGGGCTTCTTTGGACCAAGTTCGTCTCGTTCGTCCATCTTCGTCCTCCCATTTGATCCCTAGGCCTTCTTTGGACCAAGTTCGTCTCGTTCGTCCATCTTCGTCCTCCCATCTGCTCCGTAGGCCTTCTTTGGACCAAGTTCGCCTCGTTCGTCCATCTTCGTTCTCCCATTTGATCCCTAGGCCTTCTTTGGACCAATTTCGTCTCGTTCGTCCATCTTCGTCCTCCCATTTGATCCCTAGGCCTTCTTTGGACCAAGCTCGTCTCGTTCGTCCATCTTCGTCCTCCCATTTGATCCGTTGGCTTTCTTTGGACCATGTTCGTCTCGTTCGTCCATCTTCGTCCTCCCATTTGATCCGTAGGCCTTCTTTGGACCATGTTCGTCTCGTTCGTCCATCTTCGTCCTCCCATTTGATCCCTAGGCCTTCTTTGGACCAAGTTCGCCTCGTTCGTCCATCTTCGTCCTCCCATTTGATCCGTTGGCCTTCTTTGGACCAAGTTCGTCTCGTTCGTCCTCCCATTTGATCCCTAGGCCTTCTTTGGACCAAACTCGTCTCGTTCGTCCATCTTCGTCCTCCCATTTGCTCCGTAGGCCTTCTTTTTACCATGTTTGTCTCGTTCGTCCATCTTCGTCCTCCCATTTGATCCGTAGGCCTTCTTTGGACCAAGTTCGCCTCGTTCCTCCATCTTCGTCCTCCCATTTGATCCGTTGGCCTTCTTTGGACCATGTTCGTCTCGTTCGTCCTCCCATTTGATCCCTAGGCCTTCTTTGGACCAAACTCGTCTCGTTCGTCCATCTTCGTCCTCCCATTTGATCCGTTGGGCTTCTTTGGACCAAGTTCGTCTCGTTCGTCCATCTTCGTCCTCCCATTTGATCCCTAGGCCTTCTTTGGACCAAGTTCGCCTCGTTCGTCCATCTTCGTCCTCCCATTTGATCCGTTGGCCTTCTTTGGACCAAGTTCGCCTCGTTCGTCCATCTTCGTCCTCCCATTTGCTCCGTAGGCCTTCTTTGGACCAAGTTCGCCTCGTTCGTCCATCTTCGTCCTCCCATTTGCTCCGTAGGCCTTCTTTGGACCAAGTTCGTCTCGTTCGTCCATCTTCGTCCTCCCATTTGATCCGTTGGGCTTCTTTGGACCAAGTTCGTCTCGTTCGTCCATCTTCGTCCTCCCATTTGATCCCTAGGCCTTCTTTGGACCAAATTCGTCTCGTTCGTCCATCTTCGTCCTCCCATTTGCTCCGTAGGCCTTCTTTGGACCAAGTTCGCCTCGTTCGTCCATCTTCGTCCTCCCATTTGATCCCTAGGCCTTCTTTGGACCAATTTCGTCTCGTTCGTCCATCTTCGTCCTCCCATTTGATCCCTAGGCCTTCTTTGGACCAAGCTCGTCTCGTTCGTCCATCTTCGTCCTCCCATTTGATCCCTAGGCCTTCTTTGGACCAAGTTCGCCTCGTTCGTCCATCTTCGTCCTCCCATTTGATCCGTTGGCCTTCTTTGGACCAAGTTCGTCTCGTTCGTCCTCCCATTTGATCCCTAGGCCTTCTTTGGACCAAACTTGTCTCGTTCGTCCATCTTCGTCCTCCCATTTGATCCGTTGGGCTTCTTTGGACCAAGTTCGTCTCGTTCGTCCATCTTCGTCCTCCCATTTGATCCCTAGGCCTTCTTTGGACCAAGTTCGTCTCGTTCGTCCATCTTCGTCCTCCCATTTGCTCCGAAGGCCTTCTTTGGACCAAGTTCGCCTCGTTCGTCCATCTTCGTCCTCCCATTTGATCCCTAGGCCTTCTTTGGACCAATTTCGTCTCGTTCGTCCATCTTCGTCCTCCCATTTGATCCCTAGGCCTTCTTTGGACCAAGCTCGTCTCGTTCGTCCAACTTCGTCCTCCCATTTGATCCGTTGGCTTTCTTTGGACCATGTTCATCTCGTTCGTCCATCTTCGTCCTCCCATTTGATCCGTAGGCCTTCTTTGGACCATGTTCGTCTCGTTCGTCCATCTTCGTCCTCCCATTTGATCCCTAGGCCTTCTTTGGACCAAGTTCGTCTCGTTCGTCCATCTTCGTCCTCCCATTTGCTCCGTAGGCCTTCTTTTTACCATGTTTGTCTCGTTCGTCCATCTTCGTCCTCCCATTTGATCCGTAGGCCTTCTTTGGACCAAGTTCGCCTCGTTCCTCCATCTTCGTCCTCCCATTTGATCCGTTGGCCTTCTTTGGACCAAGTTCGTCTCGTTCGTCCATCTTCGTCCTCCCATTTGATCCGTAGGCCTTCTTTGGACCAATTTCGTCTCGTTCGTCCATCTTTGTCCTCCCATTTGATCCCTAGGCATTCTTTGGACCAAGTTCGTCTCGTACGTCCTCCCATTTGATCCCTAGGCCTTCTTTGGACCAAGCTCGTCTCGTTCGTCCATCTTCGTCCTCCCATTTGATCCGTAGGCCTTCTTTGGACCAAGTTCGCCTCGTTCCTACATCTTCGTCCTCCCATTTGATCCGTTGGCCTTCTTTGGACCAAGTTCGTCTCGTTCGTCCATCTTCGTCCTCCCATTTGATCCGTTGGCCTTCTTTGGACCAAGTTCGTCTCGTTCGTCCTCCCATTTGATCCCTAGGCCTTCTTTGGACCAAACTCGTCTCGTTCGTCCATCTTCGTCCTCCCATTTGATCCGTTGGGCTTCTTTGGACCAAGTTCGTCTCGTTCGTCCATCTTCGTCCTCCCATTTGATCCCTAGGCCTTCTTTGGACCAAGTTCGTCTCGTTCGTCCATCTTCGTCCTCCCATTTGCTCCGTAGGCCTTCTTTGGACCAAGTTCGCCTCGTTCCTCCATCTTCGTCCTCCCATTTGATCCGTTGGCCTTCTTTGGACCAAGTTCGTCTCGTTCGTCCTCCCATTTGATCCCTAGGCCTTCTTTGGACCAAACTCGTCTCGTTCGTCCATCTTCGTCCTCCCATTTGCTCCGTAGGCCTTCTTTTTACCATGTTTGTCTCGTTCGTCCATCTTCGTCCTCCCATTTGATCCGTAGGCCTTCTTTGGACCAAGTTCGCCTCGTTCCTCCATCTTCGTCCTCCCATTTGATCCGTTGGCCTTCTTTGGACCAAGTTCGTCTCGTTCGTCCTCCCATTTGATCCCTAGGCCTTCTTTGGACCAAACTCGTCTCGTTCGTCCATCTTCGTCCTCCCATTTGATCCGTTGGGCTTCTTTGGACCAAGTTCGTCTCGTTCGTCCATCTTCGTCCTCCCATTTGATCCCTAGGCCTTCTTTGGACCAAATTCGTCTCGTTCGTCCATCTTCGTCCTCCCATTTGCTCCGTAGGCCTTCTTTGGACCAAGTTCGCCTCGTTCGTCCATCTTCGTCCTCCCATTTGATCCCTAGGCCTTCTTTGGACCAATTTCGTCTCGTTCGTCCATCTTCGTCCTCCCATTTGATCCCTAGGCCTTCTTTGGACCAAGCTCGTCTCGTTCGTCCATCTTCGTCCTCCCATTTGATCCGTTGGCTTTCTTTGGACCATGTTCGTCTCGTTCGTCCATCTTCGTCCTCCCATTTGATCCGTAGGCCTTCTTTGGACCATGTTCGTCTCGTTCGTCCATCTTCGTCCTCCCATTTGATCCCTAGGCCTTCTTTGGACCAAGTTCGTCTCGTTCGTCCATCTTCGTCCTCCCATTTGCTCCGTAGGCCTTCTTTTTACCATGTTTGTCTCGTTCGTCCATCTTCGTCCTCCCATTTGATCAGTAGGCCTTCTTTGGACCAAGTTCGCCTCGTTCCTCCATCTTCGTCCTCCCGTTTGATCCGTTGGCCTTCTTTGGACCAAGTTCGTCTCGTTCGTCCATCTTCGTCCTCCCATTTGATCCGTAGGCCTTCTTTGGACCAATTTCGTCTCGTTCGTCCATCTTTGTCCTCCCATTTGATCCCTAGGCATTCTTTGGACCAAGTTCGTCTCGTACGTCCTCCCATTTGATCCCTAGGCCTTCTTTGGACCAAGCTCGTCTCGTTCGTCCATCTTCGTCCTCCCATTTGATCCGTAGGCCTTCTTTGGACCAAGTTCGCCTCGTTCCTACATCTTCGTCCTCCCATTTGATCCGTTGGCCTTCTTTGGACCAAGTTCGTCTCGTTCGTCCATCTTCGTCCTCCCATTTGATCCGTAGGCCTTCTTTGGACCAATTTCGTCTCGTTCGTCCATCTTCGTCCTCCCATTTGATCCCTAGGCCTTCTTTGGACCAAGTTCGTCTCGTTCGTCCATCTTCGTCCTCCCATTTGATCCCTAGGCCTTCTTTGGACCAAGTTCGTCTCGTTCGTCCATCTTCGTCCTCCTATTTGATTCGTAGGCCTTCTTTGGACCAAGTTCGTCTCGTTCGTCCATCTTCGTTCTCCTATTTGATCCCTAGGCCTTCTTTGGACCAATTTCGTCTCGTTCGTCCATCTTCGTCGTCCCATTTGATCCCTAGGCCTTCTTTGGACCAAGTTCGTCTCGTTCGTCCTCCCATTTGATCCCTAGGCCTTCTTTGGACCAAACTCGTCTCGTTCGTCGATCTTCGTCCTCCCATTTGATCCGTTGGCTTTCTTTGGACCATGTTCGTCTCGTTCGTCCATCTTCGTCCTCCCATTTGATCCGTAGGCCTTCTTTGGACCATGTTCGTCTTGTTCGTCCATCTTCGTCCTCCAATTTGATCCCTAGGCCTTCTTTGGACCAAGTTCGTCTCGTTCGTCCATCTTCGTCCTCCCATTTGCTCCGTAGGCCTTCTTTTTACCATGTTTGTCTCGTTCGTCCATCTTCGTCCTCCCATTTGATCCGTAGGCCTTCTTTGGACCAAGTTCGCCTCGTTCCTCCATCTTCGTCCTCCCATTTGATCCGTTGGCCTTCTTTGGACCAAGTTCGTCTCGTTCGTCCTCCCATTTGATCCCTAGGCCTTCTTTGGACCAAACTCGTCTCGTTCGTCCATCTTCGTCCTCCCATTTGATCCGTTGGGCTTCTTTGGACCAAGTTCGTCTCGTTCGTCCATCTTCGTCCTCCCATTTGATCCCTAGGCCTTCTTTGGACCAAGTTCGCCTCGTTCGTCCATCTTCGTCCTCCCATTTGGTCCCTAGGCCTTCTTTGGACCAATTTCGTCTCGTTCGTCCATCTTCGTCCTCCCATTTAATCCCTAGGCCTTCTTTGGACCAAGTTCGTCTCGTTCGTCCATCTTCGTCCTCCCATTTGCTCCGTAGGCCTTCTTTTTACCATGTTTGTCTCGTTCGTCCATCTTCGTCCTCCCATTTGATCCGTAGGCCTTCTTTGGACCAAGTTCGCCTCGTTCCTCCATCTTCGTCCTCCCATTTGATCCGTTGGCCTTTTGTGGACCAAGTTCGTCTCGTTCGTCCATCTTCGTCCTCTCATTTGATCCCTAGGCCTTCTTTGGACCAAGTTCGTCTCGTTCGTCCATCTTCGTCCTCCCATTTGATCCCTAGGCCTTCTTTGGACCAAGTTCGTCTCGTTCGTCCATCTTCGTCCTCCTATTTGATCCGTAGGCCTTCTTTGGACCAAGTTCGTCTCGTTCGTCCATCTTCGTCCTCCCATTTGATCCCTAGGCCTTCTTTGGACCAAGTTCGTCTCGTTCGTCCATCTTTGTCCTCCCATTTGATCCGTTGGCCTTCTTTGGACCAAGTTCGTCTCGTTCGTCCATCTTCGTCCTCCCATTTGATCCGTAGGCCTTCTTTGGACCAAGTTCGTCTCGTTCGTCCATCTTCGTCCTCCCATTTGCTCCGTAGGCCTTCTTTGTACTAAGTTCGCCTCGTTCGTCCATCTTCGTCCTCCCATTTGATCCGTTGGGCTTCTTTGGACCAAGTTCGTCTCGTTCGTCCATCTTCGTCCTCCCATTTGATCCCTAGGCCTTCTTTGGACCAAGTTCGCCTCGTTCGTCCATCTTCGTCCTCCCATTTGGTCCCTAGGCCTTCTTTGGACCAATTTCGTCTCGTTCGTCCATCTTCGTCCTCCCATTTAATCCCTAGGCCTTCTTTGGACCAAGTTCGTCTCGTTCGTCCATCTTCGTCCTCCCATTTGCTCCGTAGGCCTTCTTTTTACCATGTTTGTCTCGTTCGTCCATCTTCGTCCTCCCATTTGATCCGTAGGCCTTCTTTGGACCAAGTTCGCCTCGTTCCTCCATCTTCGTCCTCCCATTTGATCCGTTGGCCTTCTGTGGACCAAGTTCGTCTCGTTCGTCCATCTTCGTCCTCCCATTTGATCCCTAGGCCTTCTTTGGACCAAGTTCGTCTCGTTCGTCCATCTTCGTCCTCCCATTTGATCCCTAGGCCTTCTTTGGACCAAGTTCGTCTCGTTCGTCCATCTTCGTCCTCCTATTTGATCCGTAGGCCTTCTTTGGACCAAGTTCGTCTCGTTCGTCCATCTTCGTCCTCCCATTTGATCCCTAGGCCTTCTTTGGACCAAGTTCGTCTCGTTCGTCCATCTTTGTCCTCCCATTTGATCCGTTGGCCTTCTTTGGACCAAGTTCGTCTCGTTCGTCCATCTTCGTCCTCCCATTTGATCCGTAGGCCTTCTTTGGACCAAGTTCGTCTCGTTCGTCCATCTTCGTCCTCCCATTTGCTCCGTAGGCCTTCTTTGTACTAAGTTCGCCTCGTTCGTCCATCTTCGTACTCCCATTTGATCCGTTGGGCTTCTTTGGACCAAGTTCGTCCCGTTCGTCCATCTTCGTCCTCCCATTTGCTCCGTAGGC
This sequence comes from Glycyrrhiza uralensis, assembly GCA_030159175.1. Lineage (NCBI taxonomy): Eukaryota > Viridiplantae > Streptophyta > Magnoliopsida > Fabales > Fabaceae > Glycyrrhiza > Glycyrrhiza uralensis. Next base: position 18,355,977 of record BRZY01000002.1, read on the forward strand.
CTTCTTTGGACCAAGTTCGTCTCGTTCGTCCATCTTCGTCCTCCCATTTGATCCGTAGGCCTTCTTTGGACCAAGTTCGCCTCGTTCGTCCATCTTCGTCCTCCCATTTGATCCCTAGGCCTTCTTTGGACCAAGTTCCTCTCGTTCGTCCATCTTCGTCCTCCCATTTGATCCGTTGGCCTTCTTTGGACCAAGTTCGTCTCGTTCGTCCATCTTCGTCCTCCCATTTGATCCGTAGGCCTTCTTTGGACCAAGTTCGTCTTGTTCTACCACCTTCGTCCTCCCAATTGATCCGTTGGAATTCTTTGGACCAAGTTTGTCTCGTTCGTCCATCTTCGTCCTCCCATTTGATCCGTTGGCCTTCTTTGGACCAAGTTCGTCTCGTTCGTCCATCTTCGTCCTCCCATTTGATCCGTTGGCCTTCTTTGGACCACGTTCGTCTCGTTCGTCCATCTTCCTCCTCCGATTTGATCCGTAGGCCTTCTTTGGACCAAGTTCGTCTCGTTCGTCCATCTTCGTCCTCCCATTTGATCCCTAGGCCTTCTTTGGACCAAGTTCGTCTCGTTCGTCCATCTTCGTCCTCCCATTTGCTCCGTAGGCCTTCTTTGGACCAAGTTCGCCTCGTTCGTCCATCTTCGTCCTCCCATTTGATCCCTAGGCCTTCTTTGGACCAATTTCGTCTCGTTCGTCCATCTTCGTCCTCCCATTTGATCCCTAGGCCTTCTTTGGACCAAGCTCGTCTCGTTCGTCCATCTTCGTCCTCCCATTTGATCCGTTGGCTTTCTTTGGACCATGTTCGTCTCGTTCGTCCATCTTCGTCCTCCCATTTGATCCGTAGGCCTTCTTTGAACCATGTTCGTCTCGTTCGTCCATCTTCGTCCTCCCATTTGATCCCTAGGCCTTCTTTGGACCAAGTTCGTCTCGTTCGTCCATCTTCGTCCTCCCATTTGCTCCGTAGGCCTTCTTTTTACCATGTTTGTCTCGTTCGTCCATCTTCGTCCTCCCATTTGATCAGTAGGCCTTCTTTGGACCAAGTTCGCCTCGTTCCTCCATCTTCGTCCTCCCATTTGATCCGTTGGCCTTCTTTGGACCAAGTTCGTCTCGTTCGTCCATCTTCGTCCTCCCATTTGATCCGTAGGCCTTCTTTGGACCAATTTCGTCTCGTTCGTCCATCTTTGTCCTCCCATTTGATCCCTAGGAATTCTATGGACCAAGTTCGTCTCGTTCGTCCTCCCATTTGATCCCTAGGCCTTCTTTGGACCAAGCTCGTCTCGTTCGTCCATCTTCGTCCTCCCATTTGATCCGTAGGCCTTCTTTGGACCAAGTTCGCCTCGTTCCTACATCTTCGTCCTCCCATTTGATCCGTTGGCCTTCTTTGGACCAAGTTCGTCTCGTTCGTCCATCTTCGTCCTCCCATTTGATCCGTAGGCCTTCTTTGGACCAAGTTCGTCTCGTTCGTCCATCTTCGTCCTCCCATTTGCTCCGTAGGCCTTCTTTGTACGAAGTTCGCCTCGTTCGTCCATCTTCGTACTCCCATTTGATCCGTTGGGCTTCTTTGGACCAAGTTCGTCCCGTTCGTCCATCTTCGTCCTCCCATTTGCTCCGTAGGCCTTCTTTGGACCAAGTTCGTCTCGTTCGTCCATCTTCGTCCTCCCATTTGATCCGTAGGCCTTCTTTGGACCAAGTTCGCCTCGTTCGTCCATCTTCGTCCTCCCATTTGATCCCTAGGCCTTCTTTGGACCAAATTCGTCTCGTTCGTCCATCTTCGTCCTCCCATTTGATCCCTAGGCCTTCTTTGGACCAAGTTCCTCTCGTTCGTCCATCTTCGTCCTCCCATTTGATCCGTTGGCCTTCTTTGGACCAAGTTCGTCTCGTTCGTCCATCTTCGTCCTCCCATTTGATCCGTAGGCCTTCTTTGGACCAAGTACGTCTTGTTCTACCACCTTCGTCCTCCCAATTGATCCGTTGGAATTCTTTGGACCAAGTTTGTCTCGTTCGTCCATCTTCGTCCTCCCATTTGATCCGTTGGCCTTCTTTGGACCAAGTTCGTCTCGTTCGTCCATCTTCGTCCTCCCATTTGATCCGTTGGCCTTCTTTGGACCATGTTCGTCTCGTTCGTCCATCTTCCTCCTCCGATTTGATCCGTAGGCCTTCTTTGGACCAAGTTCGTCTCGTTCGTCCATCTTCGTCCTCCCATTTGATCCCTAGGCCTTCTTTGGACCAAGTTCGTCTCGTTCGTCCATCTTCGTCCTCCCATTTGCTCCGTAGGCCTTCTTTGGACCAAGTTCGCCTCGTTCGTCCATCTTCGTCCTCCCATTTGATCCCTAGGCCTTCTTTGGACCAATTTCGTCTCGTTCGTCCATCTTCGTCCTCCCATTTGATCCCTAGGCCTTCTTTGGACCAAGCTCGTCTCGTTCGTCCATCTTCGTCCTCCCATTTGATCCGTTGGCTTTCTTTGGACCATGTTCGTCTCGTTCGTCCATCTTCGTCCTCCCATTTGATCCGTAGGCCTTCTTTGGACCATGTTCGTCTCGTTCGTCCATCTTCGTCCTCCCATTTGATCCCTAGGCCTTCTTTGGACCAAGTTCGTCTCGTTCGTCCATCTTCGTCCTCCCATTTGCTCCGTAGGCCTTCTTTTTACCATGTTTGTCTCGTTCGTCCATCTTCGTCCTCCCATTTGATCAGTAGGCCTTCTTTGGACCAAGTTCGCCTCGTTCCTCCATCTTCGTCCTCCCATTTGATCCGTTGGCCTTCTTTGGACCAAGTTCGTCTCGTTCGTCCATCTTCGTCCTCCCATTTGATCCGTAGGCCTTCTTTGGACCAATTTCGTCTCGTTCGTCCATCTTTGTCCTCCCATTTGATCCCTAGGCATTCTATGGACCAAGTTCGTCTCGTTCGTCCTCCCATTTGATCCCTAGGCCTTCTTTGGACCAAGCTCGTCTCGTTCTTCCATCTTCGTCCTCCCATTTGATCCGTAGGCCTTCTTTGGACCAAGTTCGCCTCGTTCCTACATCTTCGTCCTCCCATTTGATCCGTTGGCCTTCTTTGGACCAAGTTCGTCTCGTTCGTCCATCTTCGTCCTCCCATTTGATCCGTAGGCCTTCTTTGGACCAATTTCGTCTCGTTCGTCCATCTTCGTCCTCCCATTTGATCCCTAGGCCTTCTTTGGACCAAGTTCGTCTCGTTCGTCCATCTTCGTCCTCCCATTTGCTCCGTAGGCCTTCTTTGGACCAAGTTCGCCTCGTTCGTCCATCTTCGTCCTCCCATTTGATCCCTAGGCCTTCTTTGGACCAATTTCGTCTCGTTCGTCCATCTTCGTCCATCTTCGTCCATCTTTGGACCAAGTTCGTCTCGTTCGTCTCGTTCGTCCATCTTCGTCCTCCCATTTGATCCGTAGGCCTTCTTTGGACCAAGTTCGTCTTGTTCTACCACCTTCGTCCTCCCAATTGATCCGTTGGAATTCTTTGGACCAAGTTCGTCTCGTTCGTCCATCTTCGTCCTCCCATTTGATCCGTTGGAATTCTTTGGACCAAGTTTGTCTCGTTCGTCCATCTTCGTCCTCCCATTTGATCCGTTGGCCTTCTTTGGACCAAGTTCGTCTCGTTCGTCCATCTTCGTCCTCCCATTTGATCCGTTGGCCTTCTTTGGACCATGTTCGTCTCGTTCGTCCATCTTCCTCCTCCAATTTGATCCGTAGGCCTTCTTTGGACCAAGTTCGTCTCGTTCGTCCATCTTCGTCCTCCCATTTGATCCCTAGGCCTTCTTTGGACCAAGTTCGTCTCGTTCGTCCATCTTCGTCCTCCCATTTGCTCCGTAGGCCTTCTTTGGACCAAGTTCGCCTCGTTCGTCCATCTTCGTCCTCCCATTTGATCCCTAGGCCTTCTTTGGACCAATTTCGTCTCGTTCGTCCATCTTCGTCCTCCCATTTGATCCCTAGGCCTTCTTTGGACCAAGCTCGTCTCGTTCGTCCATCTTCGTCCTCCCATTTGATCCGTTGGCTTTCTTTGGACCATGTTCGTCTCGTTCGTCCATCTTCGTCCTCCCATTTGATCCGTAGGCCTTCTTTGGACCATGTTCGTCTCGTTCGTCCATCTTCGTCCTCCCATTTGATCCCTAGGCCTTCTTTGGACCAAGTTCGTCTCGTTCGTCCATCTGCGTCCTCCCATTTGCTCCGTAGGCCTTCTTTTTACCATGTTTGTCTCGTTCGTCCATCTTCGTCCTCCCATTTGATCAGTAGGCCTTCTTTGGACCAAGTTCGCCTCGTTCCTCCATCTTCGTCCTCCCATTTGATCCGTTGGCCTTCTTTGGACCAAGTTCGTCTCGTTCGTCCATCTTCGTCCTCCCATTTGATCCGTAGGCCTTCTTTGGACCAATTTCGTCTCGTTCGTCCATCTTTGTCCTCCCATTTGATCCCTAGGCATTCTATGGACCAAGTTCGTCTCGTTCGTCCTCCCATTTGATCCCTAGGCCTTCTTTGGACCAAGCTCGTCTCGTTCGTCCATCTTCGTCCTCCCATTTGATCCGTAGGCCTTCTTTGGACCAAGTTCGCCTCGTTCCTACATCTTCGTCCTCCCATTTGATCCGTTGGCCTTCTTTGGACCAAGTTCGTCTCGTTCGTCCATCTTCGTCCTCCCATTTGATCCGTAGGCCTTCTTTGGACCAATTTCGTCTCGTTCGTCCATCTTCGTCCTCCCATTTGATCCCTAGGCCTTCTTTGGACCAAGTTCGTCTCGTTCGTCCATCTTCGTCCTCCCATTTGCTCCGTAGGCCTTCTTTGGACCAAGTTCGCCTCGTTCGTCCATCTTCGTCCTCCCATTTGATCCCTAGGCCTTCTTTGGACCAATTTCGTCTCGTTCGTCCATCTTCGTCCATCTTTGGACCAAGTTCGTCTCGTTCGTCCATCTTCGTCCTCCCATTTGATCCGTAGGCCTTCTTTGGACCAAGTTCGTCTTGTTCTACCACCTTCGTCCTCCCAATTGATCCGTTGGAATTCTTTGGACCAAGTTTGTCTCGTTCGTCCATCTTCGTCCTCCCATTTGATCCGTTGGAATTCTTTGGACCAAGTTTGTCTCGTTCGTCCATCTTCGTCCTCCCATTTGATCCGTTGGCCTTCTTTGGACCAAGTTCGTCTCGTTCGTCCATCTTCGTCCTCCCATTTGATCCGTTGGCCTTCTTTGGACCATGTTCGTCTCGTTCGTCCATCTTCCTCCTCCGATTTGATCCGTAGGCCTTCTTTGGACCAAGTTCGTCTCGTTCGTCCATCTTCGTCCTCCCATTTGATCCCTAGGCCTTCTTTGGACCAAGTTCGTCTCGTTCGTCCATCTTCGTCCTCCCATTTGCTCCGTAGGCCTTCTTTGGACCAAGTTCGCCTCGTTCGTCCATCTTCGTCCTCCCATTTGATCCCTAGGCCTTCTTTGGACCAATTTCGTCTCGTTCGTCCATCTTCGTCCTCCCATTTGATCCCTAGGCCTTCTTTGGACCAAGTTCGTCTCGTTCGTCCATCTTCGTCCTCCTATTTGATCCCTAGGCCTTCTTTGGACCAATTTCGTCTCGTTCGTCCATCTTCGTCCTCCCATTTGATCCCTAGGCCTTCTTTGGACCAAGTTCGTCTCGTTCGTCCTCCCATTTGATCCCTAGGCCTTCTTTGGACCAAGTTCGTCTCGTTCGTCCTCCCATTTGATCCGTTGGCTTTCTTTGGACCATGTTCGTCTCGTTCGTCCATCTTCGTCCTCCCATTTGATCCGTAGGCCTTCTTTGGACCATGTTCGTCTCGTTCGTCCATCTTCGTCCTCCCATTCGATCCCTAGGCCTTCTTTGGACCAAGTTCGTCTCGTTCGTCCATCTTCGTCCTCCCATTTGCTCCGTAGGCCTGCTTTTTAACATGTTTGTCTCATTCGTCCATCTTCGTCCTCCCATTTGATCCGTAGGCCTTCTTTGGACCAAGTTCGCCTCGTTCGTCCATCTTCGTCCTCCCATTTGCTCCGTAGGCCTTCTTTGTACGAAGTTCGCCTCGTTCGTCCATCTTCGTCCTCCCATTTGATCCGTTGGGCTTCTTTGGACCAAGTTTGTCCCGTTCGTCCATCTTCGTCCTCCCATTTGCTCCGTAGGCCTTCTTTGGACCAAGTTCGCCTCGTTCGTCCATCTTCGTCCTCCCATTTGATCCCTAGGCCTTCTTTGGACCAAGTTCGTCTCGTTCGTCCATCTTCGTCCTCCCATTTGATCCCTAGGCCTTCTTTGGACCAAGTTCCTCTCGTTCGTCCATCTTCGTCCTCCCATTTGATCCGTTGGCCTTCTTTGGACCAAGTTCGTCTCGTTCGTCCATCTTCGTCCTCCCATTTGATCCGTAGGCCTTCTTTGGACCAAGTTCGTCTTGTTCTACCACCTTCGTCCTCCCAATTGATCCGTTGGAATTCTTTGGACCAAGTTTATCTCGTTCGTCCATCTTCGTCCTCCCATTTGATCCGTTGGAATTCTTTGGACCAAGTTTGTCTCGTTCGTCCATCTTCGTCCTCCCATTTGATCCGTTGGCCTTCTTTGGACCAAGTTCGTCTCGTTCATCCATCTTCGTCCTCCCATTTGATCCGTTGGCCTTCTTTGGACCATGTTCGTCTCGTTCGTCCATCTTCCTCCTCCGATTTGATCCGTAGGCCTTCTTTGGACCAAGTTCGTCTCGTTCGTCCATCTTCGTCCTCCCATTTGATCCCTAGGCCTTCTTTGGACCAAGTTCGTCTAGTTCGTCCATCTTCGTCCTCCCATTTGATCCGTAGGCCTTCTTTGGACCAATTTCGTCTCGTTCGTCCATGTTCCTCCTCCCATTTGATCCGTAGGCCTTCTTTGGACCAAGTTCGTCTCGTTCGTCCATCTTCGTCCTCCCATTTGATCCCTAGGCCTTCTTTGGACCAAGTTCGTCTCGTTCGTCCATCTTCGTCCTCCTATTTGATCCGTAGGCCTTCTTTGGACCAAGTTCGTCTCGTTCGTCCATCTTCGTCCTCCCATTTGATCCGTAGGCCTTCTTTGGACCAAGTTCGTCTCGTTCGTCCATCTTCGTCCTCCCATTTGATCCCTAGGCCTTCTTTGGACCAAGTTCGTCTCGTTCGTCCATCTTCGTCCTCCCATTTGCTCCGTAGGCCTTCTTTGTACGAAGTTCGCCTCGTTCGTCCATCTTCGTCCTCCCATTTGATCCGTTGGGCTTCTTTGGACCAAGTTCGTCCCGTTCGTCCATCTTCGTCCTCCCATTTGCTCCGTAGGCCTTCTTTGGACCAAGTTCGCCTCGTTCGTCCATCTTCGTCCTCCCATTTGATCCCTAGGCCTTCTTTGGACCAAGTTCGTCTCGTTCGTCCATCTTCGTCCTCCCATTTGATCCCTAGGCCTTCTTTGGACCAAGTTCCTCTCGTTCGTCCATCTTCGTCCTCCCATTTGATCCGTTGGCCTTCTTTGGACCAAGTTCGTCTCGTTCGTCCATCTTCGTCCTCCCATTTGATCCGTAGGCCTTCTTTGGACCAAGTTCGTCTTGTTCTACCACCTTCGTCCTCCCAATTGATCCGTTGGAATTCTTTGGACCAAGTTTATCTCGTTCGTCCATCTTCGTCCTCCCATTTGATCCGTTGGAATTCTTTGGACCAAGTTTGTCTCGTTCGTCCATCTTCGTCCTCCCATTTGATCCGTTGGCCTTCTTTGGACCAAGTTCGCCTCTTTCGTCCATCTTCGTCCTCCCATTTGATCCGTAGGCCTTCTTTGGACCAAGTTCGCCTCGTTCGTCCATCTTCGTCCTCCCATTTGATCCGTTGGCCTTCTTTGGACCATGTTCGTCTCGTTCGTCCATCTTCCTCCTCCGATTTGATCCGTAGGCCTTCTTTGGACCAAGTTCGTCTCGTTCGTCCATCTTCGTCCTCCCATTTGATCCCTAGGCCTTCTTTGGACCAAGTTCGTCTAGTTCGTCCATCTTCGTCCTCCCATTTGCTCCGTAGGCCTTCTTTGGACCAAGTTCGCCTCGTTCGTCCATCTTCGTCCTCCCATTTGATCCCTAGGCCTTCTTTGGACCAATTTCGTCTCGTTCGTCCATCTTCGTCCTCCCATTTGATCCCTAGGCCTTCTTTGGACCAAGTTCGTCTCGTTCGTCCTCCCATTTGATCCCTAGGCATTCTTTGGACCAAGCTCGTCTCGTTCGTCCATCTTCGTCCTCCCATTTGATCCGTTGGCTTTCTTTGGACCATGTACGTCTCGTTCGTCCATCTTCGTCTTCCCATTTGATCCGTAGGCCTTCTTTGGACCATGTTCGTCTCGTTCGTCCATCTTCGTCCTCCCATTTGATCCCTAGGCCTTCTTTGGACCAAGTTCGTCTCGTTCGTCCATCTTCGTCCTCTCATTTGATCCGTAGGCCTTCTTTGGACCAAGTTCGTCTCGTTCGTCCATCTTCGTCCTCCCATTTGATCCGTAGGCCTTCTTTGGACCAAGTTCGTCTTGTTCTACCACCTTCGTCCTCCAAATTGATCCGTTGGAATTCTTTGGACCAAGTTTGTCTCGTTCGTCCATCTTCGTCGTCCCATTTGATCCGTTGGAATTCTTTGGACCAAGTTTGTCTCGTTCATCCATCTTCGTCCTCCCATTTGATCCGTTGGCCTTCTTTGGACCAAGTTCGTCTCGTTCGTCCATCTTCGTCCTCCCATTTGATCCGTTGGGCTTCTTTGGACCAAGTTCGTCTCGTTCGTCCATCTTCGTCCTCCCATTTGATCCCTAGGCCTTCTTTGGACCAAGTTCGTCCCGTTCGTCCATCTTCGTCCTCCCATTTGCTCCGTAGGCCTTCTTTGGACCAATTTCGTCTCGTTCGTCCATCTTCATCCTCCCATTTGATCCCTAGGCCTTCTTTGGAACAAGTTCGTCTCGTTCGTCCTCCCATTTGATCCCTAGGCCTTCTTTGGACCAAGCTCGTCTCGTTCGTCCATCTTCGTCCTCCCATTTGATCCGTTGGCTTTCTTTGGACCATGTTCGTCTCGTTCGTCCATCTTCGTCCTCCCATTTGATCCGTAGGCCTTCTTTGGACCAAGTTCGTCTCGTTCGTCCATCTTCATCCTCCCATTTGATCCGTAGGCCTTCTTTGGACCAAGTTCGTCTCGTTCGTCCATCTTCGTCCTCCCATTTGATCCCTAGGCCTTCTTTGGACCAAGTTCGTCTCGTTCGTCCATCTTCGTCCTCCCATTCGATCCGTTGGCCTTCTTTGGACCAAGTTCGTCTCGTTCGTCCATCTACGTCCTCCCATTTGATCCGTAGGCCTTCTTTGGACCAAGTTCGTCTCGTTCGTCCATCTTCGTCCTCCCATTTGATCCCTAGGCCTTCTTTGGACCAAGTTCGTCTCGTTCGTCCATCTTCGTCCTCCCATTTGATCCGTTGGCCTTCTTTGGACCAAGTTCCTCTCGTTCGTCCATCTTCGTCCTCCTATTTGATCCCTAGGCCTTCTTTGGACCAATTTCGTCTCGTTCGTCCATCTTCGTCGTCCCATTTGATCCCTAGGCCTTCTTTGGACCAAGTTCGTCTCGTTCGTCCTCCCATTTGATCCCTAGGCCTTCTTTGGACAAACTCGTCTCGTTCGTCGATCTTCGTCCTCCCATTTGATCCGTTGGCTTTCTTTGGACCATGTTCGTCTCGTTCGTCCATCTTCGTCCTCCCATTTGCTCCGTAGGCCTGCTTTTTACCATGTTTGTCTCGTTCGTCCATCTTCGTCCTCCCATTTGATCCGTAGGCCTTCTTTGGACCAAGTTCGCCTCGTTCCTCCAACTTCGTCCTCCCATTTGATCCGTTGGCCTTCTTTGGACCAAGTTCGTCTCGTTCGTCCATCTTCGTCCTCCCATTTGATCCCTAGGCCTTCTTTGGACCAAGTTCGTCTCGTTCGTCCATCTTCGTCCTCCCATTTGATCCCTAGGCCTTCTTTGGACCAAGTTCGTCTCGTTCGTCCATCTTCGTCCTCCTATTTGATCCGTAGGCCTTCTTTGGACCAAGTTCGTTTCGTTCGTCCATCTTCGTCCTCCCATTTGATCCGTTGGCCTTCTTTGGACCAAGTTCGTCTCGTTCGTCCATCTTCGTCCTCCCATTTGATCCGTAGGCCTTCTTTGGACCAAGTTCGTCTCGTTCGTCCATCTTCGTCCTCCCATTTGATCCCTAGGCCTTCTTTGGACCAAGTTCGTCTCGTTCGTCCATCTTCGTCCTCCCATTTGCTCCGTAGGCCTTCTTTGTACGAAGTTCGCCTCGTTCGTCCATCTTCGTCCTCCCATTTGATCCGTTGGGCTTCTTTGGACCAAGTTCGTCCCGTTCGTCCATCTTCGTCCTCCCATTTGCTCCGTAGGCCTTCTTTGGACCAAGTTCGCCTCGTTCGTCCATCTTCGTCCTCCCATTTGATCCCTAGACCTTCTTTGGACCAAGTTCGTCTCGTTCGTCCATCTTCGTCCTCCCATTTGATCCCTAGGCCTTCTTTGGACCAAGTTCCTCTCGTTCGTCCATCTTCGTCCTCCCATTTGATCCCTAGGCCTTCTTTGGACCAAGTTCCTCTCGTTCGTCCATCTTCGTCCTCCCATTTGATCCGTTGGCCTTCTTTTCACCAAGTTCGTCTCGTTCGTCCATCTTCGTCCTCCCATTTGATCCGTAGGCCTTCTTTGGACCAAGTTCGTCTTGTTCTACCACCTTCGTCCTCCCAATTGATCCGTTGGAATTCTTTGGACCAAGTTTATCTCGTTCGTCCATCTTCGCCCTCCCATTTGATCCGTTGGAATTCTTTGGACCAAGTTTGTCTCGTTCGTCCATCTTCGTCCTCCTATTTGATCCCTAGGCCTTCTTTGGACCAATTTCGTCTCGTTCGTCCATCTTCGTCGTCCCATTTGATCCCTAGGCCGTCTTTGGACCAAGTTCGTCTCGTTCGTCCTCCCATTTGATCCCTAGGCCTTCTTTGGACAAACTCGTCTCGTTCGTCGATCTTCGTCCTCCCATTTGATCCGTTGGCTTTCTTTGGACCATGTTCGTCTCGTTCGTCCATCTTCGTCCTCCCATTTGCTCCGTAGGCCTGCTTTTTACCATGTTTGTCTCGTTCGTCCAACTTCGTCCTCCCATTTGATCCGTAGGCCTTCTTTGGACCAAGTTCGCCTCGTTCCTCCAACTTCGTCCTCCCATTTGATCTGTTGGCCTTCTTTGGACCAAGTTCGTCTCGTTCGTCCATCTTCGTCCTCCCATTTGATCCGTAGGCCTTCTTTGGACCAATTTCGTCTCGTTCGTCCATGTTCGTCCTCCCATTTGATCCCTAGGCCTTCTTTGGACCAAGTTCGTCTCGTTCGTCCATCTTCGTCCTCCCATTTGATCCCTAGGCCTTCTTTGGACCAAGTTCGTCTCGTTCGTCCATCTTCGTCCTCCTATTTGATCCGTAGGCCTTCTTTGGACCAAGTTCGCCTCGTTCGTCCATCTTCGTCCTCCCATTTGATCCCTAGGCCTTCTTTGGACCAAGTTCGTCTCGTTCGTCCATCTTCGTCCTCCCATTTGATCCCTAGGCCTTCTTTGGACCAAGTTCGTCTCGTTCGTCCATCTTCGTCCTCCCATTTGATCCGTTGGGCTTCTTTGGACCAAGTTCGTCTCGTTCGTCCATCTTCGTCCTCCCATTTGATCCCTAGGCCTTCTTTGGACCAAGTTCGTCCCGTTCGTCCATCTTCGTCCTCCCATTTGCTCCGTAGGCCTTCTTTGGACCAATTTCGTCTCGTTCGTCCATCTTCATCCTCCCATTTGATCCCTAGGCCTTCTTTGGAACAAGTTCGTCTCGTTCGTCCTCCCATTTGATCCCTAGGCCTTCTTTGGACCAAGCTCGTCTCGTTCGTCCATCTTCGTCCTCCCATTTGATCCGTTGGCTTTCTTTGGACCATGTTCGTCTCGTTCGTCCATCTTCGTCCTCCCATTTGATCCGTAGGCCTTCTTTGGACCAAGTTCGTCTCGTTCGTCCATCTTCATCCTCCCATTTGATCCGTAGGCCTTCTTTGGACCAAGTTCGTCTCGTTCGTCCATCTTCGTCCTCCCATTTGATCCCTAGGCCTTCTTTGGACCAAGTTCGTCTCGTTCGTCCATCTTCGTCCTCCCATTCGATCCGTTGGCCTTCTTTGGACCAAGTTCGTCTCGTTCGTCCATCTACGTCCTCCCATTTGATCCGTAGGCCTTCTTTGGACCAAGTTCGTCTCGTTCGTCCATCTTCGTCCTCCCATTTGATCCCTAGGCCTTCTTTGGACCAAGTTCGTCTCGTTCGTCCATCTTCGTCCTCCCATTTGATCCGTTGGCCTTCTTTGGACCAAGTTCCTCTCGTTCGTCCATCTTCGTCCTCCTATTTGATCCCTAGGCCTTCTTTGGACCAATTTCGTCTCGTTCGTCCATCTTCGTCGTCCCATTTGATCCCTAGGCCTTCTTTGGACCAAGTTCGTCTCGTTCGTCCTCCCATTTGATCCCTAGGCCTTCTTTGGACAAACTCGTCTCGTTCGTCGATCTTCGTCCTCCCATTTGATCCGTTGGCTTTCTTTGGACCATGTTCGTCTCGTTCGTCCATCTTCGTCCTCCCATTTGCTCCGTAGGCCTGCTTTTTACCATGTTTGTCTCGTTCGTCCATCTTCGTCCTCCCATTTGATCCGTAGGCCTTCTTTGGACCAAGTTCGCCTCGTTCCTCCAACTTCGTCCTCCCATTTGATCCGTTGGCCTTCTTTGGACCAAGTTCGTCTCGTTCGTCCATCTTCGTCCTCCCATTTGATCCCTAGGCCTTCTTTGGACCAAGTTCGTCTCGTTCGTCCATCTTCGTCCTCCCATTTGATCCCTAGGCCTTCTTTGGACCAAGTTCGTCTCGTTCGTCCATCTTCGTCCTCCTATTTGATCCGTAGGCCTTCTTTGGACCAAGTTCGTTTCGTTCGTCCATCTTCGTCCTCCCATTTGATCCGTTGGCCTTCTTTGGACCAAGTTCGTCTCGTTCGTCCATCTTCGTCCTCCCATTTGATCCGTAGGCCTTCTTTGGACCAAGTTCGTCTCGTTCGTCCATCTTCGTCCTCCCATTTGATCCCTAGGCCTTCTTTGGACCAAGTTCGTCTCGTTCGTCCATCTTCGTCCTCCCATTTGCTCCGTAGGCCTTCTTTGTACGAAGTTCGCCTCGTTCGTCCATCTTCGTCCTCCCATTTGATCCGTTGGGCTTCTTTGGACCAAGTTCGTCCCGTTCGTCCATCTTCGTCCTCCCATTTGCTCCGTAGGCCTTCTTTGGACCAAGTTCGCCTCGTTCGTCCATCTTCGTCCTCCCATTTGATCCCTAGACCTTCTTTGGACCAAGTTCGTCTCGTTCGTCCATCTTCGTCCTCCCATTTGATCCCTAGGCCTTCTTTGGACCAAGTTCCTCTCGTTCGTCCATCTTCGTCCTCCCATTTGATCCCTAGGCCTTCTTTGGACCAAGTTCCTCTCGTTCGTCCATCTTCGTCCTCCCATTTGATCCGTTGGCCTTCTTTTCACCAAGTTCGTCTCGTTCGTCCATCTTCGTCCTCCCATTTGATCCGTAGGCCTTCTTTGGACCAAGTTCGTCTTGTTCTACCACCTTCGTCCTCCCAATTGATCCGTTGGAATTCTTTGGACCAAGTTTATCTCGTTCGTCCATCTTCGCCCTCCCATTTGATCCGTTGGAATTCTTTGGACCAAGTTTGTCTCGTTCGTCCATCTTCGTCCTCCTATTTGATCCCTAGGCCTTCTTTGGACCAATTTCGTCTCGTTCGTCCATCTTCGTCGTCCCATTTGATCCCTAGGCCGTCTTTGGACCAAGTTCGTCTCGTTCGTCCTCCCATTTGATCCCTAGGCCTTCTTTGGACAAACTCGTCTCGTTCGTCGATCTTCGTCCTCCCATTTGATCCGTTGGCTTTCTTTGGACCATGTTCGTCTCGTTCGTCCATCTTCGTCCTCCCATTTGCTCCGTAGGCCTGCTTTTTACCATGTTTGTCTCGTTCGTCCAACTTCGTCCTCCCATTTGATCCGTAGGCCTTCTTTGGACCAAGTTCGCCTCGTTCCTCCAACTTCGTCCTCCCATTTGATCTGTTGGCCTTCTTTGGACCAAGTTCGTCTCGTTCGTCCATCTTCGTCCTCCCATTTGATCCGTAGGCCTTCTTTGGACCAATTTCGTCTCGTTCGTCCATGTTCGTCCTCCCATTTGATCCCTAGGCCTTCTTTGGACCAAGTTCGTCTCGTTCGTCCATCTTCGTCCTCCCATTTGATCCCTAGGCCTTCTTTGGACCAAGTTCGTCTCGTTCGTCCATCTTCGTCCTCCTATTTGATCCGTAGGCCTTCTTTGGACCAAGTTCGCCTCGTTCGTCCATCTTCGTCCTCCCATTTGATCCCTAGGCCTTCTTTGGACCAAGTTCGTCTCGTTCGTCCATCTTCGTCCTCCCATTTGATCCCTAGGCCTTCTTTGGACCAAGTTCGTCTCGTTCGTCCATCTTCGTCCTCCCATTTGATCCCTAGGCCTTCTTTGGACCAAGTTCCTCTCGTTCGTCCATCTTCGTCCTCCCATTTGATCCGTTGGCCTTCTTTGGACCAAGTTCGTCTCGTTCGTCCATCTTCGTCCTCCCATTTGATCCGTAGGCCTTCTTTGGACCAAGTTCGTCTTGTTCTACCACCTTCGTCCTCCCAATTGATCCGTTGGAATTCTTTGGACCAAGTTTATCTCGTTCGTCCATCTTCGTCCTCCCATTTGATCCGTTGGAATTCTTTGGACCAAGTTTGTCTCGTTCGTCCATCTTCGTCCTCCTATTTGATCCCTAGGCCTTCTTTGGACCAATTTCGTCTCGTTCGTCCATCTTCGTCGTCCCATTTGATCCCTAGGCCGTCTTTGGACCAAGTTCGTCTCGTTCGTCCTCCCATTTGATCCCTAGGCCTTCTTTGGACAAACTCGTCTCGTTCGTCGATCTTCGTCCTCCCATTTGATCCGTTGGCTTTCTTTGGACCAAGTTCGCCTCGTTCCTCCAACTTCGTCCTCCCATTTGATCTGTTGGCCTTCTTTGGACCAAGTTCGTCTCGTTCGTCCATCTTCGTCCTCCCATTTGATCCGTAGGCCTTCTTTGGACCAATTTCGTCTCGTTCGTCCATCTTCGTCCTCCCATTTGATCCCTAGGCCTTCTTTGGACCAAGTTCCTCTCGTTCGTCCATCTTCGTCCTCCCATTTGATCCCTAGGCCTTCTTTGGACCAAGTTCCTCTCGTTCGTCCATCTTCGTCCTCCCATTTGATCCGTTGGCCTTCTTTTCACCAAGTTCGTCTCGTTCGTCCATCTTCGTCCTCCCATTTGATCCGTAGGCCTTCTTTGGACCAAGTTCGTCTTGTTCTACCACCTTCGTCCTCCCAATTGATCCGTTGGAATTCTTTGGACCAAGTTTATCTCGTTCGTCCATCTTCGCCCTCCCATTTGATCCGTTGGAATTCTTTGGACCAAGTTTGTCTCGTTCGTCCATCTTCGTCCTCCTATTTGATCCCTAGGCCTTCTTTGGACCAATTTCGTCTCGTTCGTCCATCTTCGTCGTCCCATTTGATCCCTAGGCCGTCTTTGGACCAAGTTCGTCTCGTTCGTCCTCCCATTTGATCCCTAGGCCTTCTTTGGACAAACTCGTCTCGTTCGTCGATCTTCGTCCTCCCATTTGATCCGTTGGCTTTCTTTGGACCATGTTCGTCTCGTTCGTCCATCTTCGTCCTCCCATTTGCTCCGTAGGCCTGCTTTTTACCATGTTTGTCTCGTTCGTCCAACTTCGTCCTCCCATTTGATCCGTAGGCCTTCTTTGGACCAAGTTCGCCTCGTTCCTCCAACTTCGTCCTCCCATTTGATCTGTTGGCCTTCTTTGGACCAAGTTCGTCTCGTTCGTCCATCTTCGTCCTCCCATTTGATCCGTAGGCCTTCTTTGGACCAATTTCGTCTCGTTCGTCCATGTTCGTCCTCCCATTTGATCCCTAGGCCTTCTTTGGACCAAGTTCGTCTCGTTCGTCCATCTTCGTCCTCCCATTTGATCCCTAGGCCTTCTTTGGACCAAGTTCGTCTCGTTCGTCCATCTTCGTCCTCCTATTTGATCCGTAGGCCTTCTTTGGACCAAGTTCGCCTCGTTCGTCCATCTTCGTCCTCCCATTTGATCCCTAGGCCTTCTTTGGACCAAGTTCGTCTCGTTCGTCCATCTTCGTCCTCCCATTTGATCCCTAGGCCTTCTTTGGACCAAGTTCGTCTCGTTCGTCCATCTTCGTCCTCCCATTTGATCCCTAGGCCTTCTTTGGACCAAGTTCCTCTCGTTCGTCCATCTTCGTCCTCCCATTTGATCCGTTGGCCTTCTTTGGACCAAGTTCGTCTCGTTCGTCCATCTTCGTCCTCCCATTTGATCCGTAGGCCTTCTTTGGACCAAGTTCGTCTTGTTCTACCACCTTCGTCCTCCCAATTGATCCGTTGGAATTCTTTGGACCAAGTTTATCTCGTTCGTCCATCTTCGTCCTCCCATTTGATCCGTTGGAATTCTTTGGACCAAGTTTGTCTCGTTCGTCCATCTTCGTCCTCCTATTTGATCCCTAGGCCTTCTTTGGACCAATTTCGTCTCGTTCGTCCATCTTCGTCGTCCCATTTGATCCCTAGGCCGTCTTTGGACCAAGTTCGTCTCGTTCGTCCTCCCATTTGATCCCTAGGCCTTCTTTGGACAAACTCGTCTCGTTCGTCGATCTTCGTCCTCCCATTTGATCCGTTGGCTTTCTTTGGACCAAGTTCGCCTCGTTCCTCCAACTTCGTCCTCCCATTTGATCTGTTGGCCTTCTTTGGACCAAGTTCGTCTCGTTCGTCCATCTTCGTCCTCCCATTTGATCCGTAGGCCTTCTTTGGACCAATTTCGTCTCGTTCGTCCATGTTCGTCCTCCCATTTGATCCCTAGGCCTTCTTTGGACCAAGTTCGTCTCGTTCGTCCATCTTCGTCCTCCCATTTGATCCCTAGGCCTTCTTTGGACCAAGTTCGTCTCGTTCGTCCATCTTCGTCCTCCTATTTGATCCGTAGGCCTTCTTTGGACCAAGTTCGTTTCGTTCGTCCATCTTCGTCCTCCCATTTGATCCGTAGGCCTTCTTTGGACCAAGTTCGTCTCCTTCGTCCATCTTCGTCCTCCCATTTGATCCGTAGGCCTTCTTTGGACCAAGTTCGTCTCGTTCGTCCATCTTCGTCCTCCCATTTGATCCCTAGGCCTTCTTTGGACCAAGTTCGTCTCGTTCGTCCATCTTCGTCCTCCCATTTGCTCCGTAGGCCTTCTTTGTACGAAGTTCGCCGCGTTCGTCCATCTTCGTCCTCCCATTTGATCCGTTGGGCTTCTTTGGACCAAGTTCGTCCCGTTCATCCATCTTCGTCCTCCCTTTTGCTCCGTAGGCCTTCTTTGGACCAAGTTCGCCTCGTTCGTCCATCTTCGTCCTCCCATTTGATCCCTAGGCCTTCTTTGGACCAAGTTCGTCTCGTTCGTCCATCTTCGTCCTCCCATTTGATCCCTAGGCCTTCTTTGGACCAAGTTCCTCTCGTTCGTCCATCTTCGTCCTCCCATTGGATCCGTTGGCCTTCTTTGGACCAAGTTCGTCTCGTTCGTCCATCTTCGTCCTCCCATTTGATCCGTAGGCCTTCTTTGGACCAAGTTCGTCTTGTTCTACCACCTTCGTCCTCCCATTTGATCCGTAGGCCTTCTTTGGACCAAGTTCGTCTTGTTCTACCACCTTCGTCCTCCCATTTGATCCGTTGGCTTTCTTTGGACCATGTTCGTCTCGTTCGTCCATCTTCGTCCTCCCATTTGATCCGTAGGCCTGCTTTTTACCATGTTTGTCTCGTTCGTCCATCTTCGTCCTCCCATTTGATCCGTAGGCCTTCTTTGGACCAAGTTCGCCTCGTTCCTCCAACTTCGTCCTCCCATTTGATCTGTTGGCCTTCTTTGGACCAAGTTCGTCTCGTTCGTCCATCTTCGTCCTCCCATTTGATCCGTAGGCCTTCTTTGGACCAATTTCGTCTCGTTCGTCCATGTTCGTCCTCCCATTTGATCCCTAGGCCTTCTTTGGACCAAGTTCGTCTCGTTCGTCCATCTTCGTCCTCCCATTTGATCCCTAGGCCTTCTTTGGACCAAGTTCGTCTCGTTCGTCCATCTTCGTCCTCCTATTTGATCCGTAGGCCTTCTTTGGACCAAGTTCGTTTCGTTCGTCCATCTTCGTCCTCCCATTTGATCCGTAGGCCTTCTTTGGACCAAGTTCGTCTCGTTCGTCCATCTTCGTCCTCCCATTTGATCCGTAGGCCTTCTTTGGACCAAGTTCGTCTCGTTCGTCCATCTTCGTCCTCCCATTTGATCCCTAGGCCTTCTTTGGACCAAGTTCGTCTCGTTCGTCCATCTTCGTCCTCCCATTTGCTCCGTAGGCCTTCTTTGTACGAAGTTCGCCGCGTTCGTCCATCTTCGTCCTCCCATTTGATCCGTTGGGCTTCTTTGGACCAAGTTCGTCCCGTTCATCCATCTTCGTCCTCCCTTTTGCTCCGTAGGCCTTCTTTGGACCAAGTTCGCCTCGTTCGTCCATCTTCGTCCTCCCATTTGATCCCTAGGCCTTCTTTGGACCAAGTTCGTCTCGTTCGTCCATCTTCGTCCTCCCATTTGATCCCTAGGCCTTCTTTGGACCAAGTTCCTCTCGTTCGTCCATCTTCGTCCTCCCATTTGATCCGTTGGCCTTCTTTGGACCAAGTTCGTCTCGTTCGTCCATCTTCGTCCTCCCATTTGATCCGTAGGCCTTCTTTGGACCAAGTTCGTCTTGTTCTACCACCTTCGTCCTCCCAATTGATCCGTTGGAATTCTTTGGACCAAGTTTATCTCGTTCGTCCATCTTCGTCCTCCCATTTGATCCGTTGGAATTCTTTGGACCAAGTTTGTCTCGTTCGTCCATCTTCGTCCTCCCATTTGATCCGTTGGCCTTCTTTGGACCAAGTTCGTCTCGTTCGTCCATCTTCGTCCTCCCATTTGATCCGTTGGCCTTCTTTGGACCATGTTCGTCTCGTTCGTCCATCTTCCTCCTCCGATTTGATCCGTAGGCCTTCTTTGGACCAAGTTCGTCTCGTTCGTCCATCTTCGTCCTCCCATTTGATCCCTAGGCCTTCTTTGGACCAAGTTCGTCTAGTTCGTCCATCTTCGTCCTCCCATTTGCTCCGTAGGCCTTCTTTGGACCAAGTTCGCCTCGTTCGTCCATCTTCGTCCTCCCATTTGATCCCTAGGCCTTCTTTGGACCAATTTCGTCTCGTTCGTCCATCTTCGTCCTCCCATTTGATCCCTAGGCCTTCTTTGGACCAAGTTCGTCTCGTTCGTCCTCCCATTTGATCCCTAGGCATTCTTTGGACCAAGCTCGTCTCGTTCGTCCATCTTCGTCCTCCCATTTGATCCGTTGGCTTTCTTTGGACCATGTTCGTCTCGTTCGTCCATCTTCGTCTTCCCATTTGATCCGTAGGCCTTCTTTGGACCATGTTCGTCTCGTTCGTCCATCTTCGTCCTCCCATTTGATCCGTAGGCCTTCTTTGGACCAAGTTCGTCTTGTTCTACCACCTTCGTCCTCCCAATTGATCCGTTGGAATTCTTTGGACCAAGTTTATCTCGTTCGTCCATCTTCGTCCTCCCATTTGATCCGTTGGAATTCTTTGGACCAAGTTTGTCTCGTTCGTCCATCTTCGTCCTCCCATTTGATCCGTTGGCCTTCTTTGGACCAAGTTCGTCTCGTTCGTCCATCTTCGTCCTCCCATTTGATCCGTTGGCCTTCTTTGGACCATGTTCGTCTCGTTCGTCCATCTTCCTCCTCCGATTTGATCCGTAGGCCTTCTTTGGACCAAGTTCGTCTCGTTCGTCCATCTTCGTCCTCCCATTTGATCCCTAGGCCTTCTTTGGACCAAGTTCGTCTAGTTCGTCCATCTTCGTCCTCCCATTTGCTCCGTAGGCCTTCTTTGGACCAAGTTCGCCTCGTTCGTCCATCTTCGTCCTCCCATTTGATCCCTAGGCCTTCTTTGGACCAATTTCGTCTCGTTCGTCCATCTTCGTCCTCCCATTTGATCCCTAGGCCTTCTTTGGACCAAGTTCGTCTCGTTCGTCCTCCCATTTGATCCCTAGGCATTCTTTGGACCAAGCTCGTCTCGTTCGTCCATCTTCGTCCTCCCATTTGATCCGTTGGCTTTCTTTGGACCATGTTCGTCTCGTTCGTCCATCTTCGTCTTCGCATTTGATCCGTAGGCCTTCTTTGGACCATGTTCGTCTCGTTCGTCCATCTTCGTCCTCCCATTTGATCCCTAGGCCTTCTTTGGACCAAGTTCGTCTCGTTCGTCCATCTTCGTCCTCTCATTTGATCCGTAGGCCTTCTTTGGACCAAGTTCGTCTCGTTCGTCCATCTTCGTCCTCCCATTTGATCCGTAGGCCTTCTTTGGACCAAGTTCGTCTTGTTCTACCACCTTCGTCCTCCCAATTGATCCGTTGGAATTCTTTGGACCAAGTTTGTCTCGTTCGTCCATCTTCGTCCTCCCATTTGATCCGTTGGAATTCTTTGGACCAAGTTTGTCTCGTTCGTCCATCTTCGTCCTCCCATTTGATCCGTTGGCCTTCTTTGGACCAAGTTCGTCTCGTTCGTCCATCTTCGTCCTCCCATTTGATCCGTTGGGCTTCTTTGGACCAAGTTCGTCCCGTTCGTCCATCTTCGTCCTCCCATTTGCTCCGTAGGCCTTCTTTGGACCAATTTCGTCTCGTTCGTCCATCTTCATCCTCCCATTTGATCCCTAGGCCTTCTTTGGACCAAGTTCGTCTCGTTCGTCCTCCCATTTGATCCCTAGGCCTTCTTTGGACCAAGCTCGTCTCGTTCGTCCATCTTCGTCCTCCCATTTGATCCGTTGGCTTTCTTTGGACCATGTTCGTCTCGTTCGTCCATCTTCGTCCTCCCATTTGATCCGTAGGCCTTCTTTGGACCAAGTTCGTCTCGTTCGTCCATCTTCGTCCTCCCATTTGATCCGTAGGCCTTCTTTGGACCAAGTTCGTCTCGTTCGTCCATCTTCGTCCTCCCATTTCATCCCTAGGCCTTCTTTGGACCAAGTTCGTCTCGTTCGTCCATCTTCGTCCTCCCATTCGATCCGTTGGCCTTCTTTGGACCAAGTTCGTCTCGTTCTTCCATCTACGTCCTCCCATTTGATCCGTAGGCCTTCTTTGGACCAAGTTCGTCTCGTTCGTCCATCTTCGTCCTCCCATTTGATCCCTAGGCCTTCTTTGGACCAAGTTCGTCTCGTTCGTCCATCTTCGTCCTCCCATTTGATCCGTTGGCCTTCTTTGGACCAAGTTCGTCTCGTTCGTCCATCTTCGTCCTCCCATTTGATCCCTAGGCCTTCTTTGGACCAAGTTCCTCTCGTTCGTCAATCTTCGTCCTCCTATTTGATCCCTAGGCCTTCTTTGGACCAATTTCGTCTCGTTCGTCCATCTTCGTCGTCCCATTTGATCCCTAGGCCTTCTTTGGACCAAGTTCGTCTCGTTCGTCCTCCCATTTGATCCCTAGGCCTTCTTTGGACAAACTCGTCTCGTTCGTCGATCTTCGTCCTCCCATTTGATCCGTTGGCTTTCTTTGGACCATGTTCGTCTCGTTCGTCCATCTTCGTCCTCCCATTTGATCCGTAGGCCTTCTTTGGACCATGTTCGTCTCGTTCGTCCATCTTCGTCCTCCCATTTGATCTCTAGGCCTTCTTTGGACCAAGTTCGTCTCGTTCGTCCATCTTCGTCCTCCCATTTGCTCCGTAGGCCTTCTTTTTACCATGTTTGTCTCGTTCGTCCATCTTCGTCCTCCCATTTGATCCGTAGGCCTTCTTTGGACCAAGTTCGCCTCGTTCCTCCATCTTCGTCCTCCCATTTGATCCGTTGGCCTTCTTTGGGCCAAGTTCGTCTCGTTCGTCCATCTTCGTCCTCCCATTTGATCCGTAGGCCTTCTTTGGACCATGTTCGTCTCGTTCGTCCATCTTCGTCCTCCCATTTGATCCGTAGGCCTTCTTTGGACCAAGTTCGTCTTGTTCTACCACCTTCGTCCTCCCAATTGATCCGTTGGAATTCTTTGGACCAAGTTTATCTCGTTCGTCCATCTTCGTCCTCCCATTTGATCCGTTGGAATTCTTTGGACCAAGTTTGTCTCGTTCGTCCATCTTCGTCCTCCCATTTGATCCGTTGGCCTTCTTTGGACCAAGTTCGTCTCGTTCGTCCATCTTCGTCCTCCCATTTGATCCGTTGGCCTTCTTTGGACCATGTTCGTCTCGTTCGTCCATCTTCCTCCTCCGATTTGATCCGTAGGCCTTCTTTGGACCAAGTTCGTCTCGTTCGTCCATCTTCGTCCTCCCATTTGATCCCTAGGCCTTCTTTGGACCAAGTTCGTCTAGTTCGTCCATCTTCGTCCTCCCATTTGCTCCGTAGGCCTTCTTTGGACCAAGTTCGCCTCGTTCGTCCATCTTCGTCCTCCCATTTGATCCCTAGGCCTTCTTTGGACCAATTTCGTCTCGTTCGTCCATCTTCGTCCTCCCATTTGATCCCTAGGCCTTCTTTGGACCAAGTTCGTCTCGTTCGTCCTCCCATTTGATCCCTAGGCATTCTTTGGACCAAGCTCGTCTCGTTCGTCCATCTTCGTCCTCCCATTTGATCCGTTGGCTTTCTTTGGACCATGTTCGTCTCGTTCGTCCATCTTCGTCTTCCCATTTGATCCGTAGGCCTTCTTTGGACCATGTTCGTCTCGTTCGTCCATCTTCGTCCTCCCATTTGATCCCTAGGCCTTCTTTGGACCAAGTTCGTCTCGTTCGTCCATCTTCGTCCTCTCATTTGATCCGTAGGCCTTCTTTGGACCAAGTTCGTCTCGTTCGTCCATCTTCGTCCTCCCATTTGATCCGTAGGCCTTCTTTGGACCAAGTTCGTCTTGTTCTACCACCTTCGTCCTCCCAATTGATCCGTTGGAATTCTTTGGACCAAGTTTGTCTCGTTCGTCCATCTTCGTCCTCCCATTTGATCCGTTGGAATTCTTTGGACCAAGTTTGTCTCGTTCGTCCATCTTCGTCCTCCCATTTGATCCGTTGGCCTTCTTTGGACCAAGTTCGTCTCGTTCGTCCATCTTCGTCCTCCCATTTGATCCGTTGGGCTTCTTTGGACCAAGTTCGTCCCGTTCGTCCATCTTCGTCCTCCCATTTGCTCCGTAGGCCTTCTTTGGACCAATTTCGTCTCGTTCGTCCATCTTCATCCTCCCATTTGATCCCTAGGCCTTCTTTGGACCAAGTTCGTCTCGTTCGTCCTCCCATTTGATCCCTAGGCCTTCTTTGGACCAAGCTCGTCTCGTTCGTCCATCTTCGTCCTCCCATTTGATCCGTTGGCTTTCTTTGGACCATGTTCGTCTCGTTCGTCCATCTTCGTCCTCCCATTTGATCCGTAGGCCTTCTTTGGACCAAGTTCGTCTCGTTCGTCCATCTTCGTCCTCCCATTTGATCCGTAGGCCTTCTTTGGACCAAGTTCGTCTCGTTCGTCCATCTTCGTCCTCCCATTTCATCCCTAGGCCTTCTTTGGACCAAGTTCGTCTCGTTCGTCCATCTTCGTCCTCCCATTCGATCCGTTGGCCTTCTTTGGACCAAGTTCGTCTCGTTCTTCCATCTACGTCCTCCCATTTGATCCGTAGGCCTTCTTTGGACCAAGTTCGTCTCGTTCGTCCATCTTCGTCCTCCCATTTGATCCCTAGGCCTTCTTTGGACCAAGTTCGTCTCGTTCGTCCATCTTCGTCCTCCCATTTGATCCGTTGGCCTTCTTTGGACCAAGTTCGTCTCGTTCGTCCATCTTCGTCCTCCCATTTGATCCCTAGGCCTTCTTTGGACCAAGTTCCTCTCGTTCGTCAATCTTCGTCCTCCTATTTGATCCCTAGGCCTTCTTTGGACCAATTTCGTCTCGTTCGTCCATCTTCGTCGTCCCATTTGATCCCTAGGCCTTCTTTGGACCAAGTTCGTCTCGTTCGTCCTCCCATTTGATCCCTAGGCCTTCTTTGGACAAACTCGTCTCGTTCGTCGATCTTCGTCCTCCCATTTGATCCGTTGGCTTTCTTTGGACCATGTTCGTCTCGTTCGTCCATCTTCGTCCTCCCATTTGATCCGTAGGCCTTCTTTGGACCATGTTCGTCTCGTTCGTCCATCTTCGTCCTCCCATTTGATCTCTAGGCCTTCTTTGGACCAAGTTCGTCTCGTTCGTCCATCTTCGTCCTCCCATTTGCTCCGTAGGCCTTCTTTTTACCATGTTTGTCTCGTTCGTCCATCTTCGTCCTCCCATTTGATCCGTAGGCCTTCTTTGGACCAAGTTCGCCTCGTTCCTCCATCTTCGTCCTCCCATTTGATCCGTTGGCCTTCTTTGGGCCAAGTTCGTCTCGTTCGTCCATCTTCGTCCTCCCATTTGATCCGTAGGCCTTCTTTGGACCAATTTCGTATCGTTCGTCCATCTTCGTCCTCCCATTTGATCCCTAGGCCTTCTTTGGACCAAGTTCGTCTCGTTCGACCATCTTCGTCCTCCCATTTGATCCCTAGGCCTTCTTTGGACCAAGTTCGTCTCGTTCGTCCATCTTCGTCCTCCTATTTGATCCGTAGGCCTTCTTTGGACCAAGTTCGTCTCGTTCGTCCATCTTCGTCCTCCCATTTTATACCTAGGCCTTCTTTGGACCAAGTTCGTCTCGTTCGTCCATCTTCGTCCTCCCATTTGATCCGTTGGCCTTCTTTGGACCAAGTTCGTCTCGTTCGTCCATCTTCGTCCTCCCATTTGATCCGTAGGCCTTCTTTGGACCAAGTTCGTCTTGTTCTACCACCTTCGTCCTCCCAATTGATCCGTTGGAATTCTTTGGACCAAGTTTGTCTCGTTCGTCCATCTTCGTCCTCCCATTTGATCCGTTGGAATTCTTTGGACCAAGTTTGTCTCGTTCGTCCATCTTCGTCCTCCCATTTGATCCGTTGGGCTTCTTTGGACCAAGTTCGTCTCGTTCGTCCATCTTCGTCCTCCCATTTGATCCCTAGGCCTTCTTTGGACCAAGTTCGTCTCGTTCGTCCATCTTCGTCCTCCCATTCGATCCGTTGGCCTTCTTTGGACCAAGTTCGTCTCGTTCGTCCATCTACGTCCTCCCATTTGATCCGTAGGCCTTCTTTGGACCAAGTTCGTCTCGTTCGTCCATCTTCGTCCTCCCATTTGATCCCTAGGCCTTCTTTGGACCAAGTTCGTCTCGTTCGTCCATCTTCGTCCTCCCATTTGATCCGTTGGCCTTCTTTGGACCAAGTTCGTCTCGTTCGTCCATCTTCGTCCTCCCATTTGATCCCTAGGCCTTCTTTGGACCAAGTTCCTCTCGTTCGTCCATCTTCGTCCTCCTATTTGCTCCGTAGGCCTTCTTTGGACCAATTTCGTCTCGTTCGTCCATCTTCATCCTCCCATTTGATCCCTAGGCCTTCTTTGGACCAAGTTCGTCTCGTTCGTCCATCTTCGTCCTCCCATTCGATCCGTTGGCCTTCTTTGGACCAAGTTCGTCTCGTTCGTCCATCTACGTCCTCCCATTTGATCCGTAGGCCTTCTTTGGACCAAGTTCGTCTCGTTCGTCCATCTTCGTCCTCCCATTTGATCCCTAGGCCTTCTTTGGACCAAGTTCGTCTCGTTCGTCCATCTTCGTCCTCCCATTTGATCCGTTGGCCTTCTTTGGACCAAGTTCGTCTCGTTCGTCCATCTTCGTCCTCCCATTTGATCCCTAGGCCTTCTTTGGACCAAGTTCCTCTCGTTCGTCCATCTTCGTCCTCCTATTTGCTCCGTAGGCCTTCTTTGGACCAATTTCGTCTCGTTCGTCCATCTTCATCCTCCCATTTGATCCCTAGGCCTTCTTTGGACCAAGTTCGTCTCGTTCGTCCATCTTCGTCCTCCCATTTGATCCGTTGGCCTTCTTTGGACCAAGTTCGTCTCGTTCGTCCATCTTCGTCCTCCCATTTGATCCGTAGGCCTTCTTTGGACCAAGTTCGTCTTGTTCTACCACCTTCGACCTCCCAATTGATCCGTTGGAATTCTTTGGACCAAGTTTGTCTCGTTCGTCCATCTTCGTCCTCCCATTTGATCCGTTGGCCTTCTTTGGACCAAGTTCGTCTCGTTCGTCCATCTTCGTCCTCCCATTTGATCCGTTGGGCTTCTTTGGACCAAGTTCGTCTCGTTCGTCCATCTTCGTCCTCCCATTTGATCCCTAGGCCTTCTTTGGACCAAGTTCGTCCCGTTCGTCCATCTTCGTCCTCCCATTTGATCCCTAGGCCTTCTTTGGACCAAGTTCGTCTCGTTCGTCCATCTTCGTCCTCCCATTCGATCCGTTGGCCTTCTTTGGACCAAGTTCGTCTCGTTCGTCCATCTACGTCCTCCAATTTGATCCGTAGGCCTTCTTTGGACCAAGTTCGTCTCGTTCGTCCATCTTCGTCCTCCCATTTGATCCCTAGGCCTTCTTTGGACCAAGTTCGTCTCGTTCGTCCATCTTCGTCCTCCCATTTGATCCGTTGGCCTTCTTTGGACCAAGTTCGTCTCGTTCGTCCATCTTCGTCCTCCCATTTGATCCCTAGGCCTTCTTTGGACCAAGTTCCTCTCGTTCGTCCATCTTCGTCCTCCTATTTGCTCCGTAGGCCTTCTTTGGACCAATTTCGTCTCGTTCGTCCATCTTCATCCTCCCATTTGATCCCTAGGCCTTCTTTGGACCAAGTTCGTCTCGTTCGTCCTCCCATTTGATCCCTAGGCCTTCTTTGGACCAAGCTCGTCTCGTTCGTCCATCTTCGTCCTCCCATTTGATCCGTTGGCTTTCTTTGGACCATGTTCGTCTCGTTCGTCCATCTTCGTCCTCCCATTTGATCCGTAAGCCTTCTTTGGACCAAGTTCGTCTCGTTCGTCCATCTTCGTCCTCCCATTTGATCCGTAGGCCTTCTTTGGACCAAGTTCGTCTCGTTCGTCCATCTTCGTCCTCCCATTTGATCCCTAGGCCTTCTTTGGACCAAGTTCGTCTCGTTCGTCCATCTTCGTCCTCCCATTCGATCCGTTGGCCTTCTTTGGACCAATTTCGTCTCGTTCGTCCATCTTCGTCGTCCCATTTGATCCCTAGGCCTTCTTTGGACCAAGTTCGTCTCGTTCGTCCTCCCATTTGATCCCTAGGCCTTCTTTGGACAAACTCGTCTCGTTCGTCGATCTTCGTCCTCCCATTTGATCCGTTGGCTTTCTTTGGACCATGTTCGTCTCGTTCGTCCATCTTCGTCCTCCCATTTGATCCGTAGGCCTTCTTTGGACCATGTTCGTCTCGTTCGTCCATCTTCGTCCTCCCATTTGATCCCTAGGCCTTCTCTGGACCAAGTTCGTCTCGTTCGTCCATCTTCGTCCTCCCATTTGCTCCGTAGGCCTTCTTTTTACCATGTTTGTCTCGTTCGTCCATCTTCGTCCTCCCATTTGATCCGTAGGCCTTCTTTGGACCAAGTTCGCCTCGTTCCTCCATCTTCGTCCTCCCATTTGATCCGTTGGCCTTCTTTGGACCAAGTTCGTCTCGTTCGTCCATCTTCGTCCTCCCATTTGATCCGTAGGCCTTCTTTGGACCAATTTCGTATCGTTCGTCCATCTTCGTCCTCCCATTTGATCCCTAGGCCTTCTTTGGACCAAGTTCGTCTCGTTCGTCCATCTTCGTCCTCCCATTTGATCCCTAGGCCTTCTTTGGACCAAGTTCGTCTCGTTCGTCCATCTTCGTCCTCCTATTTGATCCGTAGGCCTTCTTTGGACCAAGTTCGTCTCGTTCGTCCATCTTCGTCCTCCCATTTGATCCCTAGGCCTTCTTTGGACCAAGTTCGTCTCGTTCGTCCATCTTCGTCCTCCCATTTGATCCGTAGGCCTTCTTTGGACCAAGATCGTCTCGTTCGTCCATCTTCGTCCTCCCATTTGATCCCTAGGCCTTCTTTGGACCAAGTTCCTCTCGTTCGTCCATCTTCGTCCTCCCATTTGATCCGTTGGCCTTCTTTGGACCAAGTTCGCCTCGTTCGTCCATCTTCGTCCTCCCATTTGATCCGTAGGCCTTCTTTGGACCAAGTTCGTCTTGTTCTACCACCTTCGTCCTCCCAATTGATCCGTTGGAATTCTTTGGACCAAGTTTGTCTCGTTCGTCCATCTTCATCCTCCCATTTGATCCGTTGGAATTCTTTGGACCAAGTTTGTCTCGTTCGTCCATCTTCGTCCTCCCATTTGATCCGTTGGCCTTCTTTGGACCATGTTCGTCTCGTTCGTCCATCTTCCTCCTCCGATTTGATCCGTAGGCCTTCTTTGGACCAAGTTCGTCTCGTTCGTCCATCTTTGTCCTCCCATTTGATCCCTAGGCCTTCTTTGGACCAAGTTCGTCTCGTTCGTCCATCTTCGTCCTCCCATTTGCTCCGTAGGCCTTCTTTGGACCAAGTTCGCCTCGTTCGTCCATCTTCGTCCTCCCATTTGATCCCTAGGCCTTCTTTGGACCAATTTCGTCTCGTTCGTCCATCTTCGTCCTCCCATTTGATCCCTAGGCCTTCTTTGGACGAAGTTCGCCTCGTTCGTCCATCTTCGTCCTCCCATTTGATCCGTTGGGCTTCTTTGGACCAAGTTCGTCCCGTTCGTCCATCTTCGTCCTCCCATTTGCTCCGTAGGCCTTCTTTGGACCAAGTTCGCCTCGTTCGTCCATCTTCGTCCTCCCATTTGATCCCTAGGCCTTCTTTGGACCAAGTTCGTCTCGTTCGTCCATCTTCGTCCTCCCATTTGATCCCTAGGCCTTCTTTGGACCAAGTTCCTCTCGTTCGTCCATCTTCGTCCTCCCATTTGATCCGTTGGCCTTCTTTGGACCAAGTTCGTCTCGTTCGTCCATCTTCGTCCTCCCATTTGATCCGTAGGCCTTCTTTGGACCAAGTTCGTCTTGTTCTACCACCTTCGTCCTCCCAATTGATCCGTTGGAATTCTTTGGACCAAGTTTGTCTCGTTCGTCCATCTTCGTCCTCCCATTTGATCCGTTGGCCTTCTTTGGACCAAGTTCGTCTCGTTCGTCCATCTTCGTCCTCCCATTTGATCCGTTGGCCTTCTTTGGACCATGTTCGTCTCGTTCGTCCATCTTCCTCCTCCGATTTGATCCGTAGGCCTTCTTTGGACCAAGTTCGTCTCGTTCGTCCATCTTCGTCCTCCCATTTGATCCCTAGGCCTTCTTTGGACCACGTTCGTCTCGTTCGTCCATCTTCGTCCTCCCATTTGCTCCGTAGGCCTTCTTTGGACCAAGTTCGCCTCGTTCGTCTGCAACACCCTTTCTCATAAAAGGATATTACAACATAAGTAACCTGATTTATCTAAAATACGTCATATTGATTTTCATTTTAAGGAAATTCTTCTTTTAATTAACCTAAGTTGATCTTTCGAAAATGAGTATAAATTTTTTTCTTTAAAGGAAACATGAGCCTGATGTATTATTTTATTTTATTTTATTTTTACTTGAAACTCTCACTTACGTTGTTTCGATTTCGAAAACTCTTTCATGTCGTAACGTATCATTAACGAAATGAAAAACAAGAGAAAATAACTACTAAAGGAATAATATACAACAGATATACTACTGATCTCAAGTGTACATATACATCACTGGTCAACTGGTAAAGTCATATAGTATAAAGTACAGTCATCCAAAATACTCTAAGTATAAGCCCACACCGGTATAGAGTCAACTACTACATAAACAAAACAAAACAAAGTCACTCCGCACACTATGTCCTCACCACTCCTACACACTACCCACTGACTCCTCTGAAGGATCACTTTCCTCTTCCACTATCTGTTTCCCCGTTCCCTTGCTATCAGGCTGAGGGGTAGGTGTCTTCTCCATTGGCCTCTTCTCGGAGGATGTGATCTTCAGTGGCTGTGCACGGCGTATTGTACTCTTACGCGCCGTTTGTCTCCATTTCCCGTAAAACCTCTTACAAGGAGGAGTCCTAGTTCTCTGGTGCAGTGAACCTGGTCTTGTAGTCTCCTGCTGCTTTGGCTCGGATCGGTGTGTAGGCTCTGGTTGAGGCACCTGTTGCCTCTGCCTCTCCTTCTCTCTCCAGGTATCCCACAGCTCCTGTATAGGCATCTTTACATCTAATATAGTATTTTCTACAGTCCATCTATGCGGTCCTCCAGTGGACGTTTCTAGCGACGTAACATAACCTAAATATGTACCCCACTGTGTCTCGGGGTTGATAATCCACCCCTCTTCTTCCGCCCCTCTGGGCCAGAAACTAAGTCTACGGACTTTGGTCAACCCTGCCGGAGGATCTCCCATCTATATGAATCATGTTCAAAACAAGAGCACAAAACATATAGACAAGGGTGAAAAATCATCGTACATAAATAATAAAGCATAGAGACAATCAATACAAATTCTACCAAACTTATCAGACATAATTGCAGTATGCATTAT
This sequence comes from Glycyrrhiza uralensis, assembly GCA_030159175.1. NCBI lineage: Eukaryota > Viridiplantae > Streptophyta > Magnoliopsida > Fabales > Fabaceae > Glycyrrhiza > Glycyrrhiza uralensis. The sequence continues at coordinate 18,386,474 of BRZY01000002.1, forward strand.
CTATTACTCACCCTTTCTTGATTCAAAGATTTTTAACATTTACCAGAAAAACAATATATCCTCATAGACACAATTAAATAATCACAGTCACAGCATCAATCTCAGCACAATAAAATGTTCACAATCATCATGCAAATCTCAGCGTCAATCAACTTATCATCAGCTCATATAATACAATGCATGTCACTTCTATTTCCCCTCACATCACCCTCGTAGTGCTCCAAGGAGACTTCCCTACCTCCAACACCATTGAGCGATTGGCCGTAGCAGACTTACCAGACTTACCAGAGAGTCCCTCCAGACTTCATAGTAATCATTCAGATAAGCTACGTCTCACCATATCATGAATAGTCAAGTCCGTCAGATTTATCCAAGCCGGGTTATGCGACTTGCCTCGGCTCAGGGGATATCTCCTACCTGGCCATCTGAGGGGTTTCGCAACCTGGATAATCCCTTTAGGCTACTGTGGCCAGACTATCCCTATTCTCAACCCCATCCGGGTTGTAATGCTCATCACATTGGCCACTTGCCAAATTCTCTTTCTCTTTATGCAAAATGGCACATCACATTAAGCATACAAAATCACCATTCTCAAGCATTCTTAAGCTTTGGTTTGTCTTGTAATCACTTTAACCTTTTCTCTAGGTTATTACTTGCACAATCACATATAACCTTCACTCTAGGTTATCACATTATCATCACTTATGATAATTCACATCTCTTTGTGCTCATTCACATCTCTTTGTGCTCATTCAACATGGCTTCTATTACATTTTTACTCTCTTTGAAATATTGATCCTTTTCCAAAATATATTTATTCAAATCCATGTTTAAGTTCTAAAATTCAACTTAAGTAACATACATACCATTCTTTAATGTTCAAATAATCATTTTCTCTTAAGTATGTTTATGAAAAATATTGGGAAAACTTGATTTTTACCAAAAATACTAATTTTCAAAAACCTGGGTCCAGAACTGTTCACAGGCGCAAGAGTTTTTCACACCCGCGGTATGAACAGAGCTGTCCCCTGTTTTCCAGAATTTCCCAGCCACGAAAACAGCCACACCCAGGGCGTACCAGACTTGCGATTTTCACAAAAATGATGTAACCAATCTCTTCTTTGCATGGTTAAGTTCAATTGAATCCAAATAAATGAGGTTCATTATTTTCACAACAATCTCATGCCATATTCAAGCCATGAATACACTCATCAACAAGAGCATATCAATCTTCATGCCAAGAGCACAAACATAATCAAATACCAAACCTAAACAACATCAAGCACTTCTCTAATCCATTCAAATCATCACAAGGTTCACACCAAACACACACATAGCTCAAAGCTCAATCATCTTCATAAGAATTTATGACCACATACCTTACCAAACATCATGAACCCTAGAACAAGTTCACCATCATCATAATCAAAATCATACCATCAAAGCTCTATCTATGTCTACCAAGCTTTATATACTCATGTAAGAAGAGATTTCCCCTTACCAAACTTGAAGAAAATCCTACTCCAAGCTCTTCCTTCTTCCTTCCCTTCTCTTCCTTGTTTGCTCCTTGTTAGCTTCTTGTCCACTAATCCTATGATTCAAGACTTGAAAACTAGTGTATGTAGGCAAGGATTTTGGAAAAATCAACTAAGGTTTGGCTATGGAGTTGGTTGGATGAGCTCAAGAACATGAAGGTCTTCTTCTCCTTCTCTTCCTCAAACTCACGGCTCCCTCTCCCTTTCTCTTCCTATCCATTTTGATTTTTTCCTCTTAATGATTACTTAAGTCACTTGCTTGATTGCTATTGGCCCTTGCCCATGACTCATGCTTCAAGATAATTCTACCCTCTTCCTCTTCTAATCTGGCGCAGCACCTCTGATCCTAGGAGGGGTAAATTAATTTTTTTACCTTGGCCATGGTAAAAGGTAACTCTCCAAGGGTAATTAAGTATGGTAACTTTTGTATTTCATAGTAAAAATTGTCCAAACCTAACCTATTGGGGTAAAACCTCTCATGAACCTTGTAATAAGTCCTAATCCATGTAAATAAGATGTCACAAAAGTCTTGGTTCAAAAAGATCAAGCTTAGAAGCACTACGGTAACTTTTCGATTTTTACCGTAACCCATAACTTAGGGTAAAAATCAACTTTCTCAGAAAAATCCCAGAAAATTTCTAAAAATCATAGATATTATAAGAATACCATTGGGTACTCTTTTGGTTGATTTTGAATCATTTCCTAAGCTTATGGCATTCACCTGCTCTCCCTGCTATCCAGTTCTCGTTCTACAGGGACCAAAACTGCAATTCTTCATCTGTCATTCCAAAAATTTCCAAAATAATTTCTAAAATTCTAAAATATTAGGAAACATCATTTGGCATCCTCAAAAATATTTCTAGATATGTTCTGGTCTCCATATCCACTCACAGTTCAACCTAGTCAAACTATAGGGACCAAAACGGTAATATTTTTATGCGTTCTTCAGAAAATTCCCGAATACATTTCTAAAATCCTCGAATATTATAAAATCACTATTTATACCTTCAAATCTTTTTCTTAACCTAAATCTAGGGTTTCTACTTCACAAAGCCACTCTTTCGTCTATTTACGGCAAACAAAATTCTCTCTGTATTTAACCGTCTAACTCAAACCATCACCTCCCAATGTCAGAGAGCTTCATCTATTTCATTATCCTTAATAAAATATATTTTATCCTATTTTAACACACATCACATACATAAAATAAAATTAAAACAGAATCAAAAATTACGGACGTTACATCGTCCATCTTCGTCCTCCCATTTGATCCCTAGGCCTTCTTTGGACCAATTTCGTCTCGTTCGTCCATCTTCGTCCTCCCATTTGATCCCTAGGCCTTCTTTGGACCAAGTTCGTCTCGTTCGTCCATCTTCGTCCTCCTATTTGATCCCTAGGCCTTCTTTGGACCAATTTCGTCTCGTTCGTCCATCTTCGTCCTCCCATTTGATCCCTAGGCCTTCTTTGGACCAAGTTCGTCTCGTTCGTCCTCCCATTTGATCCCTAGGCCTTCTTTGGACCAAGCTCGTCTCGTTCGTCGATCTTCGTCCTCCCATTTGATCCGTTGGCTTTCTTTGGACCATGTTCGTCTCGTTCGTCCATCTTCGTCCTCCCATTTGATCCGTAGGCCTTCTTTGGACCATGTTCGTCTCGTTCGTCCATCTTCGTCCTCCCATTTGATCCCTAGGCCTTCTTTGGACCAAGTTCGTCTCGTTCGTCCATCTTCGTCCTCCCATTTGCTCCGTAGGCCTGCTTTTTACCATGTTTGTCTCGTTCGTCCATCTTCGTCCTCCCATTTGATCTGTAGGCCTTCTTTGGACCAAGTTCGCCTCGTTCCTCCATCTTCGTCCTCCCATTTGATCCGTTGGCCTTCTTTGGACCAAGTTCGTCTCGTTCGTCCATCTTCGTCCTCCCATTTGATCCCTAGGCCTTCTTTGGACCAAGTTCGTCTCGTTCGTCCATCTTCGTCCTCCTATTTGATCCGTAGGCCTTCTTTGGACCAAGTTCGTTTCGTTCGTCCATCTTCGTCCTCCCATTTGATCCCTAGGCCTTCTTTGGACCAAGTTCGTCTCGTTCGTCCATCTTCGTCCTCCCATTTGATCCGTTGGCCTTCTTTGGACCAAGTTCGTCTCGTTCGTCCATCTTCGTCCTCCCATTTGATCCGTAGGCCTTCTTTGGACCAAGTTCGTCTCGTTCGTCCATCTTCGTCCTCCCATTTGCTCCGTAGGCCTTCTTTGTACGAAGTTCGCCTCGTTCGTCCATCTTCGTCCTCCCATTTGATCCGTTGGGCTTCTTTGGACCAAGTTCGTCCCGTTCGTCCATCTTCGTCCTCCCATTTGCTCCGTAGGCCTTCTTTGGACCAAGTTCGCCTCGTTCGTCCATCTTCGTCCTCCCATTTGATCCCTAGGCCTTCTTTGGACCAAGTTCGTCTCGTTCGTCCATGTTCGTCCTCCCATTTGATCCCTAGGCCTTCTTTGGACCAAGTTCGTCTCGTTCGTCCATCTTCGTCCTCCCATTTGATCCGTAGGCCTTCTTTGGACCAAGTTCGTCTCGTTCGTCCATCTTCGTCCTCCCATTTGCTCCGTAGGCCTTCTTTGTACGAAGTTCGCCTCGTTCGTCCATCTTCGTCCTCCCATTTGATCCGTTGGGCTTCTTTGGACCAAGTTTGTCCCGTTCGTCCATCTTCGTCCTCCCATTTGCTCCGTAGGCCTTCTTTGGACCAAGTTCGCCTCGTTCGTCCATCTTCGTCCTCCCATTTGATCCCTAGGCCTTCTTTGGACCAATTTCGTCTCGTTCGTCCATCTTCGTCCTCCCATTTGATCCCTAGGCCTTCTTTGGACCAAGTTCGTCTCGTTCGTCCTCCCATTTGATCCCTAGGCATTCTTTGGACCAAGCTCGTCTCGTTCGTCCATCTTCGTCCTCCCATTTGATCCGTTGGCTTTCTTTGGACCATGTTCGTCTCGTTCGTCCATCTTCGTCTTCCCATTTGATCCGTAGGCCTTCTTTGGACCATGTTCGTCTCGTTCGTCCATCTTCGTCCTCCCATTTGATCCCTAGGCCTTCTTTGGACCAAGTTCGTCTCGTTCGTCCATCTTCGTCCTCTCATTTGATCCGTAGGCCTTCTTTGGACCAAGTTCGTCTCGTTCGTCCATCTTCGTCCTCCCATTTGATCCGTAGGCCTTCTTTGGACCAAGTTCGTCTTGTTCTACCACCTTCGTCCTTCCAATTGATCCGTTGGAATTCTTTGGACCAAGTTTGTCTCGTTCGTCCATGTTCGTCCTCCCATTTGATCCGTTGGAATTCTTTGGACCAAGTTGGTCTCGTTTGGCCATCTTCGTCCTCCCATTTGATCCGTTGGCCTTCTTTGGACCAAGTTCGTCTCGTTCGTCCATCTTCGTCCTCCCATTTGATCCGTTGGGCTTCTTTGGACCAAGTTCGTCTCGTTCGTCCATCTTCGTCCTCCCATTTGATCCCTAGGCCTTCTTTGGACCAAGTTCGTCCCGTTCGTCCATCTTCGTCCTCCCATTTGCTCCGTAGGCCTTCTTTGGACCAATTTCGTCTCGTTCGTCCATCTTCAACCTCCCATTTGATCCCTAGGCCTTCTTTGGACCAAGTTCGTCTCGTTCGTCCTCCCATTTGATCCCTAGGCCTTCTTTGGACCAAGCTCGTCTCGTTCGTCCATCTTCGTCCTCCCATTTGATCCGTTGGCTTTCTTTGGACCATGTTCGTCTCGTTCGTCCATCTTCGTCCTCCCATTTGATCCCTAGGCCTTCTTTGGACCAAGTTCGTCTCGTTCGTCCATCTTCGTCCTCCCATTCGATCCGTTGGCCTTCTTTGGACCAAGTTCGTCTTGTTCTACCACCTTCGTCCTCCCAATTGATCTGTAGGCCTTCTTTGGACCAAGTTCGTCTTGTTCTACCACCTTCGTCCTCCCAATTGATCCGTAGGCCTTCTTTGGACCAAGTTCGTCTCGTTCGTCCATCTTCGTCCTCCCATTTGATCCGTTGGAATTCTTTGGACCAAGTTTGTCTCGTTCGTCCATCTTCGTCCTCCCATTTGATCCGTTGGCCTTCTTTGGACCAAGTTCGTCTCGTTCGTCCATCTTCGTCCTCCCATTTGATCCGTTGGCCTTCTTTGGACCATGTTCGTCTCGTTCGTCCATCTTCCTCCTCCGATTTGATCCATAGGCCTTCTTTGGACCAAGTTCGTCTCGTTCGTCCATCTTCGTCCTCCCATTTGATCCCTAGGCCTTCTTTGGACCAAGTTCATCTCGTTCGTCCATCTTCGTCCTCCCATTTGATCCCTAGGCCTTCTTTGGACCAAGTTCGTCTCGTTCGTCCATCTTCGTCCTCCCATTCGATCCGTTGGCCTTCTTTGGACCAAGTTCGTCTTGTTCTACCACCTTCGTCCTCCCAATTGATCCGTAGGCCTTCTTTGGACCAAGTTCGTCTTGTTCTACCACCTTCGTCCTCCCAATTGATCCGTAGGCCTTCTTTGGACCAAGTTCGTCTCGTTCGTCCATCTTCGTCCTCCCATTTGATCCGTTCGAATTCTTTGGACCAAGTTTGTCTCGTTCGTCCATCTTCGTCCTCCCATTTGATCCGTTGGCCTTCTTTGGACCAAGTTCGTCTCGTTCGTCCATCTTCGTGCTCCCATTTGATCCGTTGGCCTTCTTTGGACCATGTTCGTCTCGTTCGTCCATCTTCCTCCTCCGATTTGATCCATAGGCCTTCTTTGGACCAAGTTCGTCTCGTTCGTCCATCTTCGTCCTCCCATTTGATCCCTAGGCCTTCTTTGGACCAAGTTCGTCTCGTTCGTCCATCTTCGTCCTCCCATTTGATCCCTAGGCCTTCTTTGGACCAAGTTCCTCTCGTTCGTCCATCTTCGTCCTCCCATTTGATCCCTAGGCCTTCTTTGGACCAAGTTCGTCTCGTTCGTCCATCTTCGTCCTCCCATTTGCTCCGTAGGCCTTCTTTGGACCAAGTTCGCCTCGTTCGTCCATCTTCGTCCTCCCATTTGATCCGTTGGCCTTCTTTGGACCAAGTTCGTCTCGTTCGTCCATCTTCGTCCTCCCATTTGATCCCTAGGCCTTCTTTGGACCAAGTTCGTCTCGTTCGTCCTCGCATTTGATCCCTAGGCCTTCTTTGGACCAAGCTCGTCTCGTTCGTCCATCTTCGTCCTCCCATTTGATCCGTTGGCTTTCTTTGGACCATGTTCGTCTCGTTCGTCCATCTTCGTCCTCCCATTTGATCCGTAGGCCTTCTTTGGACCAAGTTCGTCTCGTTCGTCCATCTTCGTCCTCCCATTTGATCCGTAGGCCTTCTTTGGACCAATTTCGTCTCGTTCGTCCATCTTCGTCCTCCCATTTGATCCCTAGGCCTTCTTTGGACCAAGTTCGTCTCGTTCGTCCATCTTCGTCCTCCGATTTGATCCCTAGGCCTTCTTTGGACCAAGTTCGTCTCGTTCGTCCATCTTCGTCCTCCCATTTGATCCGTTGGCCTTCTTTGGACCAAGTTCGTCTCGTTCGTCCATCTACGTCCTCCCATTTGATCCGTAGGCCTTCTTTGGACCAAGTTCGTCTCGTTCGTCCATCTTCGTCCTCCCATTTGATCCCTAGGCCTTCTTTGGACCAAGTTCGTCTCGTTCGTCCATCTTCGTCCTCCCATTTGATCCCTAGGCCTTCTTTGGACCAAGTTCGTCTCGTTCGTCCATCTTCGTCCTCCCATTTGATCCGTTGGCCTTCTTTGGACCAAGTTCGTCTCGTTCGTCCATCTTCGTCCTCCCATTTGATCCCTAGGCCTTCTTTGGACCAAGTTCCTCTCGTTCGTCCATCTTCGTCCTCCCATTTGATCCGTTGGCCTTCTTTCGACCAAGTTCGTCTCGTTCGTCCAGCTTCGTCCTCCCATTTGATCCGTAGGCCTTCTTTGGACCAAGTTCGTCTTGTTCTACCACGTTCGTCCTCCCAATTGATCCGTTGGAATTCTTTGGACCAAGTTTGTCTCGTTCGTCCATCTTCGTCCTCCCATTTGATCCGTTGGAATTCTTTGGACCAAGTTTGTCTCGTTCGTCCATCTTCGTCCTCCCATTTGATCCGTTGGCCTTCTTTGGACCAAGTTCGTCTCGTTCGTCCATCTTCGTCCTCTCATTTGATCCGTAGGACTTCTTTGGACCAAGTTCGTCTCGTTCGTCCATCTTCGTCCTCCCATTTGATCCGTAGGCCTTCTTTGGACCAATTTCGTCTCGTTCGTCCATCTTCGTCCTCCCATTTGATCCCTAGGCCTTTTTTGGACCAAGTTCGTCTCGTTCGTCCATCTTCGTCCTCCGATTTGATCCCTAGGCCTTCTTTGGACCAAGCTCGTCTCGTTCGTCCATCTTCGTCCTCCCATTTGATCCCTAGGCCTTCTTTGGACCAAGTTCGTCTCGTTCGTCCATCTTCGTCCTCCGATTTGTTCCCTAGGCCTTCTTTGGACCAAGTTCGTCTCGTTCGTCCATCTTCGTCCTCCCATTTGATCCGTTGGCCTTCTTTGGACCAAGTTCGTCTCGTTCGTCCATCTACGTCCTCCCATTTGATCCGTAGGCCTTCTTTGGACCAAGTTCGTCTCGTTCGTCCATCTTCGTCCTCCCATTTGATCCCTAGGCCTTCTTTGGACCAAGTTCGTCTCGTTCGTCCATCTTCGTCCTCCCATTTGATCCCTAGGCCTTCTTTGGACCAAGTTCGTCTCGTTCGTCCATCTTCGTCCTCCCATTTGATCCGTTGGCCTTCTTTGGACCAAGTTCGTCTCGTTCGTCCATCTTCGTCCTCCCATTTGATCCCTAGGCCTTCTTTGGACCAAGTTCCTCTCGCTCGTCCATCTTCGTCCTCCCATTTGATCCGTTGGCCTTCTTTCGACCAAGTTCGTCTCGTTCGTCCAGCTTCGTCCTCCCATTTGATCCGTAGGCCTTCTTTGGACCAAGTTCGTCTTGTTCTACCACCTTCGTCCTCCCAATTGATCCGTTGGAATTCTTTGGACCAAGTTTGTCTCGTTCGTCCATCTTCGTCCTCCCATTTGATCCGTTGGAATTCTTTGGACCAAGTTTGTCTCGTTCGTCCATCTTCGTCCTCCCATTTGATCCGTTGGCCTTCTTTGGACCAAGTTCGTCTCGTTCGTCCATCTTCGTCCTCCCATTTGATCCGTTGGCCTTCTTTGGACCAAGTTCGTCTCGTTCGTCCATCTTCGTCCTCTCATTTGATCCGTAGGCCTTCTTTGGACCAAGTTCGTCTCGTTCGTCCATCTTCGTCCTCCCATTTGATCCGTAGGCCTTCTTTGGACCAAGTTCGTCTTGTTCTACCACCTTCGTCCTCCCAATTGATCCGTTGGAATTCTTTGGACCAAGTTTGTCTCGTTCGTCCATCTTCGTCCTCCCATTTGATCCGTTGGAATTCTTTGGACCAAGTTTGTCTCGTTCGTCCATCTTCGTCCTCCCATTTGATCCGTTGGCCTTCTTTGGACCAAGTTCGTCTCGTTCGTCCATCTTCGTCCTCCCATTTGATCCGTTGGGCTTCTTTGGACCAAGTTCGTCTCGTTCGTCCATCTTCGTCCTCCCATTTGATCCCTAGGCCTTCTTTGGACCAAGTTCGTCCCGTTCGTCCATCTTCGTCCTCCCATTTGCTCCGTAGGCCTTCTTTGGACCAATTTCGTCTCGTTCGTCCATCTTCATCCTCCCATTTGATCCCTAGGCCTTCTTTGGACCAAGTTCGTCTCGTTCGTCCTCCCATTTGATCTCTAGGCCTTCTTTGGACCAAGCTCGTCTCGTTCGTCCATCTTCGTCCTCCCATTTGATCCGTTGGCTTTCTTTGGACCATGTTCGTCTCGTTCGTCCATCTTCGTCCTCCCATTTGATCCGTAGGCCTTCTTTGGACCAAGTTCGTCTCGTTCGTCCATCTTCGTCCTCCCATTTGATCCGTAGGCCTTCTTTGGACCAAGTTCGTCTCGTTCGTCCATCTTCGTCCTCCCATTTGATCCCTAGGCCTTCTTTGGACCATGATCGTCTCGTTCGTCCATCTTCGTCCTTCCTTTCGATCCGTTGGCCTTCTTTGGACCAAGTTCGTCTTGTTCTACCACCTTCGTCCTCCCAATTGATCCGTAGGCCTTCTTTGGACCAAGTTCGTCTTGTTCTACCACCTTCGTCCTCCCAATTGATCCGTAGGCCTTCTTTGGACCAAGTTCGTCTCGTTCGTCCATCTTCGTCGTCCCATTTGATCCGTTGGAATTCTTTGGACCAAGTTGGTCTCGTTCGTCCATCTTCGTCCTCCCATTTGATCCGTTGGCCTTCTTTGGACCAAGTTCGTCTCGTTCGTCCATCTTCGTCCTCCCATTTGATCCGTTGGCCTTCTTTGGACCATGTTCGTCTCGTTCGTCCATCTTCCTCCTCCGATTTGATCCATAGGCCTTCTTTGGACCAAGTTCGTCTCGTTCGTCCATCTTCGTCCTCCCATTTGATCCCTAGGCCTTCTTTGGACCAAGTTCATCTCGTTCGTCCATCTTCGTCCTCCCATTTGATCCCTAGGCCTTCTTTGGACCAAGTTCGTCTCGTTCGTCCATCTTCGTCCTCCCATTCGATCCGTTGGCCTTCTTTGGACCAAGTTCGTCTTGTTCTACCACCTTCGTCCTCCCAATTGATCCGTAGGCCTTCTTTGGACCAAGTTCGTCTTGTTCTACCACCTTCGTCCTCCCAATTGATCCGTAGGCCTTCTTTGGACCAAGTTCGTCTCGTTCGTCCATCTTCGTCCTCCCATTTGATCCGTTGGAATTCTTTGGACCAAGTTTGTCTCGTTCGTCCATCTTCGTCCTCCCATTTGATCCGTTGGCCTTCTTTGGACCAAGTTCGTCTCGTTCGTCCATCTTCGTCCTCCCATTTGATCCGTTGGCCTTCTTTGGACCAAGTTCGTCTCGTTCGTCCATCTTCGTCCTCTCATTTGATCCGTAGGCCTTCTTTGGACCAAGTTCGTCTCGTTCGTCCATCTTCGTCCTCCCATTTGATCCGTAGGCCTTCTTTGGACCAATTTCGTCTCGTTCGTCCATCTTCGTCCTCCCATTTGATCCCTAGGCCTTCTTTGGACCAAGTTCGTCTCGTTCGTCCATCTTCGTCCTCCGATTTGATCCCTAGGCCTTCTTTGGACCAAGCTCGTCTCGTTCGTCCATCTTCGTCCTCCCATTTGATCCCTAGGCCTTCTTTGGACCAAGTTCGTCTCGTTCGTCCATCTTCGTCCTCCGATTTGTTCCCTAGGCCTTCTTTGGACCAAGTTCGTCTCGTTCGTCCATCTTCGTCCTCCCATTTGATCCCTAGGCCTTCTTTGGACCAAGTTCGTCTCGTTCGTCCATCTTCGTCCTCCCATTCGATCCGTTGGCCTTCTTTGGACCAAGTTCGTCTTGTTCTACCACCTTCGTCCTCCCAATTGATCTGTAGGCCTTCTTTGGACCAAGTTCGTCTTGTTCTACCACCTTCGTCCTCCCAATTGATCCGTAGGCCTTCTTTGGACCAAGTTCGTCTCGTTCGTCCATCTTCGTCCTCCCATTTGATCCGTTGGAATTCTTTGGACCAAGTTTGTCTCGTTCGTCCATCTTCGTCCTCCCATTTGATCCGTTGGCCTTCTTTGGACCAAGTTCGTCTCGTTCGTCCATCTTCGTCCTCCCATTTGATCCGTTGGCCTTCTTTGGACCATGTTCGTCTCGTTCGTCCATCTTCCTCCTCCGATTTGATCCATAGGCCTTCTTTGGACCAAGTTCGTCTCATTCGTCCATCTTCGTCCTCCCATTTGATCCCTAGGCCTTCTTTGGACCAAGTTCATCTCGTTCGTCCATCTTCGTCCTCCCATTTGATCCCTAGGCCTTCTTTGGACCAAGTTCGTCTCGTTCGTCCATCTTCGTCCTCCCATTCGATCCGTTGGCCTTCTTTGGACCAAGTTCGTCTTGTTCTACCACCTTCGTCCTCCCAATTGATCCGTAGGCCTTCTTTGGACCAAGTTCGTCTTGTTCTACCACCTTCGTCCTCCCAATTGATCCGTAGGCCTTCTTTGGACCAAGTTCGTCTCGTTCGTCCATCTTCGTCCTACCATTTGATCCGTTCGAATTCTTTGGACCAAGTTTGTCTCGTTCGTCCATCTTCGTCCTCCCATTTGATCCGTTGGCCTTCTTTGGACCAAGTTCGTCTCGTTCGTCCATCTTCGTGCTCCCATTTGATCCGTTGGCCTTCTTTGGACCATGTTCGTCTCGTTCGTCCATCTTCCTCCTCCGATTTGATCCATAGGCCTTCTTTGGACCAAGTTCGTCTCGTTCGTCCATCTTCGTCCTCCCATTTGATCCCTAGGCCTTCTTTGGACCAAGTTCGTCTCGTTCGTCCATCTTCGTCCTCCCATTTGATCCCTAGGCCTTCTTTGGACCAAGTTCCTCTCGTTCGTCCATCTTCGTCCTCCCATTTGATCCCTAGGCCTTCTTTGGACCAAGTTCGTCTCGTTCGTCCATCTTCGTCCTCCCATTTGCTCCGTAGGCCTTCTTTGGACCAAGTTCGCCTCGTTCGTCCATCTTCGTCCTCCCATTTGATCCGTTGGCCTTCTTTGGACCAAGTTCGTCTCGTTCGTCCATCTTCGTCCTCCCATTTGATCCCTAGGCCTTCTTTGGACCAAGTTCGTCTCGTTCGTCCTCGCATTTGATCCCTAGGCCTTCTTTGGACCAAGCTCGTCTCGTTTGTCCATCTTCGTCCTCCCATTTGATCCGTTGGCTTTCTTTGGACCATGTTCGTCTCGTTCGTCCATCTTCGTCCTCCCATTTGATCCGTAGGCCTTCTTTGGACCAAGTTCGTCTCGTTCGTCCATCTTCGTCCTCCCATTTGATCCGTAGGCCTTCTTTGGACCAATTTCGTCTCGTTCGTCCATCTTCGTCCTCCCATTTGATCCCTAGGCCTTCTTTGGACCAAGTTCGTCTCGTTCGTCCATCTTCGTCCTCCGATTTGATCCCTAGGCCTTCTTTGGACCAAGTTCGTCTCGTTCGTCCATCTTCGTCCTCCCATTTGATCCGTTGGCCTTCTTTGGACCAAGTTCGTCTCGTTCGTCCATCTACGTCCTCCCATTTGATCCCTAGGCCTTCTTTGGACCAAGTTCGTCTCGTTCGTCCATCTTCGTCCTCCCATTTGATCCCTAGGCCTTCTTTGGACCAAGTTCGTCTCGTTCGTCCATCTTCGTCCTCCCATTTGATCCGTTGGCCTTCTTTGGACCAAGTTCGTCTCGTTCGTCCATCTTCGTCCTCCCATTTGATCCCTAGGCCTTCTTTGGACCAAGTTCCTCTCGTTCGTCCATCTTCGTCCTCCCATTTGATCCGTTGGCCTTCTTTCGACCAAGTTCGTCTCGTTCGTCCAGCTTCGTCCTCCCATTTGATCCGTAGGCCTTCTTTGGACCAAGTTCGTCTTGTTCTACCACGTTCGTCCTCCCAATTGATCCGTTGGAATTCTTTGGACCAAGTTTGTCTCGTTCGTCCATCTTCGTCCTCCCATTTGATCCGTTGGAATTCTTTGGACCAAGTTTGTCTCGTTCGTCCATCTTCGTCCTCCCATTTGATCCGTTGGCCTTCTTTGGACCAAGTTCGTCTCGTTCGTCCATCTTCGTCCTCCCATTTGATCCGTTGGCCTTCTTTGGACCAAGTTCGTCTCGTTCGTCCATCTTCGTCCTCTCATTTGATCCGTAGGACTTCTTTGGACCAAGTTCGTCTCGTTCGTCCATCTTCGTCCTCCCATTTGATCCGTAGGCCTTCTTTGGACCAATTTCGTCTCGTTCGTCCATCTTCGTCCTCCCATTTGATCCCTAGGCCTTTTTTGGACCAAGTTCGTCTCGTTCGTCCATCTTCGTCCTCCGATTTGATCCCTAGGCCTTCTTTGGACCAAGCTCGTCTCGTTCGTCCATCTTCGTCCTCCCATTTGATCCCTAGGCCTTCTTTGGACCAAGTTCGTCTCGTTCGTCCATCTTCGTCCTCCGATTTGTTCCCTAGGCCTTCTTTGGACCAAGTTCGTCTCGTTCGTCCATCTTCGTCCTCCCATTTGATCCGTTGGCCTTCTTTGGACCAAGTTCGTCTCGTTCGTCCATCTACGTCCTCCCATTTGATCCGTAGGCCTTCTTTGGACCAAGTTCGTCTCGTTCGTCCATCTTCGTCCTCCCATTTGATCCCTAGGCCTTCTTTGGACCAAGTTCGTCTCGTTCGTCCATCTTCGTCCTCCCATTTGATCCCTAGGCCTTCTTTGGACCAAGTTCGTCTCGTTCGTCCATCTTCGTCCTCCCATTTGATCCGTTGGCCTTCTTTGGACCAAGTTCGTCTCGTTCGTCCATCTTCGTCCTCCCATTTGATCCCTAGGCCTTCTTTGGACCAAGTTCCTCTCGCTCGTCCATCTTCGTCCTCCCATTTGATCCGTTGGCCTTCTTTCGACCAAGTTCGTCTCGTTCGTCCAGCTTCGTCCTCCCATTTGATCCGTAGGCCTTCTTTGGACCAAGTTCGTCTTGTTCTACCACCTTCGTCCTCCCAATTGATCCGTTGGAATTCTTTGGACCAAGTTTGTCTCGTTCGTCCATCTTCGTCCTCCCATTTGATCCGTTGGAATTCTTTGGACCAAGTTTGTCTCGTTCGTCCATCTTCGTCCTCCCATTTGATCCGTTGGCCTTCTTTGGACCAAGTTCGTCTCGTTCGTCCATCTTCGTCCTCCCATTTGATCCGTTGGCCTTCTTTGGACCAAGTTCGTCTCGTTCGTCCATCTTCGTCCTCTCATTTGATCCGTAGGCCTTCTTTGGACCAAGTTCGTCTCGTTCGTCCATCTTCGTCCTCCCATTTGATCCGTAGGCCTTCTTTGGACCAAGTTCGTCTTGTTCTACCACCTTCGTCCTCCCAATTGATCCGTTGGAATTCTTTGGACCAAGTTTGTCTCGTTCGTCCATCTTCGTCCTCCCATTTGATCCGTTGGAATTCTTTGGACCAAGTTTGTCTCGTTCGTCCATCTTCGTCCTCCCATTTGATCCGTTGGCCTTCTTTGGACCAAGTTCGTCTCGTTCGTCCATCTTCGTCCTCCCATTTGATCCGTTGGGCTTCTTTGGACCAAGTTCGTCTCGTTCGTCCATCTTCGTCCTCCCATTTGATCCCTAGGCCTTCTTTGGACCAAGTTCGTCCCGTTCGTCCATCTTCGTCCTCCCATTTGCTCCGTAGGCCTTCTTTGGACCAATTTCGTCTCGTTCGTCCATCTTCATCCTCCCATTTGATCCCTAGGCCTTCTTTGGACCAAGTTCGTCTCGTTCGTCCTCCCATTTGATCTCTAGGCCTTCTTTGGACCAAGCTCGTCTCGTTCGTCCATCTTCGTCCTCCCATTTGATCCGTTGGCTTTCTTTGGACCATGTTCGTCTCGTTCGTCCATCTTCGTCCTCCCATTTGATCCGTAGGCCTTCTTTGGACCAAGTTCGTCTCGTTCGTCCATCTTCGTCCTCCCATTTGATCCGTAGGCCTTCTTTGGACCAAGTTCGTCTCGTTCGTCCATCTTCGTCCTCCCATTTGATCCCTAGGCCTTCTTTGGACCATGATCGTCTCGTTCGTCCATCTTCGTCCTCCCTTTCGATCCGTTGGCCTTCTTTGGACCAAGTTCGTCTTGTTCTACCACCTTCGTCCTCCCAATTGATCCGTAGGCCTTCTTTGGACCAAGTTCGTCTTGTTCTACCACCTTCGTCCTCCCAATTGATCCGTAGGCCTTCTTTGGACCAAGTTCGTCTCGTTCGTCCATCTTCGTCCTCCCATTTGATCCGTTGGAATTCTTTGGACCAAGTTGGTCTCGTTCGTCCATCTTCGTCCTCCCATTTGATCCGTTGGCCTTCTTTGGACCAAGTTCGTCTCGTTCGTCCATCTTCGTCCTCCCATTTGATCCGTTGGCCTTCTTTGGACCATGTTCGTCTCGTTCGTCCATCTTCCTCCTCCGATTTGATCCATAGGCCTTCTTTGGACCAAGTTCGTCTCGTTCGTCCATCTTCGTCCTCCCATTTGATCCCTAGGCCTTCTTTGGACCAAGTTCATCTCGTTCGTCCATCTTCGTCCTCCCATTTGATCCCTAGGCCTTCTTTGGACCAAGTTCGTCTCGTTCGTCCATCTTCGTCCTCCCATTCGATCCGTTGGCCTTCTTTGGACCAAGTTCGTCTTGTTCTACCACCTTCGTCCTCCCAATTGATCCGTAGGCCTTCTTTGGACCAAGTTCGTCTTGTTCTACCACCTTCGTCCTCCCAATTGATCCGTAGGCCTTCTTTGGACCAAGTTCGTCTCGTTCGTCCATCTTCGTCCTCCCATTTGATCCGTTGGAATTCTTTGGACCAAGTTTGTCTCGTTCGTCCATCTTCGTCCTCCCATTTGATCCGTTGGCCTTCTTTGGACCAAGTTCGTCTCGTTCGTCCATCTTCGTCCTCCCATTTGATCCGTTGGCCTTCTTTGGACCAAGTTCGTCTCGTTCGTCCATCTTCGTCCTCTCATTTGATCCGTAGGCCTTCTTTGGACCAAGTTCGTCTCGTTCGTCCATCTTCGTCCTCCCATTTGATCCGTAGGCCTTCTTTGGACCAAGTTCGTCTCGTTCGTCCATCTTCGTCCTCCCATTTGATCCCTAGGCCTTCTTTGGACCAAGTTCGTCTCGTTCGTCCATCTTCGTCCTCCCATTTGATCCCTAGGCCTTCTTTGGACCAAGTTCGTCTCGTTCGTCCATCTTCGTCCTCCGATTTGATCCCTAGGCCTTCTTTGGACCAAGCTCGTCTCGTTCGTCCATCTTCGTCCTCCCATTTGATCCCTAGGCCTTCTTTGGACCAAGTTCGTCTCGTTCGTCCATCTTCGTCCTCCGATTTGTTCCCTAGGCCTTCTTTGGACCAAGTTCGTCTCGTTCGTCCATCTTCGTCCTCCCATTTGATCCGTTGGCCTTCTTTGGACCAAGTTCGTCTCGTTCGTCCATCTACGTCCTCCCATTTGATCCGTAGGCCTTCTTTGGACCAAGTTCGTCTCGTTCGTCCATCTTCGTCCTCCCATTTGATCCCTAGGCCTTCTTTGGACCAAGTTCGTCTCGTTCGTCCATCTTCGTCCTCCCATTTGATCCCTAGGCCTTCTTTGGACCAAGTTCCTCTCGTTCGTCCATCTTCGTCCTCCCATTTGATCCGTTGGCCTTCTTTCGACCAAGTTCGTCTCGTTCGTCCAGCTTCGTCCTCCCATTTGATCCGTAGGCCTTCTTTGGACCAAGTTCGTCTTGTTCTACCACCTTCGTCCTCCCAATTGATCCGTTGGAATTCTTTGGACCAAGTTTGTCTCGTTCGTCCATCTTCGTCCTCCCATTTGATCCGTTGGAATTCTTTGGACCAAGTTTGTCTCGTTCGTCCATCTTCGTCCTCCCATTTGATCCGTTGGCCTTCTTTGGACCAAGTTCGTCTCCTTCGTCCATCTTCGTCCTCCCATTTGATCCGTTGGCCTTCTTTGGACCAAGTTCGTCTCGTTCGTCCATCTTCGTCCTCTCATTTGATCCGTAGGCCTTCTTTGGACCAAGTTCGTCTCGTTCGTCCATCTTCGTCCTCCCATTTGATCCGTAGGCCTTCTTTGGACCAAGTTCGTCTTGTTCTACCACCTTCGTCCTCCCAATTGATCCGTTGGAATTCTTTGGACCAAGTTTGTCTCGTTCGTCCATCTTCGTCCTCCCATTTGATCCGTTGGAATTCTTTGGACCAAGTTTGTCTCGTTCGTCCATCTTCGTCCTCCCATTTGATCCGTTGGCCTTCTTTGGACCAAGTTCGTCTCGTTCGTCCATCTTCGTCCTCCCATTTGATCCGTTGGGCTTCTTTGGACCAAGTTCGTCTCGTTCGTCCATCTTCGTCCTCCCATTTGATCCCTAGGCCTTCTTTGGACCAAGTTCGTCACGTTCGTCCATCTTCGTCCTCCCATTTGCTCCGTAGGCCTTCTTTGGACCAATTTCGTCTCGTTCGTCCATCTTCATCCTCCCATTTGATCCCTAGGCCTTCTTTGGACCAAGTTCGTCTCGTTCGTCCTCCCATTTGATCTCTAGGCCTTCTTTGGACCAAGCTCGTCTCGTTCGTCCATCTTCGTCCTCCCATTTGATCCGTTGGCTTTCTTTGGACCATGTTCGTCTCGTTCGTCCATCTTCGTCCTCCCATTTGATCCGTAGGCCTTCTTTGGACCAAGTTCGTCTCGTTCGTCCATCTTCGTCCTCCCATTTGATCCGTAGGCCTTCTTTGGACCAAGTTCGTCTCGTTCGTCCATCTTCGTCCTCCCATTTGATCCCTAGGCCTTCTTTGGACCAAGTTCGTCTCGTTCGTCCATCTTCGTCCTCCCTTTCGATCCGTTGGCCTTCTTTGGACCAAGTTCGTCTTGTTCTACCACCTTCGTCCTCCCAATTGATCCGTAGGCCTTCTTTGGACCAAGTTCGTCTTGTTCTACCACCTTCGTCCTCCCAATTGATCCGTAGGCCTTCTTTGGACCAAGTTCGTCTCGTTCGTCCATCTTCGTCCTCCCATTTGATCCGTTGGAATTCTTTGGACCAAGTTGGTCTCGTTCGTCCATCTTCGTCCTCCCATTTGATCCGTTGGCCTTCTTTGGACCAAGTTCGTCTCGTTCGTCCATCTTCGTCCTCCCATTTGATCCGTTGGCCTTCTTTGGACCATGTTCGTCTCGTTCGTCCATCTTCCTCCTCCGATTTGATCCATAGGCCTTCTTTGGACCAAGTTCGCCTCGTTCGTCCATCTTCGTCCTCCCATTTGATCCGTTGGCCTTCTTTGGACCATGTTCGTCTCGTTCGTCCATCTTCGTCCTCCCATTTGCTCCCTAGGCCTTCTTTGGACCAAGTTCGTATCGTTCGTCCATCTTCGTCCTCCCATTTGATCCGTACCCCTTATTTGGACCAAGTTCACCTCGTTCGTCCATCTTCGTACTCCCATTTGATCCCTTGGCCTTCTTTGTACCAAGTTCGTCTCGTTCGTCCATCTTCGTCCTCCCATTTGATCCGTTGGCCTTCTTTGGACCATGTTCGTCTCGTTCGTCCATCTTCGTCCTCCCATTTGATCCGTAGGCCTTCTTTGTACCAAGTTCGTCTCGTTCGTCCATCTTCGTCCTCCCATTTGATCCGTAGGCCTTCTTTGGACCAAGTTCGTCTCGTTCGTCCATCTTCGTCCTCCCATTTGATCCCTAGGCCTTCTTTGGACCAAGTTCGTCTCGTTCGTCCATCTTCGTCCTCCCATTTGATCCCTAGGCCTTCTTTGGACCAAGTTCGTCTCGTTCGTCCATCTTCGTCCTCCCATTTGATCCCTAGGCCTTCTTTGGACCAAGTTCGCCTCGTTCGTCCATCTTCGTCCTCCCATTTGATCCGTTGGCCTTCTTTGGACCAAGTTCGTCTCGTTCGTCCATCTTCGTCCTCCGATTTGATCCCTAGGCCTTCTTTGGACCAAGCTCGTCTCGTTCGTCCATCTTCGTCCTCCCATTTGCTCCCTAGGCCTTCTTTGGACCAAGTTCGTATCGTTCGTCCATCTTCGTCCTCCCATTTGATCCGTAGGCCTTATTTGGACCAAGTTCTCCTCGTTCGTCCATCTTCGTACTCCCATTTGATCCCTTGGCCTTCTTTGGACCAAGTTCGTCTCGTTCTTCCATCTTCGTCCTCCCATTTGATCCGTTGGCCTTCTTTGGACCATGTTCGTCTCGTTCGTCCATCTTCGTCCTCCCATTTGATCCGTAGGCCTTCTTTGGACCAAGTTCGTCTCGTTCGTCCATCTTCGTCCTCCCATTTGCTCCCTAGGCCTTCTTTGGACCAAGTTCGTATCGTTCGTCCATCTTCGTCCTCCCATTTGATCCGTACCCCTTATTTGGACCAAGTTCACCTCGTTCGTCCATCTTCGTACTCCCATTTGATCCCTTGGCCTTCTTTGGACCAAGTTCGTCTCGTTCGTCCATCTTCGTCCTCCCATTTGATCCGTTGGCCATCTTTGGACCATGTTCGTCTCGTTCGTCCATCTTCGTCCTCCCATTTGATCCGTAGGCCTTCTTTGTACCAAGTTCGTCTCGTTCGTCCATCTTCGTCCTCCCATTTGATCCGTAGGCCTTCTTTGGACCAAGTTCGTCTCGTTCGTCCATCTTCGTCCTCCCATTTGATCCGTAGGCCTTCTTTGGACCAAGTTCGTCTCGTTCGTCCATCTTCGTCCTCCCATTTGCTCCCTAGGCCTTCTTTGGACCAAGTTCGTATCGTTCGTCCATCTTCGTCCTCCCATTTGATCCGTAGGCCTTATTTGGACCAAGTTCACCTCGTTCGTCCATCTTCGTACTCCCATTTGATCCCTTGGCCTTCTTTGGACCAAGTTCGTCTCGTTCGTCCATCTTCGTCCTCCCATTTGATCCGTTGGCCTTCTTTGGACCATGTTCGTCTCGTTCGTCCATCTTCGTCCTCCCATTTGATCCGTAGGCCTTCTTTGTACCAAGTTCGTCTCGTTCGTCCATCTTCGTCCTCCCATTTGATCCGTAGGCCTTCTTTGTACCAAGTTCGTCTCGTTCGTCCATCTTCGTCCTCCCATTTGCTCCCTAGGCCTTCTTTGGACCAAGTTCGTATCGTTCGTCCATCTTCGTCCTCCCATTTGATCCGTACCCCTTATTTGGACCAAGTTCACCTCGTTCGTCCATCTTCGTACTCCCATTTGATCCCTTGGCCTTCTTTGGACCAAGTTCGTCTCGTTCGTCCATCTTCGTCCTCCCATTTGATCCGTTGGCCATCTTTGGACCATGTTCGTCTCGTTCGTCCATCTTCGTCCTCCCATTTGATCCGTAGGCCTTCTTTGTACCAAGTTCGTCTCGTTCGTCCATCTTCGTCCTCCCATTTGATCCGTAGGCCTTCTTTGGACCAAGTTCGTCTCGTTCGTCCATCTTCGTCCTCCCATTTGATCCGTAGGCCTTCTTTGGACCAAGTTCGTCTCGTTCGTCCATCTTCGTCCTCCCATTTGCTCCCTAGGCCTTCTTTGGACCAAGTTCGTATCGTTCGTCCATCTTCGTCCTCCCATTTGATCCGTAGGCCTTATTTGGACCAAGTTCACCTCGTTCGTCCATCTTCGTACTCCCATTTGATCCGTTGGCCTTCTTTGGACCATGTTCGTCTCGTTCGTCCATCTTCGTCCTCCCATTTGATCCGTAGGCCTTCTTTGTACCAAGTTCGTCTCGTTCGTCCATCTTCGTCCTCCCATTTGATCCGTAGGCCTTCTTTGTACCAAGTTCGTCTCGTTCGTCCATCTTCGTCCTCCCATTTGATCCGTAGGCCTTCTTTGGACGAAGTTCGTCTCGTTCGTCCATCTTCGTCCTCCCATTTGATCCCTAGGCCTTATTTGGACCAAGTTCGTCTCGTTCGTCCATCTTTGTCCTCCCATTTGATCCCTAGGCCTTCTTTGGACCAAGTTCGCCTCGTTCGTCCATCTTCGTCCTCCCATTTGATCCGTAGGCCTTCTTTGGACCAAGTTCGTCTCGTTCGTCCATCTTCGTCCTCCCATTTGATCCGTTGGCCTTCTTTGGACCATGTTCGTCTCGTTCGTCCATCTTCGTCCTCCCATTTGATCCGTAGGCCTTCTTTGTACCAAGTTCGTCTCGTTCGTCCATCTTCGTCCTCCCATTTGATCCGTAGGCCTTCTTTGGACCAAGTTCGTCTCGTTCGTCCATCTTCGTCCTCCCATTTGATCCCTAGGCCTTATTTGGACCAAGTTCGTCTCGTTCGTCCATCTTTGTCCTCCCATTTGATCCCTAGGCCTTCTTTGGACCAAGTTCGCCTCGTTCGTCCATCTTCGTCCTCCCATTTGATCCGTTGGCCTTCTTTGGACCATGTTCGTCTCGTTCGTCCATCTTCGTCCTCCCATTTGATCCGTAGGCCTTCTTTGTACCAAGTTCGTCTCGTTCGTCCATCTTCGTCCTCCCATTTGATCCGTTGGCCTTCTTTGGACCATGTTCGTCTCGTTCGTCCATCTTCGTCCTCCCATTTGATCCGTAGGCCTTCTTTGTACCAAGTTCGTCTCGTTCGTCCATCTTCGTCCTCCCATTTGATCCGTAGGCCTTCTTTGGACCAAGTTCGTCTCGTTCGTCCATCTTCGTCCTCCCATTTGATCCCTAGGCCTTCTTTGGACCAAGTTCGTCTCGTTCGTCCATCTTCGTCCTCCCATTTGATCCCTAGGCCTTCTTTGGACCAAGTTCGCCTCGTTCGTCCATCTTCGTCCTCCCATTTGCTCCGTAGGCCTTCTTTGGACCATGTTCGTCTCGCTCGTCCATCTTCGTCCTCCCAGTTGCTCCCTAGGCCTTCTTTGGACCAAGTTCGTATCGTTCGTCCATCTTCGTCCTTCCATTTGATCCGTAGGCCTTATTTGGACCAAGTTCTCCTCGTTCGTCCATCTTCGTACTCCCATTTGATCCCTTGGCCTTCTTTGGACCAAGTTCGTCTCGTTCTTCCATCTTCGTCCTCCCATTTGATCCGTTGGCCTTCTTTGGACCATGTTCGTCTCGTTCGTCCATCTTCGTCCTCCCATTTGATCCGTAGGCCTTCTTTGGACCAAGTTCGTCTCGTTCGTCCATCTTCGTCCTCCCATTTGCTCCCTAGGCCTTCTTTGGACCAAGTTCGTAACGTTCGTCCATCTTCGTCCTCCCATTTGATCCGTAGGCCTTATTTGGACCAAGTTCACCTCGTTCGTCCATCTTCGTACTCCCATTTGATCCCTTGGCCTTCTTTGGACCAAGTTCGTCTCGTTCGTCCATCTTCGTCCTCCCATTTGATCCGTTGGCCTTCTTTGGACCATGTTCGTCTCGTTCGTCCATCTTCGTCCTCCCTTTCGATCCGTTGGCCTTCTTTGGACCAAGTTCGTCTTGTTCTACCACCTTCGTCCTCCCAATTGATCCGTAGGCCTTCTTTGGACCAAGTTCGTCTTGTTCTACCACCTTCGTCCTCCCAATTGATCCGTAGGCCTTCTTTGGACCAAGTTCGTCTCGTTCGTCCATCTTCGTCCTCCCATTTGATCCGTTGGAATTCTTTGGACCAAGTTGGTCTCGTTCGTCCATCTTCGTCCTCCCATTTGATCCGTTGGCCTTCTTTGGACCAAGTTCGTCTCGTTCGTCCATCTTCGTCCTCCCATTTGATCCGTTGGCCTTCTTTGGACCATGTTCGTCTCGTTCGTCCATCTTCCTCCTCCGATTTGATCCATAGGCCTTCTTTGGACCAAGTTCGCCTCGTTCGTCCATCTTCGTCCTCCCATTTGATCCGTTGGCCTTCTTTGGACCATGTTCGTCTCGTTCGTCCATCTTCGTCCTCCCATTTGCTCCCTAGGCCTTCTTTGGACCAAGTTCGTATCGTTCGTCCATCTTCGTTCTCCCATTTGATCCGTACCCCTTATTTGGACCAAGTTCACCTCGTTCGTCCATCTTCGTACTCCCATTTGATCCCTTGGCCTTCTTTGTACCAAGTTCGTCTCGTTCGTCCATCTTCGTCCTCCCATTTGATCCGTTGGCCTTCTTTGGACCATGTTCGTCTCGTTCGTCCATCTTCGTCCTCCCATTTGATCCGTAGGCCTTCTTTGTACCAAGTTCGTCTCGTTCGTCCATCTTCGTCCTCCCATTTGATCCGTAGGCCTTCTTTGGACCAAGTTCGTCTCGTTCGTCCATCTTCGTCCTCCCATTTGATCCCTAGGCCTTCTTTGGACCAAGT
The DNA here is from genome assembly GCA_030159175.1 of Glycyrrhiza uralensis. Classification (NCBI taxonomy): domain Eukaryota; kingdom Viridiplantae; phylum Streptophyta; class Magnoliopsida; order Fabales; family Fabaceae; genus Glycyrrhiza; species Glycyrrhiza uralensis. The sequence continues at coordinate 18,409,744 of BRZY01000002.1, forward strand.
TCGTCTCGTTCGTCCATCTTCGTCCTCCCATTTGATCCCTAGGCCTTCTTTGGACCAAGTTCGTCTCGTTCGTCCATCTTCGTCCTCCCATTTGATCCCTAGGCCTTCTTTGGACCAAGTTCGCCTCGTTCGTCCATCTTCGTCCTCCCATTTGATCCGTTGGCCTTCTTTGGACCAAGTTCGTCTCGTTCGTCCATCTTCGTCCTCCGATTTGATCCCTAGGCCTTCTTTGGACCAAGCTCGTCTCGTTCGTCCATCTTCGTCCTCCCATTTGCTCCCTAGGCCTTCTTTGGACCAAGTTCGTATCGTTCGTCCATCTTCGTCCTCCCATTTGATCCGTAGGCCTTATTTGGACCAAGTTCTCCTCGTTCGTCCATCTTCGTACTCCCATTTGATCCCTTGGCCTTCTTTGGACCAAGTTCGTCTCGTTCTTCCATCTTCGTCCTCCCATTTGATCCGTTGGCCTTCTTTGGACCATGTTCGTCTCGTTCGTCCATCTTCGTCCTCCCATTTGATCCGTAGGCCTTCTTTGGACCATGTTCGTCTCGTTCGTCCATCTTCGTCCTCCCATTTGCTCCCTAGGCCTTCTTTGGACCAAGTTCGTATCGTTCGTCCATCTTCGTCCTCCCATTTGATCCGTACCCCTTATTTGGACCAAGTTCACCTCGTTCGTCCATCTTCGTACTCCCATTTGATCCCTTGGCCTTCTTTGGACCAAGTTCGTCTCGTTCGTCCATCTTCGTCCTCCCATTTGATCCGTTGGCCATCTTTGGACCATGTTCGTCTCGTTCGTCCATCTTCGTCCTCCCATTTGATCCGTAGGCCTTCTTTGTACCAAGTTCGTCTCGTTCGTCCATCTTCGTCCTCCCATTTGATCCGTAGGCCTTCTTTGGACCAAGTTCGTCTCGTTCGTCCATCTTCGTCCTCCCATTTGATCCGTAGGCCTTCTTTGGACCAAGTTCGTCTCGTTCGTCCATCTTCGTCCTCCCATTTGCTCCCTAGGCCTTCTTTGGACCAAGTTCGTATCGTTCGTCCATCTTCGTCCTCCCATTTGATCCGTAGGCCTTATTTGGACCAAGTTCACCTCGTTCGTCCATCTTCGTACTCCCATTTGATCCCTTGGCCTTCTTTGGACCAAGTTCGTCTCGTTCGTCCATCTTCGTCCTCCCATTTGATCCGTTGGCCTTCTTTGGACCATGTTCGTCTCGTTCGTCCATCTTCGTCCTCCCATTTGATCCGTAGGCCTTCTTTGTACCAAGTTCGTCTCGTTCGTCCATCTTCGTCCTCCCATTTGATCCGTAGGCCTTCTTTGTACCAAGTTCGTCTCGTTCGTCCATCTTCGTCCTCCCATTTGCTCCCTAGGCCTTCTTTGGACCAAGTTCGTATCGTTCGTCCATCTTCGTCCTCCCATTTGATCCGTACCCCTTATTTGGACCAAGTTCACCTCGTTCGTCCATCTTCGTACTCCCATTTGATCCCTTGGCCTTCTTTGGACCAAGTTCGTCTCGTTCGTCCATCTTCGTCCTCCCATTTGATCCGTTGGCCATCTTTGGACCATGTTCGTCTCGTTCGTCCATCTTCGTCCTCCCATTTGATCCGTAGGCCTTCTTTGTACCAAGTTCGTCTCGTTCGTCCATCTTCGTCCTCCCATTTGATCCGTAGGCCTTCTTTGGACCAAGTTCGTCTCGTTCGTCCATCTTCGTCCTCCCATTTGATCCGTAGGCCTTCTTTGGACCAAGTTCGTCTCGTTCGTCCATCTTCGTCCTCCCATTTGCTCCCTAGGCCTTCTTTGGACCAAGTTCGTATCGTTCGTCCATCTTCGTCCTCCCATTTGATCCGTAGGCCTTATTTGGACCAAGTTCACCTCGTTCGTCCATCTTCGTACTCCCATTTGATCCCTTGGCCTTCTTTGGACCAAGTTCGTCTCGTTCGTCCATCTTCGTCCTCCCATTTGATCCGTTGGCCTTCTTTGGACCATGTTCGTCTCGTTCGTCCATCTTCGTCCTCCCATTTGATCCGTAGGCCTTCTTTGTACCAAGTTCGTCTCGTTCGTCCATCTTCGTCCTCCCATTTGATCCGTAGGCCTTCTTTGTACCAAGTTCGTCTCGTTCGTCCATCTTCGTCCTCCCATTTGATCCGTAGGCCTTCTTTGGACCAAGTTCGTCTCGTTCGTCCATCTTCGTCCTCCCATTTGATCCCTAGGCCTTATTTGGACCAAGTTCGTCTCGTTCGTCCATCTTTGTCCTCCCATTTGATCCCTAGGCCTTCTTTGGACCAAGTTCGCCTCGTTCGTCCATCTTCGTCCTCCCATTTGATCCGTAGGCCTTATTTGGACCAAGTTCACCTCGTTCGTCCATCTTCGTACTCCCATTTGATCCCTTGGCCTTCTTTGGACCAAGTTCGTCTCGTTCGTCCATCTTCGTCCTCCCATTTGATCCGTTGGCCTTCTTTGGACCATGTTCGTCTCGTTCGTCCATCTTCGTCCTCCCATTTGATCCGTAGGCCTTCTTTGTACCAAGTTCGTCTCGTTCGTCCATCTTCGTCCTCCCATTTGATCCGTAGGCCTTCTTTGGACCAAGTTCGTCTCGTTCGTCCATCTTCGTCCTCCCATTTGATCCCTAGGCCTTATTTGGACCAAGTTCGTCTCGTTCGTCCATCTTTGTCCTCCCATTTGATCCCTAGGCCTTCTTTGGACCAAGTTCGCCTCGTTCGTCCATCTTCGTCCTCCCATTTGATCCGTTGGCCTTCTTTGGACCATGTTCGTCTCGTTCGTCCATCTTCGTCCTCCCATTTGATCCGTAGGCCTTCTTTGTACCAAGTTCGTCTCGTTCGTCCATCTTCGTCCTCCCATTTGATCCGTTGGCCTTCTTTGGACCATGTTCGTCTCGTTCGTCCATCTTCGTCCTCCCATTTGATCCGTAGGCCTTCTTTGTACCAAGTTCGTCTCGTTCGTCCATCTTCGTCCTCCCATTTGATCCGTAGGCCTTCTTTGGACCAAGTTCGTCTCGTTCGTCCATCTTCGTCCTCCCATTTGATCCCTAGGCCTTCTTTGGACCAAGTTCGTCTCGTTCGTCCATCTTCGTCCTCCCATTTGATCCCTAGGCCTTCTTTGGACCAAGTTCGCCTCGTTCGTCCATCTTCGTCCTCCCATTTGCTCCGTAGGCCTTCTTTGGACCATGTTCGTCTCGCTCGTCCATCTTCGTCCTCCCAGTTGCTCCCTAGGCCTTCTTTGGACCAAGTTCGTATCGTTCGTCCATCTTCGTCCTCCCATTTGATCCGTAGGCCTTATTTGGACCAAGTTCTCCTCGTTCGTCCATCTTCGTACTCCCATTTGATCCCTTGGCCTTCTTTGGACCAAGTTCGTCTCGTTCTTCCATCTTCGTCCTCCCATTTGATCCGTTGGCCTTCTTTGGACCATGTTCGTCTCGTTCGTCCATCTTCGTCCTCCCATTTGATCCGTAGGCCTTCTTTGGACCAAGTTCGTCTCGTTCGTCCATCTTCGTCCTCCCATTTGCTCCCTAGGCCTTCTTTGGACCAAGTTCGTAACGTTCGTCCATCTTCGTCCTCCCATTTGATCCGTAGGCCTTATTTGGACCAAGTTCACCTCGTTCGTCCATCTTCGTACTCCCATTTGATCCCTTGGCCTTCTTTGGACCAAGTTCGTCTCGTTCGTCCATCTTCGTCCTCCCATTTGATCCGTTGGCCTTCTTTGGACCATGTTCGTCTCGTTCGTCCATCTTCGTCCTCCCATTTGATCCGTAGGCCTTCTTTGTACCAAGTTCGTCTCGTTCGTCCATCTTCGTCCTCCCATTTGATCCGTAGGCCTTCTTTGGACCAAGTTCGTCTCGTTCGTCCATCTTCGTCCTCCCATTTGATCCGTAGGCCTTCTTTGGACCAAGTTCGTCTCGTTCGTCCATCTTCGTCCTCCCATTTGCTCCCTAGGCCTTCTTTGGACCAAGTTCGTATCGTTCGTCCATCTTCGTCCTCCCATTTGATCCGTAGGCCTTATTTGGACCAAGTTCACCTCGTTCGTCCATCTTCGTACTCCCATTTGATCCCTTGGCCTTCTTTGGACCAAGTTCGTCTCGTTCGTCCATCTTCGTCCTCCCATTTGATCCGTTGGCCTTCTTTGGACCATGTTCGTCTCGTTCGTCCATCTTCGTCCTCCCATTTGATCCGTAGGCCTTCTTTGTACCAAGTTCGTCTCGTTCGTCCATCTTCGTCCTCCCATTTGATCCGTAGGCCTTCTTTGGACCAAGTTCGTCTCGTTCGTCCATCTTCGTCCTCCCATTTGATCCCTAGGCCTTCTTTGGACCAAGTTCGTCTCGTTCGTCCATCTTCGTCCTCCCATTTGATCCCTAGGCCTTCTTTGGACCAAGTTCGCCTCGTTCGTCCATCTTCGTCCTCCCATTTGCTCCGTAGGCCTTCTTTGGACCAAGTTCGTCTCGCTCGTCCATCTTCGTCCTCCCATTTGCTCCCTAGGCCTTCTTTGGACCAAGTTCGTATCGTTCGTCCATCTTCGTCCTCCCATTTGATCCGTAGGCCTTATTTGGACCAAGTTCACCTCGTTCGTCCATCTTCGTACTCCCATTTGATCCCTTGGCCTTCTTTGGACCAAGTTCGTCTCGTTCGTCCATCTTCGTCCTCCCATTTGATCCGTTGGCCTTCTTTGGACCAAGTTCGTCTCGTTCGTCCATCTTCGTCCTCCCATTTGATCCCTAGGCCTTCTTTGGACCAAGTTCGTCTCGTTCGTCCATCTTCGTCCTCCCATTTGATCCCTAGGCCTTCTTTGGACCAAGTTCGCCTCGTTCGTCCATCTTCGTCCTCCCATTTGCTCCGTAGGCCTTCTTTGGACCAAGTTCGTCTCGCTCGTCCATCTTCGTCCTCCCATTTGCTCCCTAGGCCTTCTTTGGACCAAGTTCGTATCGTTCGTCCATCTTCGTCCTCCCATTTGATCCGTAGGCCTTATTTGGACCAAGTTCACCTCGTTCGTCCATCTTCGTACTCCCATTTGATCCCTTGGCCTTCTTTGGACCAAGTTCGTCTCGTTCGTCCATCTTCGTCCTCCCATTTGATCCGTTGGCCTTCTTTGGACCATGTTCGTCTCGTTCGTCCATCTTCGTCCTCCCATTTGATCCGTAGGCCTTCTTTGTACCAAGTTCGTCTCGTTCGTCCATCTTCGTCCTCCCATTTGATCCGTAGGCCTTCTTTGGACCAAGTTCGTCTCGTTCGTCCATCTTCGTCCTCCCATTTGATCCCTAGGCCTTATTTGGACCAAGTTCGTCTCGTTCGTCCATCTTTGTCCTCCCATTTGATCCCTAGGCCTTCTTTGGACCAAGTTCGCCTCGTTCGTCCATCTTCGTCCTCCCATTTGATCCGTTGGCCTTCTTTGGACCATGTTCGTCTCGTTCGTCCATCTTCGTCCTCCCATTTGATCCGTAGGCCTTCTTTGTACCAAGTTCGTCTCGTTCGTCCATCTTCGTCCTCCCATTTGATCCGTAGGCCTTCTTTGGACCAAGTTCGTCTCGTTCGTCCATCTTCGTCCTCCCATTTGATCCCTAGGCCTTCTTTGGAACAAGTTCGTCTCGTTCGTCCATCTTCGTCCTCCCATTTGATCCGTAGGCCTTCTTTGTACCAAGTTCGTCTCGTTCGTCAATCTTCGTCCTCCCATTTGATCCGTTGGCCTTCTTTGGACCATGTTCGTCTCGTTCGTCCATCTTCGTCCTCCCATTTGATCCGTAGGCCTTCTTTGTACCAAGTTCGTCTCGTTCGTCCATCTTCGTCCTCCCATTTGATCCGTAGGCCTTCTTTGGACCAAGTTCGTCTCGTTCGTCCATCTTCGTCCTCCCATTTGATCCCTAGGCCTTCTTTGGACCAAGTTCGTCTCGTTCGTCCATCTTCGTCCTCCCATTTGATCCCTAGGCCTTCTTTGGACCAAGTTCGCCTCGTTCATCCATCTTCGTCCTCCCATTTGCTCCGTAGGCCTTCTTTGGACCATGTTCGTCTCGCTCGTCCATCTTCGTCCTCCCAGTTGCTCCCTAGGCCTTCTTTGGACCAAGTTCGTATCGTTCGTCCATCTTCGTCCTCCCATTTGATCCGTAGGCCTTATTTGGACCAAGTTCTCCTCGTTCGTCCATCTTCGTACTCCCATTTGATCCCTTGGCCTTCTTTGGACCAAGTTCGTCTCGTTCTTCCATCTTCGTCCTCCCATTTGATCCGTTGGCCTTCTTTGGACCATGTTCGTCTCGTTCGTCCATCTTCGTCCTCCCATTTGATCCGTGGGCCTTCTTTGGACCAAGTTCGTCTCGTTCGTCCATCTTCGTCCTCCCATTTGCTCCCTAGGCCTTCTTTGGACCAAGTTCGTATCGTTCGTCCATCTTCGTCCTCCCATTTGATCCGTAGGCCTTATTTGGACCAAGTTCACCTCGTTCGTCCATCTTCGTACTCCCATTTGATCCCTTGGCCTTCTTTGGACCAAGTTCGTCTCGTTCGTCCATCTTCGTCCTCCCATTTGATCCGTTGGCCTTCTTTGGACCATGTTCGTCTCGTTCGTCCATCTTCGTCCTCCCATTTGATCCGTAGGCCTTCTTTGTACCAAGTTCGTCTCGTTCGTCCATCTTCGTCCTCCCATTTGATCCGTAGGCCTTCTTTGGACCAAGTTCGTCTCGTTCGTCCATCTTCGTCCTCCCATTTGATCCGTAGGCCTTCTTTGGACCAAGTTCGTCTCGTTCGTCCATCTTCGTCCTCCCATTTGCTCCCTAGGCCTTCTTTGGACCAAGTTCGTATCGTTCGTCCATCTTCGTCCTCCCATTTGATCCGTAGGCCTTATTTGGACCAAGTTCACCTCGTTCGTCCATCTTCGTCCTCCCATTTGCTCCCTAGGCCTTCTTTGGACCAAGTTCGTCTCGTTCGTCCATCTTCGTCCTCCCATTTGATCCGTTGGCCTTCTTTGGACCATGTTCGTCTCGTTCGTCCATCTTCGTCCTCCCATTTGATCCGTAGGCCTTCTTTGGACCAAGTTCGTCTCGTTCGTCCATCTTCGTCCTCCCATTTGATCCCTAGGCCTTATTTGGACCAAGTTCGTCTCGTTCGTCCATCTTTGTCCTCCCATTTGATCCCTAGGCCTTCTTTGGACCAAGTTCGCCTCGTTCGTCCATCTTCGTCCTCCCATTTGATCCGTTGGCCTTCTTTGGACCATGTTCGTCTCGTTCGTCCATCTTCGTCCTCCCATTTGATCCGTAGGCCTTCTTTGTACCAAGTTCGTCTCGTTCGTCCATCTTCGTCCTCCCATTTGATCCGTAGGCCTTCTTTGGACCAAGTTCGTCTCGCTCGTCCATCTTCGTCCTCCCATTTGATCCCTAGGCCTTCTTTGGAACAAGTTCGTCTCGTTCGTCCATCTTCGTCCTCCCATTTGATCCGTAGGCCTTCTTTGTACCAAGTTCGTCTCGTTCGTCCATCTTCGTCCTCCCATTTGATCCGTAGGCCTTCTTTGGACCAAGTTCGTCTCGTTCGTCCATCTTCGTCCTCCCATTTGATCCCTAGGCCTTATTTGGACCAAGTTCGTCTCGTTCGTCCATCTTTGTCCTCCCATTTGATCCCTAGGCCTTCTTTGGACCAAGTTCGCCTCGTTCGTCCATCTTCGTCCTCCCATTTGATCCGTTGGCCTTCTTTGGACCATGTTCGTCTCGTTCGTCCATCTTCGTCCTCCCACTTGATCCGTAGGCCTTCTTTGTACCAAGTTCGTCTCGTTCGTCCATCTTCGTCCTCCCATTTGATCCCTAGGCCTTCTTTGGACCAAGTTCGTCTCGTTCGTCCATCTTCGTCCTCCCATTTGATCCCTAGGCCTTCTTTGGACCAAGTTCGCCTCGTTCGTCCATCTTCGTCCTCCCATTTGCTCCGTAGGCCTTCTTTCGACCAAGTTCGTCTCACTCGTCCATCTTCGTCCTCCCATTTGCTCCCTAGGCCTTCTTTGGACCATGTTCGTATCGTTCGTCCATCTTCGTCCTCCCATTTGATCCGTAGGCCTTATTTGGACCAAGTTCTCCTCGTTCGTCCATCTTCGTACTCCCATTTGATCCCTTGGCCTTCTTTGGACCAAGTTCGTCTCGTTCGTCCATCTTCGTCCTCCCATTTGATCCGTTGGCCTTCTTTGGACCATGTTCGTCTCGTTCGTCCATCTTCGTCCTCCCATTTGATCCCTAGGCCTTCTTTGGACCAAGTTCGTCTCGTTCGTCCATCTTCGTCCTCCCATTTGCTCCGTAGGCCTTCTTTGGACCAAGTTCGTCTCGTTCGTCCATCTTCGTACTCCCATTTAATCCCTTGGCCTTCTTTGGACCAAGTTCGTCTCGTTCTTCCATCTTCGTCCTCCCATTTGATCCGTTGGCCTTCTTTGGACCATGTTCGTCTCGTTCGTCCATCTTCGTCCTCCCATTTGATCCGTAGGCCTTCTTTGGACCAAGTTCGTCTCGTTCGTCCATCTTCGTCCTCCCATTTGCTCCCTAGGCCTTCTTTGGACCAAGTTCGTATCGTTCGTCCATCTTCGTCCTCCCATTTGATCCGTAGGCCTTATTTGGACCAAGTTCACCTCGTTCGTCCATCTTCGTCCTCCCATTTGATCCGTTGGCCTTCTTTGGACCATGTTCGTCTCGTTCGTCCATCTTCGTCCTCCCATTTGATCCCTAGGCCTTATTTGGACCAAGTTCGTCTCGTTCGTCCATCTTTGTCCTCCCATTTGATCCCTAGGCCTTCTTTGGACCAAGTTCGCCTCGTTCGTCCATCTTCGTCCTCCCATTTGATCCGTAGGCCTTCTTTGTACCAAGTTCGTCTCGTTCGTCCATCTTCGTCCTCCCATTTGATCCGTAGGCCTTCTTTGTACCAAGTTCGTCTCGTTCGTCCATCTTCGTCCTCCCATTTGATCCGTAGGCCTTCTTTGGACCAAGTTCGTCTCGTTCGTCCATCTTCGTCCTCCCATTTGATCCCTAGTCCTTCTTTGGACCAAGTTCGTCTCGTTCGTCCATCTTCGTCCTCCCATTTGATCCCTAGGCCTTCTTTGGACCAAGTTCGTCTCGTTCGTCCATCTTCGTACTCCCATTTGATCCGTAGGCCTTCTTTGTACCAAGTTCGTCTCGTTCGTCCATCTTCGTCCTCCCATTTGATCCGTAGGCCTTCTTTGGACCAAGTTCGTCTCGTTCGTCCATCTTCGTCCTCCCATTTGATCCCTAGGCCTTATTTGGACCAAGTTCGTCTCGTTCGTCCATCTTTGTCCTCCCATTTGATCCCTAGGCCTTCTTTGGACCAAGTTCGCCTCGTTCGTCCATCTTCGTCCTCCCATTTGATCCGTTGGCCTTCTTTGGACCATGTTCGTCTCGTTCGTCCATCTTCGTCCTCCCATTTGATCCGTAGGCCTTCTTTGTACCAAGTTCGTGTCGTTCGTCCATCTTCGTCCTCCCATTTGATCCGTAGGCCTTCTTTGGACCAAGTTCGTCTCGTTCGTCCATCTTCGTCCTCCCATTTGATCCCTAGGCCTTATTTGGACCAAGTTCGTCTCGTTCGTCCATCTTTGTCCTCCCATTTGATCCCTAGGCCTTCTTTGGACCAAGTTCGCCTCGTTCGTCCATCTTCGTCCTCCCATTTGATCCGTTGGCCTTCTTTGGACCATGTTCGTCTCGTTCGTCCATCTTCGTCCTCCCATTTGATCCGTAGGCCTTCTTTGTACCAAGTTCGTGTCGTTCGTCCATCTTCGTCCTCCCATTTGATCCGTAGGGCTTCTTTGGACCAAGTTCGTCTCGTTCGTCCATCTTCGTCCTCCCATTTGATCCCTAGGCCTTCTTTGGACCAAGTTCGTCTCGTTCGTCCATCTTCGTCCTCCCATTTGATCCCTAGGCCTTCTTTGGACCAAGTTCGCCTCGTTCGTCCGTCTTCGTCCTCCCATTTGATCCGTTGGCATTCTTTGGACCATGTTCGTCTCGTTCGTCCATCTTCGTCCTCCCATTTGATCCGTAGGCCTTCTTTGGACCAAGTTCGTCTCGTTCGTCCATCTTCGTCCTCCCATTTGCTCCCTAGGCCTTCTTTGGACCAAGTTCGTATCGTTCGTCCATCTTCGTCCTCCCATTTGATCCGTAGGCCTTATTTGGACCAAGTTCACCTCGTTCGTCCATCTTCGTACTCCCATTTGATCCCTTGGCCTTCTTTGGACCAAGTTCGTCTCGTTCGTCCATCTTCGTCCTCCCATTTGATCCCTAGGCCTTCTTTGGACCAAGTTCGTCTCGTTCGTCCATCTTCGTCCTCCCATTTGATCCCTAGGCCTTCTTTGGACCAAGTTCGCCTCGTTCGTCCATCTTCGTCCTCCCATTTGCTCCGTAGGCCTTCTTTGGACCAAGTTCGTCTCACTCGTCCATCTTCGTCCTCCCATTTGCTCCCTAGGCCTTCTTTGGACCATGTTCGTATCGTTCGTCCATCTTCGTCCTCCCATTTGATCCGTAGGCCTTATTTGGACCAAGTTCTCCTCGTTCGTCCATCTTCGTACTCCCATTTGATCCCTTGGCCTTCTTTGGACCAAGTTCGTCTCGTTCGTCCATCTTCGTCCTCCCATTTGATCCGTTGGCCTTCTTTGGACCATGTTCGTCTCGTTCGTCCATCTTCGTCCTCCCATTTGATCCCTAGGCCTTCTTTGGACCAAGTTCGTCTCGTTCGTCCATCTTCGTCCTCCCATTTGCTCCGTAGGCCTTCTTTGGACCAAGTTCGTCTCGTTCGTCCATCTTCGTACTCCCATTTAATCCCTTGGCCTTCTTTGGACCAAGTTCGTCTCGTTCTTCCATCTTCGTCCTCCCATTTGATCCGTTGGCCTTCTTTGGACCATGTTCGTCTCGTTCGTCCATCTTCGTCCTCCCATTTGATCCGTAGGCCTTCTTTGGACCAAGTTCGTCTCGTTCGTCCATCTTCGTCCTCCCATTTGCTCCCTAGGCCTTCTTTGGACCAAGTTCGTATCGTTCGTCCATCTTCGTCCTCCCATTTGATCCGTAGGCCTTATTTGGACCAAGTTCACCTCGTTCGTCCATCTTCGTCCTCCCATTTGATCCGTTGGCCTTCTTTGGACCATGTTCGTCTCGTTCGTCCATCTTCGTCCTCCCATTTGATCCCTAGGCCTTCTTTGGACCAAGTTCGTCTCGTTCGTCCATCTTCGTACTCCCATTTGATCCGTAGGCCTTCTTTGTACCAAGTTCGTCTCGTTCGTCCATCTTCGTCCTCCCATTTGATCCGTAGGCCTTCTTTGTACCAAGTTCGTCTCGTTCGTCCATCTTCGTCCTCCCATTTGATCCCTAGGCCTTATTTGGACCAAGTTCGTCTCGTTCGTCCATCTTTGTCCTCCCATTTGATCCCTAGGCCTTCTTTGGACCAAGTTCCCCTCGTTCGTCCATCTTCGTCCTCCCATTTGATCCGTTGGCCTTCTTTGGACCATGTTCGTCTCGTTCGTCCATCTTCGTCCTCCCATTTGATCCGTAGGCCTTCTTTGTACCAAGTTCGTCTCGTTCGTCCATCTTCGTCCTCCCATTTGATCCGTAGGCCTTCTTTGTACCAAGTTCGTCTCGTTCGTCCATCTTCGTCCTCCCATTTGATCCGTAGGCCTTCTTTGGACCAAGTTCGTCTCGTTCGTCCATCTTCGTCCTCCCATTTGATCCCTAGTCCTTCTTTGGACCAAGTTCGTCTCGTTCGTCCATCTTCGTCCTCCCATTTGATCCCTAGGCCTTCTTTGGACCAAGTTCGTCTCGTTCGTCCATCTTCGTACTCCCATTTGATCCGTAGGCCTTCTTTGTACCAAGTTCGTCTCGTTCGTCCATCTTCGTCCTCCCATTTGATCCGTAGGCCTTCTTTGGACCAAGTTCGTCTCGTTCGTCCATCTTCGTCCTCCCATTTGATCCCTAGGCCTTATTTGGACCAAGTTCGTCTCGTTCGTCCATCTTTGTCCTCCCATTTGATCCCTAGGCCTTCTTTGGACCAAGTTCGCCTCGTTCGTCCATCTTCGTCCTCCCATTTGATCCGTTGGCCTTCTTTGGACCATGTTCGTCTCGTTCGTCCATCTTCGTCCTCCCATTTGATCCGTAGGCCTTCTTTGTACCAAGTTCGTCTCGTTCGTCCATCTTCGTCCTCCCATTTGATCCGTAGGCCTTCTTTGGACCAAGTTCGTCTCGTTCGTCCATCTTCGTCCTCCCATTTGATCCCTAGGCCTTATTTGGACCAAGTTCGTCTCGTTCGTCCATCTTTGTCCTCCCATTTGATCCCTAGGCCTTCTTTGGACCAAGTTCGCCTCGTTCGTCCATCTTCGTCCTCCCATTTGATCCGTTGGCCTTCTTTGGACCATGTTCGTCTCGTTCGTCCATCTTCGTCCTCCCATTTGATCCGTAGGCCTTCTTTGTACCAAGTTCGTGTCGTTCGTCCATCTTCGTCCTCCCATTTGATCCGTAGGGCTTCTTTGGACCAAGTTCGTCTCGTTCGTCCATCTTCGTCCTCCCATTTGATCCCTAGGCCTTCTTTGGACCAAGTTCGTCTCGTTCGTCCATCTTCGTCCTCCCATTTGATCCCTAGGCCTTCTTTGGACCAAGTTCGCCTCGTTCGTCCGTCTTCGTCCTCCCATTTGATCCGTTGGCATTCTTTGGACCATGTTCGTCTCGTTCGTCCATCTTCGTCCTCCCATTTGATCCGTAGGCCTTCTTTGGACCAAGTTCGTCTCGTTCGTCCATCTTCGTCCTCCCATTTGCTCCCTAGGCCTTCTTTGGACCAAGTTCGTATCGTTCGTCCATCTTCGTCCTCCCATTTGATCCGTAGGCCTTATTTGGACCAAGTTCACCTCGTTCGTCCATCTTCGTACTCCCATTTGATCCCTTGGCCTTCTTTGGACCAAGTTCGTCTCGTTCGTCCATCTTCGTCCTCCCATTTGATCCCTAGGCCTTCTTTGGACCAAGTTCGTCTCGTTCGTCCATCTTCGTCCTCCCATTTGATCCCTAGGCCTTCTTTGGACCAAGTTCGCCTCGTTCGTCCATCTTCGTCCTCCCATTTGCTCCGTAGGCCTTCTTTGGACCAAGTTCGTCTCACTCGTCCATCTTCGTCCTCCCATTTGCTCCCTAGGCCTTCTTTGGACCATGTTCGTATCGTTCGTCCATCTTCGTCCTCCCATTTGATCCGTAGGCCTTATTTGGACCAAGTTCTCCTCGTTCGTCCATCTTCGTACTCCCATTTGATCCCTTGGCCTTCTTTGGACCAAGTTCGTCTCGTTCGTCCATCTTCGTCCTCCCATTTGATCCGTTGGCCTTCTTTGGACCATGTTCGTCTCGTTCGTCCATCTTCGTCCTCCCATTTGATCCCTAGGCCTTCTTTGGACCAAGTTCGTCTCGTTCGTCCATCTTCGTCCTCCCATTTGCTCCGTAGGCCTTCTTTGGACCAAGTTCGTCTCGTTCGTCCATCTTCGTACTCCCATTTAATCCCTTGGCCTTCTTTGGACCAAGTTCGTCTCGTTCTTCCATCTTCGTCCTCCCATTTGATCCGTTGGCCTTCTTTGGACCATGTTCGTCTCGTTCGTCCATCTTCGTCCTCCCATTTGATCCGTAGGCCTTCTTTGGACCAAGTTCGTCTCGTTCGTCCATCTTCGTCCTCCCATTTGCTCCCTAGGCCTTCTTTGGACCAAGTTCGTATCGTTCGTCCATCTTCGTCCTCCCATTTGATCCGTAGGCCTTATTTGGACCAAGTTCACCTCGTTCGTCCATCTTCGTCCTCCCATTTGATCCGTTGGCCTTCTTTGGACCATGTTCGTCTCGTTCGTCCATCTTCGTCCTCCCATTTGATCCCTAGGCCTTCTTTGGACCAAGTTCGTCTCGTTCGTCCATCTTCGTACTCCCATTTGATCCGTAGGCCTTCTTTGTACCAAGTTCGTCTCGTTCGTCCATCTTCGTCCTCCCATTTGATCCGTAGGCCTTCTTTGTACCAAGTTCGTCTCGTTCGTCCATCTTCGTCCTCCCATTTGATCCCTAGGCCTTCTTTGGACCAAGATCGTCTCGTTCGTCCATCTTCGTCCTCCCATTTGATCCCTAGGCCTTCTTTGGACCAAGTTCGCCTCGTTCGTCCATCTTCGTCCTCCCATTTGCTCCGTAGGCCTTCTTTGGACCAAGTTCGTCTCACTCGTCCATCTTCGTCCTCCCATTTGCTCCCTAGGCCTTCTTTGGACCATGTTCGTATCGTTCGTCCATCTTCGTCCTCCCATTTGATCCGTAGGCCTTATTTGGACCAAGTTCTCCTCGTTCGTCCATCTTCGTACTCCCATTTGATCCCTTGGCCTTCTTTGGACCAAGTTCGTCTCGTTCGTCCATCTTCGTCCTCCCATTTGATCCGTTGGCCTTCTTTGGACCATGTTCGTCTCGTTCGTCCATCTTCGTCCTCCCATTTGATCCCTAGGCCTTCTTTGGACCAAGTTCGTCTCGTTCGTCCATCTTCGTCCTCCCATTTGCTCCGTAGGCCTTCTTTGGACCAAGTTCGTCTCGTTCGTCCATCTTCGTACTCCCATTTAATCCCTTGGCCTTCTTTGGACCAAGTTCGTCTCGTTCTTCCATCTTCGTCCTCCCATTTGATCCGTTGGCCTTCTTTGGACCATGTTCGTCTCGTTCGTCCATCTTCGTCCTCCCATTTGATCCGTAGGCCTTCTTTGGACCAAGTTCGTCTCGTTCGTCCATCTTCGTCCTCCCATTTGCTCCCTAGGCCTTCTTTGGACCAAGTTCGTATCGTTCGTCCATCTTCGTCCTCCCATTTGATCCGTAGGCCTTATTTGGACCAAGTTCACCTCGTTCGTCCATCTTCGTCCTCCCATTTGATCCGTTGGCCTTCTTTGGACCATGTTCGTCTCGTTCGTCCATCTTCGTCCTCCCATTTGATCCCTAGGCCTTCTTTGGACCAAGTTCGTCTCGTTCGTCCATCTTCGTACTCCCATTTGATCCGTAGGCCTTCTTTGTACCAAGTTCGTCTCGTTCGTCCATCTTCGTCCTCCCATTTGATCCGTAGGCCTTCTTTGTACCAAGTTCGTCTCGTTCGTCCATCTTCGTCCTCCCATTTGATCCCTAGGCCTTATTTGGACCAAGTTCGTCTCGTTCGTCCATCTTTGTCCTCCCATTTGATCCCTAGGCCTTCTTTGGACCAAGTTCGCCTCGTTCGTCCATCTTCGTCCTCCCATTTGATCCGTTGGCCTTCTTTGGACCATGTTCGTCTCGTTCGTCCATCTTCGTCCTCCCATTTGATCCGTAGGCCTTCTTTGTACCAAGTTCGTCTCGTTCGTCCATCTTCGTCTCCCATTTGATCCGTAGGCCTTCTTTGTACCAAGTTCGTCTCGTTCGTCCATCTTCGTCCTCCCATTTGATCCGTTGGCCTTCTTTGGACCATGTTCGTCTCGTTCGTCCATCTTCGTCCTCCCATTTGATCCGTAGGCCTTCTTTGTACCAAGTTCGTCTCGTTCGTCCATCTTCGTCCTCCCATTTGATCCGTAGGCCTTCTTTGGACCAAGTTCGTCTCGTTCGTCCATCTTCGTCCTCCCATTTGATCCCTAGGCCTTATTTGGACCAAGTTCGTCTCGTTCGTCCATCTTTGTCCTCCCATTTGATCCCTAGGCCTTCTTTGGACCAAGTTCGCCTCGTTCGTCCATCTTCGTCCTCCCATTTGATCCGTTGGCCTTCTTTGGACCATGTTCGTCTCGTTCGTCCATCTTCGTCCTCCCATTTGATCCGTAGGCCTTCTTTGTACCAAGTTCGTGTCGTTCGTCCATCTTCGTCCTCCCATTTGATCCGTAGGGCTTCTTTGGACCAAGTTCGTCTCGTTCGTCCATCTTCGTCCTCCCATTTGATCCCTAGGCCTTCTTTGGACCAAGTTCGTCTCGTTCGTCCATCTTCGTCCTCCCATTTGATCCCTAGGCCTTCTTTGGACCAAGTTCGCCTCGTTCGTCCGTCTTCGTCCTCCCATTTGATCCGTTGGCATTCTTTGGACCATGTTCGTCTCGTTCGTCCATCTTCGTCCTCCCATTTGATCCGTAGGCCTTCTTTGGACCAAGTTCGTCTCGTTCGTCCATCTTCGTCCTCCCATTTGCTCCCTAGGCCTTCTTTGGACCAAGTTCGTATCGTTCGTCCATCTTCGTCCTCCCATTTGATCCGTAGGCCTTATTTGGACCAAGTTCACCTCGTTCGTCCATCTTCGTACTCCCATTTGATCCCTTGGCCTTCTTTGGACCAAGTTCGTCTCGTTCGTCCATCTTCGTCCTCCCATTTGATCCCTAGGCCTTCTTTGGACCAAGTTCGTCTCGTTCGTCCATCTTCGTCCTCCCATTTGATCCCTAGGCCTTCTTTGGACCAAGTTCGCCTCGTTCGTCCATCTTCGTCCTCCCATTTGCTCCGTAGGCCTTCTTTGGACCAAGTTCGTCTCACTCGTCCATCTTCGTCCTCCCATTTGCTCCCTAGGCCTTCTTTGGACCATGTTCGTATCGTTCGTCCATCTTCGTCCTCCCATTTGATCCGTAGGCCTTATTTGGACCAAGTTCTCCTCGTTCGTCCATCTTCGTACTCCCATTTGATCCCTTGGCCTTCTTTGGACCAAGTTCGTCTCGTTCGTCCATCTTCGTCCTCCCATTTGATCCGTTGGCCTTCTTTGGACCATGTTCGTCTCGTTCGTCCATCTTCGTCCTCCCATTTGATCCCTAGGCCTTCTTTGGACCAAGTTCGTCTCGTTCGTCCATCTTCGTCCTCCCATTTGCTCCGTAGGCCTTCTTTGGACCAAGTTCGTCTCGTTCGTCCATCTTCGTACTCCCATTTAATCCCTTGGCCTTCTTTGGACCAAGTTCGTCTCGTTCTTCCATCTTCGTCCTCCCATTTGATCCGTTGGCCTTCTTTGGACCATGTTCGTCTCGTTCGTCCATCTTCGTCCTCCCATTTGATCCGTAGGCCTTCTTTGGACCAAGTTCGTCTCGTTCGTCCATCTTCGTCCTCCCATTTGCTCCCTAGGCCTTCTTTGGACCAAGTTCGTATCGTTCGTCCATCTTCGTCCTCCCATTTGATCCGTAGGCCTTATTTGGACCAAGTTCACCTCGTTCGTCCATCTTCGTCCTCCCATTTGATCCGTTGGCCTTCTTTGGACCATGTTCGTCTCGTTCGTCCATCTTCGTCCTCCCATTTGATCCCTAGGCCTTCTTTGGACCAAGTTCGTCTCGTTCGTCCATCTTCGTACTCCCATTTGATCCGTAGGCCTTCTTTGTACCAAGTTCGTCTCGTTCGTCCATCTTCGTCCTCCCATTTGATCCGTAGGCCTTCTTTGTACCAAGTTCGTCTCGTTCGTCCATCTTCGTCCTCCCATTTGATCCCTAGGCCTTCTTTGGACCAAGTTCGTCTCGTTCGTCCATCTTCGTCCTCCCATTTGATCCCTAGGCCTTCTTTGGACCAAGTTCGCCTCGTTCGTCCATCTTCGTCCTCCCATTTGCTCCGTAGGCCTTCTTTGGACCAAGTTCGTCTCACTCGTCCATCTTCGTCCTCCCATTTGCTCCCTAGGCCTTCTTTGGACCATGTTCGTATCGTTCGTCCATCTTCGTCCTCCCATTTGATCCGTAGGCCTTATTTGGACCAAGTTCTCCTCGTTCGTCCATCTTCGTACTCCCATTTGATCCCTTGGCCTTCTTTGGACCAAGTTCGTCTCGTTCGTCCATCTTCGTCCTCCCATTTGATCCGTTGGCCTTCTTTGGACCATGTTCGTCTCGTTCGTCCATCTTCGTCCTCCCATTTGATCCCTAGGCCTTCTTTGGACCAAGTTCGTCTCGTTCGTCCATCTTCGTCCTCCCATTTGCTCCGTAGGCCTTCTTTGGACCAAGTTCGTCTCGTTCGTCCATCTTCGTACTCCCATTTAATCCCTTGGCCTTCTTTGGACCAAGTTCGTCTCGTTCTTCCATCTTCGTCCTCCCATTTGATCCGTTGGCCTTCTTTGGACCATGTTCGTCTCGTTCGTCCATCTTCGTCCTCCCATTTGATCCGTAGGCCTTCTTTGGACCAAGTTCGTCTCGTTCGTCCATCTTCGTCCTCCCATTTGCTCCCTAGGCCTTCTTTGGACCAAGTTCGTATCGTTCGTCCATCTTCGTCCTCCCATTTGATCCGTAGGCCTTATTTGGACCAAGTTCACCTCGTTCGTCCATCTTCGTCCTCCCATTTGATCCGTTGGCCTTCTTTGGACCATGTTCGTCTCGTTCGTCCATCTTCGTCCTCCCATTTGATCCCTAGGCCTTCTTTGGACCAAGTTCGTCTCGTTCGTCCATCTTCGTACTCCCATTTGATCCGTAGGCCTTCTTTGTACCAAGTTCGTCTCGTTCGTCCATCTTCGTCCTCCCATTTGATCCGTAGGCCTTCTTTGTACCAAGTTCGTCTCGTTCGTCCATCTTCGTCCTCCCATTTGATCCCTAGGCCTTATTTGGACCAAGTTCGTCTCGTTCGTCCATCTTTGTCCTCCCATTTGATCCCTAGGCCTTCTTTGGACCAAGTTCGCCTCGTTCGTCCATCTTCGTCCTCCCATTTGATCCGTTGGCCTTCTTTGGACCATGTTCGTCTCGTTCGTCCATCTTCGTCCTCCCATTTGATCCGTAGGCCTTCTTTGTACCAAGTTCGTCTCGTTCGTCCATCTTCGTCCTCCCATTTGATCCGTAGGCCTTCTTTGTACCAAGTTCGTCTCGTTCGTCCATCTTCGTCCTCCCATTTGATCCGTAGGCCTTCTTTGGACCAAGTTCGTCTCGTTCGTCCATCTTCGTCCTCCCATTTGATCCCTAGTCCTTCTTTGGACCAAGTTCGTCTCGTTCGTCCATCTTCGTCCTCCCATTTGATCCCTAGGCCTTCTTTGGACCAAGTTCGTCTCGTTCGTCCATCTTCGTACTCCCATTTGATCCGTAGGCCTTCTTTGTACCAAGTTCGTCTCGTTCGTCCATCTTCGTCCTCCCATTTGATCCGTAGGCCTTCTTTGGACCAAGTTCGTCTCGTTCGTCCATCTTCGTCCTCCCATTTGATCCCTAGGCCTTATTTGGACCAAGTTCGTCTCGTTCGTCCATCTTTGTCCTCCCATTTGATCCCTAGGCCTTCTTTGGACCAAGTTCGCCTCGTTCGTCCATCTTCGTCCTCCCATTTGATCCGTTGGCCTTCTTTGGACCATGTTCGTCTCGTTCGTCCATCTTCGTCCTCCCATTTGATCCGTAGGCCTTCTTTGTACCAAGTTCGTCTCGTTCGTCCATCTTCGTCCTCCCATTTGATCCGTAGGCCTTCTTTGGACCAAGTTCGTCTCGTTCGTCCATCTTCGTCCTCCCATTTGATCCCTAGGCCTTATTTGGACCAAGTTCGTCTCGTTCGTCCATCTTTGTCCTCCCATTTGATCCCTAGGCCTTCTTTGGACCAAGTTCGCCTCGTTCGTCCATCTTCGTCCTCCCATTTGATCCGTTGGCCTTCTTTGGACCATGTTCGTCTCGTTCGTCCATCTTCGTCCTCCCATTTGATCCGTAGGCCTTCTTTGTACCAAGTTCGTGTCGTTCGTCCATCTTCGTCCTCCCATTTGATCCGTAGGGCTTCTTTGGACCAAGTTCGTCTCGTTCGTCCATCTTCGTCCTCCCATTTGATCCCTAGGCCTTCTTTGGACCAAGTTCGGCTCGTTCGTCCATCTTCGTCCTCCCATTTGATCCCTAGGCCTTCTTTGGACCAAGTTCGCCTCGTTCGTCCGCCTTCGTCCTCCCATTTGATCCGTTGGCATTCTTTGGACCATGTTCGTCTCGTTCGTCCATCTTCGTCCTCCCATTTGATCCGTAGGCCTTCTTTGGACCAAGTTCGTCTCGTTCGTCCATCTTCGTCCTCCCATTTGCTCCCTAGGCCTTCTTTGGACCAAGTTCGTATCGTTCGTCCATCTTCGTCCTCCCATTTGATCCGTAGGCCTTATTTGGACCAAGTTCACCTCGTTCGTCCATCTTCGTACTCCCATTTGATCCCTTGGCCTTCTTTGGACCAAGTTCGTCTCGTTCGTCCATCTTCGTCCTCCCATTTGATCCGTTGGCCTTCTTTGGACCATGTTCGTCTCGTTCGTCCATCTTCGTCCTCCCATTTGATCCGTAGGCCTTCTTTGTACCAAGTTCGTCTCGTTCGTCCATCTTCGTCCTCCCATTTGATACGTAGGCCTTCTTTGGACCAAGTTCGTCTCGTTCGTCCATCTTCGTCCTCCCATTTGATCCCTAGGCCTTCTTTGGACCAAGTTCGTCTCGTTCGTCCATCTTCGTACTCCCATTTGATCCGTAGGCCTTCTTTGTACCAAGTTCGTCTCGTTCGTCCATCTTCGTCCTCCCATTTGATCCCTAGGCCTTATTTGGACCAAGTTCGTCTCGTTCGTCCATCTTTGTCCTCCCATTTGATCCCTAGGCCTTCTTTGGACCAAGTTCGCCTCGTTCGTCCATCTTCGTCCTCCCATTTGATCCGTTGGCCTTCTTTGGACCATGTTCGTCTCGTTCGTCCATCTTCGTCCTCCCACTTGATCCGTAGGCCTTCTTTGTACCAAGTTCGTCTCGTTCGTCCATCTTCGTCCTCCCATTTGATCCCTAGGCCTTCTTTGGACCAAGTTCGTCTCGTTCGTCCATCTTCGTCCTCCCATTTGATCCCTAGGCCTTCTTTGGACCAAGTTCGCCTCATTCGTCCATCTTCGTCCTCCCATTTGCTCCGTAGGCCTTCTTTGGACCAAGTTCGTCTCACTCGTCCATCTTCGTCCTCCCATTTGCTCCCTAGGCCTTCTTTGGACCATGTTCGTATCGTTCGTCCATCTTCGTCCTCCCATTTGATCCGTAGGCCTTATTTGGACCAAGTTCTCCTCGTTCGTCCATCTTCGTACTCCCATTTGATCCCTTGGCCTTCTTTGGACCAAGTTCGTCTCGTTCGTCCATCTTCGTCCTCCCATTTGATCCGTTGGCCTTCTTTGGACCATGTTCGTCTCGTTCGTCCATCTTCGTCCTCCCATTTGATCCCTAGGCCTTCTTTGGACCAAGTTCGTCTCGTTCGTCCATCTTCGTCCTCCCATTTGCTCCGTAGGCCTTCTTTGGACCAAGTTCGTCTCGTTCGTCCATCTTCGTCCTCCCATTTGCTCCCTAGGCCTTCTTTGGACCAAGTTCGTATCGTTCGTCCATCTTCGTCCTCCCATTTGATCCGTAGGCCTTATTTGGACCAAGTTCACCTCGTTCGTCCATCTTCGTCCTCCCATTTGATCCGTTGGCCTTCTTTGGACCATGTTCGTCTCGTTCGTCCATCTTCGTCCTCCCATTTGATCCCTAGGCCTTCTTTGGACCAAGTTCGTCTCGTTCGTCCATCTTCGTACTCCCATTTGATCCGTAGGCCTTCTTTGTACCAAGTTCGTCTCGTTCGTCCATCTTCGTCCTCCCATTTGATCCGTAGGCCTTCTTTGTACCAAGTTCGTCTCGTTCGTCCATCTTCGTCCTCCCATTTGATCCCTAGGCCTTATTTGGACCAAGTTCGTCTCGTTCGTCCATCTTTGTCCTCCCATTTGATCCCTAGGCCTTCTTTGGACCAAGTTCGCCTCGTTCGTCCATCTTCGTCCTCCCATTTGATCCGTTGGCCTTCTTTAGACCATGTTCGTCTCGTTCGTCCATCTTCGTCCTCCCATTTGATCCGTAGGCCTTCTTTGTACCAAGTTCGTCTCGTTCGTCCATCTTCGTCCTCCCATTTGATCCGTAGGCCTTCTTTGTACCAAGTTCGTCTCGTTCGTCCATCTTCGTCCTCCCATTTGATCCGTAGGCCTTCTTTGGACCAAGTTCGTCTCGTTCGTCCATCTTCGTCCTCCCATTTGATCCCTAGTCCTTCTTTGGACCAAGTTCGTCTCGTTCGTCCATCTTCGTCCTCCCATTTGATCCCTAGGCCTTCTTTGGACCAAGTTCGTCTCGTTCGTCCATCTTCGTACTCCCATTTGATCCGTAGGCCTTCTTTGTACCAAGTTCGTCTCGTTCGTCCATCTTCGTCCTCCCATTTGATCCGTTGGCCTTCTTTGGACCAAGTTCGTCTCGTTCGTCCATCTTCGTCCTCCCATTTGATCCCTAGGCCTTATTTGGACCAAGTTCGTCTCGTTCGTCCATCTTTGTCCTCCCACTTGATCCCTAGGCCTTCTTTGGACCAAGTTCGCCTCGTTCGTCCATCTTCGTCCTCCCATTTGATCCGTTGGCCTTCTTTGGACCATGTTCGTCTCGTTCGTCCATCTTCGTCCTCCCATTTGATCCGTAGGCCTTCTTTGTACCAAGTTCGTCTCGTTCGTCCATCTTCGTCCTCCCATTTGATCCGTAGGCCTTCTTTGGACCAAGTTCGTCTCGTTCGTCCATCTTCGTCCTCCCATTTGATCCCTAGGCCTTATTTGGACCAAGTTCGTCTCGTTCGTCCATCTTTGTCCTCCCATTTGATCCGTAGGCCTTCTTTGGACCAAGTTCGTCTCGTTCGTCCATCTTCGTCCTCCCATTTGCTCCCTAGGCCTTCTTTGGACCAAGTTCGTATCGTTCGTCCATCTTCGTCCTCCCATTTGATCCGTAGGCCTTATTTGGACCAAGTTCACCTCGTTCGTCCATCTTCGTACTCCCATTTGATCCCTTGGCCTTCTTTGGACCAAGTTCGTCTCGTTCGTCCATCTTCGTCCTCCCATTTGATCCGTTGGCCTTCTTTGGACCATGTTCGTCTCGTTCGTCCATCTTCGTCCTCCCATTTGATCCGTAGGCCTTCTTTGGACCAAGTTCGCCTCGTTCGTCCATCTTCGTCCTCCCATTTGATCCGTTGGCCTTCTTTGGACCATGTTCGTCTCGTTCGTCCATCTTCGTCCTCCCATTTGATCCGTAGGCCTTCTTTGTACCAAGTTCGTCTCGTTCGTCCATCTTCGTTCTCCCATTTGATCCGTAGGCCTTCTTTGTACCAAGTTCGTCTCGTTCGTCCATCTTCGTCCTCCCATTTGATCCGTAGGCCTTCTTTGGACCAAGTTCGTCTCGTTCGTCCATCTTCGTCCTCCCATTTGATCCCTAGTCCTTCTTTGGACCAAGTTCGTCTCGTTCGTCCATCTTCGTCCTCCCATTTGATCCCTAGGCCTTCTTTGGACCAAGTTCGTCTCGTTCGTCCATCTTCGTACTCCCATTTGATCCGTAGGCCTTCTTTGTACCAAGTTCGTCTCGTTCGTCCATCTTCGTCCTCCCATTTGATTCGTAGGCCTTATTTGGACCAAGTTCGTCTCGTTCGTCCATCTTTGTCCTCCCATTTGATCCCTAGGCCTTCTTTGGACCAAGTTCGCCTCGTTCGTCCATCTTCGTCCTCCCATTTGATCCGTTGGCCTTCTTTGGACCATGTTCGTCTCGTTCGTCCATCTTCGTCCTCCCATTTGATCCGTAGGCCTTCTTTGTACCAAGTTCGTCTCGTTCGTCCATCTTCGTCCTCCCATTTGATCCGTAGGCCTTCTTTGGACCAAGTTCGTCTCGTTCGTCCATCTTCGTCCTCCCATTTGATCCCTAGGCCTTATTTGGACCAAGTTCGTCTCGTTCGTCCATCTTTGTCCTCCCATTTGATCCCTAGGCCTTCTTTGGACCAAGTTCGCCTCGTTCGTCCATCTTCGTCCTCCCATTTGATCCGTTGGCCTTCTTTGGACCATGTTCGTCTCGTTCGTCCATCTTCGTCCTCCCATTTGATCCGTAGGCCTTCTTTGTACCAAGTTCGTGTCGTTCGTCCATCTTCGTCCTCCCATTTGATCCGTAGGGCTTCTTTGGACCAAGTTCGTCTCGTTCGTCCATCTTCGTACTCCCATTTGATCCGTAGGCCTTCTTTGTACCAAGTTCGTCTCGTTCGTCCATCTTCGTCCTCCCATTTGATCCGTAGGCCTTCTTTGTACCAAGTTCGTCTCGTTCGTCCATCTTCGTCCTCCCATTTGATCCCTAGGCCTTATTTGGACCAAGTTCGTCTCGTTCGTCCATCTTTGTCCTCCCATTTGATCCCTAGGCCTTCTTTGGACCAAGTTCGCCTCGTTCGTCCATCTTCGTCCTCCCATTTGATCCGTTGGCCTTCTTTGGACCATGTTCGTCTCGTTCGTCCATCTTCGTCCTCCCATTTGATCCGTAGGCCTTCTTTGTACCAAGTTCGTCTCGTTCGCCCATCTTCGTTCTCCCATTTGATCCGTAGGCCTTCTTTGTACCAAGTTCGTCTCGTTCGTCCATCTTCGTCCTCCCATTTGATCCGTAGGCCTTCTTTGGACCAAGTTCGTCTCGTTCGTCCATCTTCGTCCTCCCATTTGATCCCTAGTCCTTCTTTGGACCAAGTTCGTCTCGTTCGTCCATCTTCGTCCTCCCATTTGATCCCTAGGCCTTCTTTGGACCAAGTTCGTCTCGTTCGTCCATCTTCGTACTCCCATTTGATCCGTAGGCCTTCTTTGTACCAAGTTCGTCTCGTTCGTCCATCTTCGTCCTCCCATTTGATCCGTAGGCCTTCTTTGGACCAAGTTCGTCTCGTTCGTCCATCTTCGTCCTCCCATTTGATCCCTAGGCCTTATTTGGACCAAGTTCGTCTCGTTCGTCCATCTTTGTCCTCCCATTTGATCCCTAGGCCTTCTTTGGACCAAGTTCGCCTCGTTCGTCCATCTTCGTCCTCCCATTTGATCCGTTGGCCTTCTTTGGACCATGTTCGTCTCGTTCGTCCATCTTCGTCCTCCCATTTGATCCGTAGGCCTTCTTTGTACCAAGTTCGTCTCGTTCGTCCATCTTCGTCCTCCCATTTGATCCGTAGGCCTTCTTTGGACCAAGTTCGTCTCGTTCGTCCATCTTCGTCCTCCCATTTGATCCCTAGGCCTTATTTGGACCAAGTTCGTCTCGTTCGTCCATCTTTGTCCTCCCATTTGATCCCTAGGCCTTCTTTGGACCAAGTTCGCCTCGTTCGTCCATCTTCGTCCTCCCATTTGATCCGTTGGCCTTCTTTGGACCATGTTCGTCTCGTTCGTCCATCTTCGTCCTCCCATTCGATCCGTAGGCCTTCTTTGTACCAAGTTCGTGTCGTTCGTCCATCTTCGTCCTCCCATTTGATCCGTAGGGCTTCTTTGGACCAAGTTCGTCTCGTTCGTCCATCTTCGTCCTCCCATTTGATCCCTAGGCCTTCTTTGGACCAAGTTCGTCTCGTTCGTCCATCTTCGTCCTCCCATTTGATCCCTAGGCCTTCTTTGGACCAAGTTCGCCTCGTTCGTCCATCTTCGTCCTCCCATTTGATCCGTTGGCCTTCTTTGGACCATGTTCGTCTCGTTCGTCCATCTTCGTCCTCCCATTTGATCCGTAGGCCTTCTTTGGACCAAGTTCGTCTCGTTCGTCCATCTTCGTCCTCCCATTTGCTCCCTAGGCCTTCTTTGGACCAAGTTCGTATCGTTCGTCCATCTTCGTCCTCCCATTTGATCCGTAGGCCTTATTTGGACCAAGTTCACCTCGTTCGTCCATCTTCGTACTCCCATTTGATCCCTTGGCCTTCTTTGGACCAAGTTCGTCTCGTTCGTCCATCTTCGTCCTCCCATTTGATCCGTTGGCCTTCTTTGGACCATGTTCGTCTCGTTCGTCCATCTTCGTCCTCCCATTTGATCCGTAGGCCTTCTTTGTACCAAGTTCGTCTCGTTCGTCCATCTTCGTCCTCCCATTTGATCCGTAGGCCTTCTTTGGACCAAGTTCGTCTCGTTCGTCCATCTTCGTCCTCCCATTTGATCCCTAGGCCTTCTTTGGACCAAGTTCGTCTCGTTCGTCCATCTTCGTCCTCCCATTTGATCCCTAGGCCTTCTTTGGACCAAGTTCGTCTCATTCGTCCATCTTCGTACTCCCATTTGATCCGTAGGCCTTCTTTGTACCAAGTTCGTCTCGTTCGTCCATCTTCGTCCTCCCATTTGATCCGTAGGCCTTCTTTGGACCAAGTTCGTCTCGTTCGTCCATCTTCGTCCTCCCATTTGATCCGTAGGCCTTATTTGGACCAAGTTCGTCTCCTTCGTCCATCTTCGTCCTCCCATTTGATCCCTAGGCCTTCTTTGGACCAAGTTCGCCTCGTTCGTCCATCTTCGTCCTCCCATTTGATCCGTAGGCCTTCTTTGTACCAAGTTCGTCTCGTTCGTCCATCTTCGTCCTCCCATTTGATCCGTAGGCCTTCTTTGGACCAAGTTCGTCTCGTTCGTCCATCTTCGTCCTCCCATTTGATCCCTAGGCCTTCTTTGGACCAAGTTCGTCTCGTTCGTCCATCTTCGTACTCCCATTTGATCCGTAGGCCTTCTTTGTACCAAGTTCGTCTCGTTCGTCCATCTTCGTCCTCCCATTTGATCCGTAGGCCTTCTTTGGACCAAGTTCGTCTCGTTCGTCCATCTTCGTCCTCCCATTTGATCCCTAGGCCTTATTTGGACCAAGTTCGTCTCGTTCGTCCATCTTTGTCCTCCCATTTGATCCCTAGGCCTTCTTTGGACCAAGTTTGCCTCGTTCGTCCATCTTCGTCCTCCCATTTGATCCGTTGGCCTTCTTTGGACCATGTTCGTCTCGTTCGTCCATCTTCGTCCTCCCATTTGATCCGTAGGCCTTCTTTGTACCAAGTTCGTCTCGTTCGTCCATCTTCGTCCTCCCATTTGATCCGTAGGCCTTCTTTGGACCAAGTTCGTCTCGTTCGTCCATCTTCGTCCTCCCATTTGATCCCTAGGCCTTATTTGGACCAAGTTCATCTCGTTCGTCCATCTTTGTCCTCCCATTTGATCCCTAGGCCTTCTTTGGACCAAGTTCGCCTCGTTCGTCCATCTTCGTCCTCCCATTTGATCCGTTGGCCTTCTTTGGACCATGTTCGTCTCGTTCGTCCATCTTCGTCCTCCCATTTGATCCGTAGGCCTTCTTTGGACCAAGTTCGTCTCGTTCGTCCATCTTCGTCCTCCCATTTGATCCCTAGGCCTTATTTGGACCAAGTTCGTCTCGTTCGTCCATCTTTGTCCTCCCATTTGATCCCTAGGCCTTCTTTGGACCAAGTTCGCCTCGTTCGTCCATCTTCGTCCTCCCATTTGATCCGTTGGCCTTCTTTGGACCATGTTCGTCTCGTTCGTCCATCTTCGTCCTCCCATTTGATCCGTAGGCCTTCTTTGTACCAAGTTCGTCTCGTTCGTCCATCTTCGTCCTCCCATTTGATCCGTAGGCCTTCTTTGGACCAAGTTCGTCTCGTTCGTCCATCTTCGTCCTCCCATTTGATCCCTAGGCCTTCTTTGGACCAAGTTCGTCTCGTTCGTCCATCTTCGTCCTCCCATTTGATCCCTAGGCCTTCTTTGGACCAAGTTCGTCTCGTTCGTCCATCTTCGTACTCCCATTTGATCCGTAGGCCTTCTTTGTACCAAGTTCGTCTCGTTCGTCCATCTTCGTCCTCCCATTTGATCCGTAGGCCTTCTTTGTACCAAGTTCGTCTCGTTCGTCCATCTTCGTCCTCCCATTTGATCCCTAGGCCTTATTTGGACCAAGTTCGTCTCGTTCGTCCATCTTTGTCCTCCCATTTGATCCCTAGGCCTTATTTGGACCAAGTTCGGCTCCTTCGTCCATCTTTGTCCTCCCATTTGATCCCTAGGCCTTCTTTGGACCAAGTTCGCCTCGTTCGTCCATCTTCGTCCTCCCATTTGATCCGTTGGCCTTCTTTGGACCATGTTCGTCTCGTTCGTCCATCTTCGTCCTCCCATTTGATCCGTAGGCCTTCTTTGTACCAAGTTCGTCTCGTTCGTCCATCTTTGTCCTCCCATTTGATCCGTAGGCCTTCTTTGTACCAAGTTCGTCTCGTTCGTCCATCTTCGTCCTCCCATTTGATCCCTAGGCCTTATTTGGACCAAGTTCGTCTCGTTCGTCCATCTTTGTCCTCCCATTTGATCCCTAGGCCTTATTTGGACCAAGTTCGGCTCCTTCGTCCATCTTTGTCCTCCCATTTGATCCCTAGGCCTTCTTTGGACCAAGTTCGCCTCGTTCGTCCATCTTCGTCCTCCCATTTGATCCGTTGGCCTTCTTTGGACCATGTTCGTCTCGTTCGTCCATCTTCGTCCTCCCATTTGATCCGTAGGCCTTCTTTGTACCAAGTTCGTCTCGTTCGTCCATCTTCGTCCTCCCATTTGATCCGTAGGCCTTCTTTGGACCAAGTTCGTCTCGTTCGTCCATCTTCTTCCTCCCATTTGATCCCTAGGCCTTATTTGGACCAAGTTCATCTCGTTCGTCCATCTTCGTCCTCCCATTTGATCCCTAGGCCTTCTTTGGACCAAGTTCGCCTCGTTCGTCCATCTTCGTCCTCCCATTTGATCCGTTGGCCTTCTTTGGACCATGTTCGTCTCGTTCGTCCATCTTCGTCCTCCCATTTGATCCGTAGGCCTTCTTTGTACCAAGTTCGTCTCGTTCGTCCATCTTCGTCCTCCCATTTGATCCGTAGGCCTTCTTTGGACCAAATTCGTCTCGTTCGTCCATCTTCGTCCTCCCATTTGATCCCTAGGCCTTCTTTGGACCAAGTTCGTCTCGTTCGTCCATCTTCGTCCTCCCATTTGATCCCTAGGCCTTCTTTGGACCAAGTTCGCCTCGTTCGTCCATCTTCGTCCTCCCATTTGCTCCGTAGGCCTTCTTTGGACCAAGTTCGTCTCACTCGTCCATCTTCGTCCTCCCATTTGCTCCCTAGGCCTTCTTTGGACCATGTTCGTATCGTTCGTCCATCTTCGTCCTCCCATTTGATCCGTAGGCCTTATTTGGACCAAGTTCTCCTCGTTCGTCCATCTTCGTACTCCCATTTGATCCCTTGGCCTTCTTTGGACCAAGTTCGTCTCGTTCGTCCATCTTTGTCCTCCCATTTGATCCGTTGGCCTTCTTTGGACCATGTTCGTCTCGTTCGTCTATCTTCGTCCTCCCATTTGATCCCTAGGCCTTCTTTGGACCAAGTTCGTCTCGTTCGTCCATCTTCGTCCTCCCATTTGATCCCTAGGCCTTCTTTGGACCAAGTTCGCCTCGTTCGTCCATCTTCGTCCTCCCATTTGCTCCGTAGGCCTTCTTTGGACCAAGTTCGTCTCGCTCGTCCATCTTCGTCCTCCTATTTGCTCCCTAGGCCTTCTTTGGACCAAGTTCGTATCGTTCGTCCATCTTCGTCCTCCCATTTGATCCGTAGGCCTTCTTTGGACCAAGTTCGTCTCGTTCGTCCATCTTCGTCCTCCCATTTGATCCCTAGGCCTTATTTGGACCAAGTTCGTCTCGTTCGTCCATCTTTGTCCTCCCATTTGATCCCTAGGCCTTCTTTGGACCAAGTTCGCCTCGTTCGTCCATCTTCGTCCTCCCATTTGATCCGTTGGCCTTCTTTGGACCATGTTCGTCTCGTTCGTCCATCGTCGTCCTCCCATTTGATCCGTAGGCCTTCTTTGTACCAAGTTCGTCTCGTTCGTCCATCTTCGTCCTCCCATTTGATCCGTAGGCCTTCTTTGGACCAAGTTCGTCTCGTTCGTCCATCTTCGTCCTCCCATTTGATCCCTAGGCCTTATTTGGACCAAGTTCGTCTCGTTCGTCCATCTTTGTCCTCCCATTTGATCCCTAGGCCTTATTTGGACCAAGTTCGGCTCCTTCGTCCATCTTTGTCCTCCCATTTGATCCCTAGGCCTTCTTTGGACCAAGTTCGCCTCGTTCGTCCATCTTCGTCCTCCCATTTGATCCGTTGGCCTTCTTTGGACCATGTTCGTCTCGTTCGTCCATCTTCGTCCTCCCATTTGATCCGTAGGCCTTCTTTGTACCAAGTTCGTCTCGTTCGTCCATCTTTGTCCTCCCATTTGATCCGTAGGCCTTCTTTGTACCAAGTTCGTCTCGTTCGTCCATCTTCGTCCTCCCATTTGATCCCTAGGCCTTATTTGGACCAAGTTCGTCTCGTTCGTCCATCTTTGTCCTCCCATTTGATCCCTAGGCCTTATTTGGACCAAGTTCGGCTCCTTCGTCCATCTTTGTCCTCCCATTTGATCCCTAGGCCTTCTTTGGACCAAGTTCGCCTCGTTCGTCCATCTTCGTCCTCCCATTTGATCCGTTGGCCTTCTTTGGACCATGTTCGTCTCGTTCGTCCATCTTCGTCCTCCCATTTGATCCGTAGGCCTTCTTTGTACCAAGTTCGTCTCGTTCGTCCATCTTCGTCCTCCCATTTGATCCGTAGGCCTTCTTTGGACCAAGTTCGTCTCGTTCGTCCATCTTCTTCCTCCCATTTGATCCCTAGGCCTTATTTGGACCAAGTTCATCTCGTTCGTCCATCTTCGTCCTCCCATTTGATCCCTAGGCCTTCTTTGGACCAAGTTCGCCTCGTTCGTCCATCTTCGTCCTCCCATTTGATCCGTTGGCCTTCTTTGGACCATGTTCGTCTCGTTCGTCCATCTTCGTCCTCCCATTTGATCCGTAGGCCTTCTTTGTACCAAGTTCGTCTCGTTCGTCCATCTTCGTCCTCCCATTTGATCCGTAGGCCTTCTTTGGACCAAATTCGTCTCGTTCGTCCATCTTCGTCCTCCCATTTGATCCCTAGGCCTTCTTTGGACCAAGTTCGTCTCGTTCGTCCATCTTCGTCCTCCCATTTGATCCCTAGGCCTTCTTTGGACCAAGTTCGCCTCGTTCGTCCATCTTCGTCCTCCCATTTGCTCCGTAGGCCTTCTTTGGACCAAGTTCGTCTCACTCGTCCATCTTCGTCCTCCCATTTGCTCCCTAGGCCTTCTTTGGACCATGTTCGTATCGTTCGTCCATCTTCGTCCTCCCATTTGATCCGTAGGCCTTATTTGGACCAAGTTCTCCTCGTTCGTCCATCTTCGTACTCCCATTTGATCCCTTGGCCTTCTTTGGACCAAGTTCGTCTCGTTCGTCCATCTTTGTCCTCCCATTTGATCCGTTGGCCTTCTTTGGACCATGTTCGTCTCGTTCGTCTATCTTCGTCCTCCCATTTGATCCCTAGGCCTTCTTTGGACCAAGTTCGTCTCGTTCGTCCATCTTCGTCCTCCCATTTGATCCCTAGGCCTTCTTTGGACCAAGTTCGCCTCGTTCGTCCATCTTCGTCCTCCCATTTGCTCCGTAGGCCTTCTTTGGACCAAGTTCGTCTCGCTCGTCCATCTTCGTCCTCCTATTTGCTCCCTAGGCCTTCTTTGGACCAAGTTCGTATCGTTCGTCCATCTTCGTCCTCCCATTTGATCCGTAGGCCTTCTTTGGACCAAGTTCGTCTCGTTCGTCCATCTTCGTCCTCCCATTTGATCCCTAGGCCTTATTTGGACCAAGTTCGTCTCGTTCGTCCATCTTTGTCCTCCCATTTGATCCCTAGGCCTTCTTTGGACCAAGTTCGCCTCGTTCGTCCATCTTCGTCCTCCCATTTGATCCGTTGGCCTTCTTTGGACCATGTTCGTCTCGTTCGTCCATCTTCGTCCTCCCATTTGATCCGTAGGCCTTCTTTGTACCAAGTTCGTCTCGTTCGTCCATCTTCGTCCTCCCATTTGATCCGTAGGCCTTCTTTGGACCAAGTTCGTCTCGTTCGTCCATCTTCTTCCTCCCATTTGATCCCTAGGCCTTATTTGGACCAAGTTCATCTCGTTCGTCCATCTTCGTCCTCCCATTTGATCCCTAGGCCTTATTTGGACCAAGTTCATCTCGTTCGTCCATCTTCGTCCTCCCATTTGATCCCTAGGCCTTCTTTGGACCAAGTTCGCCTCGTTCGTCCATCTTCGTCCTCCCATTTGATCCGTTGGCCTTCTTTGGACCATGTTCGTCTCGTTCGTCCATCTTCGTCCTCCCATTTGATCCGTAGGCCTTCTTTGTACCAAGTTCGTCTCGTTCGTCCATCTTCGTCCTCCCATTTGATCCGTAGGCCTTCTTTGGACCAAATTCGTCTCGTTCGTCCATCTTCGTCCTCCCATTTGATCCCTAGGCCTTCTTTGGACCAAGTTCGTCTCGTTCGTCCATCTTCGTCCTCCCATTTGATCCCTAGGCCTTCTTTGGACCAAGTTCGCCTCGTTCGTCCATCTTCGTCCTCCCATTTGCTCCGTAGGCCTTCTTTGGACCAAGTTCGTCTCACTCGTCCATCTTCGTCCTCCCATTTGCTCCCTAGGCCTTCTTTGGACCATGTTCGTATCGTTCGTCCATCTTCGTCCTCCCATTTGATCCGTAGGCCTTATTTGGACCAAGTTCTCCTCGTTCGTCCATCTTCGTACTCCCATTTGATCCCTTGGCCTTCTTTGGACCAAGTTCGTCTCGTTCGTCCATCTTTGTCCTCCCATTTGATCCGTTGGCCTTCTTTGGACCATGTTCGTCTCGTTCGTCTATCTTCGTCCTCCCATTTGATCCCTAGGCCTTCTTTGGACCAAGTTCGTCTCGTTCGTCCATCTTCGTCCTCCCATTTGATCCCTAGGCCTTCTTTGGACCAAGTTCGCCTCGTTCGTCCATCTTCGTCCTCCCATTTGCTCCGTAGGCCTTCTTTGGACCAAGTTCGTCTCGCTCGTCCATCTTCGTCCTCCTATTTGCTCCCTAGGCCTTCTTTGGACCAAGTTCGTATCGTTCGTCCATCTTCGTCCTCCCATTTGATCCGTAGGCCTTCTTTGGACCAAGTTCGTCTCGTTCGTCCATCTTCGTCCTCCCATTTGATCCCTAGGCCTTATTTGGACCAAGTTCGTCTCGTTCGTCCATCTTTGTCCTCCCATTTGATCCCTAGGCCTTCTTTGGACCAAGTTCGCCTCGTTCGTCCATCTTCGTCCTCCCATTTGATCCGTTGGCCTTCTTTGGACCATGTTCGTCTCGTTCGTCCATCGTCGTCCTCCCATTTGATCCGTAGGCCTTCTTTGTACCAAGTTCGTCTCGTTCGTCCATCTTCGTCCTCCCATTTGATCCGTAGGCCTTCTTTGGACCAAGTTCATCTCGTTCGTCCATCTTCGTCCTCCCATTTGATCCCTAGGCCTTATTTGGACCAAGTTCGTCTCGTTCGTCCATCTTTGTCCTCCCATTTGATCCCTAGGCCTTCTTTGGACCAAGTTCGCCTCGTTCGTCCATCTTCGTCCTCCCATTTGATCCGTTGGCCTTCTTTGGACCATGTTCGTCTCGTTCGTCCATCTTCGTCCTCCCATTTGATACGTAGGCCTTCTTTGGACCAAGTTCGTCTCGTTCGTCCATCTTCGTCCTCCCATTTGATCCCTAGGCCTTCTTTGGACCAAGTTCGTCTCGTTCGTCCATCTTCGTACACCCATTTGATACGTAGGCCTTCTTTGTACCAAGTTCGTCTCGTTCGTCCATCTTCGTCCTCCCATTTGATCCGTAGGCCTTCTTTGTACCAAGTTCGTCTCGTTCGTCCATCTTCGTCCTCCCATTTGATCCCTAGGCCTTATTTGGACCAAGTTCGTCTCGTTCGTCCATCTTTGTCCTCCCATTTGATCCCTAGGCCTTCTTTGGACCAAGTTCGCCTCGTTCGTCCATCTTCGTCCTCCCATTTGATCCGTTGGCCTTCTTTGGACCATGTTCGTCTCGTTCGTCCATCTTCGTCCTCCCATTTGATCCGTAGGCCTTCTTTGTACCAAGTTCGTCTCGTTCGTCCATCTTCGTCCTCCCATTTGATCCGTAGGCCTTCTTTGTACCAAGTTCGTCTCGTTCGTCCATCTTCGTCCTCCCATTTGATCCGTAGGCCTTCTTTGGACCAAGTTCGTCTCGTTCGTCCATCTTCGTCCTCCCATTTGATCCCTAGTCCTTCTTTGGACCAAGTTCGTCTCGTTCGTCCATCTTCGTCCTCCCATTTGATCCCTAGGCCTTCTTTGGACCAAGTTCGTCTCGTTCGTCCATCTTCGTACTTCCATTTGATCCGTAGGCCTTCTTTGTACCAAGTTCGTCTCGTTCGTCCATCTTCGTCCTCCCATTTGATCCGTAGGCCTTCTTTGGACCAAGTTCGTCTCGTTCGTCCATCTTCGTCCTCCCATTTGATCCCTAGGCCTTATTTGGACCAAGTTCGTCTCGTTCGTCCATCTTTGTCCTCCCATTTGATCCCTAGGCCTTCTTTGGACCAAGTTCGCCTCGTTCGTCCATCTTCGTCCTCCCATTTGATCCGTTGGCCTTCTTTGGACCATGTTCGTCTCGTTCGTCCATCTTCGTCCTCCCATTTGATCCGTAGGCCTTCTTTGTACCAAGTTCGTCTCGTTCGTCCATCTTCGTCCTCCCATTTGATCCGTAGGCCTTCTTTGGACCAAGTTCGTCTCGTTCGTCCATCTTCGTCCTCCCATTTGATCCCTAGGCCTTATTTGGACCAAGTTCGTCTCGTTCGTCCATCTTTGTCCTCCCATTTGATCCCTAGGCCTTCTTTGGACCAAGTTCGCCTCGTTCGTCCATCTTCGTCCTCCCATTTGATCCGTTGGCCTTCTTTGGACCATGTTCGTCTCGTTCGTCCATCTTCGTCCTCCCATTTGATCCGTAGGCCTTCTTTGTACCAAGTTCGTGTCGTTCGTCCATCTTCGTGCTCCCATTTGATCCGTAGGGCTTCTTTGGACCAAGTTCGTCTCGTTCGTCCATCTTCGTCCTCCCATTTGATCCCTAGGCCTTCTTTGGACCAAGTTCGTCTCGTTCGTCCATCTTCGTCCTCCCATTTGACCACTAGGCCTTCTTTGGACCAAGTTCGCCTCGTTCGTCCATCTTCGTCCTCCCATTTGATCCGTTGGCCTTCTTTGGACCATGTTCGTCTCGTTCGTCCATCTTCGTCCTCCCATTTGATCCGTAGGCCTTCTTTGGACCAAGTTCGTCTCGTTCGTCCATCTTCGTCCTCCCATTTGCTCCCTAGGCCTTCTTTGGACCAAGTTCGTATCGTTCGTCCATCTTCGTCCTCCCATTTGATCCGTAGGCCTTATTTGGACCAAGTTCACCTCGTTCGTCCATCTTCGTACTCCCATTTGATCCCTTGGCCTTCTTTGGACCAAGTTCGTCTCGTTCGTCCATCTTCGTCCTCCCATTTGATCCGTTGGCCTTCTTTGGACCATGTTCGTCTCGTTCGTCCATCTTCGTCCTCCCATTTGATCCGTAGGCCTTCTTTGTACCAAGTTCGTCTCGTTCGTCCATCTTCGTCCTCCCATTTGATCCGTAGGCCTTCTTTGTACCAAGTTCGTCTCGTTCGTCCATCTTCGTCCTCCCATTTGATCCCTAGGCCTTATTTGGACCAAGTTCGTCTCGTTCGTCCATCTTTGTCCTCCCATTTGATCCCTAGACCTTATTTGGACCAAGTTCGGCTCCTTCGTCCATCTTTGTCCTCCCATTTGATCCCTAGGCCTTCTTTGGACCAAGTTCGCCTCGTTCGTCCATCTTCGTCCTCCCATTTGATCCGTTGGCCTTCTTTGGACCATGTTCGTCTCGTTCGTCCATCTTCGTCCTCCCATTTGATCCGTAGGCCTTCTTTGTACCAAGTTCGTCTCGTTCGTCCATCTTCGTCCTCCCATTTGATCCGTAGGCCTTCTTTGGACCAAGTTCGTCTCGTTCGTCCATCTTCGTCCTCCCATTTGATCCCTAGGCCTTCTTTGGACCAAGTTCGTCTCGTTCGTCCATCTTCGTCCTCCCATTTGATCCCTAGGCCTTCTTTGGACCAAGTTCGTCTCGTTCGTCCATCTTCGTACTCCCATTTGATCCGTAGGCCTTCTTTGTACCAAGTTCGTCTCGTTCGTCCATCTTCGTCCTCCCATTTGATCCGTAGGCCTTCTTTGGACCAAGTTCGTCTCGTTCGTCCATCTTCGTCCTCCCATTTGATCCCTAGGCCTTATTTGGACCAAGTTCGTCTCGTTCGTCCATCTTTGTCCTCCCATTTGATCCCTAGGCCTTCTTTGGACCAAGTTCGCCTCGTTCGTCCATCTTCGTCCTCCCATTTGATCCGTTGGCCTTCTTTGGACCATGTTCGTCTCGTTCGTCCATCTTCGTCCTCCCATTTGATCCGTAGGCCTTCTTTGTACCAAGTTCGTCTCGTTCGTCCATCTTCGTCCTCCCATTTGATCCGTAGGCCTTCTTTGGACCAAGTTCGTCTCGTTCGTCCATCTTCGTCCTCCCATTTGATCCCTAGGCCTTATTTGGACCAAGTTCCTCTCGTTCGTCCATCTTTGTCCTCCCATTTGATCCCTAGGCCTTCTTTGGACCAAGTTCGCCTCGTTCGTCCATCTTCGTCCTCCCATTTGATCCGTTGGCCTTCTTTGGACCATGTTCGTCTCGTTCGTCCATCTTCGTCCTCCCATTTGATCCGTAGGCCTTCTTTGTACCAAGTTCGTCTCGTTCGTCCATCTTCGTCCTCCCATTTGATCCGTAGGCCTTCTTTGGACCAAATTCGTCTCGTTCGTCCATCTTCGTCCTCCCATTTGATCCCTAGGCCTTCTTTGGACCAAGTTCGTCTCGTTCGTCCATCTTCGTCCTCCCATTTGATCCCTAGGCCTTCTTTGGACCAAGTTCGCCTCGTTCGTCCATCTTCGTCCTCCCATTTGCTCCGTAGGCCTTCTTTGGACCATGTTCGTCTCGTTCGTCCATCTTCGTCCTCCCATTTGATCCGTAGGCCTTCTTTGGACCAAGTTCGTCTCGTTCGTCCATCTTCGTCCTCCCATTTGCTCCCTAGGCCTTCTTTGGACCAAGTTCGTATCGTTCGTCCATCTTCGTCCTCCCATTTGATCCGTAGGCCTTATTTGGACCAAGTTCACCTCGTTCGTCCATCTTCGTACTCCCATTTGATCCCTTGGCCTTCTTTGGACCAAGTTCGTCTCGTTCGTCCATCTTCGTCCTCCCATTTGATCCGTTGGCCTTCTTTGGACCATGTTCGTCTCGTTCGTCCATCTTCGTCCTCCCATTTGATCCGTAGGCCTTCTTTGTACCAAGTTCGTCTCGTTCGTCCATCTTCGTCCTCCCATTTGATCCGTAGGCCTTCTTTGTACCAAGTTCGTCTCGTTCGTCCATCTTCGTCCTCCCATTTGATCCCTAGGCCTTATTTGGACCAAGTTCGTCTCGTTCGTCCATCTTTGTCCTCCCATTTGATCCCTAGACCTTATTTGGACCAAGTTCGGCTCCTTCGTCCATCTTTGTCCTCCCATTTGATCCCTAGGCCTTCTTTGGACCAAGTTCGCCTCGTTCGTCCATCTTCGTCCTCCCATTTGATCCGTTGGCCTTCTTTGGACCATGTTCGTCTCGTTCGTCCATCTTCGTCCTCCCATTTGATCCGTAGGCCTTCTTTGTACCAAGTTCGTCTCGTTCGTCCATCTTCGTCCTCCCATTTGATCCGTAGGCCTTCTTTGGACCAAGTTCGTCTCGTTCGTCCATCTTCGTCCTCCCATTTGATCCCTAGGCCTTCTTTGGACCAAGTTCGTCTCGTTCGTCCATCTTCGTCCTCCCATTTGATCCCTAGGCCTTCTTTGGACCAAGTTCGTCTCGTTCGTCCATCTTCGTACTCCCATTTGATCCGTAGGCCTTCTTTGTACCAAGTTCGTCTCGTTCGTCCATCTTCGTCCTCCCATTTGATCCGTAGGCCTTCTTTGGACCAAGTTCGTCTCGTTCGTCCATCTTCGTCCTCCCATTTGATCCCTAGGCCTTATTTGGACCAAGTTCGTCTCGTTCGTCCATCTTTGTCCTCCCATTTGATCCCTAGGCCTTCTTTGGACCAAGTTCGCCTCGTTCGTCCATCTTCGTCCTCCCATTTGATCCGTTGGCCTTCTTTGGACCATGTTCGTCTCGTTCGTCCATCTTCGTCCTCCCATTTGATCCGTAGGCCTTCTTTGTACCAAGTTCGTCTCGTTCGTCCATCTTCGTCCTCCCATTTGATCCGTAGGCCTTCTTTGGACCAAGTTCGTCTCGTTCGTCCATCTTCGTCCTCCCATTTGATCCCTAGGCCTTATTTGGACCAAGTTCCTCTCGTTCGTCCATCTTTGTCCTCCCATTTGATCCCTAGGCCTTCTTTGGACCAAGTTCGCCTCGTTCGTCCATCTTCGTCCTCCCATTTGATCCGTTGGCCTTCTTTGGACCATGTTCGTCTCGTTCGTCCATCTTCGTCCTCCCATTTGATCCGTAGGCCTTCTTTGTACCAAGTTCGTCTCGTTCGTCCATCTTCGTCCTCCCATTTGATCCGTAGGCCTTCTTTGGACCAAATTCGTCTCGTTCGTCCATCTTCGTCCTCCCATTTGATCCCTAGGCCTTCTTTGGACCAAGTTCGTCTCGTTCGTCCATCTTCGTCCTCCCATTTGATCCCTAGGCCTTCTTTGGACCAAGTTCGCCTCGTTCGTCCATCTTCGTCCTCCCATTTGCTCCGTAGGCCTTCTTTGGACCAAGTTCGTCTCACTCGTCCATCTTCGTCCTTCCATTTGCTCCCTAGGCCTTCTTTGGACCATGTTCGTATCGTTCGTCCATCTTCGTCCTCCCATTTGATCCGTAGGCCTTATTTGGACCAAGTTCTCCTCGTTCGTCCATCTTCGTACTCCCATTTGATCCCTTGGCCTTCTTTGGACCAAGTTCGTCTCGTTCGTCCATCTTCGTCCTCCCATTTGATCCGTTGGCCTTCTTTGGACCATGTTCGTCTCGTTCGTCCATCTTCGTCCTCCCATTTGATCCCTAGGCCTTCTTTGGACCAAGTTCGTCTCGTTCGTCCATCTTCGTCCATCCATTTGATCCCTAGGCCTTCGTTGGACCAAGTTCGCCTCGTTCGTCCATCTTCGTCCTCCCATTTGCTCCGTAGGCCTTCTTTGGACCAAGTTCGTCTCGCTCATCCATCTTCGTCCTCCTATTTGCTCCCTAGGCCTTCTTTGGACCAAGTTCGTATCGTTCGTCCATCTTCGTCCTCCCATTTGATCCGTAGGCCTTCTTTGGACCAAGTTCGTCTCGTTCGTCCATCTTCGTCCTCCCATTTGATCCCTAGGCCTTATTTGGACCAAGTTCGTCTCGTTCGTCCATCTTTGTCCTCCCATTTGATCCCTAGGCCTTCTTTGGACCAAGTTCGCCTCGTTCGTCCATCTTCGTCCTCCCATTTGATCCGTTGGCCTTCTTTGGACCATGTTCGTCTCGTTCGTCCATCTTCGTCCTCCCATTTGATCCGTAGGCCTTCTTTGTACCAAGTTCGTCTCGTTCGTCCATCTTCGTCCTCCCATTTGATCCGTAGGCCTTCTTTGGACCAAATTCGTCTCGTTCGTCCATCTTCGTCCTCCCATTTGATCCCTAGGCCTTCTTTGGACCAAGTTCGTCTCGTTCGTCCATCTTCGTCCTCCCATTTGATCCCTAGGCCTTCTTTGGACCAAGTTCGCCTCGTTCGTCCATCTTCGTCCTCCCATTTGCTCCGTAGGCCTTCTTTGGACCAAGTTCGTCTCACTCGTCCATCTTCGTCCTTCCATTTGCTCCCTAGGCCTTCTTTGGACCATGTTCGTATCGTTCGTCCATCTTCGTCCTCCCATTTGATCCGTAGGCCTTATTTGGACCAAGTTCTCCTCGTTCGTCCATCTTCGTACTCCCATTTGATCCCTTGGCCTTCTTTGGACCAAGTTCGTCTCGTTCGTCCATCTTCGTCCTCCCATTTGATCCGTTGGCCTTCTTTGGACCATGTTCGTCTCGTTCGTCCATCTTCGTCCTCCCATTTGATCCCTAGGCCTTCTTTGGACCAAGTTCGTCTCGTTCGTCCATCTTCGTCCACCCATTTGATCCCTAGGCCTTCGTTGGACCAAGTTCGCCTCGTTCGTCCATCTTCGTCCTCCCATTTGCTCCGTAGGCCTTCTTTGGACCAAGTTCGTCTCGCTCATCCATCTTCGTCCTCCTATTTGCTCCCTAGGCCTTCTTTGGACCAAGTTCGTATCGTTCGTCCATCTTCGTCCTCCCATTTGATCCGTAGGCCTTCTTTGGACCAAGTTCGTCTCGTTCGTCCATCTTCGTCCTCCCATTTGATCCCTAGGCCTTATTTGGACCAAGTTCGTCTCGTTCGTCCATCTTTGTCCTCCCATTTGATCCCTAGGCCTTCTTTGGACCAAGTTCGCCTCGTTCGTCCATCTTCGTCCTCCCATTTGATCCGTTGGCCTTCTTTGGACCATGTTCGTCTCGTTCGTCCATCTTCGTCCTCCCATTTGATCCGTAGGCCTTCTTTGTACCAAGTTCGTCTCGTTCGTCCATCTTCGTCCTCCCATTTGATCCGTAGGCCTTCTTTGGACCAAGTTCGTCTCGTTCGTCCATCTTCGTCCTCCCATTTGATCCCTAGGCCTTATTTGGACCAAGTTCGTCTCGTTCGTCCATCTTTGTCCTCCCATTTGATCCCTAGGCCTTCTTTGGACCAAGTTCGCCTCGTTCGTCCATCTTCGTCCTCCCATTTGATCCGTTGGCCTTCTTTGGACCATGTTCGTCTCGTTCGTCCATCTTCGTCCTCCCATTTGATCCGTAGGCCTTCTTTGTACCAAGTTCGTCTCGTTCGTCCATCTTCGTCCTCCCATTTGATCCGTAGGCCTTCTTTGGACCAAGTTCGTCTCGTTCGTCCATCTTCGTCCTCCCATGTGATCCCTAGGCCTTCTTTGGACCAAGTTCGTCTCGTTCGTCCATCTTCGTCCTCCCATTTGATCCCTAGGCCTTCTTTGGACCATGTTCGTCTCGTTCGTCCATCTTCGTCCTCCCATTTGATCCCTAGGCCTTCTTTGGACCAAGTACGTCTCGTTCGTCCATCTTCGTCCTCCCATTTGATCCCTAGGCCTTCTTTGGACCAAGTTCGCCTCGTTCGTCCATCTACGTCCTCCCATTTGCTCCGTAGGCCTTCTTTGGACCAAGTTCGTCTCGCTCGTCCATCTTCGTCCTCCTATTTGCTCCCTAGGCCTTCTTTGGACCAAGTTCGTATCGTTCGTCCATCTTCGTCCTCCCATTTGATCCGTAGGCCTTATTTGGACCAAGTTCTCCTCGTTCATCCATCTTCGTACTCCCATTTGATCCCTTGGCCTTCTTTGGACCAAGTTCGTCTCGTTCGTCCATCTTCGTCCTCCCATTTGATCCGTTGGCCTTCTTTGGACCATGTTCGTCTCGTTCGTCCATCTTCGTCCCCCCATTTGATCCCTAGGCCTTCTTTGGACCAAGTTCGTCTCGTTCGTCCATCTTCGTCCTCCCATTTGCTCTGTAGGCCTTCTTTGGACCAAGTTCGTCTCGTTCGTCCATCTTCGTACTCCCATTTGATCCCTTGGCCTTCTTTGGACCAAGTTCGTCTCGTTCTTCCATCTTCGTCCTCCCATTTGATCCGTTGGCCTTCTTTGGACCATGTTCGTCACGTTCGTCCATCTTCGTCCTCCCATTTGATCCGTAGGCCTTCTTTGGACCAAGTTCGTCTCGTTCGTCCATCTTCGTCCTCCCATTTGCTCCCTAGGCCTTCTTTGGACCAAGTTCGTATCGTTCGTCCATCTTCGTCCTCCCATTTGATCCGTAGGCCTTATTTGGACCAAGTTCACCTCGTTCGTCCATCTTCGTACTGCCATTTAATCCCTTGGCCTTCTTTGGACCAAGTTCGTCTCGTTCGTCCTTCTTCGTCCTCCCATTTGATCCGTTGGCCTTCTTTGGACCATGTTCGTCTCGTTCGTCCATCTTCGTCCTCCCATTTGATCCGTAGGCCTTCTTTGTACCAAGTTCGTCTCGTTCGTCCATCTTCGTCCTCCCATTTGATCCGTAGGCCTTCTTTGGACCAAGTTCGTCTCGTTCGTCCATCTTCGTCCTCCCATTTGATCCCTAGGCCTTCTTTGGACCAAGTTCGTCTCGTTCGTCCATCTTCGTCCTCCCATTTGATCCCTAGGCCTTCTTTGGACCAAGTTCGTCTCGTTCGTCCATCTTCGTCCTTCCATTTGATCCCTAGGCCTTCTTTGGACCAAGTTCGCCTCGTTCGTCCATCTTCGTCCTCCCATTTGCTCCGTAGGCCTTCTTTGGACCAAGTTCGTCTCGCTCGTCCATCTTCGTCCTCCCATTTGCTCCCTAGGCCTTCTTTGGACCAAGTTCGTATCGTTCGTCCATCTTCGTCCTCCCATTTGATCCGTAGGCCTTCTTTGGACCAAGTTCGTCTCGTTCGTCCATCTTCGTCCTCCCATTTGATCCCTAGGCCTTATTTGGACCAAGTTCGTCTCGTTCGTCCATCTTTGTCCTCCCATTTGATCCCTAGGCCTTCTTTGGACCAAGTTCGCCTCGTTCGTCCATCTTCGTCCTCCCATTTGATCCGTTGGCCTTCTTTGGACCATGTTCGTCTCGTTCGTCCATCTTCGTCCTCCCATTTGATCCGTAGGCCTTCTTTGTACCAAGTTCGTCTCGTTCGTCCATCTTCGTCCTCCCATTTGATCCGTAGGCCTTCTTTGGACCAAGTTCGTCTCGTTCGTCCATCTTCGTCCTCCCATGTGATCCCTAGGCCTTCTTTGGACCAAGTTCGTCTCGTTCGTCCATCTTCGTCCTCCCATTTGATCCCTAGGCCTTCTTTGAACCATGTTCGTCTCGTTCGTCCATCTTCGTCCTCCCATTTGATCCCTAGGCCTTCTTTGGACCAAGTTCGTCTCGTTCGTCCATCTTCGTCCTCCCATTTGATCCCTAGGCCTTCTTTGGACCAAGTTCGCCTCGTTCGTCCATCTACGTCCTCCCATTTGCTCCGTAGGCCTTCTTTGGACCAAGTTCGTCTCGCTCGTCCATCTTCGTCCTCCTATTTGCTCCCTAGGCCTTCTTTGGACCAAGTTCGTATCGTTCGTCCATCTTCGTCCTCCCATTTGATCCGTAGGCCTTATTTGGACCAAGTTCTCCTCGTTCGTCCATCTTCGT
Source organism: Glycyrrhiza uralensis (assembly GCA_030159175.1). NCBI lineage: Eukaryota > Viridiplantae > Streptophyta > Magnoliopsida > Fabales > Fabaceae > Glycyrrhiza > Glycyrrhiza uralensis. The sequence continues at coordinate 18,452,546 of BRZY01000002.1, forward strand.
ACTCCCATTTGATCCCTTGGCCTTCTTTGGACCAAGTTCGTCTCGTTCGTCCATCTTCGTCCTCCCATTTGATCCGTTGGCCTTCTTTGGACCATGTTCGTCTCGTTCGTCCATCTTCGTCCTCCCATTTGATCCCTAGGCCTTCTTTGGACCAAGTTCGTCTCGTTCGTCCATCTTCGTCCTCCCATTTGCTCTGTAGGCCTTCTTTGGACCAAGTTCGTCTCGTTCGTCCATCTTCGTACTCCCATTTGATCCCTTGGCCTTCTTTGGACCAAGTTCGTCTCGTTCTTCCATCTTCGTCGTCCCATTTGATCCGTTGGCCTTCTTTGGACCATGTTCGTCACGTTCGTCCATCTTCGTCCTCCCATTTGATCCGTAGGCCTTCTTTGGACCAAGTTCGTCTCGTTCGTCCATCTTCGTCCTCCCATTTGCTCCCTAGGCCTTCTTTGGACCAAGTTCGTATCGTTCGTCCATCTTCGTCCTCCCATTTGATCCGTAGGCCTTATTTGGACCAAGTTCACCTCGTTCGTCCATCTTCGTACTCCCATTTAATCCCTTGGCCTTCTTTGGACCAAGTTCGTCTCGTTCGTCCATCTTCGTCCTCCCATTTGATCCGTTGGCCTTCTTTGGACCATGTTCGTCTCGTTCGTCCATCTTCGTCCTCCCATTTGATCCGTAGGCCTTATTTGGACCAAGTTCGCCTCGTTCGTCCATCTTCGTCCTCCCATTTGCTCCGTAGGCCTTCTTTGGACCAAGTTCGTCTCGCTCGTCCATCTTCGTCCTCCCATTTGCTCCCTAGGCCTTCTTTGGACCAAGTTCGTATCGTTCGTCCATCTTCGTCCTCCCATTTGATCCGTAGGCCTTCTTTGGACCAAGTTCGTCTCGTTCGTCCATCTTCGTCCTCCCATTTGATCCCTAGGCCTTATTTGGACCAAGTTCGTCTCGTTCGTCCATCTTTGTCCTCCCATTTGATCCCTAGGCCTTCTTTGGACCAAGTTCGCCTCGTTCGTCCATCTTCGTCCTCCCATTTGATCCGTTGGCCTTCTTTGGACCATGTTCGTCTCGTTCGTCCATCTTCGTCCTCCCATTTGATCCGTAGGCCTTCTTTGTACCAAGTTCGTCTCGTTCGTCCATCTTCGTCCTCCCATTTGATCCGTAGGCCTTCTTTGGACCAAGTTCGTCTCGTTCGTCCATCTTCGTCCTCCCATGTGATCCCTAGGCCTTCTTTGGACCAAGTTCGTCTCGTTCGTCCATCTTCGTCCTCCCATTTGATCCCTAGGCCTTCTTTGAACCATGTTCGTCTCGTTCGTCCATCTTCGTCCTCCCATTTGATCCCTAGGCCTTCTTTGGACCAAGTTCGTCTCGTTCGTCCATCTTCGTCCTCCCATTTGATCCCTAGGCCTTCTTTGGACCAAGTTCGCCTCGTTCGTCCATCTACGTCCTCCCATTTGCTCCGTAGGCCTTCTTTGGACCAAGTTCGTCTCGCTCGTCCATCTTCGTCCTCCTATTTGCTCCCTAGGCCTTCTTTGGACCAAGTTCGTATCGTTCGTCCATCTTCGTCCTCCCATTTGATCCGTAGGCCTTATTTGGACCAAGTTCTCCTCGTTCGTCCATCTTCGTACTCCCATTTGATCCCTTGGCCTTCTTTGGACCAAGTTCGTCTCGTTCGTCCATCTTCGTCCTCCCATTTGATCCGTTGGCCTTCTTTGGACCATGTTCGTCTCGTTCGTCCATCTTCGTCCTCCCATTTGATCCCTAGGCCTTCTTTGGACCAAGTTCGTCTCGTTCGTCCATCTTCGTCCTCCCATTTGCTCTGTAGGCCTTCTTTGGACCAAGTTCGTCTCGTTCGTCCATCTTCGTACTCCCATTTGATCCCTTGGCCTTCTTTGGACCAAGTTCGTCTCGTTCTTCCATCTTCGTCGTCCCATTTGATCCGTTGGCCTTCTTTGGACCATGTTCGTCACGTTCGTCCATCTTCGTCCTCCCATTTGATCCGTAGGCCTTCTTTGGACCAAGTTCGTCTCGTTCGTCCATCTTCGTCCTCCCATTTGCTCCCTAGGCCTTCTTTGGACCAAGTTCGTATCGTTCGTCCATCTTCGTCCTCCCATTTGATCCGTAGGCCTTATTTGGACCAAGTTCACCTCGTTCGTCCATCTTCGTACTCCCATTTAATCCCTTGGCCTTCTTTGGACCAAGTTCGTCTCGTTCGTCCATCTTCGTCCTCCCATTTGATCCGTTGGCCTTCTTTGGACCATGTTCGTCTCGTTCGTCCATCTTCGTCCTCCCATTTGATCCGTAGGCCTTATTTGGACCAAGTTCACCTCGTTCGTCCATCTTCGTACTCCCATTTGATCCCTTGGCCTTCTTTGGGCCAAGTTCGTCTCGTTCGTCCATCTTCGTCCTCCCATTTGATCCGTTGGCCTTCTTTGGACCATGTTCGTCTCGTTCGTCCATCTTCGTCCTCCCATTTGATCCGTAGGCCTTCTTTGGACCAAGTTCGTCTCGTTCGTCCATCTTCGTCCTCCCATTTGATCCCTAGGCCTTCTTTGGACCAAGTTCGCCTCGTTCGTCCATCTTCGTCCTCCCATTTGCTCCGTAGGCCTTCTTTGGACCAAGTTCGTCTCGCTCGTCCATCTTCGTCCTCCCATTTGCTCCCTAGGCCTTCTTTGGACGAAGTTCGTATCGTTCGTCCATCTTCGTCCTCCCATTTGATCCGTAGGCCTTATTTGGACCAAGTTCTCCTCGTTCGCCCATCTTCGTACTCCCATTGGATCCCTTGGCCTTCTTTGGACCAAGTTCGTCTCGTTCGTCCATCTTCGTCCTCCCATTTGATCCGTTGGCCTTCTTTGGACCATGTTCGTCTCGTTCGTCCATCTTCGTCCTCCCATTTGATCCCTAGGCCTTCTTTGGACCAAGTTCGTCTCGTTCGTCCATCTTCGTCCTCCCATTTGATCCCTAGGCCTTCTTTGGACCAAGTTCGCCTCGTTCGTCCATCTTCATCCTCCCATTTGCTCCGTAGGCCTTCTTTGGACCAAGTTCGTCTCGCTCGTCCATCTTCGTCCTCCCATTTGCTCCCTAGGCCTTCTTTGGACCAAGTTAGTATCGTTCGTCCATCTTCGTCCTCCCATTTGATCCGTAGGCCTTATTTGGACCAAGTTCTCCTCGTTCGTCCATCTTCGTACTCCCATTTGATCCCTTGGCCTTCTTTGGACCAAGTTCGTCTCGTTCGTCCATCTTCGTCCTCCAATTTGATCCGTTGGCCTTCTTTGGACCATGTTCGTCTCGTTCGTCCATCTTCGTCCTCCCATTTGATCCGTAGGCCTTCTTTGGACCAAGTTCGTCTCGTTCGTCCATCTTCGTCCTCCCATTTGCTCCCTAGGCCTTCTTTGGACCAAGTTCGTATCGTTCGTCCATCTTCGTCCTCCCATTTGATCCGTAGGCCTTATTTGGACCAAGTTCACCTCGTTCGTCCATCTTCGTACTCCCATTTGATCCCTTGGCCTTCTTTGGACCAAGTTCGTCTCGTTCTTCCATCTTCGTCCTCCCATTTGATCCGTAGGCCTTATTTGGACCAAGTTCTCCTCGTTCGTCCATCTTCGTACTCCCATTTGATCCCTTGGCCTTCTTTGGACCAAGTTCGTCTCGTTCTTCCATCTTCGTCCTCCCATTTGATCCGTTGGCCTTCTTTGGACCATGTTCGTCTCGTTCGTCCATCTTCGTCCTCCCATTTGATCCGTAGGCCTTCTTTGGACCAAGTTCGTCTCGTTCGTCCATCTTCGTCCTCCCATTTGCTCCCTAGGCCTTCTTTGGACCAAGTTCGTATCGTTCGTCCATCTTCGTCCTCCCATTTGCTCCGTAGGCCTTCTTTGGACCAAGTTCGTCTCGCTCGTCCATCTTCGTCCTCCCATTTGCTCCCTATGCCTTCTTTGGACCAAGTTCGTATCGTTCGTCCATCTTCGTCCTCCCATTTGATCCGTAGGCCTTATTTGGACCAAGTTCTCCTCGTTCGTCCATCTTCGTACTCCCATTTGATCCCTTGGCCTTCTTTGGACCAAGTTCGTCTCGTTCGTCCATCTTCGTCGTCCCATTTGATCCGTTGGCCTTCTTTGGACCATGTTCGTCTCGTTCGTCCATCTTCGTCCTCCCATTTGATCCCTAGGCCTTATTTGGACCAAGTTCGTCTCATTCGTCCATCTTTGTCCTCCCATTTGATCCCTAGGCCTTCTTTGGACCAAGTTCGCCTCGTTCGTCCATCTTCGTCCTCCCATTTGCTCCGTAGGCCTTCTTTGGACCATGTTCGTCTCGTTCGTCCATCTTCGTCCTCCCATTTGATCCGTAGGCCTTCTTTGGACCAAGTTCGTCTCGTTCGTCCATCTTCGTCCTCCCATTTGCTCCCTAGGCCTTCTTTGGACCAAGTTCTCCTCGTTCGTCCATCTTCGTCCTCCCATTTGCTCCCTAGGCCTTCTTTGGACCAAGTTCGTATCGTTCGTCCATCTTCGTCCTCCCATTTGATCCGTAGGCCTTCTTTGGACCAAGTTCGCCTCGTTCCTCCATCTTCGTCCTCCCATTTGGTCCGTAGGCCTTCTTTGGACAAAGTTCATCTCGTTCGTCCATCTTCGTCCTCCCATTTGATCCCTAGGCCTTCTTTGGACCAAGTTCGTCTCGTTCGTCCATCTTCGTCCTCCCATTTGATCCGTAGGCCTTCTTTGGACCAAGTTCATCTCGTTCGTCCATCTTCGTCCTCCCATTTGATCCGTAGGTCTTCTTTGGACCAAGTTCGCCTCCTTCGTCCATCTTCGTCCTCCCATTTGATCCCTAGGCCTTCTTTGGACCAAGTTCGCCTCGTTCCTCCATCTTCGTCCTCCCATTTGGTCCGTAGGCCTTCTTTGGACAATGTTCGTCTCGTTCGTCCATCTTCGTCCTCCCATTTGATCCCTAGGCCTTCTTTGGACCAAGTTCGTCTCGTTCGTCCATCTTCGTCCTCCCATTGGATCCCTATGCTTTCCTTGGCCAAGTTCGTCTCGTTCGTCCATCTTCGTCCTCCCATTTGATCCGTAGGCCTTCTTTGGACCAAGTTCGTCTCGTTCGTCCATCTTCGTCCTCCCATTGGATCCCTATGCTTTCCTTGGCCAAGTTCGTCTCGTTCGTCCATCTTCGTCCTCCCATTTGATCCGTAGGCCTTCTTTGGACCAAGTTCGTCTCGTTCGTCCATCTTCGTCCTCCCATTTGATCCCAAGGCTTTCCTTGGACCAAGTTCGTCTCGTTCGTCCATCTTCGTCCTACAATTTGATCCCTAGGCCTTCCTTGGACGAAGTTCGTCTCGTTCGTCCATCTTCGTCCACCCATTTGATCCGTAGGCCTTCTTTGGACCAAGTTCGTCTCGTTCATCCCTTTTCGTCCTCCCATTTGATCCGTTGGGCTTCTTTGCACCAAGTTCGTCTCGTTCGTCCATCTTCGTCCTCCCATTTGATCCCTAGGCCTTCTTTGGACCAAGTTCGCCTCGTTCCTCCATCTTCGTCCTCCCATTTGGTCCGTAGGCCTTCTTTGGACAATGTTCGTCTCGTTCGTCCATCTTCGTCCTCCCATTTGATCCCTAGGCCTTCTTTGGACCAAGTTCGTCTCGTTCGTCCATCTTCGTCCTCCCATTGGATCCCTATGCTTTCCTTGGCCAAGTTCGTCTCGTTCGTCCATCTTCGTCCTCCCATTTGATCCGTAGGCCTTCTTTGGACCAAGTTCGTCTCGTTCGTCCATCTTCGTCCTCCCATTGGATCCCTATGCTTTCCTTGGCCAAGTTCGTCTCGTTCGTCCATCTTCGTCCTCCCATTTGATCCGTAGGCCTTCTTTGGACCAAGTTCGCCTCGTTCGTCCATCTTCGTCCTCCCATTTGATCCCTAGGCCTTCTTTGGACCAAGTTCGCCTCGTTCCTCCATCTTCGTCCTCCCATTTGATCCCTAGGCCTTCTTTGGACCAAGTTCGTCTCGTTCGTCAATCTTCGTCCTCCCATTTGATCCGTAGGCCTTCTTTGGACCAAATTCATCTCGTTCGTCCATCTTCGTCCTACAATTTGATCCCTAGGCCTTCCTTGGACCAAGTTCGTCTCGTTCGTCCATCTTCGTCCTCCCATTTGATCCGTAGGCCTTCTTTGGACCAAGTTCGTCTCGTTCGTCCATCTTCGTCCTCCCATTTGATCCGTAGGCCTTCTTTGGACCAAGTTCGTCTTGTTCGTCCATCTTCGTCCTCCCATTTGATCCCTAGGCCTTCTTTGGACCAAGTTCGTCTCGTTCGTCAATCTTCGTCCTCCCATTTGATCCGTAGGCCTTCTTTGGACCAAATTCGTCTCGTTCGTCCATCTTCGTCCTACAATTTGATCCCTAGGCCTTCCTTGGATGAAGTTCGTCTCGTTCGTCCATCTTCGTCCACCCATTTGATCCGTAGGCCTTCTTTGGACCAAGTTCGTCTCGTTCATCCCTTTTCGTCCTCCCATTTGATCCGTTGGGCTTCTTTGCACCAAGTTCGTCTCGTTCGTCCATCTTCGTCCTCCCATTTGATCCCTAGGCCTTCTTTGGACCAAGTTCGTCTCGTTCGTCCATCTTCGTCCTCCCATTTGATCCCTAGGCCTTCTTTGGACCAAGTTCGTCTCGTTCCTCCATCTTCGTCCTCCCATTTGATCCCTATGCCTTCTTTGGACCAAGTTCGCCTCGTTCCTCCATCTTCGTCCTCCCATTTGATCCCTAGGCCTTCTTTGTACCAAGTTCGTCTCGTTCGTCCATCTTCCTCCTCCCATTTGATCCCTACGCCTTCTTTGGACCAAGTTCATCTCGTTCGTCCATCTTTGCCCTCCCATTTGATCCGTAGGCCTTCTTTGGACCAAGTTCGCCTCGTTCCTCCATCTTCGTCCTCCCATTTGATCCCTAGGCCTTCTTTGGACCAAGTTCGCCTCGTTCCTCCATCTTCGTCCTCCCATTTGATCCCTAGGCCTTCTTTGGACCAAGTTCGTCTCGTTCGTCCATCTTCGTCCTCCCATTTGATCCGTAGGCCTTCTTTGGACCAAGTTCGTCTCGTTCGTCCATCTTCGTCCTCCCATTTGATCCCTAGTCTTTCCTTGGACCAAGTTCGTCTCGTTCGTCCATCTTCGTCCTCCCATTTGATCCGTAGGCCTTCTTTGGACGAAGTTCCTCTCGTTCGTCCATCTTCGTCCTCCCATTTGATCCGTAGGTTTTCTTTGGACCAAGTTCGCCTCGTTCGTCCATCTTCGTCCTCCCATTTGATCCCTAGGCCTTCTTTGGACCAAGTTCGCCTCGTTCCACCATCTTCGTCCTCCCATTTGGTCCGTAGGCCTTCTTTGGACAAAGTTCGTCTCGTTCGTCCATCTTCGTCCTCCCATTTGATCCCTAGGCCTTCTTTGGACCAAGTTCGCCTCGTTCCTCCATCTTCGTCCTCCCATTTGGTCCGTAGGCCTTCTTTGGACAAAGTTCGTCTCGTTCGTCCATCTTCGTCCTCCCATTTGATCCCTAGGCTTTCCTTGGCCAAGTTCGTCTCGTTCGTCCATCTTTGTCCTCCCATTTGATCCGTAGGCCTTCTTTGGACCAAGTTCCTCTCGTTCGTCCATCTTCGTCCTCCCATTTGATCCCTAGGCTTTCCTTGGACCAAGTTCGTCTCGTTCGTCCATCTTTGTCTTCCCATTTGATCCGTAGGCCTTCTTTGGACCAAGTTCATCTCGTTCGTCCATCTTCGTCCTCCCATTTGATCCCTAGGCTTTCCTTGGACCAAGTTCGTCTCGTTCGTCCATCTTTGTCCTCCCATTTGATCCGTAGGCCTTCTTTGGACCAAGTTCCTCTCGTTCGTCCATCTTCGTCCTCCCATTTGATCTGTAGGTCTTCTTTGGACCAAGTTCGCCTCGTTCGTCCATCTTCGTCCTCCCATTTGATCCCTAGGCCTTCTTTGGACCAAGTTCGCCTCGTTCCTCCATCTTCGTCCTCCCATTTGGTCCGTAGGCCTTCTTTGGACAATGTTCGTCTCGTTCGTCCATCTTCGTCCTCCCATTTGATCCCTAGGCCTTCTTTGGACCAAGTTCGTCTCGTTCGTCCATCTTCGTCCTCCCATTGGATCCCTATGCTTTCCTTGGCCAAGTTCGTCTCGTTCGTCCATCTTCGTCCTCCCATTTGATCCGTAGGCCTTCTTTGGACCAAGTTCGTCTCGTTCGTCCATCTTCGTCCTCCCATTTGATCCCAAGGCTTTCCTTGGAGCAAGTTCGTCTCGTTCGTCCATCTTCGTCCTTCCATTTGATCCGTAGGCCTTCTTTGGACAAAGTTTGTCTCGTTCGTCCATCTTTGTCCTCCCATTTGATCCGTAGGTCTTCTTTGGACCAAGTTCGCCTCGTTCGTCCATCTTCGTCCTCCCATTTGATCCGTAGGCCTTCTTTGGACCAAGTTCGTCTCGTTCGTCCATCTTCGTCCTCCCATTTGATCCCTAGGCTTTCCTTGGACCAAGTTCGTCTCGTTTGTCCATCTTCGTCCTCCCATTTGATCCGTAGGCCTTCTTTGGACCAAGTTCATCTCGTTCGTCCATCTTCGTCCTCCCATTTGATCCGTAGGTCTTCTTTGGACCAAGTTCGCCTCGTTCGTCCATCTTTGTCCTCCCATTTGATCCCTAGGCCTTCTTTGGACCAAGTTCGCCTCGTTCCTCCATCTTCGTCCTCCCATTTGGTCCGTAGGCCTTCTTTGGACAAAGTTCATCTCGTTCGTCCATCTTCGTCCTCCCATTTGATCCCTAGGCCTTCTTTGGACCAAGTTCGTCTCGTTCGTCCATCTTCGTCCTCCCATTTGATCCGTAGGCCTTCTTTGGACCAAGTTCATCTCGTTCGTCCATCTTCGTCCTCCCATTTGATCCCTAGGCTTTCCTTGGACCAAGTTCGTCTCGTTCGTCCATCTTTGTCCTCCCATTTGATTCGTAGGCCTTCTTTGGACCAAGTTCCTCTCGTTCGTCCATCTTCGTCCTCCCATTTGATCCGTAGGTCTTCTTTGGACCAAGTTCGCCTCGTTCGTCCATCTTCGTCCTCCCATTTGATCCCTAGGCCTTCTTTGGACCAAGTTCGCCTCGTTCCTCCATCTTCGTCCTCCCATTTGGTCCGTAGGCCTTCTTTGGACAATGTTCGTCTCGTTCGTCCATCTTCGTCCTCCCATTTGATCCCTAGGCCTTCTTTGGACCAAGTTCGTCTCGTTCGTCCATCTTCGTCCTCCCATTGGATCCCTATGCTTTCCTTGGCCAAGTTCGTCTCGTTCGTCCATCTTCGTCCTCCCATTTGATCCGTAGGCCTTCTTTGGACCAAGTTCGTCTCGTTCATCGCTTTTCGTCCTCCCATTTGATCCGTTGGGCTTCTTTGCACCATGTTCGTCTCGTTCGTCCATCTTCGTCCTCCCATTTGATCCCTAGGCCTTCTTTGGACCAAGTTCGTCTCGTTCGTCGATGTTCGTCCTCCCATTTGATCCCTAGGCCTTCTTTGGACCAAGTTCGTCTCGTTCCTCCATCTTTGCCCTCCCATTTGATCCGTAGGCCTTCTTTGGACCAAGTTCGTCTCGTTCGTCCATCTTCGTCCTCCCATTTGATCCCTAGGCCTTCTTTGGACCAAGTTCGTCTCGATCGTCCATCTTTGTCCTCCCATTTGATCCGTAGGTCTTCTTTGGACCAAGTTCGTCTCGTTCGTCCATCTTTGTCCTCCCATTTGATCCGTAGGCCTTCCTTGGACCAAGTTCGCCTCGTTCCTCCATCTTCGTCCTCCCATTTGATCCCTAGGCTTTCCTTGGACCAAGTTCGTCTCGTTCGTCCATCTTCGTCCTCCCATTTGATCCGTAGGCCTTCTTTGGACCAAGTTTGTCACGTTCGTCCATCTTTGCCCTCCCATTTGATCCGTAGGCCTTCTTTGGACCAAGTTCGTCTCGTTCGTCCATCTTCGTCCTCCCATTTGATCCGTTGGCCTTCTTTGGACCAAGTTCGTCTCGTTCGTCCATCTTCGTCCTCCCATTTGATCCGTAGGCCTTCTTTGGACCAAGTTCGTCTCGTTCGTCCATCTTCGTCCTCCCATTTGATCCATAGGCCTTCTTTGGACCAAGTTCGTCTCGTTCGTCCATCTTCGTCCTCCCATTTGATCCGTAGGCCTTCTTTGGACCAAGTTCCTCTCGTTCGTCCATCTTCGTCCTCCCATTTGATCCCTAGGCCTTCTTTGGACCAAGTTCGTCTCGTTCGTCAATCTTCGTCCTCCCATTTGATCCCTAGGCTTTCCTTGGACCAAGTTCGTCTCGTTCGTCCATCTTCGTCCTCCCATTTGATCCGTAGGCCTTCTTTGGACCAAGTTCGTCTCGTTCATCGCTTTTCGTCCTCCCATTTGATCCGTTGGGCTTCTTTGCACCATGTTCGTCTCGTTCGTCCATCTTCGTCCTCCCATTTGATCCCTAGGCCTTCTTTGGACCAAGTTCGTCTCGTTCGTCGATGTTCGTCCTCCCATTTGATCCCTAGGCCTTCTTTGGACCAAGTTCGTCTCGTTCCTCCATCTTTGCCCTCCCATTTTATCCGTAGGCCTTCTTTGGACCAAGTTCGTCTCGTTCGTCCATCTTCGTCCTCCCATTTGATCCCTAGGCCTTCTTTGGACCAAGTTCGTCTCGATCGTCCGTCTTTGTCCTCCCATTTGATCCGTAGGCCTTCTTTGGACCAAGTTCGTCTCGTTCGTCCATCTTTGTCCTCCCATTTGATCCCTAGGCTTTCCTTGGACCAAGTTCGTCTCGTTCGTCCATCTTCGTCCTCCCATTTGATCCGTAGGCCTTCTTTGGACCAAGTTTGTCTCGTTCGTCCATCTTCGTCCTCCCATTTGATCCCTAGGCCTTCTTTGGACCAAGTTCGTCTCGTTCGTCCATCTTCGTCCTCCCATTTGATCCGTAGGCCTTCTTTGGACCAAGTTCGTCTCGTTCGTCCATCTTCGTCCTCCCATTTGATCCCTAGTCTTTCCTTGGACCAAGTTCGTCTCGTTCGTCCATCTTCGTCCTCCCATTTGATCCGTAGGCCTTCTTTGGACGAAGTTCCTCTCGTTCGTCCATCTTCGTCCTCCCATTTGATCCGTAGGTTTTCTTTGGACCAAGTTCGCCTCGTTCGTCCATCTTCGTCCTCCCATTTGATCCCTAGGCCTTCTTTGGACCAAGTTCGCCTCGTTCCTCCATCTTCGTCCTCCCATTTGGTCCGTAGGCCTTCTTTGGACAAAGTTCGTCTCGTTCGTCCATCTTCGTCCTCCCATTTGATCCCTAGGCCTTCTTTGGACCAAGTTCGTCTCGTTCGTCCATCTTCGTCCTCCCATTTGATCCCTAGGCTTTCCTTGGCCAAGTTCGTCTCGTTCGTCCATCTTTGTCCTCCCATTTGATCCGTAGTCCTTCTTTGGACCAAGTTCCTCTCGTTCGTCCATCTTCGTCCTCCCATTTGATCCCTAGGCTTTCCTTGGACCAAGTTCGTCTCGTTCGTCCATCTTTGTCTTGCCATTTGATCCGTAGGCCTTCTTTGGACCAAGTTCATCTCGTTCGTCCATCTTCGTCCTCCCATTTGATCCCTAGGCTTTCTTTGGACCAAGTTCGTCTCGTTCGTCCATCTTCGTCCTCCCATTTGATCCGTAGGCCTTCTTTGGACCAAGTTCGTCTCGTTCGTCCATCTTCGTCCTCCCATTTGATCCATAGGCCTTCTTTGGACCAAGTTCGTCTCGTTCGTCCATCTTCGTCCTCCCATTTGATCCGTAGGCCTTCTTTGGACCAAGTTTGTCACGTTCGTCCATCTTTGCCCTCCCATTTGATCCGTAGGCCTTCTTTGGACCAAGTTCCTCTCGTTCGTCCATCTTCGTCCTCCCATTTGATCCCTAGGCCTTCTTTGGACCAAGTTCGTCTCGTTCGTCAATCTTCGTCCTCCCATTTGATCCCTAGGCTTTCCTTGGACCAAGTTCGTCTCGTTCGTCCATCTTCGTCCTCCCATTTGATCCGTAGGCCTTCTTTGGACCAAGTTCGTCTCGTTCATCGCTTTTCGTCCTCCCATTTGATCCGTTGGGCTTCTTTGCACCATGTTCGTCTCGTTCGTCCATCTTCGTCCTCCCATTTGATCCCTAGGCCTTCTTTGGACCAAGTTCGTCTCGTTCGTCGATGTTCGTCCTCCCATTTGATCCCTAGGCCTTCTTTGGACCAAGTTCGTCTCGTTCCTCCATCTTTGCCCTCCCATTTGATCCGTAGGCCTTCTTTGGACCAAGTTCGTCTCGTTCGTCCATCTTCGTCCTCCCATTTGATCCCTAGGCCTTCTTTGGACCAAGTTCGTCTCGATCGTCCGTCTTTGTCCTCCCATTTGATCCGTAGGCCTTCTTTGGACCAAGTTCGTCTCGTTCGTCCATCTTTGTCCTCCCATTTGATCCCTAGGCTTTCCTTGGACCAAGTTCGTCTCGTTCGTCCATCTTCGTCCTCCCATTTGATCCGTAGGCCTTCTTTGGACCAAGTTTGTCTCGTTCGTCCATCTTCGTCCTCCCATTTGATCCCTAGGCCTTCTTTGGACCAAGTTCGTCTCGTTCGTCCATCTTCGTCCTCCCATTTGATCCGTAGGCCTTCTTTGGACCAAGTTCGTCTCGTTCGTCCATCTTCGTCCTCCCATTTGATCCCTAGTCTTTCCTTGGACCAAGTTCGTCTCGTTCGTCCATCTTCGTCCTCCCATTTGATCCGTAGGCCTTCTTTGGACGAAGTTCCTCTCGTTCGTCCATCTTCGTCCTCCCATTTGATCCGTAGGTTTTCTTTGGACCAAGTTCGCCTCGTTCGTCCATCTTCGTCCTCCCATTTGATCCCTAGGCCTTCTTTGGACCAAGTTCGCCTCGTTCCTCCATCTTCGTCCTCCCATTTGGTCCGTAGGCCTTCTTTGGACAAAGTTCGTCTCGTTCGTCCATCTTCGTCCTCCCATTTGATCCCTAGGCCTTCTTTGGACCAAGTTCGTCTCGTTCGTCCATCTTCGTCCTCCCATTTGATCCCTAGGCTTTCCTTGGCCAAGTTCGTCTCGTTCGTCCATCTTTGTCCTCCCATTTGATCCGTAGTCCTTCTTTGGACCAAGTTCCTCTCGTTCGTCCATCTTCGTCCTCCCATTTGATCCCTAGGCTTTCCTTGGACCAAGTTCGTCTCGTTCGTCCATCTTTGTCTTGCCATTTGATCCGTAGGCCTTCTTTGGACCAAGTTCATCTCGTTCGTCCATCTTCGTCCTCCCATTTGATCCCTAGGCTTTCCTTGGACCAAGTTCGTCTCGTTCGTCCATCTTTGTCCTCCAATTTGATCCGTAGGCCTTCTTTGGACCAAGTTCCTCTCGTTCGTCCATCTTCGTCCTCCCATTTGATCCGTAGGTCTTCTTTGGACCAAGTTCGCCTCGTTCGTCCATCTTCGTCCTCCCATTTGATCCCTAGGCCTTCTTTGGACCAAGTTCGCCTCGTTCCTCCATCTTCGTCCTCCCATTTGGTCCGTAGGCCTTCTTTGGACAATGTTCGTCTCGTTCGTCCATCTTCGTCCTCCCATTTGATCCCTAGGCCTTCTTTGGACCAAGTTCGTCTCGTTCGTCCATCTTCGTCCTCCCATTGGATCCCTATGCTTTCCTTGGCCAAGTTCGTCTCGTTCGTCCATCTTCGTCCTCCCATTTGATCCGTAGGCCTTCTTTGGACCAAGTTCGTCTCGTTCGTCCATCTTCGTCCTCCCATTTGATCCCAAGGCTTTCCTTGGAGCAAGTTCGTCTCGTTCGTCCATCTTCGTCCTTCCATTTGATCCGTAGGCCTTCTTTGGACAAAGTTTGTCTCGTTCGTCCATCTTTGTCCTCCCATTTGATCCGTAGGTCTTCTTTGGACCAAGTTCGCCTCGTTCGTCCATCTTCGTCCTCCCATTTGATCCGTAGGCCTTCTTTGGACCAAGTTCGTCTCGTTCGTCCATCTTCGTCCTCCCATTTGATCCCTAGGCTTTCCTTGGACCAAGTTCGTCTCGTTTGTCCATCTTCGTCCTCCCATTTGATCCGTAGGCCTTCTTTGGACCAAGTTCATCTCGTTCGTCCATCTTCGTCCTCCCATTTGATCCGTAGGTCTTCTTTGGACCAAGTTCGCCTCGTTCGTCCATCTTTGTCCTCCCATTTGATCCCTAGGCCTTCTTTGGACCAAGTTCGCCTCGTTCCTCCATCTTCGTCCTCCCATTTGGTCCGTAGGCCTTCTTTGGACAAAGTTCATCTCGTTCGTCCATCTTCGTCCTCCCATTTGATCCCTAGGCCTTCTTTGGACCAAGTTCGTCTCGTTCGTCAATCTTCGTCCTCCCATTTGATCCCTAGGCTTTCCTTGGACCAAGTTCTTCTCGTTCATCCATCTTCGTCCTCCCATTTGATCCGTAGGCCTTCTTTGGACCAAGTTCATCTCGTTCGTCCATCTTCGTCCTCCCATTTGATCCGTAGGTCTTCTTTGGACCATGTTCGCGTCGTTCCTCCATCTTCGTCCTCCCATTTGATCCCTAGGCCTTCGTTGGACCAAGTTCGTCTCGTTCGTCCATCTTCGTCCTCCCATTTGATCCCTAGGCATTCCTTGGACCAAGTTCGTCTCGTTTGCCCATCTTCGTCCTCCCATTTGATCCGTAGGCCTTCTTTGGACCAAGTTCATCTCGTTCGTCCATCTTCGTCCTCCCATTTGATCCGTAGGTCTTCTTTGGACCAAGTTCGCCTCGTTCGTCCATCTTTGTCCTCCCATTTGATCCTAGGCCTTCTTTGGACCAAGTTCGCCTCGTTCCTCCATCTTCGTCCTCCCATTTGGTCCGTAGGCCTTCTTTGGACAAAGTTCATCTCGTTCGTCCATCTTCGTCCTCCCTTTTGATCCCTAGGCCTTCTTTGGACCAAGTTCGTCTCGTTCGTCCATCTTCGTCCTCCCATTTGATCCCTAGGCTTTCCTTGGACCAAGTTCTTCTCGTTCGTCCATCTTCGTCCTCCCATTTGATCCGTAGGCCTTCTTTGGACCAAGTTCATCTCGTTCGTCCATCTTCGTCCTCGCATTTGATCCGTAGGTCTTCTTTGGACCATGTTCGCCTCGTTCCTCCATCTTCGTCCTCCCATTTGATCCCTAGGCCTTCGTTAGACCAAGTTCGTCTCGTTCGTCCATCTTCGTCCTCCCATTTGATCCCTAGGCATTCCTTGGACCAAGTTCGTCTCGTTCGTCCATCTTCGTCCTCCCATTTGATCCGTAGGCCTTCTTTGGACCAAGTTCATCTCGTTCGTCCATCTTCGTCCTCCCATTTGATCCGTAGGTCTTCTTTGGACCAAGTTCGTCTCGTTCGTCCATCTTTGTCCTCCCATTTGATCCGTAGGCCTTCTTTGGACCAAGTTCGCCTCGTTCCTCCATCTTCGTCCTCCCATTTGATCCCTAGGCTTTCCTTGGACCAAGTTCGTCTCGTTCGTCCATCTTCGTCCTCCCATTTGATCCGTAGGCCTTCTTTGGACCAAGTTTGTCACGTTCGTCCATCTTTGCCCTCCCATTTGATCCGTAGGCCTTCTTTGGACCAAGTTCGTCTCGTTCGTCCATCTTCGTCCTCCCATTTGATCCGTTGGCCTTCTTTGGACCAAGTTCGTCTCGTTCGTCCATCTTCGTCCTCCCATTTGATCCGTTGGCCTTCTTTGGACCAAGTTCGTCTCGTTCGTCCATCTTCGTCCTCCCATTTGATCCGTAGGCCTTCTTTGGACCAAGTTCGTCTCGTTCGTCCATCTTCGTCCTCCCATTTGATCCGTTGGCCTTCTTTGGACCAAGTTCGTCTCGTTCGTCCATCTTCGGCCTCCCATTCGATCCATAGGCCTTCTTTGGACCAAGTTCGTCTCGTTCATCCATCTTCGTCCTCCCATTTGATCCGTAGGCCTTCTTTGGACCAAGTTTGTCATGTTCGTCCATCTTTGCCCTCCCATTTGATCCGTAGGCCTTCTTTGGACCAAGTTCGTCTCGTTCGTCCATCTTCGTCCTCCCATTTGATCCCTAGGCCTTCTTTGGACCAAGTTCGTCTCGTTCGTCCATCTTCGTCCTCCCATTTGATCCCTAGGCTTTCCTTGGACCAAGTTCGTCTCGTTCGTCCATCTTCGTCCTCCCATTTGATCCGTAGGCCTTCTTTGGACCATGTTCGTCTCGTTCATCGCTTTTCGTCCTCCCATTTGATCCGTTGGGATTCTTTGCACCAAGTTCGTCTCGTTCGTCCATCTTCGTCCTCCCATTTGATCCGTAGGTCTTCTTTGGACCTAGTTCGCCTCGTTCGTCCATCTTGGTCCTCCCATTTGATCCCTAGGCCTTCTTTGGACCAAGTTCGCCTCGTTCCTCCATCTTCGTCCTCCCATTTGGTCCGTAGGCCTTCTTTGGACAAAGTTCGTCTCGTTCGTCCATCTTCGTCCTCCCATTTGATCCCTAGGCCTTCTTTGGACCAAGTTCGTCTCGTTCGTCCATCTTCGTCCTCCCATTTGATCCCTAGGCTTTCCTTGGACCAAGTTCTTCTCGTTCGTCCATCTTCGTCCTCGCATTTGATCCGTAGGCCTTCTTTGGACCAAGTTTGTCACGTTCGTCCATCTTTGCCCTCCCATTTGATCCGTAGGCCTTCTTTGGACCAAGTTCATCTCGTTCGTCCATCTTCGTCCTCCCATTTGATCCGTAGGTCTTCTTTGGACCAAGTTCGTCTCGTTCGTCCATCTTTGTCCTCCCATTTGATCCGTAGGCCTTCTTTGGACCAAGTTCGCCTCGTTCCTCCATCTTCGTCCTCCCATTTGATCCCTAGGCTTTCCTTGGACCAAGTTCGTCTCGTTCGTCCATCTTCGTCCTCCCATTTGATCCGTAGGCCTTCTTTGGACCAAGTTTGTCACGTTCGTCGCCCTCCCATTTGATCCGTAGGCCTTCTTTGGACCAAGTTCGTCTCGTTCGTCCATCTTCGTCCTCCCATTTGATCCGTTGGCCTTCTTTGGACCAAGTTCGTCTCGTTCGTCCATCTTCGTCCTCCCATTTGATCCGTAGGCCTTCTTTGGACCAAGTTCGTCTCGTTCGTCCATCTTCGTCCTCCCATTTGATCCATAGGCCTTCTTTGGACCAAGTTCGTCTCGTTCGTCCATCTTCGTCCTCCCATTTGATCCGTAGGCCTTCTTTGGACCAAGTTTGTCACGTTCGTCCATCTTTGCCCTCCCATTTGATCCGTAGGCCTTCTTTGGACCAAGTTCGTCTCGTTCGTCCATCTTCGTCCTCCCATTTGATCCCTAGGCCTTCTTTGGACCAAGTTCGTCTCGTTCGTCAATCTTCGTCCTCCCATTTGATCCCTAGGCTTTTCTTGGACCAAGTTCGTCTCGTTCGTCCATCTTCGTCCTCCCATTTGATCCGTAGGCCTTCTTTGGACCAAGTTCGTCTCGTTCATCGCTTTTCGTCCTCCCATTTGATCCGTTGGGCTTCTTTGCACCATGTTCGTCTCGTTCGTCCATCTTCGTCCTCCTATTTGATCCCTAGGCCTTCTTTGGACCAAGTTCGTCTCGTTCGTCGATGTTCGTCCTCCCATTTGATCCCTAAGCCTTCTTTGGACCAAGTTCGTCTCGTTCCTCCATCTTTGCCCTCCCATTTGATCCGTAGGCATTCTTTGGACCAAGTTTGTCACGTTCGTCGCCCTCCCATTTGATCCGTAGGCCTTCTTTGGACCAAGTTCGTCTTGTTCGTCCATCTTCGTCCTCCCATTTGATCCCTAGGCCTTCTTTGGACCAAGTTCGTCTCGTTCGTCAATCTTCGTCCTCCCATTTGATCCGTAGGCCTTCTTTGGACCAAATTCGTCGCGTTCGTCCATCTTCGTCCTACAATTTGATCCCTAGGCCTTCCTTGGACCAAGTTCGTCTCGTTCGTCCATCTTCGTCCTCCCATTTGATCCGTAGGCCTTCTTTGGACCAAGTTCGTCTCGTTCGTCCATCTTCGTCCTCCCATTTGATCCGTAGGCCTTCTTTGGACCAAGTTCGTCTTGTTCGTCCATCTTCGTCCTCCCATTTGATCCCTAGGCCTTCTTTGGACCAAGTTCGTCTCGTTCGTCAATCTTCGTCCTCCCATTTGATCCGTAGGCCTTCTTTGGACCAAATTCGTCTCGTTCGTCCATCTTCGTCCTACAATTTGATCCCTAGGCCTTCCTTGGACGAAGTTCGTCTCGTTCGTCCATCTTCGTCCACCCATTTGATCCGTAGGCCTTCTTTGGACCAAGTTCGTCTCGTTCATCCCTTTTCGTCCTCCCATTTGATCCGTTGGGCTTCTTTGCACCAAGTTCGTCTCGTTCGTCCATCTTCGTCCTCCCATTTGATCCCTAGGCCTTCTTTGGACCAAGTTCGTCTCGTTCGTCCATCTTCGTCCTCCCATTTGATCCCTAGGCCTTCTTTGGACCAAGTTCGTCTCGTTCCTCCATCTTCGTCCTCCCATTTGATCCCTATGCCTTCTTTGGACCAAGTTCGCCTCGTTCCTCCATCTTCGTCCTCCCATTTGATCCCTAGGCCTTCTTTGTACCAAGTTCGTCTCGTTCGTCCATCTTCCTCCTCCCATTTGATCCCTACGCCTTCTTTGGACCAAGTTCCTCTCGTTCGTCCATCTTTGCCCTCCCATTTGATCCGTAGGCCTTCTTTGGACCAAGTTCGCCTCGTTCCTCCATCTTCGTCCTCCCATTTGATCCCTAGGCCTTCTTTGGACCAAGTTCGCCTCGTTCCTCCATCTTCGTCCTCCCATTTGATCCCTAGGCCTTCTTTGGACCAAGTTTGCCTCGTTCGTCCATCTTCGTCCTCCCATTTGATCCGTTGGCCTTCTTTGGACCAAGTTCGTCTCGTTCGTCCATCTTCGTCCTCCCATTTGATCCGTAGGCCTTCTTTGGACCAAGTTCGTCTCGTTCGTCCATCTTCGTCCTCCCATTTGATCCCTAGTCTTTCCTTGGACCAAGTTCGTCTCGTTCGTCCATCTTCGTCCTCCCATTTGATCCGTAGGCCTTCTTTGGACGAAGTTCCTCTCGTTCGTCCATCTTCGTCCTCCCATTTGATCCGTAGGTTTTCTTTGGACCAAGTTCGCCTCGTTCGTCCATCTTCGTCCTCCCATTTGATCCCTAGGCCTTCTTTGGACCAAGTTCGCCTCGTTCCTCCATCTTCGTCCTCCCATTTGGTCCGTAGGCCTTCTTTGGACAAAGTTCGTCTCGTTCGTCTATCTTCGTCCTCCCATTTGATCCCTAGGCCTTCTTTGGACCAAGTTCGTCTCGTTCGTCCATCTTCGTCCTCCCATTTGATCCCTAGGCTTTCCTTGGCCAAGTTCGTCTCGTTCGTCCATCTTCGTCCTCAAATTTGATCCGTAGGCCTTCTTTGGACCAAGTTCGTCTCGTTCGTCCATCTTCGTCCTCCCATTTGATCCCAAGGCTTTCCTTGGACCAAGTTCGTCTCGTTCGTCCATCTTCGTCCTCCCATTTGATCCGTAGGGCTTCTTTGGACCAAGTTCGCCTCGTTCGTCAATCTTCGTCCTCCCATTTGATCCGTAGGCCTTCTTTGGACCAAGTTCGCCTCTTTCCTTCATCTTCGTCCTCCCATTTGATCCCTAGGCCTTTTTTGGACCAAGTTCGCCTCGTTCGTCCATCTTCGTCCTCCCATTTGATCCGTTGGGCTTCTTTGGACCAAGTTCGTCTCGTTCGTCCATCTTCGTCCTCCCATTTGATCCGTAGGCCTTCTTTGGATCAAGTTCGGCTCGTTCGTCCATCTTCGTCCTCCCATTTGATCCATAGGCCTTCTTTGGACCATGTTCGCCTCGTTCCAACATCTTCGTCCTCCCATTTGATCCGTTGGGCTTCTTTGGACCAAGTTCGTCTCGTTCGTCCATCTTCGTCCTCCCATTTGATCCGTAGGCCTTCTTTGGACCAAATTCGTCTCGTTCGTCCATCTTCGTCCTCCTATTTGATCCCTAGGCCTTCCTTGGACCAAGTTCGTCTCGTTCGTCCATCTTTGTCCTCCCATTTGATCCGTAGGCCTTCTTTGGACTAAGTTCGTCTCGTTCATCCCTTTTCGTCCACCCATTTGATCCGTTGGGATTCTTTGCACCAAGTTCGTCTCGTTCGTCCATCTTCGTCCACCCATTTGATCCCTAGGCCTTCTTTGGACCAAGTTCGCCTCGTTCCTCCATCTTCGTCCTCCCATTTGGTCCGTAGGCCTTCTTTGGACAAAGTTCATCTCGTTCGTCCATCTTCGTCCTCCCATTTGATCCCTAGGCCTTCTTTGGACCAAGTTCGTCTCGTTCGTCCATCTTCGTCCTCCCATTTGATCCCTAGGCTTTCCTTGGCCAAGTTCGTCTCGTTCGTCCATCTTCGTCCTCAAATTTGATCCGTAGGCCTTCTTTGGACCAAGTTCGTCTCGTTCGTCCATCTTCGTCCTCCCATTTGATCCCAAGGCTTTCCTTGGACCAAGTTCGTCTCGTTCGTCCATCTTCGTCCTCCCATTTGATCCGTAGGCCTTCTTTGGACCAAGTTTTTCTCGTTCGTCCATCTTCGTCCTCCCATTTGATCCGTAGGTCTTCTTTGGACCAAGTTCGCCTCGTTCGTCAATCTTCGTCCTCCCATTTGATCCCTAGGCCTTCTTTGGACCAAGTTCGCCTCGTTCCTCCATCTTCGTCCTCCCATTTGGTCCGTAGGCCTTCTTTGGACCAAGTTCGTCTCGTTCGTCCATCTTCGTCCTCCCATTTGATCCGTAGGCCTTCTTTGGACCAAATTCGTCCCGTTCGTCCATCTTCGTCCTCCAATTTGATCCCTAGGCCTTCCTTGGACCAAGTTCGTCTCGTTCGTCCATCTTCGTCCTCCCATTTGATCCGTAGGCCTTCTTTGGACCAAGTTCGTCTCGTTCATCCCTTTTCGTCCACCCATTTGATCCGTTGGGATTCTTTGCACCAAGTTCGTCTCGTTCGTCCATCTTCGTCCTCCCATTTGATCCCTAGGCCTTCTTTGGACCAAGTTCGCCTCGTTCCTCCATCTTCGTCCTCCCATTTGGTCCGTAGGCCTTCTTTGGACAAAGTTCGTCTCGTTCGTCCATCTTCGTCCTCCCATTTGATCCCTAGGCCTTCTTTGGACCAAGTTCGTCTCGTTCGTCCATCTTCGTCCTCCCATTTGATCCCTAGGCTTTCCTTGGCCAAGTTCGTCTCGTTCGTCCATCTTCGTCCTCAAATTTGATCCGTAGGCCTTCTTTGGACCAAGTTCGTCTCGTTCGTCCATCTTCGTCCTCCCATTTGATCCCAAGGCTTTCCTTGGACCAAGTTCGTCTCGTTCGTCCATCTTCGTCCTCCCATTTGATCCGTAGGCCTTCTTTGGACCAAGTTTGTCGCGTTCGTCCATCTTCGTCCTCCCATTTGATCCGTAGGTCTTCTTTGGACCAAGTTCGCCCCGTTCGTCAATCTTCGTCCTCCCATTTGATCCCTAGGCCTTCTTTGGACCAAGTTCGCCTCGTTCCTCCATCTTTGTCCTCCCATTTGATCCGTAGGCCTTCTTTGGACCAAGTTCGCCTCTTTCCTTCATCTTCGTCCTCCCATTTGATCCCTAGGCCTTTTTTGGACCAAGTTCGCCTCGTTCGTCCATCTTCGTCCTCCCATTTGATCCGTTGGGCTTCTTTGGACCAAGTTCGTCTCGTTCGTCCATCTTCGTCCTCCCATTTGATCCCTAGGCCTTCTTTGGACCAAGTTCGCCTCGTTCCTCCATCTTCGTCCTCCCATTTGATCCGTTGGCCTTCTTTGGACCTAGTTCGTCTCGTTCGTGCATCTTCGTCCTCCCATTTGATCCGTTGGCCTTCTTTGGACCAAGTTCGTCTCGTTCGTCCATCTTCGTCCTCCCATTTGATCCGTAGGCCTTCTTTGGACCAAGTTCGTCTCGTTCGTCCATCTTCGTCCTCCCATTTGATCCGTAGGCCTTCTTTGGACCAAGTTCGTCTCGTTCGTCCATATTCGTCCTCCCATTTGATCCGTAGGTCTTCTTTGGACCAAGTTCGCCTCGTTCGTCCATCTTCGTCCTCCCATTTGATCCCTAGTCCTTCTTTGGACCAAGTTCGTCTCGTTCCTCCATCTTCGTCCTCCCATTTGATCCCTAGGCCTTCTTTGGACCAAGTTCGTCTCGTTCGTCCATCTTTGTCCTTCCATTTGATCCCTAGGCTTTCCTTGGACCAAGTTCGCCTCGTTCGTCCATCTTCGTCCTCCCATTTGATCCGTAGGTCTTCTTTGGACCAAGTTCGCCTCGTTCGTCCATCTTCGTCCTCCCATTTGATCCCTAGGCCTTCTTTGGACCAAGTTCGCCTCGTTCCTCCATCTTCGTCCTCCCATTTGGTCCGTAGGCCTTCTTTGGACCAAGTTCGTCTCGTTCCTCCATCTTCGTCCTCCCATTTGATCCCTAGGCCTTCTTTGGACCAAGTTCGTCTCGTTCGTCCATCTTTGTCCTCCCATTTGATCCGTAGGCCTTCTTTGGACCAAGTTCGTCTCGTTCGTCCATCTTCGTCCTCCCAATTGATCCGTAGGTCTTCTTTGGACCAAGTTCGCCTCGTTCCTCCATCTTCGTCCTCCCATTTGATCCCTAGGCCTTCTTTGGACCAAGTTCGTCTCGTTCGTCCATCTTCGTCATCCCATTTGATCCCTAGGCCTTCTTTGGACCAAGTTCGTCTCGTTCGTCCATCTTCGTCCTCCCATTTGATCCGTAGGCCTTCTTTGGACCAAGTTCGCCTCGTTCCTCTATCTTCGTCCTCCCATTTGATCCCTAGGCCTTCTTTGGACCAAGTTCGCCTCGTTCGTCCATCTTCGTCCTCCCATTTGATCCGTTGGGCTTCTTTGGACCAAGTTCGTCTCGTTCGTCCATCTTCGTCCTCCCATTTGATCCCTAGGCCTTCTTTGGACCAAGTTCGCCTCGTTCCTCCATCTTCGTCCTCCCATTTGATCCGTTGGCCTTCTTTGGACCTAGTTCGTCTCGTTCGTGCATCTTCGTCCTCCCATTTGATCCGTTGGCCTTCTTTGGACCAAGTTCGTCTCGTTCGTCCATCTTCGTCCTCCCATTTGATCCGTAGGCCTTCTTTGGACCAAGTTCGTCTCGTTCGTCCATCTTCGTCCTCCCATTTGATCCGTAGGCCTTCTTTGGACCAAGTTCGTCTCGTTCGTCCATATTCGTCCTCCCATTTGATCCGTAGGTCTTCTTTGGACCAAGTTCACCTCGTTCGTCCATCTTCGTCCTCCCATTTGATCCCTAGTCCTTCTTTGGACCAAGTTCGTCTCGTTCCTCCATCTTCGTCCTCCCATTTGATCCCTAGGCCTTCTTTGGACCAAGTTCGTCTCGTTCGTCCATCTTTGTCCTTCCATTTGATCCCTAGGCTTTCCTTGGACCAAGTTCGCCTCGTTCGTCCATCTTCGTCCTCCCATTTGATCCGTAGGTCTTCTTTGGACCAAGTTCGCCTCGTTCGTCCATCTTCGTCCTCCCATTTGATCCCTAGGCCTTCTTTGGACCAAGTTCGCCTCGTTCCTCCATCTTCGTCCTCCCATTTGGTCCGTAGGCCTTCTTTGGACCAAGTTCGTCTCGTTCCTCCATCTTCGTCCTCCCATTTGATCCCTAGGCCTTCTTTGGACCAAGTTCGTCTCGTTCGTCCATCTTTGTCCTCCCATTTGATCCGTAGGCCTTCTTTGGACCAAGTTCGTCTCGTTCGTCCATCTTCGTCCTCCCAATTGATCCGTAGGTCTTCTTTGGACCAAGTTCGCCTCGTTCCTCCATCTTCGTCCTCCCATTTGATCCCTAGGCCTTCTTTGGACCAAGTTCGTCTCGTTCGTCCATCTTCGTCATCCCATTTGATCCCTAGGCCTTCTTTGGACCAAGTTCGCCTCGTTCGTCCATCTTCGTCCTCCCATTTGATCCGTTGGGCTTCTTTGGACCAAGTTCGTCTCGTTCGTCCATCTTCGTCCTCCCATTTGATCCGTTGGCCTTCTTTGGACCAACTTCGTCTCGTTCGTCCATCTTCGTCCTCCCATTTGATCCGTAGGCCTTCTTTGGACCAAGTTCGTCTCGTTCGTCCAACTTCGTCCTCCCATTTGATCCCTAGGCCTTCTTTGGACGAAGTTCGTTTCGTTCGTCCATCTTCGTCCTCCCATTTGGTCCGTAGGCCTTCTTTGGACCAAGTTCGTCTCGTTCGTCCATCTTCGTCCTCCCATTTGATCCCTAGGCCTTCTTTGGACCAAGTTCGTCTCGTTCGTCCATCTTTGTCCTCCCATTTGATCCGTAGGCCTTCTTTGGACCAAGTTCGTCTCGTTCGTCCATCTTTGTCCTCCCATTTGATCCCTAGGCTTTCCTTGGACCAAGTTCGTCTCGTTCGTCCATCTTCGTCCTCCCATTTGATCCGTAGGCCTTCTTTGGACCAAGTTTGTCTCGTTCGTCCATCTTCGTCCTCCCATTTGATCCCTAGGCCTTCTTTGGACCAAGTTCGTCTCGTTCGTCGATGTTCGTCCTCCCATTTGATCCCTAGGACTTCTTTGGACCAAGTTCGTCTCGTTCGTCCATCTTCGTCCTCCCATTTGATCCCTAGGCCTTCTTTGGACCAAGTTCGTCTCGATCGTCCATCTTTGTCGTCCCATTTGATCCGTAGGCCTTCTTTGGACCAAGTTCGTCTCGTTCGTCCATCTTTGTCCTCCCATTTGATCCCTAAGCTTTCCTTGGACCAAGTTCGTCTCGTTCGTCCATCTTCGTCCTCCCATTTGATCCGTAGGCCTTCTTTGGACCAAGTTCGCCTCTTTCCTTCATCTTCGTCCTCCCATTTGATCCCTAGGCCTTTTTTGGACCAAGTTCGCCTCGTTCGTCCATCTTCGTCCTCCCATTTGATCCGTTGGGCTTCTTTGGACCAAGTTCGTCTCGTTCGTCCATCTTCGTCCTCCCCATTTGATCCCTAGGCCTTCTTTGGACCAAGTTCGCCTCGTTCCTCCATCTTCGTCCTCCCATTTGATCCGTTGGCCTTCTTTGGACCTAGTTCGTCTCGTTCGTGCATCTTCGTCCTCCCATTTGATCCGTTGGCCTTCTTTGGACCAAGTTCGTCTCGTTCGTCCATCTTCGTCCTCCCATTTGATCCGTAGGCCTTCTTTGGACCAAGTTCGTCTCGTTCGTCCATCTTCGTCCTCCCATTTGATCCGTAGGCCTTCTTTGGACCAAGTTCGTCTCGTTCGTCCATATTCGTCCTCCCATTTGATCCGTAGGTCTTCTTTGGACCAAGTTCGCCTCGTTCGTCCATCTTCGTCCTCCCATTTGATCCCTAGTCCTTCTTTGGACCAAGTTCGTCTCGTTCCTCCATCTTCGTCCTCCCATTTGATCCCTAGGCCTTCTTTGGACCAAGTTCGTCTCGTTCGTCCATCTTTGTCCTTCCATTTGATCCCTAGGCTTTCCTTGGACCAAGTTCGCCTCGTTCATCCATCTTCGTCCTCCCATTTGATCCGTAGGTCTTCTTTGGACCAAGTTCGCCTCGTTCGTCCATCTTCGTCCTCCCATTTGATCCCTAGGCCTTCTTTGGACCAAGTTCGCCTCGTTCCTCCATCTTCGTCCTCCCATTTGGTCCGTAGGCCTTCTTTGGACCAAGTTCGTCTCGTTCCTCCATCTTCGTCCTCCCATTTGATCCCTAGGCCTTCTTTGGACCAAGTTCGTCTCGTTCGTCCATCTTTGTCCTCCCATTTGATCCGTAGGCCTTCTTTGGACCAAGTTCGTCTCGTTCGTCCATCTTCGTCCTCCCATTTGATCCGTAGGTCTTCTTTGGACCAAGTTCGCCTCGTTCCTCCATCTTCGTCCTCCCATTTGATCCCTAGGCCTTCTTTGGACCAAGTTCGTCTCGTTCGTCCATCTTCGTCATCCCATTTGATCCGTTGGCCTTCTTTGGACCAACTTCGTCTCGTTCGTCCATCTTCGTCCTCCCATTTGATCCGTAGGCCTTCTTTGGACCAAGTTCGTCTCGTTCGTCCAACTTCGTCCTCCCATTTGATCCCTAGGCCTTCTTTGGACGAAGTTCGTTTCGTTCGTCCATCTTCGTCCTCCCATTTGATCCGTAGGCCTTCTTTGGACCAAGTTCGTCTCGTTCGTCCATCTTCGTCCTCCCAATTGATCCGTAGGTCTTCTTTGGACCAAGTTCGCCTCGTTCCTCCATCTTCGTCCTCCCATTTGATCCCTAGGCCTTCTTTGGACCAAGTTCGTCTCGTTCGTCCATCTTCGTCATCCCATTTGATCCCTAGGCCTTCTTTGGACCAAGTTCGTCTCGTTCGTCCATCTTCGTCCTCCCATTTGATCCGTAGGCCTTCTTTGGACCAAGTTCGCCTCGTTCCTCTATCTTCGTCCTCCCATTTGATCCCTAGGCCTTCTTTGGACCAAGTTCGCCTCGTTCGTCCATCTTCGTCCTCCCATTTGATCCGTTGGGCTTCTTTGGACCAAGTTCGTCTCGTTCGTCCATCTTCGTCCTCCCATTTGATCCGTTGGCCTTCTTTGGACCAACTTCGTCTCGTTCGTCCATCTTCGTCCTCCCATTTGATCCGTAGGCCTTCTTTGGACCAAGTTCGTCTCGTTCGTCCAACTTCGTCCTCCCATTTGATCCCTAGGCCTTCTTTGGACGAAGTTCGTTTCGTTCGTCCATCTTCGTCCTCCCATTTGGTCCGTAGGCCTTCTTTGGACCAAGTTCGTCTCGTTCGTCCATCTTCGTCCTCCCATTTGATCCCTAGGCCTTCTTTGGACCAAGTTCGTCTCGTTCGTCCATCTTTGTCCTCCCATTTGATCCGTAGGCCTTCTTTGGACCAAGTTCGTCTCGTTCGTCCATCTTTGTCCTCCCATTTGATCCCTAGGCTTTCCTTGGACCAAGTTCGTCTCGTTCGTCCATCTTCGTCCTCCCATTTGATCCGTAGGCCTTCTTTGGACCAAGTTTGTCTCGTTCGTCCATCTTCGTCCTCCCATTTGATCCCTAGGCCTTCTTTGGACCAAGTTTGTCTCGTTCGTCCATCTTCGTCCTCCCATTTGATCCGTAGGTCTTCTTTGGACCAAGTTCGCCTCGTTCGTCCATCTTCGTCCTCCCATTTGATCCCTAGGCCTTCTTTGGACCAAGTTCGCCTCGTTCCTCCATCTTCGTCCTCCCATTTGGTCCGTAGGCCTTCTTTGGACCAAGTTCGTCTCGTTCCTCCATCTTCGTCCTCCCATTTGATCCCTAGGCCTTCTTTGGACCAAGTTCGTCTCGTTCGTCCATCTTTGTCCTCCCATTTGATCCGTAGGCCTTCTTTGGACCAAGTTCGTCTCGTTCGTCCATCTTCGTCCTCCCATTTGATCCGTAGGTCTTCTTTGGACCAAGTTCGCCTCGTTCCTCCATCTTCGTCCTCCCATTTGATCCCTAGGCCTTCTTTGGACCAAGTTCGTCTCGTTCGTCCATCTTCGTCATCCCATTTGATCCGTTGGCCTTCTTTGGACCAACTTCGTCTCGTTCGTCCATCTTCGTCCTCCCATTTGATCCGTAGGCCTTCTTTGGACCAAGTTCGTCTCGTTCGTCCAACTTCGTCCTCCCATTTGATCCCTAGGCCTTCTTTGGACGAAGTTCGTTTCGTTCGTCCATCTTCGTCCTCCCATTTGATCCGTAGGCCTTCTTTGGACCAAGTTCGTCTCGTTCGTCCATCTTCGTCCTCCCAATTGATCCGTAGGTCTTCTTTGGACCAAGTTCGCCTCGTTCCTCCATCTTCGTCCTCCCATTTGATCCCTAGGCCTTCTTTGGACCAAGTTCGTCTCGTTCGTCCATCTTCGTCATCCCATTTGATCCCTAGGCCTTCTTTGGACCAAGTTCGTCTCGTTCGTCCATCTTCGTCCTCCCATTTGATCCGTAGGCCTTCTTTGGACCAAGTTCGCCTCGTTCCTCTATCTTCGTCCTCCCATTTGATCCCTAGGCCTTCTTTGGACCAAGTTCGCCTCGTTCGTCCATCTTCGTCCTCCCATTTGATCCGTTGGGCTTCTTTGGACCAAGTTCGTCTCGTTCGTCCATCTTCGTCCTCCCATTTGATCCGTTGGCCTTCTTTGGACCAACTTCGTCTCGTTCGTCCATCTTCGTCCTCCCATTTGATCCGTAGGCCTTCTTTGGACCAAGTTCGTCTCGTTCGTCCAACTTCGTCCTCCCATTTGATCCCTAGGCCTTCTTTGGACGAAGTTCGTTTCGTTCGTCCATCTTCGTCCTCCCATTTGGTCCGTAGGCCTTCTTTGGACCAAGTTCGTCTCGTTCGTCCATCTTCGTCCTCCCATTTGATCCCTAGGCCTTCTTTGGACCAAGTTCGTCTCGTTCGTCCATCTTTGTCCTCCCATTTGATCCGTAGGCCTTCTTTGGACCAAGTTCGTCTCGTTCGTCCATCTTTGTCCTCCCATTTGATCCCTAGGCTTTCCTTGGACCAAGTTCGTCTCGTTCGTCCATCTTCGTCCTCCCATTTGATCCGTAGGCCTTCTTTGGACCAAGTTTGTCTCGTTCGTCCATCTTCGTCCTCCCATTTGATCCCTAGGCCTTCTTTGGACCAAGTTCGTCTCGTTCGTCGATGTTCGTCCTCCCATTTGATCCCTAGGACTTCTTTGGACCAAGTTCGTCTCGTTCGTCCATCTTCGTCCTCCCATTTGATCCCTAGGCCTTCTTTGGACCAAGTTCGTCTCGATCGTCCATCTTTGTCGTCCCATTTGATCCGTAGGCCTTCTTTGGACCAAGTTCGTCTCGTTCGTCCATCTTTGTCCTCCCATTTGATCCCTAAGCTTTCCTTGGACCAAGTTCGTCTCGTTCGTCCATCTTCGTCCTCCCATTTGATCCGTAGGCCTTCTTTGGACCAAGTTCGCCTCTTTCCTTCATCTTCGTCCTCCCATTTGATCCCTAGGCCTTTTTTGGACCAAGTTCGCCTCGTTCGTCCATCTTCGTCCTCCCATTTGATCCGTTGGGCTTCTTTGGACCAAGTTCGTCTCGTTCGTCCATCTTCGTCCTCCCATTTGATCCCTAGGCCTTCTTTGGACCAAGTTCGCCTCGTTCCTCCATCTTCGTCCTCCCATTTGATCCGTTGGCCTTCTTTGGACCTAGTTCGTCTCGTTCGTGCATCTTCGTCCTCCCATTTGATCCGTTGGCCTTCTTTGGACCAAGTTCGTCTCGTTCGTCCATCTTCGTCCTCCCATTTGATCCGTAGGCCTTCTTTGGACCAAGTTCGTCTCGTTCGTCCATCTTCGTCCTCCCATTTGATCCGTAGGCCTTCTTTGGACCAAGTTCGTCTCGTTCGTCCATATTCGTCCTCCCATTTGATCCGTAGGTCTTCTTTGGACCAAGTTCGCCTCGTTCGTCCATCTTCGTCCTCCCATTTGATCCCTAGTCCTTCTTTGGACCAAGTTCGTCTCGTTCGTCGATGTTCGTCCTCCCATTTGATCCCTAGGACTTCTTTGGACCAAGTTCGTCTCGTTCGTCCATCTTCGTCCTCCCATTTGATCCCTAGGCCTTCTTTGGACCAAGTTCGTCTCGATCGTCCATCTTTGTCGTCCCATTTGATCCGTAGGCCTTCTTTGGACCAAGTTCGTCTCGTTCGTCCATCTTTGTCCTTCCATTTGATCCCTAGGCTTTCCTTGGACCAAGTTCGCCTCGTTCATCCATCTTCGTCCTCCCATTTGATCCGTAGGTCTTCTTTGGACCAAGTTCGCCTCGTTCGTCCATCTTCGTCCTCCCATTTGATCCCTAGGCCTTCTTTGGACCAAGTTCGCCTCGTTCCTCCATCTTCGTCCTCCCATTTGGTCCGTAGGCCTTCTTTGGACCAAGTTCGTCTCGTTCCTCCATCTTCGTCCTCCCATTTGATCCCTAGGCCTTCTTTGGACCAAGTTCGTCTCGTTCGTCCATCTTTGTCCTCCCATTTGATCCGTAGGCCTTCTTTGGACCAAGTTCGTCTCGTTCGTCCATCTTCGTCCTCCCATTTGATCCGTAGGTCTTCTTTGGACCAAGTTCGCCTCGTTCCTCCATCTTCGTCCTCCCATTTGATCCCTAGGCCTTCTTTGGACCAAGTTCGTCTCGTTCGTCCATCTTCGTCATCCCATTTGATCCCTAGGCCTTCTTTGGACCAAGTTCGTCTCGTTCGTCCATCTTCGTCCTCCCATTTGATCCGTAGGCCTTCTTTGGACCAAGTTCGCCTCGTTCCTCTATCTTCGTCCTCCCATTTGATCCCTAGGCCTTCTTTGGACCAAGTTCGCCTCGTTCGTCCATCTTCGTCCTCCCATTTGATCCGTTGGGCTTCTTTGGACCAAGTTCGTCTCGTTCGTCCATCTTCGTCCTCCCATTTGATCCGTTGGCCTTCTTTGGACCAACTTCGTCTCGTTCGTCCATCTTCGTCCTCCCATTTGATCCGTAGGCCTTCTTTGGACCAAGTTCGTCTCGTTCGTCCAACTTCGTCCTCCCATTTGATCCCTAGGCCTTCTTTGGACGAAGTTCGTTTCGTTCGTCCATCTTCGTCCTCCCATTTGGTCCGTAGGCCTTCTTTGGACCAAGTTCGTCTCGTTCGTCCATCTTCGTCCTCCCATTTGATCCCTAGGCCTTCTTTGGACCAAGTTCGTCTCGTTCGTCCATCTTTGTCCTCCCATTTGATCCGTAGGCCTTCTTTGGACCAAGTTCGTCTCGTTCGTCCATCTTTGTCCTCCCATTTGATCCCTAGGCTTTCCTTGGACCAAGTTCGTCTCTTTCGTCCATCTTCGTCCTCCCATTTGATCCGTAGGCCTTCTTTGGACCAAGTTTGTCTCGTTCGTCCATCTTCGTCCTCCCATTTGATCCCTAGGTCTTCTTTGGACCAAGTTCGTCTCGTTCGTCTCGTTCGTCCTCCCATTTGATCCCTAGGCCTTCTTTGGACCAAGTTCGTCTCGTTCGTCCATCTTCGTCCTCCCATTTGATCCCTAGGCCTTCTTTGGACCAAGTTCGTCTCGATCGTCCATCTTTGTCGTCCCATTTGATCCGTAGGCCTTCTTTGGACCAAGTTCGTCTCATTCGTCCATCTTTGTCCTCCCATTTGATCCCTAAGCTTTCCTTGGACCAAGTTCGTCTCGTTCGTCCATCTTCGTCCTCCCATTTGATCCGTAGGCCTTCTTTGGACCAAGTTTGTCTCGTTCGTCCATCTTCGTCCTCCCATTTGATCCCTAGGTCTTCTTTGGACCAAGTTCGTCTCGTTCGTCTCGTTCGTCCTCCCATTTGATCCCTAGGCCTTCTTTGGACCAAGTTCGTCTCGTTCGTCCATCTTCGTCCTCCCATTTGATCCCTAGGCCTTCTTTGGACCAAGTTCGTCTCGATCGTCCATCTTTGTCGTCCCATTTGATCCGTAGGCCTTCTTTGGACCAAGTTCGTCTCGTTCGTCCATCTTTGTCCTCCCATTTGATCCCTAGGCTTTCCTTGGACCAAGTTCGTCTCTTTCGTCCATCTTCGTCCTCCCATTTGATCCGTAGGCCTTCTTTGGACCAAGTTTGTCTCGTTCGTCCATCTTCGTCCTCCCATTTGATCCCTAGGTCTTCTTTGGACCAAGTTCGTCTCGTTCGTCTCGTTCGTCCTCCCATTTGATCCCTAGGCCTTCTTTGGACCAAGTTCGTCTCGTTCGTCCATCTTCGTCCTCCCATTTGATCCCTAGG
The DNA here is from genome assembly GCA_030159175.1 of Glycyrrhiza uralensis. Taxonomy (NCBI): domain Eukaryota; kingdom Viridiplantae; phylum Streptophyta; class Magnoliopsida; order Fabales; family Fabaceae; genus Glycyrrhiza; species Glycyrrhiza uralensis. The sequence continues at coordinate 18,484,216 of BRZY01000002.1, forward strand.
CCTTCTTTGGACCAAGTTCGTCTCGATCGTCCATCTTTGTCGTCCCATTTGATCCGTAGGCCTTCTTTGGACCAAGTTCGTCTCGTTCGTCCATCTTTGTCCTCCCATTTGATCCCTAAGCTTTCCTTGGACCAAGTTCGTCTCGTTCGTCCATCTTCGTCCTCCCATTTGATCCGTAGGCCTTCTTTGGACCAAGTTTGTCTCGTTCGTCCATCTTCGTCCTACCATTTGATCCCTAGGCCTTCTTTGGACCAAGTTCGTCTCGTTCGTCCATCTTCGTCCTCCCATTTGATCCCTAGGCTTTCCTTGGACCAAGTTCGTTTCGTTCGTCCATCTTCGTCCTCCCATTTGATCCGTAGGCCTTCTTTGGACCAAGTTCGTCTCATTCGTCCATCTTCGTCCTCCCATTTGATCCCTAGGTCTTCTTTGGACCAAGTTCGTCTCGTTCGTCAATCTTCGTCCTCCAAGTTCGTCTCATTCGTCCATCTTCGTCCTCCCATTTGATCCGTAGGCCTTCTTTGGACCAAATTCGTCTCGTTCGTCCATCTTCGTCCTACAATTTGATCCCTAGGCCTTCCTTGGACCAAGTTCGTCTCGTTCGTCCATCTTCGTCCACCCATTTGATCCGTAGGCCTTCTTTGGACCAAGTTCGTCTCGTTCATCCCTTTTCGTCCTCCCATTTGATCCGTTGGGCTTCTTTGCACCAAGTTCGTCTCGTTCGTCCATCTTCGTCCTCCCATTTGATCCCTAGGCCTTCTTTGGACCAAGTTCGTCTCGTTCGTCCATCTTCGTCCTACCATTTGATCCCTAGGCCTTCTTTGGACCAAGTTTGTCTCGTTCCTCCATCTTCGTCCTCCCATTTGATCCCTATGCCTTCTTTGGACCAAGTTCGCCTCGTTCCTCCATCTTCGTCCTCCCATTTGATCCCTAGGCCTTCTTTGTACCAAGTTCGTCTCGTTCGTCCATCTTCGTCCTCCCATTTGATCCCTAAGCCTTCTTTGGACCAAGTTCATCTCGATCGTCCATCTTTGCCCTCCCATTTGATCCGTAGGCCTTCTTTGGACCAAGTTCGCCTCGTTCCTCCATCTTCGTCCTCCCATTTGATCCCTAGGCCTTCTTTGGACCAAGTTCGCCTCGTTCCTCCATCTTCGTCCTCCCATTTGATCCCTAGGCCTTCTTTGGACCAAGTTCGTCTCGATCGTCCATCTTTGTCGTCCCATTTGATCCGTAGGCCTTCTTTGGACCAAGTTCGTCTCGTTCGTCCATCTTTGTCCTCCCATTTGATCCCTAAGCTTTCCTTGGACCAAGTTCGTCTCGTTCGTCCATCTTCGTCCTCCCATTTGATCCGTAGGCCTTCTTTGGACCAAGTTTGTCTCGTTCGTCCATCTTCGTCCTCCCATTTGATCCCTAGGTCTTCTTTGGACCAAGTTCGTCTCGTTCGTCTCGTTCGTCCTCCCATTTGATCCCTAGGCCTTCTTTGGACCAAGTTCGTCTCGTTCGTCCATCTTCGTCCTCCCATTTGATCCCTAGGCCTTCTTTGGACCAAGTTCGTCTCGATCGTCCATCTTTGTCGTCCCATTTGATCCGTAGGCCTTCTTTGGACCAAGTTCGTCTCGTTCGTCCATCTTTGTCCTCCCATTTGATCCCTAGGCTTTCCTTGGACCAAGTTCGTCTCTTTCGTCCATCTTCGTCCTCCCATTTGATCCGTAGGCCTTCTTTGGACCAAGTTTGTCTCGTTCGTCCATCTTCGTCCTCCCATTTGATCCCTAGGTCTTCTTTGGACCAAGTTCGTCTCGTTCGTCTCGTTCGTCCTCCCATTTGATCCCTAGGCCTTCTTTGGACCAAGTTCGTCTCGTTCGTCCATCTTCGTCCTCCCATTTGATCCCTAGGCCTTCTTTGGACCAAGTTCGTCTCGATCGTCCATCTTTGTCGTCCCATTTGATCCGTAGGCCTTCTTTGGACCAAGTTCGTCTCGTTCGTCCATCTTTGTCCTCCCATTTGATCCCTAAGCTTTCCTTGGACCAAGTTCGTCTCGTTCGTCCATCTTCGTCCTCCCATTTGATCCGTAGGCCTTCTTTGGACCAAGTTTGTCTCGTTCGTCCATCTTCGTCCTACCATTTGATCCCTAGGCCTTCTTTGGACCAAGTTCGTCTCGTTCGTCCATCTTCGTCCTCCCATTTGATCCCTAGGCTTTCCTTGGACCAAGTTCGTTTCGTTCGTCCATCTTCGTCCTCCCATTTGATCCGTAGGCCTTCTTTGGACCAAGTTCGTCTCATTCGTCCATCTTCGTCCTCCCATTTGATCCCTAGGTCTTCTTTGGACCAAGTTCGTCTCGTTCGTCAATCTTCGTCCTCCAAGTTCGTCTCATTCGTCCATCTTCGTCCTCCCATTTGATCCGTAGGCCTTCTTTGGACCAAATTCGTCTCGTTCGTCCATCTTCGTCCTACAATTTGATCCCTAGGCCTTCCTTGGACCAAGTTCGTCTCGTTCGTCCATCTTCGTCCACCCATTTGATCCGTAGGCCTTCTTTGGACCAAGTTCGTCTCGTTCATCCCTTTTCGTCCTCCCATTTGATCCGTTGGGCTTCTTTGCACCAAGTTCGTCTCGTTCGTCCATCTTCGTCCTCCCATTTGATCCCTAGGCCTTCTTTGGACCAAGTTCGTCTCGTTCGTCCATCTTCGTCCTACCATTTGATCCCTAGGCCTTCTTTGGACCAAGTTTGTCTCGTTCCTCCATCTTCGTCCTCCCATTTGATCCCTATGCCTTCTTTGGACCAAGTTCGCCTCGTTCCTCCATCTTCGTCCTCCCATTTGATCCCTAGGCCTTCTTTGTACCAAGTTCGTCTCGTTCGTCCATCTTCGTCCTCCCATTTGATCCCTAAGCCTTCTTTGGACCAAGTTCATCTCGATCGTCCATCTTTGCCCTCCCATTTGATCCGTAGGCCTTCTTTGGACCAAGTTCGCCTCGTTCCTCCATCTTCGTCCTCCCATTTGATCCCTAGGCCTTCTTTGGACCAAGTTCGCCTCGTTCCTCCATCTTCGTCCTCCCATTTGATCCCTAGGCCTTCTTTGGACCAAGTTCGTCTCGATCGTCCATCTTTGTCGTCCCATTTGATCCGTAGGCCTTCTTTGGACCAAGTTCGTCTCGTTCGTCCATCTTTGTCCTCCCATTTGATCCCTAAGCTTTCCTTGGACCAAGTTCGTCTCGTTCGTCCATCTTCGTCCTCCCATTTGATCCGTAGGCCTTCTTTGGACCAAGTTTGTCTCGTTCGTCCATCTTCGTCCTCCCATTTGATCCCTAGGTCTTCTTTGGACCAAGTTCGTCTCGTTCGTCTCGTTCGTCCTCCCATTTGATCCCTAGGCCTTCTTTGGACCAAGTTCGTCTCGTTCGTCCATCTTCGTCCTCCCATTTGATCCCTAGGCCTTCTTTGGACCAAGTTCGTCTCGATCGTCCATCTTTGTCGTCCCATTTGATCCGTAGGCCTTCTTTGGACCAAGTTCGTCTCGTTCGTCCATCTTTGTCCTCCCATTTGATCCCTAGGCTTTCCTTGGACCAAGTTCGTCTCTTTCGTCCATCTTCGTCCTCCCATTTGATCCGTAGGCCTTCTTTGGACCAAGTTTGTCTCGTTCGTCCATCTTCGTCCTCCCATTTGATCCCTAGGTCTTCTTTGGACCAAGTTCGTCTCGTTCGTCTCGTTCGTCCTCCCATTTGATCCCTAGGCCTTCTTTGGACCAAGTTCGTCTCGTTCGTCCATCTTCGTCCTCCCATTTGATCCCTAGGCCTTCTTTGGACCAAGTTCGTCTCGATCGTCCATCTTTGTCGTCCCATTTGATCCGTAGGCCTTCTTTGGACCAAGTTCGTCTCGTTCGTCCATCTTTGTCCTCCCATTTGATCCCTAAGCTTTCCTTGGACCAAGTTCGTCTCGTTCGTCCATCTTCGTCCTCCCATTTGATCCGTAGGCCTTCTTTGGACCAAGTTTGTCTCGTTCGTCCATCTTCGTCCTACCATTTGATCCCTAGGCCTTCTTTGGACCAAGTTCGTCTCGTTCGTCCATCTTCGTCCTCCCATTTGATCCCTAGGCTTTCCTTGGACCAAGTTCGTTTCGTTCGTCCATCTTCGTCCTCCCATTTGATCCGTAGGCCTTCTTTGGACCAAGTTCGTCTCATTCGTCCATCTTCGTCCTCCCATTTGATCCCTAGGTCTTCTTTGGACCAAGTTCGTCTCGTTCGTCAATCTTCGTCCTCCAAGTTCGTCTCATTCGTCCATCTTCGTCCTCCCATTTGATCCGTAGGCCTTCTTTGGACCAAATTCGTCTCGTTCGTCCATCTTCGTCCTACAATTTGATCCCTAGGCCTTCCTTGGACCAAGTTCGTCTCGTTCGTCCATCTTCGTCCACCCATTTGATCCGTAGGCCTTCTTTGGACCAAGTTCGTCTCGTTCATCCCTTTTCGTCCTCCCATTTGATCCGTTGGGCTTCTTTGCACCAAGTTCGTCTCGTTCGTCCATCTTCGTCCTCCCATTTGATCCCTAGGCCTTCTTTGGACCAAGTTCGTCTCGTTCGTCCATCTTCGTCATACCATTTGATCCCTAGGCCTTCTTTGGACCAAGTTTGTCTCGTTCCTCCATCTTCGTCCTCCCATTTGATCCCTATGCCTTCTTTGGACCAAGTTCGCCTCGTTCCTCCATCTTCGTCCTCCCATTTGATCCCTAGGCCTTCTTTGTACCAAGTTCGTCTCGTTCGTCCATCTTCGTCCTCCCATTTGATCCCTAAGCCTTCTTTGGACCAAGTTCATCTCGATCGTCCATCTTTGCCCTCCCATTTGATCCGTAGGCCTTCTTTGGACCAAGTTCGCCTCGTTCCTCCATCTTCGTCCTCCCATTTGATCCCTAGGCCTTCTTTGGACCAAGTTCGCCTCGTTCCTC